>CM073597.1:32505824-33131102 GCA_037074985.1 Solanum bulbocastanum | reverse complement strand
GCAAATAAAGTTAAAAGAGGAATCAATTCCTTTAACAGCTTTTAGCACACCTAATGCTCATTATGAGTGGATGGTAATGCCGTTTGGATTAAAAAATGCCCCACAAATATTCCAACGGAAAATGGATAAAATATTTTCTGAAAAAGAATTTCTAATAGCCTATATTGACGATAAATTAATATGTTCTAACACTTATCAAGAACATTTAAAACATCTAAAAGAATTTTCAGAAATTTGTTTACAACATGGAATTATCCTTAGCCAGAAAAAGGCTGAAATTAATAAAAACGAAATAGAATTTTTGGGAATGATTATCTCAAAAAATGGAATTGAATTACAATCACATATTTCAAAAAAGATTGTAGAATTTCCAGATAAATTATCAACAAAGGAAGAAATACAAAAAATTCTTGGATGCTTGAACTATGCAGGAGAATTTATTCCTGATCTAGCCAAGAAAAGAAATATTTTGCAAAAATTAATAAGAAAATCCAATCGAGTAGGATGGACAGAAGAACACACTCAATGTGTAAAACAATTAAAGAAAGAATGTTCTAAACTTCCTAAACTAAGATTACCCGATGAAAAAGATAATTTAGTATTACAAACAGATGCATCAGATTATCATTGGGGTGCATTAGTACAAACTGATTTAAATGAAATCTGCAGGTATACCAGTGGTACCTTTAATGAAGAAGAAACAAGATATTCAACTAATGAAAAAGAATTATTGGCTATAATTAGGGGAATTAGAAAATTTTCAGCATTCCTCTTGCCTAAACCATTTATTATTAGAACTGATAATACATAGGTAGTAGGTCTAATAGCAAATAAACTCCCATCCGAACCTCAATGTCGAAGGTTACATAGGTGGCAAGTTTTATTATCTTTCTATACATTTAAAGTTGAATATATTAAGGGAACTAACAACTCCTTTGCAGATTTTCTCTCCAGGAATGTCTAATATGGACAATAAAACTCAAATCCTTGTTACCAGGATTTATGAAAGAATGATAAAGGTGGATTAGTCTATAGATGACAAAAGTCACCAATTATTCAGCATCAGAGATGATTTGACCAAATTATCAGAACAAGCAAGAAAATTGCAATTTGAACTTAATCAGCTTAGCGAAGATCAAGTTGAAAATATGAAAGAATTTTTATTATTATATGAACATTTAGATACATGTCTAAAGAGGAATTCAAAACCCTCTGGGAATATTACTCCCAACAAAGTGGCAGAAGATGTCCCACTAGCACCTAGTGCCAAAAACATCTCGACGGTAAGCCAGGATATGCCAACACCTGAGTCTAAGGACGAGGGTAAAAGCCTAGCAAATAAAAAATAAAAAGAAAAAGAAAAAGAGGCCAATAAAAGTACATTTTCAATGAAAATTGAAAAGGTTACTTTTGGGAAACCAGAAAGTAGCAATACTAACAAAGTTTCTTTGGGAACAAAAGTTTTTTCTTCTTTGCAGGTCGAAAAGAAGAATCCAAAAAAAGAAGAATATCTTGCTTTTTCAAGATATATCTACAATCTTCCAGAAGAAAGTGGAGAAACTTATGGAGTTCTGGGAAATACCAGTTTATTCCCTAGAATTTCAATATTTCCTAATGGATCACCGGGATTTGCAGCCCAATTATTTGAATATGGATACCTTGACAGGATCTATGCTAAACCAGACCTTCAAGAACTATCCAAACTACCAGAACAACTGCAAAATGTAGTAAAAACCTTTGCTCAAGGAGAAGGAGTCTATTGTCGTTTCTTTAGCATAGCTATGGAAGGTAAAGACAGTCAAACCTGTTTTCCAACGATTAATTATATCACAGTGGAAAAATTAAAAGATTTCAACGTTAAGGCTACTGGGGTTGATAAAAAACTCCCATATCTTAACAAAAAATGGATTCAAACCAAGTGAGCTTTAGGGATAAAAGAATTATATTTTATCCTTAAAAATTTTTTTAATGAAGAATACAAAGTCATTGATCATACTCCCTATTGGATTTTAATGACAAAGGGAAAAAATAAATCAGCATTATTAAAGGAAAAAATCCTTGATATTGAACTCCATAGACTTGAAGCCATTGAAGAAACATGGAAAATGGCGTGCAAGTTTTTGGAACATAAGCATCAAATTCAAGAGATTGAATCATCAGATTACAGTCTTCAAGAAGAAAGGACAACTGTAAACATAATAATGTAGCCGTCAGAAGGAGACAAAGAAGAAGACGTAAGCACTTACGTCATAAAGAAAGAGACAAGGCATCTTATCTCTTATCAACTTTCTCTTTAGTCAAAAAGAGATTCCCACACATGTCGGCCATCAGCATTGATTAGAGGACTAAAAGAACAATATGAAGATTTAGAAGGGCAACCCTACAAAAACAGATAATTGTAAATTAGTCCCTCCTATTATTATTATTATCTATTGTTGTTGTTGTTGTTGTTGTTGTTATTATTATTATTATTATTTATTATTATTATTATTATTATTATTATTATTATTATTATTATTATTATTATTATTATTATTATTAAAGTTGACGGTGTATCTACAACGGCTAAAAAATAGATGGATATTGCTTGTGTATCTGCAACTATACTAACTAGTGAATTAAAATTAAGAATTTTTAATGTTATGAATGATGGACTATTTAGTAGTTGATTGTAATTGTTATTAATATTATTATCATGACTATTTCTTCCTATACGCACTTGATCGTTCATGACCAGTAAATTAAGGTCATGATTGTTCATCAATTTGAGTTTTATAGGTGGAAAGTGAATTAAGTTATGGTTGTTGCTAGCTTGCCACTGGTTTCGTGAGCAGTTGTACAAAAGTTTAATATTATTATTTTGTTATTATGTTGTAAAATTAGGTTTTGATATTTGGAGATAGGTAACTAAATATTAGGTGTATTGTATACTTAATATATTGGAAACATTCAGAGGTATTGAACAAAGGAAAGACATTGGGGAATTAGCTCGCTTGACTTTGGTTCATCAGTGGAGGTAGTTTATAGTTTATTCTATGTGACAGATAGACTCTTAATAGAAATTAATAGTCATTGAGTGATATTGTGAATTTTTCTATGTGCTTGGTGGTTCTGTTTTGGATGATTTATGTGGTGTTGTGCTTGGTCTGAAATCCTGAGACTGTGAATTTCATAATCTTGAACTTTCACTATCAAAGTGATGTCTTGAATAAAGAATGCTTAATTAAATATTTTTAATGAAGTGAAAGAGCTAATAACAAATCATATTAATGATATTATTGGATCAGGTGTCAAGTTCTGACACGATATATTGGATGGGGTATCACCTTCCGACACGATATGTTGGATCGGGTGCCACGAGCCGGCATATTATTGGATCGGGTGTCACGTTACGGCATGGTAATGTTAATGGAAAACATATTAAAACAAATCAATGTACTCAATTCCCAAAAGATCTTGGTGTGGAGGCATGATCCCTCATATGTGTTCTCAAAATTGTTGATTGATTTCGTACTTACTTTTGTATTGTTGTCACTTGTTCATGTTGGTTGTTTCTTGCTGCCTGCTAAGTGTCATAGTTGATTTTATACTATTATTAATTGTATATTAGTTGCTATTTGGAGTTGGCCGATGATACCTACTCAGTACCTGTTCCTTGTACTAACCCCTTCTTGTGTTTTCTTCGTTTTCTTTTATGGAGTGCAACAAGTGTACCATCAACTTCAATCCGCCCTCAACTCTAGCATGTCTCCAGGTCATCAAATTTCAGGGTGAGCTTCTCCTTCTAGCTTGTTCTAGACTCTCTCGGTCATGGCATGATGTCTTTAAATTTAGAACATAGACTATCCTATTTATTTATTTCGTTGTCTTTAATGAGCTTAGACTTGGTATTTTTAGAATAGATGTCCTTATGTGATGACTTTCAGGTTTTGGGGATAATATGTAATCGACTTTAGAGGTTTTTCATATTTGAACTTTAACAAGTGTGGAGCTTCCCCATTATGTTTGAAGTTGGGGTTGAAATCTTGGTTTGCCCAGCTAGGAGGGTAAGTGTGGATGCCACTCATGAGTCAGTTTGGGTCATGACAAACTTGGTATCAAAGGTTAGGGTTCAGTAATCTCATCACACAAGGACAAGTATAATAGAGACTTGCGAAAAGGTACGGGGTCACCTTTACTTTTCTTCGAGAGGCAATATGACTTCAGTAAAACTCATTTCTTTATTTCTTTCGTGCTATTACTTAAATCCAATTGGTATCTAGGTGATACAAATTGATATTTGACCTTCTTCACTCTGTTTCACAAATAGTCAGAATAGAGCAAAAACTATGGCAACACTAACACCCGCACGGTAGGTTATGCATGAGCCAACTATTAGGGTTGCACCTCGAGGGGGAGCGGTAGTGAGAGGCCGTGGTAGAGGTTACAGGAGAAGACCCACTATAGGCAGAGGACAAAAACCAGGTCCAACTAGGGATAGATTAGTTACCCTTCCACTGGCTGATGAGGTAGCTAAAGAGGGTGATAAGGGAGAAGATAACCAGATTCGTGAGAAGGAAGCACCACCCAGTCTACTCCAGAGATGATTCATTAGGTTCTCACTTATCTCAATGGTTTATCTTATCAGGGCTAGGCACCCTCAACATTTTTTGCACCAACACCTAAGGGTCAGAAGGTACAACATACTGCTGTTGTGGCTCCCCACATGGATGCATCCTTGGAACGTAGTGACCTACATGATCTCTTTATTAAATTCTTAAAGTTGAAACCTTTAATCTTCAAGGGATTGAATCTAAAGATGCTTATGATTTCCTTGTTGATTGTCATGAGTTGCTACAACAGATGGACATAGTGGAGCTATTCGGTGTTGAAGTTGTGACCTAACAATTTCAGGGGATGCCAAAATGTGGTGGTGGTCTCATCTTAAGGGTTGGGCAACAAAGGCACCACCTATGACTTGGGCAGCATTTTCTAGCTTTTTTATGGAGAAGTATATACCTCTCACTTTGAGGGACAGGAGGAAAGATGAGATTCTGAACATAGAGCAAGGAAAGATCTATGTTGCAGCTTATGAGGCCAAATTTTGTACATTATCTAGGTATGCCACTTGACTTTGCTTCAGTCCGCAAGAGAGGATTCAGCTCTTTGTGAAGGGATTGAGGTAAGATTTGCGGATTCCTACTTTACATGTAGCTGCTTCTGCAAAATCTTTTTAGGAAGTGGTCGATTTTGTGATAGAGGTAGAGGGGGTGAAGCCAGATGACTTCCCCAAGGTGTCAACATTTAAGAAACTACATAAGGGAGGTAGGTTTAGTGGTTCTAACTCCAGAGGGCAGAGTTCTGGGGGTTATCCATCCCGTCTTATTCAATATTCATTGTAGGTTTTAGCTAATGGTCCATCACACACCAGTCAGCCTTTTTCTGAGTTTGGGGGTTATCTTCAATCTTTTTCATCTACACAGAGACCTACATCGACTTTAGGACTTGTTATGGATGTGGGGAGTCCAGAAACATTAGGATATATTGACCAGAACATAGTCAAGCTCGGTATGATTAGGATTACAGATTCCTAGCATTTAGAGGTAGAGGTGGTCATGATAGAGGTCATCATTCTGGAGGATGTGGTGGCCAAGGTAATTGTGGTCATAAGTTTGGCTGGGGTGGTGGCCAGGTTGGAACTACTGGAGTGCAACCTAGCAGGGGCAATGGACAGAATATCGATATAGCCTATTGTTATGCTTTTCTTGGCAGGCCTGAGGCCAAGACATCTGATGTTGTTATCACAGGTACTCTTCTTGTCTTTGGTCGCACAACTTTTGTATTGTTTTATCCTGGATCCACGATTTTCTTATGTATCTTCCTCTATAGCTAATGGATTTTATCTGTGATATGACTTGCGTGACATTTCTATTTGTGTCTCTACTCGTGGTTGTGAGTTTGTGATAGTTGAGAAGGTGTATAGGTCTTGCCTTGTGACTTTTGTGGGGAGCAAAACTTATGTAGATTTGATTATCTAGAGAGGTTTGATTTTGATGTAATTCTGGGTATGAATAGGCTTTCTCCAAATTTTGTTATCTTAGATTCTAATGCTAAGACTGTGACCTTGTCCAAGCCTGGGATAGATCCACTAGTGTGGGAGGGTGACTAAATTCCCACCCCAGTTCGTATTACCTCTTTTATTCATGCTAAGAGGTTGGTGAGTAAGGGTTGTTTAGCTTTTTCGGCACATCTCACGGATGATACTTCAAAAGTGCCTTCAATTGAGTCTATTTCAATAGCCCGTAAGTTTGTAGATTTTTTTCCTGTAGACGTGCCTGGTATGCCACCAAATAGAGATATTGATTTTTGCATTGACGTGGAGGCAAGGACTTGCCTCATTTCTATTCTGCTTTATAGAACGACACTAGTTTATTTAAGGGAGTTGCAGGACCACCTTCAGGAGTTGTTAGGTAAACTTTTTATTAGATCGGGTAAATCTCCTTGGGGTACACCACATTTATTTGTGAAGAAAAAGGATGGTAGTTTTTAGATGTGCATAAACTACATGTATCTGAATAACGTAACTATTAATAACAAGTATCCCATTCCTCGCATTGATGACTTGTTCGATCAGTTACAGGGTGCTTGTGTCTTCTCTAAAATTGATATGAGGTCTGGTTATCATAACCTGAAAATGCGGGCAGCAAACATGCCAAAGAATGATATTCAAACTACATATGGGCTTTTTGAATTCATAGTAATGTCTTTTGGACTTACAAATGCACCTACTGCTTTCATGAGCCTGATGAACGTAATTTTTAAGCCATATTTAGACCTCTTTTTTATTGTATTTATTGATGATATACTTATATACTAAAAGAGCAGGAAGGAACATGTGGAACATTTGAGAATTGTATTAGGGTTGTTAAGGGAGAAAAGTCTTTATGCCAAATTCTCCAAGTGTGAGTTTTGGATGGATTCAGTGTCCTTCTTGGGGCACTGGGTTTCTAAGGATGCTGTGATGGTGGATCATACTAAGATTGAAGCATTGAAAATTTGGGTAAGGCCTACTTATGTTTCATAAGTAAGAAGATTTGTTGGTCTAGCTACCTACTACCATCGATTTGTTAAGGGATTCTCTTCCATTGCTTCCCAACTGACAAATTTGACCAAGAAAAATGTTCCATTTGTATGTTGGATCAGTGTTAAGAGAATTTTCTGAAACTCGACACCTTGTTGACTACTGCACCGATTCTTGCATTGCCTATGGAAGGAATAATTTCATTATTTATTGTGATGCATCTTATTCTTGTTTAGGTGCAGTGCTAATGCAGGAGAGAAATGTAATTTCCTATGCTTCAAGGAAATTGAAAGTGCATGAACGTAACAACCTATGATTTGGAGTTGGTTGCAGTTGAATTTGCATTGAAGCAGTGGAGGCATTACCTATATGGGGTCAAGTGTGAAGTGTATCCATATCAACACAGTTTACAATAAGTGTTCACTTAGAAGGAATTGAATTTGAGGCAGATAAGATGGATGTAGTTATTGAAAGACTATGAAATTATTATTCTATATCAATCGGGAAAAGCTAATGTTGTGGTTGATGCCCTAAGTAGAAAAGTAGGGAGCATGGGGAGTTTAGCCCACTTATAGGTTTCTAGACGCCTATTATCTAGAGAGGTTCAAACTCTAGCTAACAACCTTATGAGGATGGAAGTAATTTAAAAAGGAGGATTCTTGGCCTGTGTAGAGGCAAGATCTTCTTTTCTTGACAATATTAAAGGAAAGCACTTTGATGATGAGAAGTTGAGCCGAATTCGAGATATGGTATTGCAAGGAAAGGCTAAAGATGTTGTAATTGATGAGGATGGTGTCTTGAGAATTAAGGTACGGGTATGTGTGCCCCGTGTTGATGATTTGACTCATACTATTCTTGCAGAGGCACATAGTTAGAGGTATTCTATATATCTTGGTGCAACCAAGATGTAGCATGATGTGAAACAACATTATTAGTGGAGTAGAATGAATCATGACATTGTTGATTTTGTTGCCCAATGTCTGAATTGTCAGCAGGTAAAGTATGAACATTAGAGGCCTGGAGGGACACTTCAGAGGATGCCTATCCCTGAAAGGAAGTGGGAAATAATTGCAATGGATTTTGTGGTTGGTCTTCCAAAGACATTAGCTAAGTTTGATTCAATTTGGGTAATTGTTGATAGGTTAACTAACTTTGCTCACTTTTTTCCGGTCAAGATGACTTGCAATGCAGAGAAATTAGCCAAACTCTATTTCTATGAGACTGTTCGATTGCATCGAGTTCAAATCACGAGTATATTAGGTAGAGGTATGCAATTTACTTCTAACTTTTGGAGGACCTTGCATGCTGAATTAGGTACTAGATTTGATCTTAGTACCACATTTCATTCTCAGACCGATGGGTAGTCGGAGCAAACAATTCAAGTGTTGGAGGATATGCTTCATGCATGAGTGTTAGATTTTGGTGGTCATTGGATCAGTTCTTACCCTTAGCAGAGTTTTCGTACAATAATAGTTATCACTCGAATATGATATTTTCCCATTTGAGGCATTGTATGGGAGGAGATGTAGGTCTCCCATTAGTTGGTTTAATGAATTTGAGGTAAGACCTTAGGGTACTGATATTTTTAGAGAATCGTTAGAAAAAGTGAAATTTATACAGGAAAAGCTTCTAGCAACTCAGAGTAGGCAGAAGGTGTATGCAGATCGAAAGATCAGGGACTTAGAGTTTATGGAGGGTGAGCAAGTCTTGCTAAAGGTTTCACCTATGAAGGGTGTGATACGGTTTGGTAAGCAAGGTAAGCTTAGTCTGAGGTATATTGGGCCATTTGAAGTTCTTAAGTGTGTGGGGAAGGTGGCCTATGAATTGTCCTTGCCTCCAGGGTTTTCATGAGTCCGTGCTGAAAAAATACCATGGCGATGGAAACTACATTATTCCTTGGGATTCAGTCCTTCTTGATGAGAGTCTTTCTTATGAGGAGGAGCCTATAGCTATTCTCGATAGGGAGGTCCACAAGTTGAGGTCAAAGGAGATTGCATCTATCAAGGTTCAGTGGAAGAATTAGCCAGTTGAAGAGTCCACTTGGGAGAGTGAGGCTGATATGCATGAAAGATATCCATACCTCTTTATCGATTCAGGTACCCTTTCTTACCCTCCCCTTCTTTTGATCGTTCGAGGACAAACAATGGGTAAATTGGCATCTAATAATGACCTTTTTTGCCATTTTGAGTATTAGAGCTTTTTATTTCAGAAAATACTTACAATAGATTCTAAATGGGTAATTTGTACTTTTCATAACTACAATTATATAGAATTAATGGGGTAGTTTTAATAATTTATTTCGTTGGTGGTTAATGAAAATAACTTTAAAACTAATAGTGGATCACTTTTACCAATTAGTCATATAATAATTAGGGTAATAATAATCAGTAGAAGTAAAAGAAATTTGAAGAGACCCAATCGGAGAACAAGATTGAAATGATGATTTTAAGGTATTTTCAAAAATTTTCTTTACTTTGCAAAAGATGTATAGCTAATAATGTAGGAAAGTTATAACATGTTTGTGTAGGAATTATTATATCCTAATGTTGGGGGTGAAAGAATGGAACTTTTGATTATATAAAAATTATTTGTATGAGAATTACTTTTTCGTCCTGTAAAATCATTTCCCAAGAGTAAGGTATTTCTAGTTTTAATTTATCAGGATCCACTATCGAATAACACAAACTTTGAAGTTCCATTGCATTGATATGTAAAGAATAGGCTCATCATCATCTATATATCCAATCAGTTATGAAGACTCTAAGAAAAAAAATCAACCATTCAATTATGAACCCAATTTTCCTTAATTTATTGGTTTATAAAAACTGATTTTATAGGTGAATCCTTTTGTATATATTCATTTAACATTTACAATTTTATGTTTAAAATTATGTATTTATAAATAGATGATGTAATAGTTAAATAATAATTTATTATTGATTATTTAAAATTATATTTAGTTGTCGTAGAATTAAATGGGTCTAAATCTAATTGTTGATATGTGTCTATTGTAGACACCCAATTTTGGACCTCCACAATATAAACTAATCATTGAGCTTCTTCAATTTCAAATGATTTGAAATAATTAGTTTTTATAAAGTTCAAAATATTTTTGCAAGTTATTTTTAATTAATTTAATTATTTTAAATTTTTTTGAATAATATATATGTTTTATATAATTAGGTATATAATTATTCCATTTTATGAATATTCGAATATCATCTCAAAAGATTTTACTTTTCTTAAATATTTTGTTAATTTGTTTAGTTATATAATAATTTATATTTTTAAACTATATAGTTTATAAGTATGCTAATTATTTTGTTTTTGTTGACAATAAGAAGATTATTAATTAATTTATATTAATTTGTCTTATTTAGTTTTTAGCCGAATCACCAATTACCCTCAATTGAGCTAAATTCTTAGTTCCAATTGGCTATAATTGAAACCCATATTGGCATTTCTTCTATTACAATCTTAGCCAAACCCAACTTTTTTCTTCAACCAATCTTAAGACTAAGATTTTGAGCCCAATCTATTCATTCTCAGGCCCAACTCATTTGAACAACAATCCAATTGCAGCAACCCATTCTTAAATCGCTACATTAATTCCCACAGCCCAATTTCAATTTTTTTTCCCTTCATCAGAACAATCCAATTCTACTCTTGATCGACCCAACCCGCCCCGGTACATCTCAATAAATCGAAAGAAGATCCAACACGTCTCAATCAACAAACTCACGGCGTCTTCAACACAACAGTCCAAACGCGGTCTCGGCTGCAGCTAATGACAATAATTTTTCACGGCATCTACACGAGTATGCCTCAATCGCCTCGAATTCACGAAGAACTCACAACGAGGTTGCGTAAATACACAACAATATCAAACTATGGATTACATAGAAAAACAACAACTTTTCAGCATCTTCCTCCTCTACTTCTACAACATCGTCGTTCCAATCCTAAAGCCTGTAGATTCATCCTTGTGGTTGCGAGATTGATCCATGAAGAGTAGCATGGACACAGAATTCATCCTAGGCATCCACCTCTTTTCTTCCAGTTCAAATTTTGTTGAGGATTTGAAAATTTTCAGACTAAATTTAAAATATTCTAGTCCTTGAGGAAAATTCAAATTGGAAGATGAATTGAGAATTCCCACCCTACCCTTGTTATTATCCAGTTTTTCAGCCTCTTCCCCCCAAAAATCTGCCCTAGAATTCCTATATAAATACTCCCTCTTCCTCATTGTTTGGGGTTGGAAGAAAAGTCAAAAATATTTACACATAAAAGAAATTCTTAAGATACAAAGGTTCTCTCAGAAATACACTTAAAAATCCTTTTCTCTTCCCTTTTCCTTGTTCGTTGGTTGCTGGAATTTGCAAAAGTTCATTAGAGTTCTTATGTGGTCGTGGAAACTTGTCTCTGCTCGTTCTCGTCTTAAGTTCCCTGCCCGTAAGAAGGTAAAAACCTCTTCTTTTACTTCTGCTCATTTGACCTTTAGTTGTCCTTCATTGCTGGCTTGTCTTAATCTTTGTGGTGTTTAATTGATCAGATCTATTTAAAATATGCTTTATAGGTAAATTAAATTGCATTAGGAAAAACACTTACATGACTTTCAACGGTTGTCCTTCAAAAAGAACACCTTCAATTTCTTTTAAAGTGATAAACGAATTGTTGGCTTGTGTTCATTAGATGTTATTTATTGTACTTCACCTCGCAATTTGTCCAACTCGGGTAACCATATCTTATTTAAACCAATTCTAGACAACCTAGTAGAGAGAAACCAAAACCAAATCTATGCATTAGCCTAAGACGGATTAATACTTGAGGCGTATTAAGTCTATTAGTAAAACGGCCAAAAAACATGTCCAAGGTCCATGACCTAACGGCATATCAAGTTAGTTTACATTTGAAAGATGTATTTGTAGAAAATTGATTGTTGAATATTTAGGACATGGGGGGGGGGGGGGGGGATCTTAACTGGGTTTTATTTTGTAGGTATGGCTCAAATTTCCAAATTTGACATGGTCTTGTAGGCCCCAGATTTGCTTAAATTATGGTACTATGAAGTCAACGTGTTTCACAGAAGGGAGCTCAATAAATATGTAATAGAGCTCATTGACTTGGTTGGGTGACCCGAACTGATAGAAGTCCTCACCAGCTACTGGGACAATGAGAAAATGGTGTTCCAATTTAGAACCATGGAAATCACCACAAAAATCAAGAAAATTCAAGATGGTATAGATACCGTAGGTACAGGGATAGTGTAACGCCTTAGAAATTAGAAAGTTGAACTAGAGAGTTCTAGAGAATTTCATTAGAGTTTTAGATCTTGATGAGAGGGTTTAAGTCATAAAACCATTTCTCGTACTTAGAATATGGGTTGACGGGTTTGGGCATCAAGGTACAACCCTCTAACTACCACCTAAGGGGTACTTGAGGAGGACCTCAAAACTGCCCTAAAAGCTGTAAAAAATCAGGCAACTCATGCTTGGCACCTACTGGCCATGAGAGGACTCACACCCGGTGGGTTGGGGTCGTGGGTCAAGGCCTGAGTTGGCCTGCATTTTCAGCCTCAAAACTAGCACCTACAAAAGTGCAGCATGGAGCGTGGACCTACCCACATTATGTGGGTGGGTGGGTGGTTCGTGAGTGGGGGCAGATTTTTAGTTTTAGTTTTTAAGTTAGGGGCTTGGAAATTAATTAGTTATTAACTAGGTGTTAAGGGAGGTCGGTTAGTTAGTTTTTTAACCACATATATAAGCTTAATAGGCCCCTAAACTAAGTCATTAACTCATTCATCCAAGAAACCCAAATTCTCTCCAAATGATTCTCTCTTTAGAAAAAGAAGAAGAAGAAGATGATGATGATGATGATGAAGAAGAAGAAGAAGAGGAGGAAGAGGAAGAAGAAGAGGAAGAGGAAGAAGAGGAAGAAGAAGAGGAGGAAGAAGAGGAGGAAGAGGAAGACGAAGACGAAGAAGAAGAAGAATAAGAAGAAGAAAGGAAGTTGGGGCAGATTCTCTTCCATTGTTTCAATCTTGATTAGGGCTTTGAATTAAGGTATTCTAGCTTAATCATCTATGGGTCCTTCCACCCATAGATCCCTCTATGTTTTCCCCCAATTGTGTAGTAAAAAGCCGAATTCTAGTTAGGGTTCTTCTTACATTGTGGGTAGAGTTTAGGTATGATTCCAATATAGTGGATAATTCCTAATTATGATTGTATTAACATTGAATCATTATATTATGATTAATTCATGTGATTTCTATGGTAAACCCTAGTCTATTTGATGAATGTGATATTTTGTGGGTTATGCCATTAGAGGTGAAATTGAAGGTTCATAGGTGACCTTCTTGAATCAATGTCATGTGTCGTAATTTCTAAAAGTTAGGAACAAATAATCATGAATTGAACTAGACCTTATTGAATATGATTGATCTTGACTTGTAATGTTGGAATTTAACCTTTATGATCAATTGTGACTAGAATCACCTAGTAATGAGGGATGTGATTGTAACACCTTGAAATCTAGGTATAATGAAGCTAATAAGAAGTAAAGCTTGAGTATAGGTCTTGTAGTCATGAATGTTGGTCATTAGGTTGGTGAAAGGCCTATACTCACCTAGCCTTCCTTATGAAAGATTGAAAGTATAAAGTGATAGAATCACTTGAACATGGATTGATTGACAAGGACATCCTTCCATGAGACATAAGTGCTAAGCAAGGATTAACAAGTAAATCTTGGGGGGTGTATGCTTGGCCCCAAGGGGATATTGATAATGAGATTGAGTATCACACAAGAGAGGGTCCAGGCTCCAAGTAGATAGGAGAATAACAACTAGTTTATGTGAGGATTATCCAAGTTAAAGGTCGAACTCTTATGTAGTAAGTGGGTTTTCCCAAAGTTAGGTCTCATGGGATGGAAGCCTTCGCGTAGTTGAGTTAAGGTTTCTAGTAGCAATCTCCATATCCAATGAACTAAGACATGCTTGAAAAAGTATTTCATAGTGTTCTAAAGAATAATTGAACTAACAATTCTTAATGAAGTACCTCATAGTGTTAAAGAGTATAAATGGATTTAGACATGCTTAAGGTAGTATCTCATAGGGTTCATGTGAAGAAGGAACTTAGACATACTTAAAGTAGTATCTCATAGGGTTCAAGATAAAAAAGAACTAAGATGTGCTTAAGAGAGTACCTCATAGTGTTCTAAAGTTAAAAAGAGGAACTAGGCTCCAAACCAAGAAGTATTATTATGAGGACCTAAAAGTTGTACTTAGCATGAATAATATTATGGGGTGCTATGCATGCATATGCACAAGTATGACTTAGGGTTATTAAAGAAAAGTCTTCAAATAGGATTGAGCTATAGCTGCCCTCATCGATATAATTGACTAAATGTGAGAGATTCCCTTTATTATCAGAGTCAAGTTAATAATGAGGCCAAAGGAGGGTGAGTATGCCTAAGATGACTTCAAGGTTATGCTTAGTGTGAAGGGTAGTATGGGATGCCTTTCATACATTGCACAAGTGTGCTTTGAGGTTACCTAGGAGTATGGTACCCTTATGGTAGAAAAGCTTAGAGGCTTGACCATGTACATAGACTATGTTTAAGATGACCAAAAATGGATACTTTGCTTGGATAGTATTATGGGATGCTATTCATGCTTTGCACATGTATGCTTTTGAGGTTTCTTGAGAATGGTTGTATTGTGGTATGGATGACTAAGAATCAAATAATGTTTATATGATGCTTATGTTGGAGACTTTGCTTATTGTGATGATATTATCTCTTATACTTATTATCGATGTGTCATGAAGTATTTATATGATTTCAGATTATGTCTTATATTGACTAACCCTTATCTTATGCTCTTATGATTATGCTAGCTAACATATTTAGTACATTTTGTTCTAATGCATACTTTGTCTACATTCTAATCAAATGTAGGGTATGGAATGTGAGTGCTACTCTTGGAGATAGGTTTCTAGAAGTTGCAAGGAGTCGAAGAACTTGGTGAGTCCCCTCGTAGCATCAAGGACAAGACCCACCTTTCCTTTATGTCTTTTATTTTTATGTTGATACTACTGTATGGGCTGAGTCCCAAGAGTTTTATTCTAAAGTTATATTAATTGGTTTGATACAAAGTATAGAAAGTCTTCCACATACTTTTATGAAAATGACTTCGATTGTAAAACGTTTTAAATTTTTTCGTACGTTTCTATTATCTCATGTTCATGATATGCTAAGGGCTTGTATAAGACATTTCAGAGTCTTATATGCCATATTACGTCTAGGGGTGCTCCTGGGTCGTAACAAACTTAGTATCAGAGCATTAGGTTTTTGGATGGTTTTAGGATGTCTCAAACCACGTCTAGTAGAGTCTTGTTCATAAATGTGAAGCACACCACATTTATGTATAGAAGGCTATTAAATGTTTAGGAAATCTCACTTCTTCATTCTCTGAGTCGTGTCACATAATTTGGTTTTAGTAGGCCCTTCTTCTAATCTGTTCCAGTTAATTTTCAAGGTATGGCTAATACAAGGGTGAATGCTAGGAGAGAAGAGGAAGGCAATGTGGAGCAAGAGGTTCCTCCCTAAGTTCCACCCCAACCTCCTCCTCAATCTCCAACTAACATATAGAGGGAATGTGACTCAGGAGGAGTTTAGGGCTTGTAGTCATTAATGTTGATAACTAGGGTTTTGAGAGTAAAAGCCAATGTGATGAATTAGATGTGTTAAGGCTTTGAGAGTAAAGTCTAATAGGTAGAAGTGTGCTGAAAGGTCTATACGCACATTGCCAACCTTATGAAAGATCGAAAGTAGAAAGTGATAGAATCACTTGAACATGGATTGGTCAGCACGGACATTCTTCCATGATACATGAGTGTTAAGCAAGTCTGAACAAGTAAATCATGGGGGTGTATGCTTGGCCCCAATGGGATATTGACATTGAGATGGAGTGTCAAGCAAGAGAGGGTCCGGGAACCAAGTAGAAAGGAGAACCACACCTAGTTGATGTAAGGACTATCCAAGTTAAATGGGGAACTCTTACATAGTAGAGTGTGGATTTTCATGAAGTTAGGTCTCATGAGATGGAAGCTTTCACATAGTTAAGTTAAGGTTTCTAGTAGCATTCTCCATATCTAATGAACTAGGACATGCTAGAAGAAGTATCTCTTAGTGTTCTGAAGCATAATTGAACTAAGAGTTACTTCATGAAGTACCTCATAGTGTTCAAGAGTATAAATGGACATAGACATGCTTAAGGTATTATCTCTTGGGTCCACATGAAGAAGGGACTTAGACATACTAAAATTAGTATCTCATAGGGTTCAAACTAATAAAGAAATAAGATGTGCTTAAGAGAATACTTCATAGTGTTCTAACGTTAAAGTCATAAAGTAGGCACCAAACCATGATGTATTAGTATGAGGACCTTAAAGTGGTACTTAGCATGAATAGTATTATAGGGTGCTATGCATGCATATGCCCAGGTATGACTTAGGGTTATTAAAGAGAAGTCTTCAGGTAGGATTGTTCTATAGTTGCTCTCATAGATATAATTGACTAAAGGTGAGAGATTCCCTTTGTTATGAGAGTTAAGCTAATAATGAGGCAAAAAGAGGGTGAGTATGACTAAGATGCCTTCAAGGTTATGTTTAGTGTGAAGGGTAGTATAGGTTGTTTTTCATACATTGGCAAGTGTGCTTTAAGGTTACTTAGGAGTATGGTAGCCTTATGGTAGAAAAGCTTAGAGACTTGACCATGTGCATAAACTATGATTAAGATGACCAAAAAGGGATAGTTGGCTTGGATAGTATTATGGTATGCTACACTTGCGTTGCACATGTATGCTTTTGAGGTTACTTGAGAATGGTTGTATTATGTTATAGATGACTAAGAGTCAAACAATGTTTATACGATGCTTATGTTGGAGACTTTGCATATCGTGATGATATTGTTTCTTATGCTTATTATTGATATGTCATGAAATATTTCATATGATTTTGGGCAATGTCTTATAATGACTAACCCTAATCTTATGTTCCTATGATTATGTTACATAACATATTCAGTACATTTTGTACTAATGCATACTTTGTCTACATTCTAATCATATGTAGGGTTTGGAGATTGAGTACTACTATGGGAGATAGGTTTCTAGAAGTTTCAAGGAGTTGAAGATCTTGGTAAGTCCTCATAGCATCGAGGACAAAACCCACCTTTCCTTTATGTCTTTTATTTTTATGTCGAGACTATTGTATGGGCAGAGTCCCAAGAGTTCTATTCTAAAGTTGTATTAGTTGGTTTGAGACAAAGTATAGAAATTCTTCCGCTTGCTTTTATGAAAGTGACTTCGATTGTAAAAAATTTTAAATTTTTCTGTACGTTTCTATTATCTCATGTTCATGATATGCTAAGGGCTTGTATGAGACATTTCAGAGTCTTATATGTCGTGTTACGTCTAGGGGTCCTCCTGGGTCGTAACAAACTTGGTATCAGAGCATTAGGTTTTGGGATGGTTTTAGAATGCCTCGAACCACGTCTAGTAGAGTCTTGTTCATAAATGTGAAGCGCACCACATTTATGAATTGGAGGCTATTGGATGTTTAGGCAATCTCACTTCTTCATTCTCTAAGTCGTGTCATAGAATTTGGTTTTAGTAGGCCCTTTTTCTAATCCGTTCCCGTTGATTTTCAGGGTTTGGCAAATACAAGGGTGAATGCTAGGAGAGAAGAGGAAGGCAATGTGGAGTAAGAGGTTCCTCCCCAAGTTCCACCCCAAACTCCTCCTTAAGCTCCAATTGACCCTACAAGGAGGAATGTGACTCAAGAGGAGTTTTGCAGTTGTAGTCATAGATGTTGATCACTAGGGGTTTGAAAGTAAAAGCCAAGGTGATCAATCAAATGTGTTAAGGCTTTGAGGGTAAAGCCTAAAAGAGAATAGAAGTCTAATAGGTAGAAGTGTGGTGAAAGGTCTATACGCACATTGCCTACCTTATGAAAGATTGAAAGTATAAAGTGATAGAATCACTTGAACATAGATTGATCATCACGAACATCCTTCCATAATACATGAGTGTTAAGCAAGTCTTAACTACTAAATCTTGGGGGTGTATGCTTGGCGCCAACGGGATATTGACAATGAGATGTAGTGTCACGCAAGAGAGGGTTCGGGCACCAAGTAGAAAGGAGAACCACACCTAGTTGATGTGAGGACTATCCAAGTTAAATGGGGAACTCTTACATACTAGAGTGTGGGTTTTCATGAAGTTAGGTCTCATGAGATGGAAGCCTTCACATAGTTAAGTTAAGGTTTCTAGTAGCAATCTCCATATCCAATGAACTAGGACTTGCTAGAAGAAGTATCTCATAGTGTTCTGAATCATAATTGAACTAAGAGTTACTTCAAAAAGTACCTCATAGTGTTCAAGAGTATAAATGGACATAGACATGCTTAAGGTAGTATATTTTGGGTCCATGACATACTAAAATTAGTATCTCATAAGGTTCAAACTAATAAAGAACTAAGATGTGCTTAAGAGAGTACTTCGTATTGTTTTAACGTTAAAGACAGAAAGTAGGCACCAAACCAAGAAGTATTAGCATGAGGACCTAAAAGTGGTACTTAGCATGAATAGTTTTATAGGGTGCTATGCATGCATATGCACAAGTATGACTTAGGGTTATTAAAGACAAGTCTTCAAATAGTATTCTACTACAGTTGCCCTCCAAGATATAATTGACTAAAGGTGAAAAACTCCCTCTATAATGAGAGTTAAGCTAATAATGAGGCCAAAATAGGGTGAGTATTCCTAAGATTACTTCAAGGTTATGCTTAGTGTCCAAGGTAGTATGGGATGCCTTTTATACATTGCACAAGTGTGCTTTGAAATTACTTAGGATTATGGCAAATACAATAGTGAATGCTAGGCGAGAAGAGGAAGGCAATGTGGAGTAAGAGGTTCCTCCCCAAGTTCTACCCCAAGCTCCTCCTCAAGCTCCAATTGACCCTATAGGGAGGAATGTGACTCAAGAGGAGTTTAGCACCTGTAGTCATGGATGTTGATCACTAGGGTTTTGAAAGTAAAAGCCAATGTGATGAATTAGATGTTTTAAGGCTTTGAGGGTAAAGCCTAAAAGAGAATAGAAGTCTAATAGGTAGAATTGTGGTGAAAGGTCTATACGCACATTGCCTACCTTATGAAAGATTGAAAGTATAAAGCGATTAAATCATTTGAACATGGATTGATTATCAAGGACATCCTTCCATGAGACATGAGGGTTAAGCAAGGCCTAACAAGTAAATCTTGGGTGTGTATGCTTGGCCCCAAGGGGATATTCATAATGAGATGAGTCTCACGCAAGAGAGGGTCCAGGCTCCAAGTAGAAAGGATAATCACACCTAGTTGATATGAGGACTATCCAAGTTAAAGGAGGAACTCTTTCATAGTAGAGTGTGGGTTTTCCCAAAGTTAGGTCTTATGGGATGGAAGCCTTCACATAGTTGAGTTAAGGTTTCTAGTAGCAATCTCCATATCCAATGAACTAAGACATGCTTGAAGAAGTATATCATAGTGTTCTAAAGCATAATTGAACTAAGACTTACTTAGTGAAGTACCTCGTAGTATTCAAGAGTATAAATGGACTTAGACATGCTTAAGGTAATATCTTATAGGGTCCACGTCAAGAAGGAACTTAGACATACTAAAATTGGTATCTCATAGGGTTCAAGCTAATAAAGAACTATGATGTGCTTAATAGAGTACCACATAGTGTTCTAAAGTTAAAGAGAGGAACTAGGTTCAAAACCAAGAAGTGTTAGTATGAGGACCTAAAAATGGTACTTAGAATGAATAGTATTATAGGGTGTTATGCATGCATTGCGCAAGTACGACGTAGGGTTATTAAAGAAAAGTCTTGAGATAGTATTGTACTACAGTTGCCCTCCTAGATATAATTGACTAAAGGTGAAAAATTCCCTTTATTATGAGAGTTAAGCTAATAATGAGGCCAAAGGAGGGTGAGTATTCCTAAGATTACTTCAAGGTTATGCTTAGTGTCAAAGGTAGTATGGTATGCCTTTTATACATTGCACAAGTGTGCTTTGAGATTACTTAGGATTATGGTACCCTTATGGTAGAAAAGCTTAGAGACTTGACCATGCACATAGACTATGATTAAGATGACCAAGAAGGGATACTTGGCTTGGATAGTATTATGGGATGTTATTCATGCTTTGTACATGTATGCTTTTGAGGTTACTTGAGAATGGTTGTATTATGGTATAGATGACTATAAGTCAAAAAATGTTTATATGATGCTTATGTTGGAGACTTTGCTTATTGTGATAATATTGTCTCTTATGCTTATTATTGATGTTTCAGGAAGTATTTCATTTGATTTTGGATTATGTCTTATATTGACTAACTCTTGTCTTATGCTCTTATGATTATTGTAGCTAACATATTTAGTACATTTGTACTAACGCATAGTTTGCCTACATTCTACTCAAATGTAAGGTTTGGAGATTAAGTGCTACTCTTGGAGATAGGTTTCTAGAAGTTGCAAGGATTTGAAGATCTTGGTGTGTCCTCATAGCATCGAGGACAAAACCCACCTTTCCATTATTTCTTTATTTTCATGTTGAGAATATTGTATGGGCTGATTCCCAAGAGTTTTATTCTAAAGTTGTATTAGTTGGTTTGTGGCAAATTATAGAAAGTTTTTCGCTTGCTTTCATGAAAATGACTTCAATTGTAAAATGTTTTAAAGTTTTCCGTACTTTTCTATTATCTCATGTTCATGATATGCTAAGGGAGTGTATGAGACTTTTCAGAGTCTTATACACCATATTATGTTTAGGTGGTACTCCTGGGTCATAATAGACAGAAAGAAGGGCAAGAAGACAGGAAAACATCCTAATCCCTAACAAGCCTACTTTTGAGGACATTGTAAAGTGTATCGGATTAAGAAAGGAATACGCCCACTGGGACCAAGGTTCAAGCATTACTTTCAGGGATCTCTATGTCAGATTTGTGCATGCGAACTTTTATGAAAATAATAACCAAGATTTCAAAACTACTTTTAGAGAATGGGACGAGATCAGACCCCTGGCATTCACTATTGCACTATTTGGTACTATGGTTTTTCCCCAATTCTTGAGCCTCAGTATCAACACCTGGATAATCATACTTGAAAATACTCTGTTCCATGGGCATTAGAACCAAAGGCAAGTAAAATATTATCCCATCATCCTATCTGACATGTACTGTGCTTTGGAAAAGTGTGAGGAAGGGCATCGTTATTTTAAGGGTTGTAACCACCTCCGCAAATGATGGATAATGGGTCACTTGATGAAGATACATAGGACTCAACAACTTCATACCCTCTATCAACATAATTATCTTAAGCATTTGAACGTGATGTTGTACTGAGGGGAGTTCGACAATAGAAAAAGTAGAGAGTGATGGGCTAAGATTTTCTGTAAGTTGAGTGAGGACGATATCTAGTAGTTGTTCGACCAGTTAATCTTGAAATAGGTCATAGTATGTGGTGACAGACAGGTTGTACTTCCTCTACCAAGTATTCACAGTATTCACCCGTATTCACCTATTCGAGTCCTGAGACAGTTTGGGAGAAAGCAAACCTTACCCCCAAACGGATATTACCGGGTCTATGTGTTCGACCACAAGGATGATATAGTCCCTATTTCTGGAGAAATGTTGAAAGAATGGAAGCAACCATTGCGATTGGATGAAACAACCATTACCGTGGACCGATTTAATGTTGGGTACATCAAAACCTACAAAGCTTGGCTGAAAGACGATTTGCAAGACAACTCCTTCCTAGTTCCAAACATCTACCATAGTTTGGGGGACAAGGAGTCTAAGGCTCTGATAGAACTGAGAGAATTCAAAAAAAAAGCTCGGGAAATGCATAAGGAATTCCTCCAAAGCCAACAGAAGGATAAATACGCCCTCAAGAGTGTAACCCAAGAAATAGAAAGCTTGAGGAGGAATTTGGGGGAGCTTAACTCATGGATGGAGGAGATATGTGGTTTGAAGATTGGGAAGAAAAAAGGCGCCAATACGATATATATTGGCTAATGACTCAATACAGGCTTCAATGCTACATGGGCCAAAACAAGAAAAACAGATCAGAAGCAGGACCATAGGGTCCTCTTAGTGGATTTCTCCCCTGTATAGGTCTTTCTATGTGTATTTGTAGTTATTTGCCCTTGCGTGGGCATGCTTTTCTTGTATTTTGGTACTCCTTTCAAATGACCCCTTCATGGGTCTTTCTTTTTGTATTTCTCATTTATTCCCTATTACCCCTATTTATTTTTGCTTTTTGAACATTATTTCTATCTATGCAAAATTTGTTTTGGGGTAACGAAATAGTTCAATTCTACACATGCATCTTTCAAATATGTTAGGCCTACCCTTAGAACAAAAGGCCCCCTACTTGTTTAGGACACGCGATAGCCGTTTGTGTGGTTTAAATGTTTATGTGATATTGTTGCTTTGAATGAGGAATTTTTAGCCCACTCCTTTCCAGAAATTTTCCAAAAATCTATACAAAATCAAACCATTACCTCAATGTTCGACCAAAACTCCTCGAGTCTTGAGTTTCTTAGCCAGAACTAAATCCCACTACCAAATCCTAAACTTTACTCTATTATCTCAGGAAAGGTAAATCTTCTGCTAAGATGGAAAGATGCCAGAACGTTGAAATTGAGATGACTAAGGAAGAACTGATGTTGAAACATTAACGGAGAGACCAGGAGATCCGAGAAGTCGAGGTAAGGGCAATAGAAGTAAAATTTGCCAGTGCAGTCGCACATGCCAAAATTGTAGCATTAAACGTGGAGATAGAAACTAAAGAGGTGAGATTAGCTATTATGGACAAAGAAACAACTGCTATGCTGAAGAAGAAAGAAGATGCAACTCTGGAGATTCAGAGGCTTCACGAAAAATACCTTTTCCTTGATTAAGAAGTCAATGTCTCCATTCCCGAAGACACTCAACCTGAACTTGCTGAATAAAAACCTGAGGAAGAAGTCAATGACATGACTCCTTTTCAAGGACAATTGAAAGAAGGAGACAAAATGATCACCCTCTAGGAATATCTACAGAGACATAGCATGGGAGCAAAAGTCATTTAATGTGCTCTCATTTACGAGCATTTGAAGGCTCTACGCATCTTGAGTCCCCTCGAAGGGACAACTTCCAAGGTTCAACCTGAGGACACACATAAGACATGTGCCTATCATCTAAACAAAAAGGGGCACACCATAGAATAATGTGTTGAACTGAAGACCACGATCCTTGACTTGATCAATAGTGGGAAAATTATTCATCTATTGGGTCATTACACTCTTCTTACTTGTGATCAACCGGAACCTGGTATGCCGGTCAGACAGCTACTTTGTTTTGCTCTCACTACTTCACACCTTTGGAAAAAACGCAAAGGAGTATCTACTATCAGTTGGTTCGAGGTGGGATCCTAACCCCTACCAGAAATAATTTCAAAATGGTCTCTTCCTTTGGAGGTGAAATCTTTGAAGCTTGCCCTTATCACGACACTGGGAGTCATAACATTAAAAAGTGCCTCGTATTCCGCTATGATGTGGAGTCCTTAATCAACAAGGGAAAGATCCAAGTTGTGTTTCCTCTTATTGCCATGCGGCAACAAGATTGTTTTGACTAGTCAAAAGAAGAAGCCTTGACAAAGGCACAATTTATGTTTTAGGAGTCTTATCGCATGTTTTCACTTTCCTTGTAATAAAAAAATGAATGAATGAAAACCAAAATCCATTTGTATTCGAACTACGTAGAGCCTCAATTCCCTTTTGGAGATATTTAAGATGCCTTTCAATGCCCAACCCCTATCCTTTTATAATTTTCTTCTCCCCTACTAGGAAATATTGAGTTCACATCAACAGATGCCGAGAGATACAACAACAAGACCTTAGCTCAATGCAATTCAACCTTCCTGGGTCGCCAGTCTCCAAATAAAATGAGATAAATCTTGCTTATTCAAAAATTAATCCCCGTTATTCGTGGGTTAACATGTCCTCAAACGAAGCCACTCTTGTATGTTTATATTCCTTTTATGTGATATTTTGCATCACGTTGCCAGGAATTAAAACTAAAAGATTTGCCTTTGAGATTTTTTTTCTTCTACAGGTACTTAGAACTTATGTGTGTCGATAAGCTGGTTGAACAACCTTATTTTACAAGATCAAAAGCTCCCAAAGATTCCTTCCCCGTTCATATTTCTCGAAAAGGAAAGTCAGCAATAGGCAATAACAGTGTCGATATTGGCTTGACTAAGGTTGTCATAGTTCAGCCCTCTATCGCTAAACAAAATGAGTTTATTATTCAACTAATACAGCAGATTGCAGATTTTAAGGTTGAGGTGCATAGGATGTAAGATCTACTGAATCTAATTTTTTCTGTGAATCCTATATGCCAAGGAATGCCTCCACTCCATTTCCCTCCTCCAAATTCAAGTACGGAACATATTCAAAACCTACTCTCTAACCCCTCTCAAAATCCCCCCATCATTAATCTAGCTATATCAAACCACCATCACACCTCCTCTTCCTACACAAAGGCCACCTTACCCTCAATAAAACCAGCCTTCAGACCTTCCCTCCTCCTCGAAATTCCAACCCACAAGCTTGCCCTCCCCTCAAAACCAAAATGTCAATAATCCGCAACCCTTCACCCATCACCAAAATAAGCATACCCACCCCCAGACTTTTCCCCAAAATTACCAAGCCCCCCAAAATGCCTAGAATCCTTCCATTGCTCCACCCCTGCTTTCGAAACCCACCTTCCAAATCTCAATCCATTATGAAACTTATGCCAACTGTTCTGAACTTGATCACTAAGAGGAATAGGAAAAATAGTGGGGGGATAAAGATGAATCGTCCAAACAGAATTTAAAGGAGGAAATCATGAAAGATGTGAAAGAATTGCATTATAATCCAGAAGTTGGTGGGTTCAATTGCAAAGATTTGTGCATCTATCAAAACTTGGACCTTCCAGAAGGGTTCAAAGTGCTAAAGTTCGACACTTTTAGAGGAATCGAAAATTCGTTGGCTGATCTGAGAGCTTATTGTGTCCAACTCGTAAGAGTTGGTAGGAATGAAGACTTGATAGTATGGCTCTTTAATTGAAGTTTAAGCGAAGAAGCGTTAGAATGGTTTACATTTGAAGAAACAAGACAATGGCCTAGCTGAAATGCTCTGGCCAAGGACTTCATTGAACGATTTACCTACAATGTAGAGATCATTTTTGATTGTTATTCCATAGAGAAGATGAAGCATAAATCTATTGAAAGTTACAGGGAATTTGCGTACAAATGGAGAAAGAAGGCATCTAAGGTTGGGCCTCCTATGTCTGAGAAAGAAATTGTTGAAGTATTTGTGCGGGTTCAAGAGCCTGAGTATTATGATAGGATTATGTTGCTCGTTGGAGCAAAGTTTGCCGAGATAGTCAAGGTAGGTGAGATCATCGAAGATGGACTAAGCACCGGGAAGATTGCCCATGTTGATGCATTGTCTGGATCGTCGAGGTTGTTGAAGAAGAAGAGAGAAGACGTGTATTCTATTTCTTATGCATCTAAGGGAAAGAAACACTCAAAAAATCTTTATTGTACCAAGGTCGTTCTCGACCTTCGCAGAGTTCATACCCTACTTATTATGTACAGGTTGATTATCAAACCCTTCTCCCTAATTACTAAAATGCCTCTCCTCCTAATTACCAAAACACTCCCCCTCTTGTTTACCAAACCCCTCCCTATGTTTACCAAACTCCGCTTCCAGTATACCAAACCCCACCTTCTCATTACCAAAATTCCACCCCAAATTATGCAAATTTCCAAACAAATTACCAAGCTTCTCCCCCAATTTATCAAACCCCAACTCCATATTACCAGAATACCCCTTTGAACTACCAAGCTCTATAACCAAACTACCCAACCAATTCAGATTCGAAGAATCAAGCCCCTCGCCAAAACACCCCAAATTATCATCTATTGCCTTTTCCTTAACAAGGTAATTATGATTCTCGTCCATGATTTAAGAAAAAGCCCGCTAGAAATTTCACTCTACTCATTGAAAATCAACAAATTTATTCGAGGGATTAATTGCGGCAGGTTTTATTCATCTAGTTGGTCCCAAGCCTATTGATACCAACTCAGAATTTTATAGACTAGATCAAAGATGTGCATATCATTCCAATAGTGTTGGACATTACACCGAGGATTGTATCAATTTGAAGCACAAGATCCAGGACTTAATTGACCAGAGAGTGGTCACTCTTTAAACCCCAGCACCCAATATCAACTGTAAGAATCTTCCAAACTGTGGAGGTATCAATATCAGCATGATGGAGATAGAGGAGGAGTGGAGCACGACAAAGGCGATTGTCTTGGTCAGGAAAAATGACCTCAAGAAAGTTGTGGCTTCGTTATCCATAAAGGAAAAGAAGGCATTTATAATTATGACACCTCAGAAAGTTGTTGCCTTGGTGCTTAGAAAAATTCACCCTCGAGAGAAATTTGTGATTGAAGGAGATGCCACTTAGGGTATGACTAGATCCGACAGATGCTACTCACCAGAAGAGTTATCCCAAGGAGTGCAGAAGAAGGACCAGTCTAAAAGGCCAATCAGTGAGGCCTAGGCGGAAGAGTTCTGGAGGAAACTGCAATTGAAAGATTATTCAATCGTGAAGCATCTGGAGAAAACACTAGCTCAGATTTCTGTATGGGCCTTAGTGATAAGCTCACAACTGCATAGGCAAGCTTTGATGAAGGATTTGGATGACACTTATGTGGACGTAGGTACTAACAGTGATAATCTGGCGGCAATGGTCAACCAAGTAATTTGAGGGCACCGTATCAGTTTTTATGATGAAGGGTAAACTTTCGAAGGCACGATGAACAATAAAGCTCTCTACATCACTTTTAAAAGCCGAGAGAAGGTTATAAATCGTGTCTTGATTTATGAAAGGTCCGGTCTCAATATTTGCCCACATTCGATACTCAAGCAATTAAACATTGACTTGGGAATGGTTCACCAGAACCAAGTCAATGTAAAGGCTTTTGATGGAAAGTAAAGAGACACGTTGGGTAGCAGTGAACTTGGGGATTCAGATGGATCCTACAGAATTTAGTGTGGAATTTTAGATACTAGATATTAATACATGTTACAATTTGATTTTGGGAAGACCGTGGATCCACATGGTCGGGGTTTTGCCTTTTACCCTCCACCAACTAATGAAATTTGTTTGGAAGGACCAGGAATTGGTCATTCATAATGAAGGGGGTCATTCCAATGGATATGCGCCGATTGTTGATGAGGTCTTCTGAGGTTGTGATTTTGACATTGTAGAGTTGGTACATGCCACCGGTGATGGTTTAGCTCCATAGCCCCTATCCCTTTTATGTAAGAGATGATAGCTACCATCATGCTCCAGAGCAATTTTTAGCCGAGTTTTAGATTGGGGAAATGTTTTCAAGGAATTTTTGAGACTATTAAAATTCCCTCCATAGGAGCAAAGTTTGGTTTAGGGTATGCCCCACAAATGATGATGAGGTTGAGATGGTGAACAAGAATGTTGATCGAACGTTTGCCAGGACAATTCCTCATTTGTACCAGTCATTCCTAGTACAAGAATATGTCAATGATGATGGTCTCGGGGAAGGAACTTAGGACCTTTTCGAGGAAGTTGACGCAATCATCGAAGAAGCAGCCAGGACATCGATCATCCATGATGCTGAACCAGAGGAGCAATTGTCAAACTGGACCTCCATGTTACTTATGATTCTTCGCTCATCTTGGTCGAAAGGACATGTATTTATGTTTGTTTTAAAAAATGGTGGTAGTCCAGAAGAGGACCGAGACCAACCTTTTATGCAGTTTTTACTTGTTTGTGTTTTTTTAAAATTTCCCCATAATGTTTTAAGAAGGCTAAATGACCTTTGGTCATGGCCAAACTTTTGTGCCTGCTTTTTAGTTTAAACGAAAAGCCTCTCTTATCAAAAATTTGTTTATTTACTTATCTTTTTATGCTTTACTTCTCTAACTTTGTTTTTTTATGATTTAAGTAATAGTAATTTAAAACATATTAATGACATGGCATGTCACGAGCCGAATTAGCAAAATAAGGCAGGTGATGATGAATGTGAGGAATATAAAGAATAAAATACGGTACTTGAACATATTTCTAAGGAGTTTCGACAATTTGATGACCAGCACAAGTCGAATTTGGAAGAAACTAAGACTCTGAACCTAGGAGATAAGGAATGTGTTAAAGAAGTAAGAATCAGTGTCCATCTGACTAAAGCTTAAATAAGGGACCTAATTCATTTTCTTAGAGAATACATCGATGTATTTCTCTAGTCTTACATGGATATGCCAGGGCTAAGTACAAACATGGTTTCTCACAAATTGTCGATCAATCCAGACTTCAGTCAAGTACAGTAGAAAACTCAAAAATTCAAGCAAGAGCTGAGTTTGATGATCAAAGAGGAGATTACCACCAAGATTGAGTCTAAAGTAGTGGAGGTGATGCAATATCCGACTTGGTTATCCAACATTGTTCTGGTGGCTAAAAAGGATGAAAACATCCGATTTGTGTCGATTTTAGATATATCAACAAAGCTAGCCCGAAGGATAATTTCCCATTGCCAAATATTCATATTCTCATTAATAACTGTGTTAAACATGAGATACAATCATTTGTGGATTATTATGCAAGTTATCACCAAATCCTGATAGATGAAGAAGATACAGAAAAGAAAGTCTTCATTACTCATTGGGGTGTATATCATTATCAGGTGAGATCTTTTAGTCTAAACAATGTTGGTGCTACTTACATGAGGGCTATGATGACCATCTTTCATGATATGATTCACAAGGAGATCGAGGTGTATGTAGATGATGTTATAATTAAATTCCGCGAGAGTTCGGATCACTTGACACACTTGAGAAAATTCTGTGATTGCTACTGTCGGCATAATTTAAATCTAAATACCGCTACATGTGCTATTGGGGTGCCAACTGGTAAGCTGTTGGGATTTATAGTCAGTAGAAGGGACATTGAATTGGATCTCTCAAAGATCAAAGCGATTCAAGAGTTACCTCCTCCAAATATTCAGAAAGAGGTAATGAGTTTTCAAGGAAGGTTGAACTACATTAGTCGATTCATAGCTCAATCCACCGTGGTATGTGAGCCAATCATTAATTTGTTGAATAAAGATGTCCCGACCAAGTGGATCGGAGAATGTCAAATTGCTTTTGACGCAATCAAGAATTATTTTTCCAATCTGTTGGTGTTGGTTCCTCCACAAGAAGGAGGTCCATTGTTGCTATATCTATCTACACATTTAGATGCGTGCTAGGTCAACCTGATGAAACAGGGAAGAAAGAGCGAGCAATCTACTACTTGAGCAAGAAATTCACTCCATATGAGGCCCGTTCCACTCTTTTGGAGAGGACATGTTGTGTTTTGCCCTGTATCGCTCAAAAGTTAAGACATTATTTGTGTTCATAAATGACATACCTCATTTCCAGGATAGATCAACTGAAGTACATCTTTTAGAAGGCGATGCCAACAGGAAAGTTGGCTAAATGCCAAATACTTTTGAGTGAGTTTGATATTGTGTACGTGACTCAAGAGACAATAAAAACATAAGCCTTCGCTGATCATCTTGTGCAAAATCCAGTTGATGAAGAGTATGAACTGCTCAAAACTTACTTTCTTAATGAAGAAGTAGCCTTTGTGGGAGAACATATTTCTGAAACATACCCTGGGTTGAGAGTAGTCTTTGATGGAGCATAAAATCACCAAGGAAAAGGTATTGGAGTGGTCTTAGTGTCAGAATCTTGTCAACACTATCCTATGGCGGCTAAACTCCGATTTGATTGCAGAAACAATATTGCTGAATATGAAGCTTGCATCCTCGATTTGAAGATGGCAATTGATATGAACGTTCCTGAGTTGTTATTAATTGGAGATTCAAATTTGTTGATTCATCAGGTTCAAGGAGAGTGGTCTGTGAAAAACCCAAAGATTACACTGAATGTGCAACATATACAGAGTTTGTGCAAAAGATTTTGTAAGATTGAATTCAGATACACTCCCATGATACAAAATGAGTTGGCCGATGCTTTTGCCACCATTGCCTGAATGATTAAACATCCAAATACAAGTTATATTGATCCATTAGATATAAAGGTAAAAGAGTAGCATGTTTATTATTCACATGTTGAAGAAGAGAAGATGGTTTGGCTTGGTATTTTGACATAAACAAATACTTGAAGATTGGACTTATCCTGAGAATGCAACGTTCAACTAGAAGAAGTCAATACATCGTATGGCTAACAATTTATTTCCAAGTGGGGAAATCCTTTATAGAAGGACTCCAAATTTAGGTCTTCTTAGATGTGTTCATGCTAGTGAAGCTTTAAAGCTTATGGAATATATACATGCTAGAGTTTGTGGTACTCACATGAATGGGCTCACTTTGGCAAGGAAGATCCTTCGAGCTAGTTATTTTTTGATGACCATGGAGCACGATTGTTGTAAGTTTGTGCAGAAATGTCATAAATGTCAATTGCATGGTGATTTGATTCGAGTGTTGCCTCATGAACACAATGCTATGTGTTCACCTTGGCCATTTGTAGCTTGGGGGATGGATGTCATTGGTCCAATAGAGCCAACCACCTCTAACGACGCATATTCATTTTGGTTGTTGTTGACTATTTTACCAAGTGGGTGGAAGCAGCTTCGTATAAGTCGGTGACCAGAAGATTTTTTTTGCAACAATTTGATATGTAGGTTTAGAGTACCGGAATCCATCATTACTGATAATGGAGTAAATCTCAACTGTCATTTGATAAAAGAGATATGTGAGCAATTCAAGATTACTCATCGGAACTCAACCTCTTATCGCCCCCTAATGAATGGAGTTTTAGAAGTCGTCAACAAGAACATAAGGAAGATTTTGAGGAAAATGATTGACAATCACAGAAGTTGGCATGAGATGTTGCCATATGCTTTATTGGGTTACGAAACGACTGTTAGAACGTCAATTAGAGCAACTCTATTTTTGTAAGTATATGATACAGAAGCAGTTATACCTGTTGAGGTCGAAATACCTTTATTGAGAATCATCTAAGAAGTTGAATTGACTGATGTTGATTGGGTTCGCTAGTGGATTGATCAATTAACATTGCTTGATGAGAAGAGAATGGTTGTTGTTTGTCATGGTCAATTGTATCAACAGAGAATGATTCGTGCTTTCCACAAGAAAGTAGGATCCAAGATATTCAAAATTGGCCCGTTGTTTCTCAAACGCATTTTCCCTCATCAGGATGAGTATAAAGGGAAATTTGCACCAAATTGGCAAGGACCCTACATGGTTCGCAAAGTGTTATCTTAAGGTGCCTTGATCCTGTCAGAGATGGATGGCACCGTATGGCCAAAACTGATCAACTCAGATGTTGTCAAGAGATATTATGTGTGAAGCTTCAGTTTGTATTTCTGTAATTTCCTTGTAATCATTCTATTTGCTTGTAACCGCTTTGTTTAGAATTTTATCCCTCTTGTAATGAACTATGCCTGACCTGAATTCTCAAAAATGAGATACGTAGGCAGCCTTTGTTGGCCTCGGTCACCCCATTATCCCTTTTTAATATTTTTTGTACCTGAACTACGTTCGACCTGAATTCTCAAGAATGAGATACGTAGGCGGCCTATGTCGGCCTTGGTCGATACCTTATTTGAATTTCTTATTTTTGTTAACCTTTGAGGGGAACTACGTTTGACCTGATTCCTACCATAACGGAATACATAGTCGCCACAACGGCTCGGACATATCTCCTACAAGATTTCTATTTTTCTTTATAATAGAAACTGAGACAAAAATTTTGAGATGGACTCAAAAATTCTTAAAATAAGATCTCTCCAACAAGTCAAGATTGAAGTGACATCGACAATTTCTACTTGGACATAATTTTTTAGAGGATCTCAAAAATTCTGTGATTTTTTCATCAACAGTTCAAGACACCAAGACAGTTAACTGGGACAAAATTTTTTAAGGATGACCTCAAAATTTTCAATAGGGTTCATCGAGAGTTTAGAACAACTTTGAATACTTCCCAGCAAATAATCAGATAGACCTCAAAGCATCAACTTCAAAGGCGTTCACTAAGCTCGACGTGACATGACACTTGGTAGCGATCCTTTGCAAAAATTACCTTTTGAAATCTATTTTCCTCAAAACTTTTCTTTCATGTTTAAATTATTTTTACATGATAATGTTTTGTCTTATCTATCATGAAGCAGGAGATCAGAGATAGCAAGGCAAGGAGTAGACGACTGAAGAGATTGACATAGATCACTTCATTTTAAACTAACAATTTTCTTATGAATGCAGGAAGAGTTTTATGCTTCTTATACCAAAAAATTGGGAATATGAGTAGAATTGTTTTATTCAAATTCCCAGCAAGGTGAGGTCCATAATGAACATGCAACTATGTTCGGATATGGAACAAATGAAAACCTCAAAGAAAGCAATATTATTTTCTTCCAGCAACTAAAGACACCTAGAGTAGTATAATATCCATCATATTATAAGATATGATAATATTCTTGCCCTGAGGGTTATTTATATTGTATTGTCAAATGGGACGATACCGTCACCTAGAAGATACCCAGAAGATCACCTATGCTGCTTGGTGAAGAATTATCTTTGTTCGATACTGAGGAGGCATCATCGCTATCTTTGTGCATCGTAGAGAACTGTAGTTCTCAAAGGAGCAGATTTTTCATTCATCACAAAGAAGTCATCATTTGCTACAGTTCTCAAGAAAGTGAAATTCGTGCATCGCAGGGGAAGAATCCATGTATCGTGGGAAAGAAATTCATGCATGAAAGGAAAAGAAGTCATGCATCACAGGAAAAGATTCATTCATCGCAAGGAAAGAAGTCATGCATCACTGGAAAATATTCATACATTGCAGGAAGAAGAGAGTTATGCATTGCAGCAAAGAAGTCATGTATCTCAAGAAAATCATGCATCGCAAAATCAACATTGGCTGAATCATTTTCATTGCAAGAACGACATCAAGAAAACCATCAACAATGTCGTCAAGAGAACTATCAACATATTACATCAACTTATTTTATTACTTCAACAGAAAAGGAAGAGTACATTGAAGAATTATGTTACAAATATTGAAATACGAGCTTTATTTGCTTTACGTCAAACTTGAAGAAGGCGATGTCAAATGTTCAAAGAGAGTAATTAAGTGTGCATATGGTAAAAGATGCCATATCTCCATTTGAATTACAGTTAAGCTAATGAGTTGTATCTCAGTCTTTTTCGAGAGCATCCCTAGAGGATGACTTCTCAAACAAACCATAGGTGCGGATGACATCAAAAAGGATACAACACAATGTGAAACTTTTTCTTAGCAGTGAAGCAGGACATAGTCCGAAGAGGAGTACCAAACTTTTAGGACAGGAGCTGAGGAGTTACTTCAACTACAATCAAACCACACCCCTATCAAAAGGCATATGGGTTTTTCTTCAGGTTTATCAGTTCCAATTTCGCATTCGAAAACTTTGGTTTTCACCGGAAGCAGCTTTCTAATCCGAGTGATAATACACCAAGAGCTTTGGAATTTATGTCCATGCAACTTCTTAATTATGGTTGTGAAGGATGCCACATGCATGGCTATGAGGTTGCTAGCCTCATTTTCATACTCAATCTTTGTCACTTTTCCTGAATTAAAGGATATCTTAGCATAAAGGATTCAAGTCGAACTGCAAGCATCCTGATTCCCTAGGTTGAGGGATATGCAGGCCGGGTCAATATTGAAAACTCGGCTATATTCCAACATTCTCTCTTAAATCCTATTCCCGAGGATTTTGACATATTCATAATTTGATATCGGGATGACGTTTGAATTCCTTCAAAATCATGCGTCAAATCAAGCGTATCGAACTACAAGTGGCCTGAATTCTCATATAGCCTGAGATATGCAAGAAACCCATTTTTGAGGTTCGGCCATGATTCCTAAAGTTCGTACCAAAAACCCTTTTCGGAGAGATGGAGATGTGGTCGGTCAAAATTGGATTTGTCAATTTCATTTTCCTCAAATTTCTTTCATCAATTCAAGTCAAATGAGGGACAATTGTTGACACCCAATTTTGGACCTCCACAATATAAACTAAACATCTAGCTTCTTAAATTTCAAATGATTTGAAATAATTAGTTTTTATAAAGTTCAAAATATTTTTTCAAGTTATTTTTAATTAATTTAATCATTTTTATAATTTTTGATTGATATATATGTTTTATATAATTAGGTATAAAATTATTACATTTTATGAATATTTGAAAATCGTCTCAAAAGATTTTACTTTTACCTAAATATTTTGTTAATTAGTTTAGTTATATAACAATTTATATTTTATATATATATTTATTTTATAAGTAAAATAATTATTTTATTTCTCTTACATTAAGAAGCTCATTAATTTATTTATATTAATTAGTCTTATTTAGTTTTAGCCAAATAACCAATTACCCTCAATTGAGCTAAATTCTTAATTCCAATTGGCTATAATTGAAACCCATATTGTCATTTATTCTATTACAATCTTAGCCAAATCCAACTTTTTTCTTCAACCCATCATAAGACCTATATTTTGAGCTCAATCTCTTCAATTCTCAGGCCCAACTCGTTTGAACAACAATCCAATTGCAACAACCCATTCTTAAATGCCTACATTGATTCCAACAACCCCATTTCAATTTTCTTTTCCCTTCATCAGTCCAATCCAATTCCACTCTTGACCGACCTGACCTGCCCCTATACATAAACAAGATCCAGAAGCATCTCCATTAGCAAACTCACAGCGTCTTCAACACAACAGTCCAAACACAGTCTTGACAGCAGCTAATGACAATAATTATTCACAGCCTCTATGCAAGTACACCTCTATCACCTTGAATTTATGAAGAATTTACCATGAGGTTGCATCAATACACAGTAATATCAAACTGCAAAATACACGGCAAGACAACAAATTTTTTGCGTCTTCCTCATATGCTTGAACAATAACGCTGTCCCAGTCCTAAAGCTTGCAGATTCATCCTTGTGGCTGCGAGATTAATCCACGTAGCGTAGCAAAGATATGGAATTCATCATAGGTGTCCACCTCTTTTCTTTACATTCAAATTTTGTTGAGGATTTGAGAATTTTTGGACTAAATTTAAAATATTCTCGTTCTTGAGGAAAATTTAGATTGGAAGCTAAATTGAGTATTCCTACCCTACCCTCATTATTATTTGGTTTTTTCAGCCTTTCCCCCCCAAAAAAATCTGCCCTAGAACTCCTCTATAAATACTCCTTCTTCCTCATTGTTTGGGGTTGGAAGAAAAGTCGAAAAATTTTACAAAGAAAAGAAATTCTTAAGCTACAAAGGTTCTCTCATAAATACACTTAAAAATCCCTTTCTATTCCTTTTTCCTTGTTCGTTGGTTGCTGGAATTTGCAAAAGTTCATTAGAGTTCTTCTGTGATCGTGGAAGTTCGTCTCTACTCGTTTTCGTCTCAATTTCGTTGCCCGTAAGACGGTGAAAACCTCTCCTTTTAGTTCTTGTCATTTGACCTTTAGTTGTTATTCATAGCTTCTGATTATGCTTCTAATCGAGACCCCTCAATCTAGGTCAAAATTTTGTTTGATGTTTGGTTCGCAGAAGTGTGGATAGGCATATTCAATGTTTCATTTCTTTTCTTTGGGCTGCTATTAGTTTTTCTTGTGATTTCTTTAATTTCGAAAGCTCTTCGACTCCTAGCTCATCTTCTTGTTTTTATCTGATTGTGCCTTACGAAAAATTGGTTAGTTTGTTTTGATATATTTTGGTTCATTCTTGTTATAGTTTACTATCGCTTTCAGTTCATGGTTTTGTTTGTTTTTCCCTTTCTTTTCATGTTAACCCTCGTTTGAGTTATGTTGTCTCTTTTTGTTTAAGCTAAGCTGGTTGTCTATTTAAGACCAGTTTAAAGAAGTTTTGAAATAGAGTTAAACTTTGTGTTTTCTCATGAATATCTTGCCATGAATAGAGTGATTTTAGTTTGAAGAGTAGGTTTTGCATCTCACTATTTATTGATGTATCTTTGGTCATTTAATGGTCAGTCATTTTCTGATAAAAATATCTACATCAAGCATCTTACGTTGGCTCGTCTTAATCTTGTGGTGTTTTCTTGCTCAAATCTATTTCAAATATGCTTTATTGGTTGAGGTTTGTCGGCCAACATGAGTTTTTGTTCAATATAATGTTTCTCTGTTAAAGTCAAGTTGGTAGGAGGCAATTTGCAATTGTTAAAGGGAAAGCACTGTTTTTGTTTGTTCCATTTTGTTCATTGAAGGAGTGTGTGTCAAGCACATTGTTTAAAGTTCCTCTTATTCAGATTTGGAAGCCGTATGAATGTTTGTTGAATTTTGATAGTATTTTTCTATTGGTTTTCCCATAATGTCTGTTGTCATTAGTCTGCAATATACATTAAGTTTATAGTTAATTGTCCGGTCAGGAATTCTCCAACTAAGCTTAAAATTAACCTAGTGTGTTAATTATTTTTATTTTGTTTGTACATAATTGATTAGTTTCTCTACAGTCTCTTTTGAAATGCATGTGCTAGTCGGGATACATCTTATTGGAATTCTTTCCTCTTATTTTGGAAAATATATGCATGGTTTGTCGCATTCTTGCTGGCTCCTTCTCTGCTACCTCTTTCTTACTCCTTTAAAGAGATTGTAATTTATTAATTATCAAATTCCAATGTTTTTCTTGCCTTCTGAATGATGTAATAAAACTATGCTAATTGAATTATCTTTGATTTATTGCTTCTTTTGGAAATTTTTTTGGATTGAGCTTAATATCAGTCAGTTTAAAATTATTTTGTTAACCTTATGTCAAATAGATATTTATGAGTGCTAGATTTGGACTCATTTAGGGATTTGTTTATATAAAATTGGTGTCCTCAAATTCTTAATTTGTGCCAGTAATTGCTGTAAAAGCCTAGATTTTCAGGTATATGGAGTGAGAAACAAAGCAAGGACACTAACAAGCAAAAAGGAACAAAACTGTCTGAAAGGATAAAGAAAGGCAAATTGGTGATCACCAAGTTCACAGGGTGAATCGCCGAATGGCTATTTGACCTCCTAAAGTTCCAGTTTACCAAGACCTGAAGGAAAGAACCAAGTTAGTGATGGAAAGGAGCAGTCGGCGGATCGCCTAGTGATTCCGTGAAGCCAAGATAGATCACCCAAAGTTATAAACCTAGAGGATTTTGAGTACTAAGGCAAAAGGACGATGGAATAGACCAAAAGCCGGGTCACCGAGTGGTTCGGCGAGCCCGACTTACTTCATCGAGTGACTCTTCGCAGCACATTTTTGGTGACTATAAATACATTTTGAACATTTAGTTTAGTATCAATTACTCTTAAGAACAATCTTTTATTATGTTTTTAGCATCTGGAGACAGTTTTCTCTAGTTTTTCTTTAGCTTTGAAGCATTGAACTTTTTCACTTTTGAGAAATTGGAAGTGGGTCTTTGAGATTGTTTGAATTGGAGTATTGTAAGGATGAATCTACTCTTACCCAGATGATGGATAATCAATTTGGTAACGATTTTTACCTTTTTATGGTGTCTACCTAAAACCCCAATTCTTTGGGTGTGACTATGTGATTATGGGTTGATTTAGTTTATGGGTATTGCTAATTTTTAGTTTAAATGCTATTTAGAAGTGAGTTTAATCATTAATTATAATTTAATTTAGGAATTGTAGTTGCAAATGCAGTTCTATGTTCGTGTTCTTGGCTTGCAAGAGAGAGAGGTTTTAAAACTAAAATAATTGATTGATGGTGTGTGGATATTGGGTTGACCTGGGTTCAGCTCGAGAGAGTGAATCCTAAACCCAATCCCACACATTTAACTTGAGAGAGTGAATGGACTAAGGTGTGGGTTGTTCTTGTTTTGCATGTTTGTTCATGTTCAAGAGGAATCACTTGATTTAGGGTAAATTGTTCTAGAGAAAGTTTTCCTCCTCTATAGCCTAGCTTGCTCACTAATATCAAGTTATTTACTAATAGTTGCAATTACCTATTTATCTATATTAGCCTTTAATCAATCACATCCCGTGAACCCGTCTCATTATTGTTAATTTTTGTTGTTTGTGACTATTTATATCTGTTAATCAAAACCAAAACCCACATTTGACATTCGTGTCATCCCTTAATTTGAATGATGTCTTTATTCGATAACTTTTATCCCTATGACTGATTTGAACATGTTCATACTTCCCAATTGAATCTGATATACATACCGCTCCCTTTGGGGTTCGATCCCAACTCATTTAATTGGGTTTTATACTAACTAGCGATAGTTGAAACTTAGAATTGGATGAAGTATCATTGAAAAGTTAATCAAAATGGGACTGTTGCCGGGGAGTGGTGTTGTTTTAAATTCTTTTGGTGAAGTTGAATTTTTTTCTTGTTAGTCATAGTTGAATCTACTTACTTTTAGTTTTTGTTTCTATGTTACTTGTTGAATAGAGGAAATGAGTGAATATGGTAGCAACGGTAACTAAGTGGACTACCCTCTTGCTAAGATGATGATTGGTAAGGATAACATCCTAAATTTCAAGCATCTGAAGGGTTAGACAATCTATGAGTTGTAGCTGAGATTTAAGATACTCTTGTTGCAGTGCTTAATTCATGGAATCCCAGATAAGATGCTACTGGACTATTTTTACAGAGGTCTTGGTCCTCAGAACAGAGGAGTGGTTGACCAACTTTATCAGGGTTGTTTGATGTGACAACCCTATGCAATAGTATGCCAACTTCTCAATTGCATGACCAAGACCAACAAGGAGCAAGAGAGAGGCCAGGAGTTAGCCAAAATATTAACCCAGCAGGACCTTTTGGCCAAAGAGATCATGGAATTTGAAGTAATGTACAAAAAGAAGGACAGGTATATTCCTGCTCATGAGCATAGAAAGCTCGAGAAAATTATGAGGGAGGACAGATAGAAAAGACAGTCTCACACATTCTCCACAAAGTCGAAAAGCATGACAGAGTGTTGAAAGTGATAACAAAGAATGTCTCAATGCTAAATCAAATTATTGTTTCTCATTCCAAACCCATTAAGCTACTGGAGACCCAAATGGGCCATATCTCCTACCATCTCAGCTCATGATAGAAAGAGTGGTTGCCTAGTGTTACTATGGCAAATCCTTAGGATGAAACTTCAGTGGGTACTTGCGTCGTGCTATGACGTTAACTAAACTGCTGCTTAGGAGGCAACCCAAGTTTTTATTGCTTTATTTTTTATTTTGGAATACCGTGTGTTGATTGTGTAGGTTAAAGTGTGGATTGTGTTTAAAAAATGCAGGTTGACGAGCCAAAAGTCTAGTTGCTGACTCGCTGAAAAGGTCAGTGAGCCCGACTTGGACCGCCATTAGGCTTCTGAAAATCTAAGGATAGAGCCTATAAAGCTCGGTAGGCCCATGGACTAGTCACTGAGCCTAACTTTATCCACCGTTTGGACCCCAAAAATTAACTGAAGGTTCAGTAAAACTCGACGCAGAAATCTTTGTCGCCTCAAATTACAAAATCTTAGTTTGGGATTAAAGGTTCGTTTTCCAAACTCCAAACTCATAAATAACGGTTCAACTCATTTGCAATTGTTTACTTCTTGTTGATGTGTGACGGCCTCTCTGAAATCATGTTTGATGTGCTAATTCACCTATTTTTAGTTTCAATATGGTGCCTAATTGCCTAAAATATTGATTTCCTAAATTTCGTGCTTTAAAATTGAACATAATCTTGTGGGTTGAGTTAAAGTATTGTTAAGTCTAGTTGGGTGAAGTATGAGTAGCCCCGATTGGGCTAAATGACGTGCTTTGCCCAATGATGGAGCGTTTGACATCATTCTTAAGGGCTAAAGTCGTCAAATGGCCAATCTTGGCCAAACTGGGGGAAGTCTGAGTACCTCGGTGGCATGGGTCTAATAGGTCTAAGCCTAATTGAGTGGGTGTATCGTTTGATTTTGTTTTCGGGGACTGCGGGTTTGATCTTGGAAGTCAGGGTTGAAAATGGCACGTTGGGCAGTTTGGTGAGCTCGGTGGAGCTCGCCAAACCACTTGGGGTTCACCAAAGTCCCCCCTGATCTCCTTTAATTTCGTGTTTAGATTGAGTTTGGGTTTGTAAATTTTGGCGAGAAGCCTGAGTTCACTCGGCGACTCACCAAAAGTCTCTCTTAATCAACCTTTCTACACCCCAAACCCCTAAAACATAGTGTAACTTTCGGCGGGCTAGTCTGAGCTCGCAGAATGGTGTCGGGGATTCGCTGAAAGGCCCTGAGCATCACCGAACTGTCAATTTTCTAGGAAATTTTTGCGCCACTCCTTTCAGCGAGCCCGATCTAGCTCGCCAAAGTGATTCAGTTTCTCACCGATCAGTTCGGCGAGTCTGTCTGCAACCTGATATCTATAATTTTTCTTAAACTTTTTCTAACATTCTACGATGTTTTTGTATATATGGCTAGAACCAAAATGGATATGCCACCCCGCAAAAGAGCACAGGCATTGTTATTAATAAGGGGGCAGCCACCCCTTCTAAAAAAGGGAAGAAAGAACCTCCCAAGGGAGGCAAAGTCACGGACAAAGCCCCCGCATCTGACATACTGGAGCAGAACTCCGGCAGCGAAGGGGAGCCCTTTGATTCCTAGGTTGCACTCTCCGAGCCTGAGGATGATCAACCTCTACAATGCCAGCGAGATGAGATTCGTTCCAAAGTTCACCAAGATCCGTCTAGGATCCTAGAGGCCACCTCTCCTACTACTGATCCAGTCCCAAATCCAGCACACACAGTGGTTCCAGAGCCACCAGTTCAAGTCCTCCTCCCTGGCTACTCAATAGGCTTAAGGCCGAGGGGTTTGAGGACGATTCTCGAAGAAAAGTTGCTATCTATAGAGGGCATAGTAGGGAGATAATGCAATGTGAGGGACACTCTCCAGTTTTACAGGTTTGATCAGTTCACCAGTCCCTGAGGCCCTTATATTCCTACATAGGTTTGGGAATTTTATACTGCATATGGTGATGTGGTACCAAAGGGGAAGAAGAAGGCCACTGCCTTTAGACTGGTCAAATCCATCATGGTCTGGGGAAAGAAGTGAGATACAGTAGTAATTATATCAATGGTGTACTTAACAAAGGATCAGACTTTGCCTACCCGAGCTTGGCTACCACTGAGACACCTCTGAATGATCTAAAGGGATGGCTTCCTCCCCTATTCTCTGACAGCTCCCCGAGGTGGATTGAGGTGGGTGCTCCAATTGAGAAGAAGGACCTACACGTAGCTGCACAGTATTGGTTTGGATTCATAGGCAGTTCTGTTATGCCCTCACAGAACAAGTCCATCCTCTGCCATCAAATGCCTATCTTGGATCAATCATAGCCTAGAGGAGCATTAACTTGGGACTTATTATTGAGCAAGAGATGGCCATGACGGTCAAGCAGCGTTGACGTCCCTTCCCTTCCCAATCTTTATTACAGAGCTATGTCGGTGTGCGGGAGTTTCTCGTTACGACAAAAGGGACATCGAGGTCACTCCCACATCCTCCATAGACATCCGGTGCATAGAGGCCGAGTACACTCGAAAGGAGGCAGATAGGAAGAGAAAGGATCCGATGGATGCATCCCTGAAGGTTGATGTTAAGTCGATACTTGCTGAGGCATTTTTGCCTACTCCGACCTCCGGACCTTCAAGTACTCCCGCTTCCACTTCCTCCCAATTCATCTACTGCTTCCCACCCCACCAGGATTACTTAGGCGATGATCCTAAATATGGGGAACTTAGCCCATTCTGCCGATGTGGGGGCTACCTGGTTGGAGGCTGAGGTACCTTGGCCGATTGAGAGGGACATCCTAGCTGCATTGACAACCCTTCTGACATTTATTGACACTCTCACGGCGAGAGTAGAGACTTGTGAGAGTCAAAAGGGGGATACTTCAAAGGTGATGGCTTTGAAAGCCGAGGTTGCAGATTTTAGAAAAGATGTGGACTACTTGAAGTCCACAGACTTCACTTCACTCTTGGAGGCAGCTGATGATCTGGATGCCTCAGCTACTTCTGAGATGCCTCCGGCCACCACCGTATATGTGCCTATGGATGATGTGGCAACTGATGAGTCGGAGGTAGAGATAGATGATGAGCAGTTAGAGGTGCAAGAGTAGACCATATATGCATACCCACCAGATTTAGAGAAGACGATTGTATAGTCAATCATTTATACATTGCTAACAAAGACGTCCATGGCAGGCCCTAGTGAAGCCAATGCTGCTGATATAACCCCGAACATTGATGCCCCGACAGATGGAGCGATTGTGCAGACATGACCCTTATTTACCTTCCTCTCTATCATTTTTATTGACTTTTTATTATTTTGTTGCTTTTGAGGACAATTGCCTTTTTGTTTTTGGTGGGGTGAGGTATTTCCATAGCTACCTCTTGTGACTATATTTTGTATACATTGGGTTTTTGTGTTGAATTATGTTTTGTTTCTATCTTGTGGATGTTTGATTTTATGGCTCTTTATGATGAATGTAAATGATTTTCAATCCTTCTAAAAAAATTATTTGCCATTTGTTTTGTGTGAATGTGGTTGTTCTTGTGAAAATTTGAGTGTCGATTATGATCAATACCGCAGATTTGAATAGTTCTCTTAATCGGACAAAAATGAATGTGTGGCTACGATGAGGCCAAATGAAGTTGCATAGATAATATGTGGACTTTTTGCATCTCGTTGTGACTAGCCGATTATCAATTGAGTCTCTTGTGATGAACATTGCACACTAGCAAAAGCATGGAGTCATGTTTGATATTAGTGCCAATGCCTTGTTTGATGAGCTCACCGTGAACATTGTGATGACACCTAGAAATTGCCTGGTTGGTCTGGTTGACTAAGTGATGCAAGCTCTTCAAATGATCTTAGGCAACAAATTTGAAACGTGAAACAATTTGATAATATACCTCTTTTGTGGCCAACCTTGTGAGATTTTTGAACCTTGCTTGAACCCCTTTTGAGCCTTATCCTTTTCTTGGAATAAACCTGAGCAATCGAGACCCCTTATATCCATTCACCCATAATCATCATGAAGTGTGATTTGTTTGAATTGACAACTAAGGAAAAAAGCATAAGTTAGGGGTGTGGTGAAAAGAAGAGGAAAATCAAGAAGTGTGAAGAAGTCCCCCTTGATCCATGGTTTTGAAAAATATGGAACCCCTCCATACAAAAAAAAAAAAAAAAAAAAAAAAAAAAAGAGAGAGAGAGAGAGAGAGAGAGAAAGAAAAGAAGAATGAAAAAGAAAAAAAACTGAAAAAATTGTGAAATAAAGTTGTGAAAGTTGCAAAAGAAATGGGGTGCTCGATATTCCATTAGAATGACTAATGGGGTGAATTTTGAGCATGAGTGACAATGCTGAAGAAAATGAAGGAAAATGATGTTCATACCACATTTCATGAGAATAGCAGCCACGAAGCCTAAATGATCATACCTTTACACTCAGCCCAGTTACAAGCCTTAAAAAGACCTTTTTGATCTTGAGTGAGCTGAAACAAATGTTGATTGGAAAATAAGGGCAAACATATGAGTGAAGTCATGCATGCGCTCATCTTTGTGAGTGTGAGTGTGAGAGTTGTATATTATTCGGGAGCTATAAATTGTTGAAGAATTGTGTTTGAATATGGAATCATCTTTGTTGTGAGGGCATTTGAGTACATTTGTTGTGCTTGAACTTGCATTTGAAGCAAGTATTGTGAACTTGAGAATTTTTTATAATGGTGAGTCACAATTTGAACCTTTGAGTGCACAATTGATTCTTGCATAAGTAAGTTGAGTCTTTTTGTGTGCATTTATGATTAAGTCTTTTGTAGCACTGTTTGAGACATCCTTTCTAAACTATTGAACTTAAGTTTTACTTGATGACAAGCAAAAGTTTAAGTTGGGGGTGTTGATGACTCCAAGATTTGGACTCATTTAAGGCTTTGGTTATATATAATTAAAATCCTCAAATGCTTAATTTGTGCCAATAACTTATGTAAAACCCTTGATTTTCAGGTATATGTACTAAGGAAAAAAGCAAGGACACTAACAAGCAAAACGGAACAAAACAAGCTAAAAATATGAAGAAAGTCAGTCGGGTGATCGCCAAGTTCACTTAGCCAATCACCGAATGGCTATTTGACTACCCAAAGTTCCAGTGTGCCAAGCCCTGAAGGAAAAAACCAAGTCGGCGATGGAAAGGAGCAATCGATGGATCGCCAAGTGATTCCGCTAAACCAAGATAGATTGCCCAAAGTTACAGACCTAAAGGATGCTGAGTACCAAGGCAAAAGGGCAATGGAATAGACCAAACGGCAACTCACCGAGTGGTTCGGTGAGTCTAACTTAATTCACCGAGTGACTCTTCACAGCACATTTTTGGCAACTATAAATACATTTATGAATATTTAGTTTAGTATCAATTACCCTTTAGAACAATCTTTTATTAAGTTTTTATCATCTCGAGACAATTTTCTCTAGGTTTTTTTTTTAGCTTTGAAGAATTGAAGTTTTTCACTTTTGAGAAATTGGAAGTGGGTCTTTGAGATTCTTCGAATCATAGATGGTAAGGACGAATATACTCTTACCCAGTTGATGGATAATCAATTTGGTAATGGTTTTACCTTTTTATGATGTCTAGCTAAAACCCCATTTCTTGGGGTGTGATTATGGGCTGATTTAGTTTATGGATATTGCTAATTGTTAGTTTAAATGCTATTTAGAAGTGAGTTTAATCATTAATTGTGATTTAATTTAAGAATTGTACATAGTTGCAAATGTAGTTCTATGTTCGTGTTCTTTCCTTGCTCAAGAGAGAGGTTTTAGAACTAAAATTATTGATTGATGGTTCGTGTGTATTGGATTGACCTAGGTTTAGCCCGAGAGAGTGAATCCCTAACCCAATCCCACACATTCAACCCGAGAGAGTGAATCCCTGACCCAATCCCACAAATTCAACCCGAGAGAGTGAATGGACTAAGGTGTGGTTTGTTCTTATTTTGCATGCTTGTTGAAGTTCGAGAGAAATCAGTTGATTCAGGGTAAATTGTTCGACAGAAAGTTTACCTCCACTATAGCCTAACTTACTCACTAATATCTAACTATTTACTAATAGTTGCAATTATTCATTTGTCTATATTTGCCTATATTCAATCACATCCCAAGAGCCCATCTCATTTTTTTTAATTTTTATTGTTTGTGACTATTTGTAGCTGTTAATCAAAGCCAAAACCCCCATTTGACATTCGTGTCACCCCTTAATTTGAATGATATCTTTATTCGATAACTTTTATTCCTATGACTGATTTGAACACGTTCATACTTTTCAATTGAATCTGAAACACGTACCGCTCCCGCTCCCTGTGGGATTCGACCCTAACTCATTTAGTTGGGTTTTATACTGACTTGCAATCGTTGACACTTAGAATTGGATGAAGTGTCCTTTAAACGTTAATTAGATGTTAATCCTTATTTATGTGTCTTTTCATGTGAAATATGTCCGAGTTCACTATGACCTCCTATCACTTTTCCCTTGCATTTCAAAAAAGCCAAAATGGCTCAAATTCCACCTTTATCGAGTTAGCTAGCTGTAAAAACTGACGAACAGGAGTCCCTATACATTAAGTATACACGATAAAGTGTCGCAGATTGGATATTTGAAGAAATTGGGCCAAAAAGCCCTCCTTTATTTTCAAAAGTTGTATTTTGTTACTTTGGACCTAAGCCTCTTTTGTTTTATTTATTATTACTTGTTAGTTCTTAGGACATGTGGAAGAATTGGGCCAAAGGCCCAAAATAAGAAACATTTCTTTTATGTTAGACTAGGACATGTACCAATGATTTAAATAGGTCAAAGGCCCCAAAAAATAATTAGGCCTAGGTGTTGGTCCAGGTGAACAAAAAACCCAGACTTGGGCCCAACGCCCTCTCTCTCTCCTTATTTTATCTGTCTTTCGTATTTGTGTAATTGTTTATTTTCTAGTTAATTCTAAGTTTTTTCCTTAATTCAATTTCACAAAAGATGATTTAACCATAACTGTTAAAATCAAATAAGTATATTTTATTTTACTTGACTTTAAAATATCTAGTACTTAAGTAATATCTTTATGCTATCTCCTTTTCCTTTAAAAACAACTTTAAGTCTTAAGTTGTTATCTCTTCAAGCAAAGTATGCATATTTTTTTAAAATCATTTAGCCAAATAGTTAATTACCGGATAACCGCATGTTAGCAAGCATTTCGGGTGCTTTCAAACCCTTCCGAAATGCTAATATGAACCATGAACCCCTTTAATATTATCAATTGACTTCTATTTTAATCTCTTGAAAATCAGTTTTCTTGATTTTTCTTTAAAAATTAAGTGGCGATTCCTAAAAACCCGTCGTATTCATTTTTTAAAAATAAAACATCTATATTTATTTAATTAATAATTAGTGATTAGTGATTATTGATTATTTAAAATTTAATAGTATTTAATAATAATTTATTTTTGTTTATTTAAAATGTCGTGTAACTACTGTAGAATTAAATAAATGGGTCTAATTGTAATTATTGGCATGTATCAATATTTATTTAAATAATTATTTATCATTGATATTTTAAATTTAAAAGTTCTAAAAAATGTGGTATTGACTAATAATTTATTTTAGTTTATTTAAAATGTTGTGTAACTATCGTAGAATTAAATAAATGGGTCTAATTGTAATTATTGACATTTTTCAATATTTATTTAAATAATTATTTATTATTGATTATAAAATGACATGTGTCAGCACTACAATTTTTCTTTAAATTTATTATCTTTACTTAATTTAAATTATAAATTAAATTTTTTAAAAATAAAATAAAAATATAAAACATTTTTTAAAAAATAAAAAACAGTATATAAAATAGTTTTAAAGTTACCATTTATTAATTTTAAAAGCAATATTGTAATGACCCTTTTGGTCATTTTGAGTAATAGAGCTTTTTATTTCAGGAAATACATACGATCGATTCTAAATGGGTATTTTGGACTATTCATAACTAGAATTATAGAATTAATGGAGTAGTTTTAATAATTTATTTATTTGGTCGTTAAAGAAAATAACTTAAAAACTAATAGTAGGTCACTTTTACAACTTTTATAATTAGTCATATAATAATTAGAGTAATAATAATCAGTAGAAGAAAAAGTAATTTTAGGACACGCAGCCGGAGAAAAAGATTGAAACGACGACTTTAAGATATTCCTTAAAATTCTCTTTACTTCGCAAAAGATGAATGGATAGTAATGTTGGAAAGTTATAACATGTTAGTGACGGAATTACTGTATCCTAATGTTGGGGTGAAAGAATGGAATGGTATTATGCATATGTGTTTGCTGGCGGTTGTCGTGATGAAATTCGGCCGAATCAATATATTGATTTAAGTTGGTTAAATTATTAATGTTGGTTGTAGAGAAAGTTAATAGGGTGTATGGGTTTAATATATATTAATATAGAATGGGTAGTTTCTCCTATGATACATGGAGGATTGGAAAATTGTAGTTTGTAATTAAGACTCACTATTACTACTATAATAAAATATGTAGGATACATTATTATATATTTATAGAATATTTTTGGGGTATAGAAGGAAGTTGACGGTGTATCTACAATGGCTACAAAAGAGATGGATATTGCTAGTGTATCTGTAACTATACTAACTAGTGAATTAAAGTTAATAATTTTTAATGTTACGAATGGTGTACTATTTAGTAGTTTATTGTAATTGTTATTAATATTATTATCATGACTATTTCTTCTTGTACCCACTTGATCGCTAATGACCAGTAAATTAAGGTCACGATTGTTGATCAATTTGAGTTTTATAGGTGCAAAGTGAATTAAGTTATGGTTGATGCCAGCTTGCCACTTGTTTCGTGACAAGTGGTACAAAAGTTTAATATTATTATTTTCTTATCATGTTATAAAATTAGGTTTTGATATATGAAGATAGGTAATTAAATATTAGGTGTATTGTATACTTGATAGATTGGAAACATTCGGAGGTATTGAAGAAAGGAAAGACATTAGGGAATTAGCTCGCTTGACTCGGTTCTTCAATGGAGGTAGGTTATGGTTTATTTTATGTTATAGATAGACTCTTAATAGAAATTAATAGTCATTGAGTGATATTGTGAATTTTTCTATGTGCTTGGTGGTTGTGGTTTGGATGATTTATTTGGTGTTGTGATTGGTCTGAAATCCTGAGATTGTGAAATTCATAATCTTGAACTTTCTCTATCGAAGTGATTCCTTGAATAAACAAGGCTTAATGAAATATTGTTAATGAAGTGAAAAAGGTGATAACAAATGATATTAATGATATTATTGGATCGGATGTCACATTCTGAAACGATATATTGGATCGGGTGTCACGTTCCGACACGATATATTGGATTGGGTGCCACAAGCCGACATATTGTTGATCGGGAGTCACATTCCGACACACTAATATTAACGGAAAACATATTAAAACAAATTAATGTACTCAATATCAAAGAACTCAATTCCTAAAAGATCATGGTGTGGAGGCATGAGCCCTCGTGTGTGTTCTCGAATTTGTTGATTGATTTCGTACTTACTTTGGTGTTGTTGTCACTTGTTCATGTTAGTTGTTTCTTGCCACCTACTAATTGCCATAGTTGATTTTATACTATTATTCATTGCATATTAGTTTCTATTTTTAATTGGCCGATGATACCTACTTAGTACATGTTCCTTGTAGTGACCCATTCTTGTGTTTTCTTTGTTTTCTTTTGTGGAGTGGAACAAGTGTACCACCGACTTCGACTCGCCCTCATCACTAGCCAATCGCCAGGTCATCAAATTTTAGGGTGAGCTACTCCTTCTAGCTCGTGCTGGATTTCTCGGTCATGGCATGATGTTCTTAAATTTCTGACATAGACTATCCTATTTATATCTTTCAGTGTCTTTACTACTCTTAGACTTGGTATTTTTAGAATAGATGTCCTTATGTGATGACTTTCAAATTTTGGGGATAATATGTAATAGACTTTAGAGGTTTTTCTTATTGAAACTTTAAGTGTTGAGCTTCCGCATTATGTTTGTTTTTCATAAATTGAACAACTAATATAAGTTGGCATTGAAATTATTGATTCGCCCACCTAAAAGGGTAGATGTGGGTACCACTCTCATGACTCCATTTGGATCGTGAAAAATATTTATGCAATGTACAAAATTGTAAAGAAAATATTATTATATAAAAACAAAACTGTAAAAACTTTTTTTTTTTCCATTTCATTCCTTGAATATTTTAAAACTTTAAATAATTTTTATCATAGAAACATCTACTCCTTATATTATTATTTTTCAATATATAAAAACTAAGTAACCAATGAGAAATTTTGATGTATTTTTGTTATAAAATTATTTTTACTAATTAATATTTAAATTTAAAATTGCGGTTTAAAAACAGTTCAATACACACTCACTTCTACACAATCTCTAAATCTATCTAATTATCTATTCATTAGTTTTAAAATATTTTTTTAAAAAAATATCCCTAAAATTCCTCTCCCCTTGCTTAGCATATATATATATATATATATATATATATATATATATATATATATATATATATAGAAGTGTCACATGTTACCACCACAAAATTTCTCCATTTTTTCTGTTTTAAAAATTAGTTAGTAACTTTCAATGGGAAAATTACGTGGTTAAGTAAACTTATACTACTGAATTACTCATCATAACTATAGTTTGCTACAATTACCACTCGCGGCTAACATTATTCATTAATTACCATGGGCTGACTTCGAGTTTGTATAATTAGCCTCGTTTGTATATGTATATTACACCAAAATATACAAATATGTATCTATAAAATACAGTTATCTAAATGATATACATATACAATACACCTCTCTCACACTCTTTACCCTCTCTCGCTCGCCTCTCTCCTCCCTCCACAAATCTCGCTCACCTCTCTCCTCCCTCTCCCAATCTCGCTCGCCTCTCTCCACCCTCTCCTAATCTCGCTTGCGATATATACAAATGCATATGTATAATATATAATTATCCAACCGATATACATATACAATTCTTCTCTCTCCCACTCTCTACCCTTTCTCACTCGCTCCCCTCTCACTATCCTCTCTCCTCCCTCTCCCAATCTCGCTCGCCTATCTCCTCCCTCTCCCAATCTTTCTTGCCATATATACAAATAAATATGTATAATATATAATTATCTAACCGATATACATATACAATTCACCTCTCTCCCACTCTTTTTCCTCTCTCGCTCATCTCCCTTCTCTCTCTCCCAGTCTCGATCGCCTCCCTCCTCCCTATAACATGTAGCTTCAAATTTTAATTATCAAACTATAGCTATGGAGAGTAATTATGCTATTTTTGAGCGTCTATTTGTCAAAAGTACCTCATTTTCAATTTAAATTTAAAAATAAAAAAAATCAATCTATATTTTTAGTGAATTCTTTTAATAATTAGAAAGTTACCACAGTTAATATAACTCTTCTCTATTAATAATAAAAATAAAAAAATCAATCTATATTTTGTAGTGAATTCTTTTAATAATTAGAAAGTTACCACAGTTAATATAACTCTTCTCTATTAATAATAAAAATAAAAAAATCAATCTATATTTTTAGTGAATTCATTTTATAATTAGAAAGTTACCACAAATATAACTCTTCTCTATTAATAATTGACTTTTTTGGTGATTAATAATTAAATTAAATCGTGTATTTGTTAGTAAGTAGGGTAACATTTGGGGTAAGTTCATAGGTTAGTTTTTCTTAACTTAATTTTTGTCTTTTTAATTTTAATATATAAAAAGATTGAAGATATGAATCTTTTTAGGCTATAAGTTGTTTTTTAATTTATAATATTGTAGTTTGGTTTACTAAATATTTTGTATTAATTTTATTTTATTTTTTGAAAAATAAAATCAAATAAAAAAGATTAACATAAATTTAAACATGAGGAATATATGTTTTTTTTTTTTTTTAACTGAAGATATGCATTAAACAATATTCATTATTAAAATTTTCTTAAAAAATTCTTATAAGCAATATTCTTTATTAATTTTTTTAAAAAAAAACTCCTTGTCAAAAATTTGTAAAGTTCAAAATATTTGACTTATGTCTAAACTAACTACCCTAAACCCTCAACTGCATCCCCCTTTCCCAGGGGATAAAGATCAAGCAACACAAAAAACAATTTCATAAAAGTATTTATGTAAGAGTTAGTGTTTCAATTAATTTTGAAACAAATTTATATGTAACTAGTTTTGAAATAACAAAATACAATAATGTGAGTTGTAACATTGTTTTTTGTTTTAAATCTACGTTATAGATTTTTTTAGGATACTTTTACAACTCTACATTATAGGTTTTTGAAAGTTAAGTTTTTCTTTTCAATTGATGAACCTATAATAAATGCCATTTAATTAAAAGTCCTTTCTTGCAAAATTTTTGTCATATAAATTGAGTTTCTTTTAGTTGAAAAGATAAGCACTCAAAAAAAACTATTTTTCCTTGAAAAAAATTTGTGAGACATTAATCAAAAGGTGAAATCACCAATTCAAGAATAGAAGAGCAACATTCTTGAATGCTACTTGTTTTGTGGCTTAATTCAATCCCGAAGAAAGAGTTGTCATTTATTCTTCCGTTTGCTCGTGGGAGATACTCCAACTATCTTCAAGAAACGTATTAACATGTCTCTAAGCCAAACAAGTTTTGTTTTGAATTCCTTATATTTTTCTCATTCTTTTTCAGTTATTCTAACAATTTGAAGATAATTGTCTCCATGGCATCCACATCAATAACAAACAGTACTTCAAATTTACCTAATCCTAATTTTAAAATGTTTGATGGAAAAGACTTTCCTAGTTAGCGTGGAAAGATGGAATTCTTTTGAAGACGATTAAAGTTGGCGTATGTTCTTGAGAAACTTTGTCTTGAGGCTCCCAATTCTGAGGTAGCAACGGATGAGACTACTTTAATTAAAGAACAAATTTTCAAATGGCAAGATGATGATTACTTATGCAAGAACTATATTCTTGGAGGAATGTCCAATATATATTATGATCAATATTATATTAAGTTCAAATTTGGTAAGGATATTTTGGATACTCTTAAAGCTATCAATTTAGCAAAGGAGGCGAGTTCAAAGAAATTTCTTGTTTCAAAATACGTGGAGTTCGAAATGGTTGATGACAAGTCAATTACTAAAGAAGTACAAGAATTTCAACTTAGAGGTAGTAAAATTGCTATATCTAGAATTTATCTTGATGAATACTTTCATGTTGGTGCTATTGTCTCAAAACTTCCTCCATCTTGGAAGGAGTATAGAAGCAAACTCTTACACAAGAAGGAAGATTTACTGTTGAATAATTATTACAGCACTTGCAAATTGAACAATAGACATGATATCGTGATAGTAACATCTTGAAGGAACCCATCATGAAAGCTCATGTTGTTGAAGAAAATCGATCAAGAAGGAACCTACCAATAATAAAATTTTGAAGGCAAAGAAGAGTAAAATTTCAAGCATACTAATTCCAATTCTATGTTGAAGAATGTTATCATTGTCATGAAATTGGTCACTATGCACGTGATTGTAAAATTTTTAAAGCTGAAAAGAAGAAAGAAAAGGCAAATAAAAATACAAAAAATGAACTTGTGACAATGGTCACAAAAGCATTTGTAGCGAGAGATCAAGTGGACTGGTGGATAGACACTAGTGCAACTCGTCATATGTCAGGTAATAGAAATTCTTTCACGACCTATGAATTAGTGGGGGCAGTAAAGTTTTGCATATGGGAAACTCATCCTCTGCTAAGGTTGTGGGAAAAGGAACTATTGAACTGAAATTCACTTCCGAAAAGATGATCACATTGATAAACGTATTGCATGTTCCTGATATTCGCAAGAACTTGGTGTTAAGTATGCTTCTTTCGAAGCATAGTTTTAAAATGATTTTTGAGGCAGATACATTTATTTGGTCTAAACAAGGCATGTTTGTTGGAAAAGATTATGCTACAGATGGAATGTTTAAACTCAATATTCTAAATGAAAATATTTCTGCTTATGTTATGGAGTCCGTAATTGAAATCTAATGATACCTTAGATAAGTACAAAGCTCGCTTGGTAGCAATAGGGTTTGCTCAATTGAAAGATATTGATTATTTTGATACCTTTGCACCTGTAGCTTGAATGACTTAGATTCGACTCTTGATTGCTTTAACCACAATTCATAGTATGATAAGATATCAAATGGATGCGAAGACTACATTTCTGAATGGAGATCTCGATGAAGAAGCTCGCATGAAACAACTAGATGGTTTTGTCCTATTCAAGAACACAATGTTTGTAAGCTTCTTAAATCTCTTTATGGATTAAAATAAGCTCCAAAACCATGGAATGAGAAATTTAGAAGAGTAATGATTTCTAATGGCTACTCAATCAATGGTGGTGATATTTGCATATTTAGCACATTTCAAGAAAAATATTGTTATAATATGTCTTTATGTAGATGATATGTTGATCTTTGAAACTGATATTGTAAGAGTCAAAGAAATAAACTATTTTCTATCTTATCAATTTGAAATGAAAGATCTTGGAGAAGCTTATGTAATTTTAGGCATTAAAATCATGTGATTAGTGAATGGCTTGAATCTTAATCAATAAAGTTATATTGACAAAGTTCTTAAAAGGGTTTGGTCACTTTGACGACAAACCTACTCCTACACCATTTGATCCTAGCATCAAACTAATGCAAACTCTAGTAATGTTCTTTATCAGCTGACATATTCTTAGATTGTTGGGAGTCTTATGTATGCCATGCATTGTACCAGGCCGGATATTGATTATCCAGTAGGAAATTTGAGCAAGTTTACTAGTAATGTTGGAGTTGAACATTGGAATGCCTTAATTCATGTTTTACGATACTTGAAGGGTACAATTAATATTGGCCTACATTATTCTACATTTCCACCTTTTTTTGAAGGCTATAGCGATGCTACATGAAATTTGATCTGAATGACTCTAAATCTATTATTGCTTGTATTTTCACTTTGGCTGGAGAAGCGATCTCTTGAAAATCAAAGAAGCAAACATGTATTACTCACTCAACCATAGAGTCAAAATTTATAGCTATGTCTTCTGTTAGAGAAGAAGCTAATTGGCTTCGATCTATGTTGATAGATATTCCTTTGTGGAGTAAGCCAGTACCACCTTTAACTATCTATTGCGATAATCAAGATACTATATTTAATGGCAAGTTGAGATAAGTTCATATCAAACACAATCATCTGAGGATATTATTGGAGGAAGGCGTGATATCATTTCAATATGTGATGTCCAGGTTTAATTTAGCGGGTCCTTGGTCTAAAGGGTTAGGCAAAGAGTTTGTGGTGGAAACTTGTAATGGGATGGGAATAAAGCTTGTTGTAAATTAATTATACTTTATGGTAACCCTACCTAATGATGTAATCTTGTGTTCAAACGGAAAAACAAGTAAAGTTACTGCTAAGCCCCGAGCCCACACCCTAGGTGGGACTGACACTCGAGAACTATTTCTGGCCCCAAACGAACCCTAGGCTAACCAGACTCTCAGTAAAGACTTTAAGCATTGCAAAAGAAATCAAATGCAACTCTACTCAATTGTCTCAAAATAACTTAGAACATTTAAAGATAAACATTCAACTTAGCCAAAGTGGCAACTCAAGTATTAACATAAACAATTGAAATGGAAAGATTAAAGAACTATAACTAACTGTTTATGAAGCCTCTAAAACTATGAAGGATGTCGGGACAAGACCCCTGATAATTCTAACAGCTAAAGATATTGAAATAATGTAAAAAGGGATCCTTTGGAAAGCAAGGAGGCTAACCAAATGACTATGAATGCTCTATTGGATCAAAAAAATGCTAGATGATGATCCTGGCTACCTGTATCTGCATTATAAAATGATGCAGGACAAATGACATTAGTACATTGAATGGAAAAGCATGTGAGGGGAATTCTAAAACAAGACATAAGCTTAAGAGGGAACTAGAAGAACTTACCTAGTCTCAACTCAACTCAACTCAACTCATTTCAATATAAAGCAATAATGAAGATGCAATATGAAGAAAAAAGTTTTAAAACATGAAGGTAATAACTTAGTGTATTGAAAAACACACAATAACTCATTTTGTATATGAAAATACAAATAACTCTGTGTATATAAGAATACAAAATATCTCTGTGGGAGTTTCTCTAACCGACAACCATCTCTTTGAGCTTAAGTCATGGTACATCATTTTGCCTCACGCTGCTAGAGCCGTCGTATAGAACCTAACTTACTAAGTGGATCCACTAGTCTATGCTAAAATAATTAAGGTATCATCTAAAAAGTATGACCATTTTCTACCCATGTTGACTACACATTTTATGGAGACTTTGAGTTATCAGAACTCAAATATGTCCCAAAATCGGTTCTCAATACTACTCCCAAATATATTAGCTCATATGTTTTAAAACATAACTCTTTCTGTGGTTTGAGATTATTACTCAAAAATTAGCTCGAAAGCTCTCTTGGAAATCACTGTTTCCTCTCTTGGAAATCGATGTTTCATCTCTTGTTTAAATGTGAAAACATTTTAACTCTTGGGAATACTAATTTCCCATATATTCTTTGAAAAAATCTTTAAAAAAGTATTAAAAGACTTTTGAAAGACTCTAAAAACACTTTAGACTTTACTCTTAACCTTCCTTAAATTTTAATTATGGATTCAAGGTTCATGATCTCATGTTATTGATGCTATCTCGATGTTTATACATACGTTAGAGTGTACAAATCAACTAGAAAACGTAGGTACGATTCATGGGAACTTAAACGGAAAGAATTGGGAAAGGGTAGAAAACTTGGCGACCTTGGTGTACTGAGTGGTGCTGGGCGCCAGACCTAAAAGTACAGAACCTAGGGTGGGGCGCTTTGAATGGCGTGGCACCCCAGAGCCCAAACTTTAGACACTAGTGTGGGGCGCTCAAAGTGGTGCGACTCCCCACACCCTGCCTAGAAAATCCCCAAATTTTCTTGCTCGTTATTCAACTCTAAACTCTCTAGATTCGATTGGTTTCTTCCCCAAACATGTAGATTTGAATACACAACCAAAGTATACAAGAATCTACTCACAGAAAACCTTAAATCTCATGCAATTAACTCAAGAACTCCTCCAAAACTAAACAATCAAGATTCAAACGAATCTTTCGACAAAAATCATTAAGAACTCATAAACTCTTCTTTCAAGAACACAAATACGCTGACTTAAACATGATTGGAGCGTGGTTTAAAAAATCCAAATCTATGTGATCTCACATATTTCAAGGGATTAACCCTTGGTGAAATCCACATGCTAAACTTCATGAACGCGATTTTTCTCCTCTTTTCTCTTCTCTCAAAACCCTAGGGTAATTTTATGAAGCATAAACTGAACCAAATCAGTTTAGACCCAGAATAAATTACTAAAAATGAATATAATTAATTGGATAGTGAAAAGACCAAAATACCCTTCTAAAATCTGAGTGCCTTTTCTTATTCAGATAGCCCAACTTCAAACGGGCACATCTCCCTTATAAGATCTAAAAAATGAGCAAATTTAGTGGGTTTGGAAAGATAATTCAAAGACCTTTAATATTGTCTCTTGTAGCCCATCTAACACATCTTGTTCTAGGAGTTATGTTTGTTTGAAGTGTACTGATTATTCCTAGATTTGGACTCATTTAGGGCTTTGTTTTGATAGTTTTTGTGTCCTCAAATACCAAGTTTGTGCTATAAATTGATGTCAAAGCCTTGATTTTTAGGTATGTTTATTAAGGAGCAAAGTAAGGACACTAACAGGAAAAATAGAACAAAACAAGCTGAATAAGTGGAGAAAGGCGAGCTTGGTGATCAACAAGAGCACTCGGGGACGCACCTAGTGGCTCTTCAATCCACCTAAAGTTTGAGTGTGACAGTCCTGAGGGAAGAAACCAAATCAGTGACAGGAAGGGGGCAGTCGACGAATCACCGATCAGTCCCATGATGACAAAATTGATCGCCCAAAGTTACAGAACTTGAGGATGATGAGAGTCAATGCATGAAGGCGATAAAAGAGTGCAAAGGGCAGTTCGCCGAACCACTCAGCGAACCTGACTTACCTCGCCTAATGGCCTTTCATGGCTAATTTTTGGCGATTATAAATAGGATTTTAAACTGTCAATTGAAGAGTTGCTACCATTTAGAATAGTTTTCTTTGAAAGTTTGACAGTTTCCAGTTGACTTGAATGCTTTTTGAGACTGAATTCAGAGATTTTACAAGTGGGTTATTTATTTTCTTCAATTTAGACCATTGTAAAAGTTTGAATACTCTTACCCAGATCATGGCTAATGCATTTGGTAATTATTATTCTATTTTTATGATGTGTGGCTAAAACCCCAATTCTTGTGGTGTGATTATGTAATTATGGGTTGAATTAGCTTATGGGTATTGCTTATTACTAGTTTAAATGTATATTGAAGTGAGTTTAATCATTAGCTGTGTTTTTATTTATGATATGGTGTTGCAAATGCATTTCTAATTTTGTGTTCTTAGCTTGCTCACGAGAGAGGTTTTAGAACCAAAGCTTTTGATTAATGGTTTGTGGGTATTGGGTTGATTTGGGTTCTGCTCGATAGAGTGAATCCTAAACCCAATCCCATCCATTTTGCTCGAGAGAGAAGATGTATTAACGTAGTGGGTTGTTCTTATTTATTAAGCTTGTTGATGTTCGAGAAAAATCATTTGAGTCGAAGTAGTTGTTTGAGAGAAAGCTATTTCACTCATAGTCTAGCGTACCCACTATTCGTTGGTAGTTGCAATTATCCATATAGCAAAATTTGCCTATAACTAATCACATCCCAAGAATTCCTCTCTATATTGTTAAATCAGTTTTGTGTATTTGCCTTGTAGTTGATAATTGTGAACCAAAACCCCCAATTTGACATTTATTGTCACCCCATTCCAACTTGTTTATATGTCTTTTTTGATAATTTCTATTCCTATAGATGATTAGACCACGTTTGTACTTCCTAAGTGAATTTGAACACGTACCACTCTATGTGGGTTCGACCCCAACTCTTCGTTGGGTTTTATACTGCATAATGATCGCTTGCAACTAGAATTGGATGAGATGTGCTTGAAACATTAATTAAAATGGTGCCGCTAAAAGGGAGTGGTGTTGTTTAAAATTCTTTTACTGAAGTTAAAAATTGTGTTTTCTTTAGTTGTAGTTGAATCTACTTATTCTAGTTATTTTGGTTTTTTGTTGCTTGTGTTGAACAGAGGAAGATATGAGCATAAATAGAAGTAATGATAGCAGAGTGGGCAACCAAAATGACATTGGGAACCTCAATGATGTCAATGACCCAAACGTCAATGACCCAATCCAAGTGGGTGGTGCTGGTGCCATTCGTCTACCTCTGGTTAAAGGAAACATTATTTTCCACATCACAAGCACAATGCTTCAACTCCTACAATTGAAAGGATTATTTGGGGGGCTGGCTCATTAGAATACGCATGAGCATATCAGAAACTTCGTGGATGTCTATGGGCCATTCTCATTTAAGAACATATCGTAAGAATCGGTCTGTCTCAGGTTATTTCTAGTCTCTTTGATGGGTGAAGCTACTAAATGGTTGGTTGAGTTACCGAGGGACTCCATCACCTCTTGGGATGAGCTAACAACAACATTTGAAGTAAGATTCTTCCCCCCATAAAAGATGATAACTCTAAGGGATGGAATTCAAGGGTTCAAACGCTTGGAAGGTAAGCCAATCCATGAGACGTGGCGGAGATTTAAGAAGTTGGTGCTTCAGTTCCCAACTCACGGACTTCCAGATAATGTGTTACTGCAACACTTCTATAGGAGTCTTGATTCGGTGAACAAAGGAATGATTGATCAACTCTCACCTGGTGGTATAATGCAACAACCCTATGAAGTAGCGTCCCAACTCCTTGATTGCATGACCAAGATCAATAGGGCATGGTACACTCGTGAAGACGAAGTCTCTCCTCTCACTTATAAAATGACAAAAGAGCGAATAGAGAAGGATCAAGAGAGAGACCAAAACATGGCTAAAATGATGACACAGTTTGATATATTAGCTAAAAATTTCATGGGTGTTAGTGGAGCAAACCACGATGAAGCATAATTTGAAGCATTATACAATGAGGAAGTGAACTTCCTAGACAATCAAAGAGGAGGTTATCGTGCAAACTACCCAGGATTGGGTGGAAATCAAGGATGGAATAGAGATGAGGGTTGGAGAGACCATGACAGATATTTGCAAGATCGCAACTCTACACATGGAGGGAGAGATAGGGGGACAATGATAGGTACGTCCCCCTCATGAGTGTCAAAACCCCAAGGAATCTGAAGGTGGTCGTACAAAAGATATGCTCTCACACATTCTTGACAAAGTTGAAGGGTCGGATAAAGTGTTAAAAGAGATAAAAGAGGATGTTTCAACTTTAAACTAGATGGTGACCTCGCACTCAGTCTCTATTAAGCAAGTGGAGACCTAAATGGCTAAAATTTCTTCGCATTTGAATCAAAGAGAACAAGGGGGATTGCCTAGTGACATAATGGCAAACCCCAAAAGTGAAGTTTGATTTAGTTTCCTTGTCATGCCACAAAGTTAACTAAGGCGTTTCTTTGGAGGCAACCCAAGGTTTTAATGCTTTAGTTTTTGATTTTGAATAACGGTTGCTGATTATGCAGGTTGAGAAGTGAAGAGTGTTGGAAAATGGTTAGTTTGGCGAGGCCAAAGTCCAATTAGTGGCATGCCGATCAGGTCGGCGAGCCCCGACTTGGACAGCCGTTTGAATCACCACGATTAAAGAGGAACTCTATAAAACTCGATGGGCCAAAGGCTTAATCAACGACTCATATCCGCCCATCTTCTGAACCCTCAAATTTGCTGAAAGTCCTGTAAAACTCAGTGATGGAAATTCCAATCGGTGCATGGCCGAGTGGATCGGTGCATCGCCGAGTGGATCGGCGAGCATGACTTACTTCACCGAAAAGGTCCACAAACTAAAAGTCTTTAAAGGCCAAACAATTTAAAATTTCAAAATCCTTCATTTTCTCTCATTTCAAAATCTCGTACCCTCTAAAAAAACTATTTATATTCATTATTTTATTGCTTTTACCTGCATTTTGTGTTTCAATTTGTGCTTGAATTTGGGGAACTTTTCCGCCTAGCGATACAAATGCTAATTTCGGCACTAAGGTTGGTTTTTCGAACCCTGCACTTTAATTTTGTGGTTGAACTCAAATGCAATAGGTAATTAGATATTATTTGATGTTGGCTAATTGTTTTAATTGTGTGTATGTATTGGATTGCCCTTAGTTTGTCGAAATGTGTGCCTAAAGGTCTAAAATTGATCAATTCTCGTGTTTTGTTTGTTAAAATTGAGTTTAAATTATTGCGTTGTAGTTTATTTATGTTGGGTCTAGTGGGGTGAAATCTAAGTAACCCTGAATTATGCCAAATGACATAATTTTCCCATTGATGGAGTGTTTGAAGTTATTCTTAAGGGCAAAAGTCGTCAAATGACCATTTTTTAAACCAAATTAGGGGAAGTCTGAGTACCTCAAGGGTATAGATCATATGTGTCTACCTTGATTGAGTAGTTTATGTGTTTGATTTTGAATTCGGGGGCTGCAGTCTTGATTTTGAGACTTGAGGTTGAAAACTGGCATGTTGGGCAGTTTGGCGAGCTGCGTCTAGCTCGCCGAGTTGTTTGGCGGTTCACCGAAGTCCCCCTTTTATCACCCTTAATTTCATATTTTGGCTTAGTTTGTTCTATAACTTTCGGCAAGATGCCTGAGCTCCCCGAGTTCACTAGGCGACTCGCCGAAAGGTTCTCTTGATTGTTGTTTCTGCGCTTCTAACCATTAAAATACACTGTATCTTTTGGCGGGCTACTCCTAGCTCACCGATTGGTATCATTTTTTCACCGAATGGCCTTGAACATCACCGACTTGTCTTGAGTTCAAAAATTTTTCATGCTGGTATTTTCGGCAAGCCTAATTTGGCCCGCCTAAGTAATTTAGTGACTAGTAGATTGGTTGGGCGAGTCTTCTTGCAACTAAATGTCCACACTTTTCTCAAATTATTTCTCACATTTTTCTATGAATTTTGTAGACATGACTAGACCCAAAGTGTCAGGAAGAGACATGCCGCCCCGCAAACGGGCAAGAAGAGTTGTGATAAATGAGAATGTAGCTATATTCAAGGTAAATACATCTAAACTCCATACAAAAGGAGGAAAAGGCACAAGAAAGGGGAAGGTGCCTGTGGTAGAGTCACCGGAGGTCAGCTCCGACAAGCGAGGGAGTTTACGAAACTCACATCATCTAATCAAACAGTGAGGGAGATTCCCTGGACTCTCAGGTTGCCATCTTTAAGCATAAAGTTAACTAACCTCTACATGCACAGAGAGCAAAAATTCACTCCAAGGGTATGCAAGATCCGTCTAGGATCCGGGTGCCTCAGACTCCTCCTGCTCACCCAATTTCAGCTCAGATTGTGGTTTTAGCGCCACCTGTATAGGGTCCTCTCCCCGATCTCTCAACAATACTAAAGGTGAGGGACTGATGACTATCATTGAGGAGAAGAGGTTGTCCACAGATGGTGTTGTGGACAAGTATCTGAAAATATGGCACACCCTCAAGTCGTATAAATTTAAAATTTTCACTAAGCCCCAGGGTCCCTATATTCCTAACTGGGTCAGAGAGTTCGACTCTGCTTATGGAGATTTGGTACCATAAGTAAAGAGGAATGCCAGTACCTTTAAGCCAGTGGACAATGTGGTTGTCTGGAGGAAGAAGGTGAAAAGTGATAGTGAGAATATAAAAGCCGTTTTGGGTTGCACTTACAACTTTGCACATGACTACCATAGTATAATCAATACAACGATATTGGAGGACATGAAAATTTGGTTGGACCCTCTAATCTCTAACAATATTCTTAGGTGGATTGAGGCCGGAGTGCCAATAGAGAAGAAATATCTCAATGTGGCGGCGTGGTATTTGTCCAAGTTTATTAGTAGCACAATTATGTCGCCCCAAAATGAATCTATCCTTCGACACATAAAGGTGTCTTGTATTGGATCAATTATTTTTGGCAGAGAGACTAAATTTTTAGGCAATCATCGAGCAAAATATGGCCATGAGGGCCAAGCAGCACCAGACTTCTATCCCATTGTCGGTGTTGATCACCGAGCTGTGCAAACGGGACCTTGTTCCGACATATTAGAAAGCGGATGTGGAGGTGTCTCCCACCTCCTCTACTAAAATTTTGCATATTGAGACTAAGTATGAAAATGATGAGGCTGAGACAATGAAAGGAGTTCCAGTGGATACATACCTGACTGTTGACATTGAGAGATTGCCTGTCGAGGCAGTACTGCCTACTCCAGCCACTAGGCCTTTAGATACTTCTAGTTATGCTCCCTCTATGAGTCTTAGTACTTATACTACTTCCCCACCTCCAAGATTTGCTGCTCGCATCCCGATTCCCGATCCCCGCTCACCCATGCCATGCTGCTACGGATAGGGCACCTCACTCGTTCTGCTGATGTGTGGGCCGCTAGGCTGGAGGCTACAGTTCTCGGGATGATTGAGAGAGCTCTCACTATTTTATTGACACCTCTTATAGATTCTTTTGATGCCCTCACGACAAGGATAGAGGTGTGTGAGCAAGGTTAGGGAGCTACTCAAACGATGACGACCTTAAAGGATGCAGTTGCAGAGCTTAGGAAAGATCTGGACCTATTGAAGTCCACTGATATGTCTCTGATTTTTGATACTGTGGAGACCCCTGATGACCCGAACACCGATATTCCAGCCCATTCTGATGTGCCTCCGGCTACCATTAAAGATAAGGTTAGAGCTGATAAGGCGGCAGTAGAGTTCAAGGTTGAGACTGATGTGGAACAACTTGGCGTTTAGGAGGAGACTGTGTTTGAAAGCCTAACTAAGTTAGAAGAGGCTATGGTACATTCTGCCGTTCAAGGCTCTGTGAAAGATACTATTATGGCAGGCCCTAGTGCAGTTACAACTTATGAGTCACCGAGCACTGATGCCCCGACAGACGTAGTGACTGCGTAGCTAGGATGATTTTCCCCTCCCTCTCTATTATTTTATGATACTCTATATGTTTTTTTAGTTGCATTTGAGGACAACTACTTCTTTTTGTTAGGTGGGGTGAGGTATTTCCATACCTACCTCTTGTGATTTTGATTTGTTTTGTGAATATTAGGCTTATTTTGTTGATTTATATATGTTTTTGATCTTGATCTTGTGGATGTTTTAGCGTATGGACCATGGTTTTGAACGAAAATGTTTTGGACCAAATTTTAAAATTTTTCTACCTTTTTTGAATGTGATTGTGATTGTTCGTGTGTGATTTTGAGTGTCAGTTGTGATCAATACCGATGACTTGAAGAGTGCTCTTAAGTGAACAAAATGAATGTACCGCTACGATGAGACAAACAAATTTACATAGGCAATCTGTGAACTTATAGCATCTCATTGTGACTAGACGGTTGTCAAATGAGTCTCTTGTGATGAACATTACACACTTGCTAGAAAATGTGGAGTCTTGTTTGATATTGGTACCAATGCCTTGACTGATGGGAATACTTTGAACATTGTGTCTGATGACACCTAGAATTTTTCCTGTTGGTCCGATCGATTGAGTGATGCAAGCATTTAAAATGATCTTAGGCAACAATTTCGAAGAGTGAAAACAATTTGATTATATACCTTTTTTGTGGCCAACCTTGTGAGATGAGTGAACCTTGCTTGGCAGATTTTGAGCCTTACCCTTTTTTTTGGAAGAAACGTAAGAAATTGTGACCTCTGTTTGTCCATTAACCCATAACTTTCATGAAGTATGGTTTGTTTGAATAGCCAACATAGGCCAAAAGCCTAAGTTGGAGGTGTGGTGAAAAGAGAAGGAAAGTCATGATGTGTGAGAAATCCCCCTTTGTGTGATTGTTTTGAAAAATATGGAACTCGTCCATGTAAAAAAACTGGGAAAAGAGAAAAGAAAATGAAAAAGAAGAAAGAAAAGAAAAAGACCCAAAAAGTTGTGAAATAAAGTAGTGAAAATTGCAAGCAAAATTGGGTATCTGGTAGATATGAAGTTGAATAATGGGGTGGATTGTAATCATGATTGAAATATTTAAGAAATGGAGAAAAGTGATGTTCAAATCATACTTCATGAAGGTAAAAGTCACTAAGCCTAAATGACCATACCTTTTCACTTAGCCCCGTTACATGCCTTGAAAAGACCTTTGTGATATTGAGTGAGCTGAAGCAAATGTTGATTGGAAAATAAGGGCAAACCTAAGGGTTAAGTCATGCATGTGTTCATCTTTGTGAGTGTGAGTTTTATGTGATTCCATAACTTTAAATTGTTGATTAACTTTGTGTGAATATGGAATCATTTTTGTGTGAGGGCATTTGAGTACCTTTGTTGAGCTTGAACTTGCATTTGAAGCAAGTAGTGAACTTGAGCATCTTTGATAATGGTGAGTCACAATATGAATCTTTGAGTGCACAATTGATCATTGTTTAAGTGGTTTGAACCTTGTTGTGTGATTTTATGTTGAGTCTTACGCACTATTATTTATAGATATCCTTATTGAACAACTGAACTTGAGTTGTACTTAAGGACAAGCAAAAGTTTATATTGGGGGTGTTGATGAGTCCTAGATTTGGACTCATTTAGAGTTTTGTTTTGACATTTTTAGTGTCCTCAAATGCCAAATTTGTGCTATAAATTGATGTTAAAGCCTTGATTTTCTGGTGTGTTGATTAAGGAGCAAAGCAAGGACACTAACAGGCAAAAACGAACAAAACAAGCTAAAGAAATGGAGAAAGGCGAGCCTTGTGATCACCAAGACCACTCAGCAACTCGCCTATAGTCTCTTCAATCCGCCTGAATTTCAAGTGTGACAGGCCTCAGGGAAGAAGCCAAGTCGGCGACTGGAATAGTGAGGTTGGCGAATAGCCAATCAGCTCTGCGATGACAAGATTGATCGCCCAAAGTTACAGGACTTGAAGATGCTGAGAGGCAATGCATGAAGGTGAAGAAAGAGAGCAATAGGTGGTTCACCAAACCACTCGGTGAACCAGACTTACCTCGCCTAATGGCCTTTTGGGCTAATTTTTCGCTACTATAAATAGGATTTTGAACTGTAAATTGAAGAGTTACTACCATTTAAAAGAGTTTTATTTGAAAGTTTGACAGTTTCCCAATAGACTTGAAGGCTTTTTTAGACTAAATTCAGAGATTTTGCAAGTGGTTTATTGATTTTATTCAATTTGGACCATTGTAAAAGCTTGAATATTCTTAACCAGATCATAGATAATGTATTTTGTAAATGTTTTTCCATTTTTATGATGTGTGACTAAAGCCCCAATTCTTGGAGTGTTATTATGTGATTATGGGTTGAATTAACTTATGGATATTGCTTATTACTAATTTAAATGCTATATTAAAGTGGGTTTAATCATTAGCTATGTTTTTATTTATGAATTGTAGTTGCAAATGGAGTTCTAATTTTGTGTTCTTAGCTTGCTTGAGATAGAGGTTTTAGAACCAAAGCTTTTGATTAATGGTTTGCATGTATTGGGTTTATTTTGGTTCAACTCAAAAGAGTGAATCCTAAACCCAATCCTATCCATCTTGCTCGAGAGAGAAGATGTATTAAGGTAGTGTGATGTTCTTATTTGTTAAGCTTGTTGATGTTCGAGAGAAATCACTTGAATCGAAGTAGTTGTTCGATAGAAAGCTATTTCACTCATAGTCCAGCCTACCCACTTATATTTAGCTATTCGTTAGTAGTTGGAATTACCCATATAGTGAAATTATCCTATAATCAATCACATCCCGAGAATTCCTCCTTATATTTTTAAATTAGTTTTGTGTATTTGCGTTGTAGTTGATAATTGAAAACTTAAACCCCCAATCTGACATTTATTGTCATCCCATTCCAACTTGTTTATATGTCTTTTTCTATAATTTCTATTCATATAGTTGATTACACCACGTTTGTACTTCCTGAGTGAATTTGAACACGTACCACTCCCTGTGGGTTCGACCCTAACTCTTCATTGGGTTTTATACTGCTTAACGATCGTTTGCACCAAGAATTGGATGAGGTGTGCTTGAAACATTAATCATTGACCCAAAACTCATACTTAACTTAACTTGTCAAAATTTCCAAATTTGATTATTTCCAAAAATGATTTCTTTCTATTTCTAGTTGTTTAAAATAGGGAGGTGTTACAATAGCTTCCCCTTGGGAACATTCGTCCTCGAATGAGATTACTTTTAGTAGGCTAAGGGTGTAACATCTAACATCTAGCTCAAACGACCAATAAGAAAAATGTAAATACAACATGCCAACTTAAATTAAATGCCAAGAAAAGGATTGGTACCTTAATTTGAAACTTCTCCAAATTCAAAGAGATGTGGGTATCTCTTCTTCATATCCTCCTCATCTTCCCAAGTAGCTTCCTCAACCAACTAATTTCTCCACAGAACTTTGACTGATGCTACTTCTTTAGTTCTCAACTCTTGAACTTGGCGATCTAGAATCTGAACAGGAATCTCCTCATAAGATAAGCTATCCTTAATAGCAATGTCTTTAGAAGGTATGATAAGTGAAGATCACTCATACACTTCTTCAACATAGACCGAATGAACCGCTGCTAACTCTTGTGGTAGCTCTAACTCATAAACTACATTGCCAATCCTCTTGGATATTTTGTAAGGACCAATATATCATGGACTAAGTTTCGCCTTCTTACCAAATCCCATAACACACTTCAAAGGTGAAACTTTCAAGTAAACCCAATCATCTACTTCAAACTCTAAATCTCTTCTCCTAACATCAGTATAGGATTTTTGATGACTCTGCACTATTTTCAATCTCTCTTAAATAACCTTCATTTTTTCCATAGCTTGATGCATTAAGTCAGGTCCTATCAACCCAGCTTCACCAACTTCAAACCATCCAACAGGAAATCTGCATCCTCTTCTATAAAGAGCCTCATACGGAGCCATTTTGTAACACCTCGGAAAAAAGTAGACCAAACTAGAGCCACAAGCTAGGGTTCTAATGTTTGATGTATGTGAAATTTAGTCGTATATGAGTCTTTACGTACTTTGAATAAGGAGATTAGTAGTTGAATGTAAAGACATGTGTTAGACCCCATAGTTTAGAAGATCATCTATGGAGTTGCAAGGGCAAAGGCCAAGGCCAAGGGGGCAAAGACCTAGAAAAAGGCCAAGGCTGGCCAACCTTGGCCAAGTCTGCCTCAAAGACCACGACTGCTTTCACATCCAGTTGTCTTCACCACAGATCATGAACTGGTCTGTGAAGATGGCATAGGATGGTGGGAGGCAAGGCCTTGAGGCCAAGCTACACCCCCAAGTTCACGAGCTACTTCACGAGTTGTTGGATTGACAACGACCTGTCAAAATGCTTGTGAAGCTGCCTTAGTGTTTTAGGGTCTTGGCAAGTTGGGCGAGCCATTGGTTAAGGGACCACAAACACCACCACGGGTTGTGGTACCCTTGATTAGTCCTTATAGTGGTTGTGGTTCCTGGACAGGACAGCTAAGTTGAGGGACTTTTGGGTAAATACCTATTCAACTAGGTTTAAGTGTGGGTCATTTTGTATGTCTTTTATTCACCTATTTAGACTATTTTAAGTCATTATCCCCCAAGTGTAACTCACTTTACATTAGACACAATTTAAAACCCCAAATCACGTCTCTCAAATATTTCTCTCTCTAAGAAGAACCTCTATTGAAGAAAAAGCTAGGGTTGAAGCTAAGGTAAAGAACAAAGGTTCCATTTCTAAAGGCTTGTGCTAGGGCTTTGATTAAGGTATGTTTAGCTCTTCCTCTATGGGTTCTTCCACACATGGAGTCCCCTAGAATTTCCCCTAATTTTTGAAGAAGAACCCCAATCAAGTTAGGGTTACTTCCAATGTATGGGTTTTAAGTGGGTATGATTCCAAATGGTTGGATACTAATCATATATGGTTAATTTAATGTTGATTCATGATATTATGAATAATTTATATGAATTCCTTGGTTAACACTAATTTTCAAAGCTATGCTTTTGGATGAGAAATTGATGATTCTTGCTAGATTCACTCAGGTTGTTATCACGTATAGAGCTTATCCGAGAATGTGAATATGAAATCATAAAATGAACTAGACTTATGCATATATGTTAGAACATGAATTGAAATAATTAAGAATTGGAACTTTTGATGAATTATGCTTAGAATTACACATGACTAAGGCTTGTGACTAGTATGTGTGGTGATATAGACTAGTATGATGATTTTGTAGTAAAGCTTGAATGTGGGTTTGAAATCATAATGTTGGTCACTAGGGCTTAATGAGTAAGTCTAATAGGATGAACTAGCTTGCGTTGATTTGATTCACAATATAGATAGAGTTATGGTGGAAGGCTTTTATCCACATGACCTACTTATAACTATATGTATGCATGTATGTAGGATGTGAAGGGTTAATTACCTAAAATGAATCATGCTAGTTAGAATAAAATAGGTTGAGGTTGAGTCTTATGATTCCTTCATGGATAATTGAATTATGCAGCTTGGGATGGTAGATCTCATGGTAGCTTGGGATGGAGGAATTAAGCTCTCCTAAGGTTAGCTTGAACTAGCATTGGTAGAATGATTTTCATGGTAGCTTGCATCAGTATAGGCATGGTAGCCTAGGATTGAGGATCTATACTCTCCTATGGGTAGCTTAAACTAGCATTATTAGAATATACTTCATGGTATCTTGATTTGGTTAGGCCAAGACCAATTCAAGGTAGCATAGGATTAAGACATCACACTCTCCTATGGATAGCTTTGGTTTAGGATTCATACTCCACTAAGGGTAGCTTGCACCCTATTGAATGTTTGCATGGAAGCTAGGTTAGTATACTTTTACCCTTCCTAGGATAGCTTGGATTGCATGTTAAGGTGTTTTCCATGGTAGCTAGGTCTAGCCTACTATGTGCTATTCTTGATGGTCTATAATGACCAATAGTAAGCATTGGGTAAGGTAGCCTAAAGAAGTACTTAGTGTGAGTGGTAGTATGGGATGTCATTCATACATGGCACAATTATGACTTGAAGCTACTTATGAAGTGTCCGCTTATGTGATGTATGCCTAGCTTGGATTGTTGATATAGTTGCCTTCCATGATACGATCGACTTAAGATGATTGCTTCTTGTCAATATGAAAGTAGGTCAATAGCGACACTTAGTTATGGTAAATATGAATATGGTGACTTCAATGGTATGCTTAGTGTGTGTGGTATTATGGAATGCCCCACATGCATTGCACAAGTGTGCCTTGAGGTTACATAGGAGTATAAGTGCTCCTATGATATGAAAACTTAGGTCTTGACTATGAAGGTGGACTATTACCATGAATGACCAAAGAGAGGTACTTTGCTTAGATAGTATTATGGGATGCTATCTTTGCCTTGCACAAGTATGTTTCGAGGTGTCTTGTGAAGTAGTTGTCTTGAATATAAAATACTAATGGTTGAGGGATGAAATTATGTATGTCTTATGTTGACTTGTGATGATATGATGCTATATTGGAGTTTATGTTATGAATATGTTGTTGTCTCTTATGCTTATGCCTATGTTGACTAACTATTTGAGATGCTTTATGATGTTATGCTAGCTTTCATATTTGGTGCATTTTTTACTAACACATATTGCCTACATTCTAATCAAATGTAGGGTGTTGGGAGATGGAGTTGCTTGGAGGCTAGGTTCCTGAATGCAAGAAGACTTGAAGAATTGGTGAGTCCTTGTAGCTTCGAGGACAAACCCACTATGTTCATTTTATGTTATTTCTTATGTTTTAGACTTTATATGGGCTATGTCCCAAGAATTTTATTCTTGTTATTCATAGATGGTTGAGACAAAGATTTTAGTAAAGACTTCCGCTTTTATGAAATGCTTTTCGATTGTATGTTTAAAGAAAGTTTTAAATTTTTTCTACTTTTCTACGATCTTATGTTATGCTAAGGACTTGGATGCGACCCCTTTAGGTTCAAGTATGCCATGTTACGTATAGGGGATACTCTTGGGTCGTGACAAACTTGGTAATCAGAGCAAAATGTTTAGAATGGTTCTAGGATTGTCGTAAACCACGTCTAAGTAAAGTCATATTAATGGGTGTGAGTCGCGACACGTTTATGAATAGGAGGCTATTGGATGCTTAGGAAAAGTCTCACTTTTTCATTCTCTTAGTCATGCCATAGAAGTTTCGCTCTAGTAGGTCTTTCTTCTAATGTTTGCCTTGGATTTTTCAGGTTATGGCAAATACTAGAGAAGGGGAAGAAAATGGAGACAGAGATTCCTCCCCAAGCTCCAAATCAAGCTCCTCCTCAAGTTCCAAATGACCCTCCAATTGGGAATGTCACTCTTGCGGAGTTTAGGGCTTCTATGTAATTGTTGGCTCAAGACTTGACGGCGCAAGACAATAGAGACGTGGTGGCTCCGGGAAACCCTATAGGGGGAATGGGTGCTTATAGGATTAGGGAGTTCTTGAGGATGAACCCTCCAGAGTTTAGTGGCTCCAAGGTGGAGGAGGATCCAAATGGGTTCATAGATGAGTTTTATAAGACACTTGCTATCATGGGGGTAACTTCTATAGAAAAAGCAAAACAAGCCACTTACCAATTGAAAGATATTGCTCAAATTTGGTATGAGCAATGGAAAGATTCTAGGCTGGTAGAGGCGGGTCCTATAGAGTGGGAAACTTTTGAGTAGGCTTTCCTTGATAGGTTCTTTCCTCGGGAGAAGAGGGAGGCTAAGTTGGAGGAATTCATAAATCTTAAGCAAGGCAACATGAGTGTTAATGAGTATGCCTTGAAGTTCACTCTTTTTCTAAGTATGCTCCATCTTTGGTAGCAAGTCCAAGGGATTTGATGAATAGGTTTATGATAGGGGTGTCCGATCTAGTAGAAGAAGAATGTTGTATGGCAATGTTTGTTGATGATATGTTATCTCACGCTTCATGGAGTTTGCCCAACAAATATAAGAGTCAAAGTTCAAGAAGGAGAGGGCTAGGGAGAAAACAGGTCTACGGTGGATAATGATGGGTCCGATGGACAATGTCGTTCTAGGAATCGAAAAAGGTTTTTCGAACAAGGCTATTCTAATGCTCCTATGTATAAGGATGAGAGGGTGTCAACCCCTGGGCCAAAAGGGAAAGGTGGTGAGTCCCTATGGCCCACTTGTTCTAGGTGTTGTAAAAGGCATGAGGGTAAGTATTTGTCCGGTAGAGATGGTTGTTATGGATGTGGTTAGAGTGGCCACATGAAGAAAGATTGCCCAAAGGCAAAGGCTACTATAAGAGAGAGTAAGCAGGTTGCCTCTAGTGGTGGGGATGATGAACCTCCAAAAAGGAATACGTTTTATGCTCTCCAATCTAGAAAAGATCAAGAGAGATCTCCTCATATCCCTTCCGGTATGTGATTCTTTCATGTTTTAGAAAATTTCTAGATTTCTTGTCTTTCATGACTTGTTATGTTGAACTTGATATTGTCCTTGCCATGAATGATGTTTAGAAAAGCATGTGTGGGCTTACTCCCAAGGGGGAGATAGTTTGCCTATTCCATAAGGTATTTACATGATTATATGTTGCCATGATTTCCTTGTATGTATGTTTATGAAGATGTGTAGGCCTTGTTAGAATTGATATAATTGCATTGTGTTGCCTCATGTTGTAGCATCTTTGAGTCAATGTGCATTTTAGGCTCCATGAATTTATGTTGAGCATGTTGTAGCTAGGAGATGTTAGTTCCTCCTTGGAAATAAGTATGTATGTCTCTTTCAGATATTTTGAGTTGTATTAGGTATGTTTAGCTTTGAATTGAAGTTTCCTTGGTTGGTTGCTAGTCTAGAGTAGCTTCTCTTTAAAAGTGTTTAGTAAGGTCATTCGAGGAGAAATGTTCCCAAGGGGGAGATATTGTAACACCCTGGAAACTAGTAGACCAAACTAGAACCTCAAGCTAGGGTTCTAAGGTTTGATGTATGTGAAATAGAGTCGTAGAAGAGACTTTGCGTACTTAGAATGAGGGCCTTAGTAGTTGAACGTCAAGACATGTGTTAGACCCCGTAGTTTAGAAGGTCATCTATGGAGTGGTATAGGGTTGCAAGGGCAAAGGCCAAGGCCAAGGCCAAGGGGGCAAGGCCTTAGCCAAGGGCCAAGGCTTCCCAACCGTGGCCAAGTTTGCCGTAAAGACCAAGACCACTTACACGGCCACTGGTCTTGACCACGGACCTTGAAGTGGTCCGTGAAAATGACTTAGGACGGTGGGAGGGCCTTGAGTCCAAGATATTGCCCCAAGTTCACGAGTCGTTGGCTTGACCACGACCCGTCAAAGTGTTCGTAAAGGTGCCTTAGTGTTTTAGGTTCTTGGAAAATTAGGGGAGCCACTAGTAAAGGGACCACGAGCACCACCACCGGCTGAGGTACCCTTGACGAGCCGTAATAGTGGCCATGGTGACTGGACGGGACAGCCAAGTTGAGGGACTTTTGGGTAAATTCCTATTCGACTAAGTTTAAGTGGAGATTGTTTTGTATGTCTTTTACTCACCTATTTAGACTATTTTAAGTCACTAGCCCCCAAGTTTAAATCACTTTACATTAGACACAATTCAAAACCTCAAATCACTTCTCTCTCGAATATTTCTCTCATTAAGAAGAACCTCCATAGATGAAAAAACGAGGGTTGAAGCTAAGGTCAAGAACAAAGCCTTCATTGCTAAAGGTTTGTGGTAGGGATTTGATTAAGGTATGTTTAGCTCTTCATCTATGGGTTCTTCCACCAATAGAGTCCCCTAGAATTTCCTCTAATTTCTGAAGAAGAACCCCAATCAAGCTAGGATTATATCCAATACATGGGTTTTAGGTGGGTATGATTCCAAATGGTTGGATACTACTCATATATGGTTAATTTAGTGTACATTCATGATATTATTAAGATTTTATATGAATTCCTTGGTTAACCCTAATTTTCAAAGTATGTGGGTTTATGCTTTTGGATGAGAAATTGATGATTCTTGCTAGATTCTCTTAGGCTGTTATCATGTATAGAGCTTATTCAAGAATGTGAACATGAAATCATGAATTGAACTAGACTTATGCAAGTATGTTAGAACATGAATTGAAATAATTAAGAATTGGGACTTTGATGAATTATGCTTAGAATTACCTATGACTAAGGCTTGTGGCTAGTATGTGTGGTGATCTAGACTAGTATGATGATTGTGGATTAAAGCTTGAATGTAGGGCTTGAAATAATAATGTTGGTCACTAGGGCTTAATGAGTAAGTCTAATAGAATGAACTAGCTTGCATTGATTTGATTCACAATATAGATAGAGTTATAATGGAAGGCTCTTACCCACATGACCTACTTAGAACTATATGTATGCATGTATGTAGAATGTGAAGGGTTAATTACCTAAAATGTATCATGCTTGTTAGAATAGAATAGCTTGAGTTTGAGTCTTACGATTCCTTCATAGATAGTTGAATTATGTAGCTTGGGATGGTAGATCTCATGGTAGATTGGGATGGAGGAATTAAGCTCTCCTAAGGTGAGATTGAACTAGCATTAGTAGGATGCTTTCCATGGTAGCTTGCATTAGTATAGGCACGGTAGCCTAGGATTGAGGATCTATACTCTCCTATGGGTAGCTTGAACTAGCACTGTTAGAATGCACTTCATGGTTGCTTGATTTGGTTAGGCCACGACCATTTCATGGTAGCATAGGATTGAGACACCACACTCTCCTAAGGATAACTTAGGGTTGAGGATTCATACTCGCCTAAGGGCATCTTGCATCCTATTGAATGTTGGCATGGTAGCTAGGTTGGTCTACTTGTACCCTTCTTAGGGTAGCTTGGATTGCATGGTAAGGTGTTTTCCATGGTAGTTAGGTCTAGCTTACTATGTGTTATTCTTGATGGTCTAGAATGACAAATAGTAAGCATTGAGTAAGCTAGCCTAAAGGAGTACTTAGTGTGAGTGGTAGTATGGGATGCCATTCATTCATGGCACCAGTATGACTTGAAGCTACCTATGAAGTGTCCTCTTATGTGATGTATGCCTATCTTAGATTGTTGCTATAGTTGCCTTCCATGATATGATCGACTTAAGATGATAGCTCCTTGTCAATATGAAAGTAGGTAAATGGTAACACTTAGTAATGAAAAATATTAATATGGTGACTTCAAGGGTATGCTTAGTGTATGTGGTATTATGGGATGCCCAACATGAATTGCACAAGTGTGCCTTGAGGTTACTTAGGAGTATAAGTGATCTTATGATATGAGAACCTAGGTCTTGACTATGAAGGTGGACTATGACTATAGAGAGGTACTTAGCTTGGATAGTATTATGGGATGCTATCTTTGCCTTGAACAAGTATGCTTCGAGGTGGCTTGTGAAGTAGTTCTCTTGAATATGAAAGACTAATTGTTGAGGTATGAAATTATGTATGTCTTATGTTGACTTGTGATGATATGATGCTATGTTGGAGTTTATATTATGAAGATGTTATTGTCTCTTATGTTTATGTCCTATGTCGACCAACCATTTGAGATGCTTTATGATGTTATGCTAGCTTTCATACTTGGTACATTTTGTACTAATGCATATTGCCTGCATTCTAATCAAATGTTGAGAAATTGAGTTGCTTAGAGGCTAGGTTCCTAAGTGTAAGAAGACTTGAAGAATTGGTGAGTCCTCATAGCTTCGAGGACAAACCCACTAGGTTCCTTTTATGTTATTTCTTATGTTTTAGACTTTATATGGGGTGCGTCCCAAGACTTTTATTCATGTCATTCATAGATTGTTGAGACAAAGATTTTAGTAAAGACCTCCACTATTGTGAAATGCTTTTTGATTGTATGTTTAAAGAAAGTTTTAAATTTTCCATACTTTTCTGCGATCTTATGTTATGATGATGCTAAGGGCTTGTATGCGACCCCTTCGAAGTCAAGTACGCCATGTTACGTTCAGGAGGTACCCCTGGGTCGTGACACATTTGGATGCTAGAGTGGCAACTACTGTTAGAAGAAAACTCTATAAGAGGTAGGTGATCATCCCAATTACCCTAGAAATCAATCATGCAAGCTCTTAACATATTTTCTAAAGTTTGAATGGTGCGCTCTGCTTGACCATCCATCTGAAGATGAAAAACAGTACTTAAGTTAACTTTCAAACCCAAACCTTTCTAGAATGACTTCCAAAATTGTGTAGTAAATTAGGGACCTCTATTTGAAATAATCGATATCGTAACTCTATGAAGTCTGACTACCTCTTGAATATATAACATAGCATAATCCTTTACTGAATGGGTAGTCTTTACTGGCAAAAAGTTGGTTGATTTAGTAGTTCGATCTAAAATCACCCAAATGGAGTCATATTGCCTACAAGACCTTGGTAACCCTGCGATGAAATCCATATTGATCATCTCCCACTTCAATTCCGAAAGATTTATATTCTGAGCCATACCACCAGGCCTATGGTGTTCTACCTTGACTGGTTGTCAATTCAGACACTTAACAACAAACTCTGCAATGCCCTTCTTCATACTACTCCACCAATAAACTCTCAAATCACGACTAATCTTTGTAGAACCCAGATGGATAGAATATTTGGAGTTTTGAGCTTCCTCCATGATCCTCTCTTGAAGTTCATTCACCCTTGGCACACACAATCTACCTTGTTACCTCAATACTCCATCTCCCCCTTGTTCAAAAGCCATCACTTTTTTCTTATGAGCATTCGCTTTCAATTCAAGCAAAATAGGATATTGGTCTTGTTTCTCTTTAACTTCAGACACTAATGATGATTCAGCCCCATTCATCACCACTACTCCTTCTTCGTCAGAATCCCTTAATCACACTCCTAATCATGCAAGTTTATGCACCTCTTCTGATAACTATTTCTTATCTTCCTCAAAATGGGTCGTACTACCCATAGATAATCCACTCAAGGCATCAACAAAAACATTGGCAATACCTGGGTGATAAAGAATATTCATGTCATAAACCTTGAGTAACTCTAACCACCTTCTCTGTCTTAGATTCAGCTCTTTCTAGCTAAACACATACTGAAGGCTCTTGTGATCGGTGAACACATCAGCATGAACACCATAAAGATAATGATACCATATTTTCAAGGCAAATACTATGACAACCAACTCTAAATCATGGGTTGGGTAGTTCTTCTTATGAACCTTAAGCTGTCTGGAGGCATAAGCTATAACTTCACAATTCCACATTAACACACAACCCAATCCAACTCTGGATGCATCACAATATACTACAAAAACCTTGTGTACCCTCTAGTAAGGTCAATATCGAGGCAGTAGTCAACTGCTTTTTCAATTCCTTAAAGTTTTTCTCACATGCTTCAGACCATTGAAACTTAACTTTTTTCTGAGTTAACTTAGTCAAAGGAGATGAAATGGATGAAAATTCCTCGAAGAACCTTCTATAATAGTTAATCAATCCCAAGAAGGTCATAATATAGTTTAGAGATGTAGGTCTAGGCCAATTCTGCATTGCCTCCATTTTCTGGGTATCAACTCTAATTCTATCACAGGAAACAATATGGCCTGAGAATGCAATAGACTCATGCCAAAATTCACACTTAGAAAACTTAGCATATCCTTATCCTTTAGAGTTTGGAGAACTATTTTGAGATGACTAGCATGATATTCTTCATTCCTTGAATAGATTAGAAAGTCATCAATGAATACGATAATAAACATATCCAAATAAGGATTAAATACTCTGTTCATAAGGTCCATGAATGTTGCAGGAGCATTTGTTAAACCAAAGGACATAACTAGGAACTCATAGTGACCATTGTAGGTCCTGAAAGTTGTCTTAGGGATATCACTTCCTTTTACTTTCAACTAATGATAGCCAGATCTGAGGTATATCTTAGAAAAACAAGTGGAACCCTGAAGCTGATCGAAAGGATCATCAATTCTCAGAGAGGATACTTATTCTTGATAGTAATCTTGTTCAACTGACGGTCATCTATACACATTCTACGAGAACCATCTTTCTTACTCACAAATAAGAACGGAGAGCATAAAGGTGAGACACTTGGTCAAATAAAACCTTTCTCTAGAAGATCTTTCAACTCTACTGGAGCCATTCTATATGGCGGAATAGAGATAGGATGAGTATCGGGAAGAATATCTATACCAAAGTATATTTCTCTCTCAAGAGAAACTCCAGAAAGATCGTCTAAAAAGACTTCAGAGAACTCATTAACAACTAAAACTGGCTGAATAGGAGGTATGCCAACACTAGAGTCATTAACTCGGACAAAGTGATAGACATAACCCTTGGAAACTAATTTTCTTGCCTTAAGGTATGAAATAAAATGACCCTTAGGCACTGCTGAACTACTCCTTCACTCTATAACTAGCTCATTAGGAAACTGGATCTTGACTACTAAAGTTCTACAATTGATTGATACATAACAGGCATAAAGCTAGGCCATACCTAGAATGACATCAAAATCTACCATATCTAACTCAACTAAGTCAGCCATGGTGATCTTATGATTGACACAAATGGTACAATCATGATAGACTCTCTCAGCTATAATAGACTCACTAATAGGTGTAGAAACACTGAAGGGCTCAAGAAGTTTCTCAAGAAGAACATCAAAATTCATTGCAACATATGGAGTCACAAAAGATAGACTTGCTCCTGGATCTAACAAAGCATAAACATCAAAAGTAAAGAGTTTGATCATACCAGTGAACACAATTGGAGAATTCTCTTGCTCTTGGTGACTAGTGATAGCATAAAGTCGGCTTGATTCTCTGCCTGCCCCTAAAGTAACTCCTCTAGGTGTAGCTCTGTCTGGTGGAGAAATTGAAGAAGATTGAGTTCTATTACCCCCATTACCTATTTCTTGTATGTTCTTAGGGCACTCTCTCATAAAGTGACCCATCTGACCACACTTAAAGCAACCAGTGGAGCCATCACGATACACCACTGAGTGGATCCTACTACACTTAGTACATGCAAGAATCCCATTACCTCCTTGTGCAACACTACCTTGAGAATTTGCAGGTCTAGCTCTGAATTTTTGTTAATTCTGGTTGTTGAACTCACTTAAGTTCCTTGGTGCATATGCACTAGAAGATGATGGAGCAGGTCCCTTTTGCATATTATGGAAGGAAGACTAGTTCGCATTACTCTTTTGCTGCTCAGATTCATTCTCTGATGTCTGAGTAGGTCCCTTTTGTTGCACATGGATCATCATCCTTGCTATGTCCGTATCCCATATCAACATAGCTTCCTTGCCTTCTTTGCTTGACAGACGAGACAACCCAGCAACAGACAAACTCATCATGATCCTTATGTCAACAACCATCTCCGGAGCATAGCGAGAAAGTTGGGTGAACTTTGGACTATACTCATGAACACTCATAAATTCCTCCTTAATAGTGAGGAATTCTCTTACATTTGCCTCTCTTAACTCACGGGGAAAGAAACGCCCCAAGAAGGCACTCTCAAACACAACCCAGCTCACTATTAGTGCATCATCAACCCTATTATTTTTCCATTGGTCAAACTAGATTCTAATAACACTCTTCGGTTAATATGTAGCTAGTTCCACTCGCTCAACATCGACTATATGCATAATCTCAAAAACTTTGTGAAGCAATTCAAAAAAGTTTCTCGGGTCCTCAGTGACACTTGAACTAGTGAAACTCAGAGGATTCATCCTTAAGAGCTCACAAGCCCTATAAGTATCAGCCATTTCCTGATGATTCTCTCTTTCTTGCCAAGCTTGGTTTGTCACAAATTGGCTCTACATCTGGATGCCATCACGGAACTCAGCATTGGTGACCTCTCCTTGGGGTTGCATTGCTGGTGCATTCGGTACCCCTTTTTCCTTAACATTTCTTCTAGCAGGGCGACCTCTGATAGCTCTTCGTGGAGGCATGATTTAAAAAACACGTGCAATCATGAGTTAGAAAGAAACTTTTATAGAGAGACTTTATCATATGAATTGAGTATGAAAGAAGCGAGATAGTTCCTAAATGTTGCAGCCTCCTAATTATATATGTGGCGCGCGTCATACGGATATCTAGGACTCTACAAACATGGCTCCATAGACACCCTAGGACTCTTGAACTCTGTGCTTTGATATGAAGTTTGTCAGGCCTCAAACCTACACCCTGGGTGGGACTGGCACTTAAGAACCATTGCTGGCCCCAAGCGAACCATTGGCCTAGCAAGACTCTTAGCGGAAGACTTTAAGAATTATAAAAGAAATCAAATGCAACTCTATTCAACTGTCTCAAAATAACTTAGAACATTTAAAGATAAGCATTCAACTTAGCCAAAGTGGCAACTCAAGTATTAACATAAACAATTAAAAATGGAATGACTAAAGAACTATAACTAACTGTCTATGAAGCCTCTAAAACTATGAAGGATGTCAGGACAAGACCCTCGATCATCCTAACAAATGAAAATACTGAAATAATGTAAAAAGGGATCCTCTAGAAAGCAATGAGGCTCACCAAATGACTCTAAATGCTCGACTGGATCAACGAGGCACCAGATGCTGATTCTAGTTACCTGTATCTGCCTCATAAAATGATGCAGTACAAATGACATTAGTACATTGAATGTACGAACATGTGAAGGAAATTCTAAAACAAGACCTAAGCTTGAGAGGAAACTGAAAGAACTTACCTGGTCTCAACTCAACGCATTTCAATATAAAGCAATAATGATGATGCAATATAAAGAAAAAACTATAAAACACGAAGGTAATAAGTCAATGTATTGAAAAACACACAATAACTCAGTTTGTATATGAAAATACAAATAGCTCTGTGTATATAAGAATACAAAATATCTATGTGGAAGTTTCTCAACAACCATCTCTATGAACTTAAGTGATGGTACCTCATTTTGCCTCACACTGCCAGGGCCGTCCTATACCTTTTTGGGGGTATAGAACCTAACTCACTAAGTGGATCCACTAGTCTATGCTAAAAGCATTAATGTATCCTCTAGAAAGTATGACCCTTTTCTACCCATGTTGGCTACACGGTTTATGGAGACTTTGAGTTATCTGAACTCGAATATATCTTCAAATTGGTGCTCAATACTACTCCCAAATATACTAACTCATATGTGTAAAAACATATTTCTTTCTTTGGTTTGAGATTATTGCTCAAAATATAGCTCGGAAGCTCTCTTTGAAATAGGTATTTCCACTCTTGGAAATCGATGTTCCCTCTATTATTTAAATGTTAAAAAATTTTAACTTTTGGTAATACTTAGTTCTTATATACTCTTTGAAGAAATGAACTTCACTCTTCCTCTTAATCAACTCAATGCTCAAGTCTTTAAAACAAGTTTAAAACAATTGTAAAAGACTTTTGAAAGACTCTAAGAACTCTTTAGACTTGACTCTAAACTTTCCTTAAATTTGAATTATGGATTCAAGATTCATGATCTCATGTTACGGATGATCTCTCAATGTTTATGTGTAACTTAGAGTATAGAAATCAACTAGAAAACATAGGTACAATTCAACATAACTCAAACAAAAAGAAGTGGGAAAAGGGTAGAAGACCTAGCGACCCTAGCGTGCTGAGTAGCACCGGGCGTCAAACCTAAGTTGGGGCGCTCTGAGTGGCATGGTGCCCCAGAGCCCAAACTTCAGACACTGGTGTGGGGTGCTCTGAGTGGCGCGGCACTCGATGCCCCTGCCAAGAAATCCCTAAATTTTCTCGCTCGTTTTTCAACTCTAAACCCTCTAGATTAGATTGGTTTCTTCCCCCAAAAACATAGATTCGAAGACACAACCAAAGTATACAAGAATCAACTCAACCTTAAATATCATGCAATTAACTCAAGAACTCCTCCAGAGAACTCAACAATCAAGATTCAAACGAAACTTTCGACAATATTCATCAAGAACTCATAAACTCTTCTTTCAAGAGAATAAATACGCTGAATTAAACATGATTGGCATATGGGTGAACGAAACCAATGCTATGTGATCTCACTTACCTCGTAGGTATTAACCCTTGGTTAAATCCACAAGCTAAACTTAAAGAACGCGATGAATCCTTGCTTCTTCTCCTCTTTTCTCCTCTTTTCTTTTCTTTTCTCTTGTCTCAAAACCCTAGCATAATTTTATGAAGCGTTAACTAAATCAAATCAGTTTAGACCCTAATTAAAGTACAAAATACTAATTTAATGAATTGGGTAGTGAAAAGACCAAAATACCCTTCTAATATCCGGGTGACTTTCCTTATTCAGACAACCTAACTTCAAACGGGCATATCTCTCTCATATGAACTCAAAAATGAGCAAACTCGATGGAGTTGGAAAGATAATTCATTGACCTTTCATATAGTATATTTTAGCCACTGAAATCATTATGTGCTAGGAGTTGTGGTCGTTTGAAGTTGACTCAAAACTCACACTTAGCTTATCTTGTCAAAATTTCCAAATTTGATTATTTCCAAAAATGGTTTCTTTCTAATTTTAGTTCTTTCAAATAGCGAGGGGTTACAGTTACAATTGTGAAGCACATCAATAAAATTCTCATTTTCAAAATAAAATGAAATAAGTAGATGTGCATGATTGAGATTCTTTTCTCTTAATAAATTTATAAGACCCATCTCGGTTGGAGTTAGTAATAAAACTCTTGATAATTTTATTCGATATTCCTACTAAAGAGAAGGATGATATTATATTCTCTTAATAAGTCTATAAATCAATTTTGATTGGAGTGTGTATGAATACTCTTGATAGATTTACTGATACTTTGTTGTAAAGGAGGATGAGATTAATTTCTCTTAATGAAGTTCATAGACTAATTGGTCGGAGTAGGCAAAGTTACTCATGATGAATTCACCGCACTAAATGTGAAGTGGTGGTTGCTTCAATAGGATTTAACAGGGAAATCTTAAAGCACTTGGCTGAAAGGATTCAGGACATATGGCCTTAAGGTGTAAAAGGATTTTGATTTTCACCAAAACATAGTGATATGCGTGGAATATTTTCTCTATTTCATTCAATGAACCACTTAGTTCAAGATTTGTTCACTATGTAGTCAATGATTTTTAAAGTCTTCACTAGCTAATGGTTCAAGTCCAAAAAAACACCATTATTGATGCAGGTTGCTAGATTAATGTCTCAAAATACTTTTTGGATTTTTCAAAGACAAAAATTTCTTGAAACAAGTGGGGGATTGTAAGAGTTACTGGTTCAATTAATTTTGAAATAAATTCATCTGCTAATAGTTTTGAAATAACAAAATACATTAATGTGAGTTGTAACATTCATTTTTATTTTTATTTTATGTTATAGATTTTTGTAAGATACTTTTAAAAATTTTATGTTATAAGTTTTTGAAAGTTAAGTTTTTCTTTTCAATTCACGAACCTATAATAAATACTATTTAATTAAAAGTATTTTCTTGCAAAATTTTGTCCTATAAATTGAGTTTCTTTTGGTTGAGAAGATAAGCACTCAGAAAAAAACTACTTTCCCTTAAAAAACATTTGTGAGACATTAATCAAAAGGTGAAATCGCCAATTCAATAATAGAAGAACAACATTCTTGAATGCTACTTGATTTTTGGCTTAGTTGAATCCCGAAGATAGAGTTGTTATTTATTCTTTTGTTTGCTCATGGGAGATACTCCAATTATCTTCAATAAACGTATTAGCGTGGATCCAAAACAAACAAGTTTTGTTTTGAATTCCTTATATTTTTATCATTCTTGTTCAATTGTTCTAACATTTTACATAAATCCAAATAATTAGAGAACGGTTATTTTGAAAACGGTAAAATAGTTTTTTTTTTGTAATATATATATAGAATACAAAAAAAACTATTTTCTTTTTTCCTTTTCTGCATGTGGCTTTGAAACATTTCAAATGAGCCATCACATTATCTTCAATTTTTTAAAATTATTTTTCTCTGTTTGATTTTGACTTTTACTTTTAATCATATTAATACTAGTAATGAGATTTGTGTATGTTTTGTGTGTGATAATTCTTTATCGATATTATATTATACTTTAAATTTATGAAAGTTATCATGCTTACAAATTGTCCAAATAACAAATACACCTATCAAAGTGGAAGTGTTATAGTATTAATTTCGTGTTAGATAAACAATATTGATGGTGAAGACAATACGTAAAGGTTATACTTTCCCTTTTAATTTCTTCTTATTTGATTTTTATATTGTCTTTGCAATTTTATGAAAGATTTGAGAACATTAGTGAATCTTAAGTGTAGAGGAGATATGGTAGCAATACAATTCTATTGTTGATTTTTTTTATTTGATGCAGAAGAATATGCATATTTTTTAAAAGGGAAAAATTGGTACTACTTATAATAGCCAAGATAAGTATACTTTACAAACAAAAAAAAAAAAAAAAAGAGACAGAGAAGAAAAACATTTCAAATCATATTCTCACATAATAATTAAATAGGTAAAAGATAACGGATAAACAAACTACACTCCTTCAAGTTTTGAGGGCTATGGCGCCCTGCGCCACTCAATACGCCAGGGTCGCCAGGTCATCTACACTTTCCCTCTTCTTTTCGTTTGAGTTCCCTCGAATCGTACCTATGTTATTTAGTTGATTTCTATACTCTAAGATATATTTAAACATCGAGAGATAATGCATAACATGTGATCATGACCTTTGAATTCATAATTCAAATTCAAGATAGAGCAAAGAGTTAAGTGAAGAGAGGTCTTAGAGTCTTTCAGTCTTTTACAATCGTTTTAAACTTGTGTTAAAGACTTATGCATTGAGTTTGAGAAAGAGTAGAGCCAAGTTAATTTCTTTAAAAATATATATATGGGAACTATTTATTCCCAAAGAGCAAATGTTTTCACATTTAAGATGAGAGGAAACACTGATTTCCAAATGAGTTTTCATGAGTAGTTTTGAGTTCCATCTCTCTTCAGAGGTAAGCTTTTGAGTAATAACCTCAAACCAAAAAGAAAGAGTTACATTTTTAAACATATGATCTGAGTATATTTTGGGAGTAGTATTGAGCACCGATATGGGGACGAGTTCATAATAGCTCAAGTCTCCATAAACCATGTATCCAACATGGGTAGAAAGGGTCTTACTTTTTAGATGATTCCTTAATGCTTTTTAGCATAGACTAGTGGATCCACTTTGTTGAGGCATTCTATATCCCGACAAGTTATAGGACAATTCTGGAAGCGTGGATGAGACGTTGTATCCTCACATAGCTCATAGTGATGATTGTCAATTAGAGAATCTCCTAAACAGGGTTATTTTTGTTTTCTTATATACATTTGAGATACGATTGTATTTTCTAATCCTTTCAGATGTTATATATTGTTTTAAATACTTTATATAAACTGCATCTTTATTGTTGTTTATTTCTGCATTGAGTTGAGTATCTATGAGTTGAGTAACGTTGAGGTAAGTGTTTTTTTCAGATTTCAATTCAATCTTATGTCATATTAGTTTTCCCATCGCATGCTTGTACATTCAATGTACTAATGTCATTTGGCCTACGTCATTTTATGATATAGATACAGGTAACCAGGATCAGCAACCAACCCCTTATTGATCTAGTTGAGCATTTCAGAGTCATTTGGTAAGCCTCCTTGCTTTTCAGAGGATCTTATTTTACATTGTTTTAGCATTTCAGTTGTTAGGATGATTGGGGGTCTTGTCCCGACATCCATCATACTATTAGATGCTTCATAGATAGATTATTATAGTTCTTTAGTCTTTGCATTTCAGTTGTTTTGTTATAAGACTTGACTTACCACTTTGGCTAGTTGAATGTTTATTTTAAAACATTCTAAGTTATTTTGAGATATTTGAGTAAAGTTGCATTTGATATCTTTTATTAATGCTTAAAGTCTTCTGCTGAGAGTTTAGCCAGGCTAAGGCTTTGCTTAGGGCCAGCAATAGTTCTCGAGTGTCAATCCCGCATAGGGTATAGGCTCGGGGCATGACGGTTCATGAGACGAATAATATAATCCATGATTTAGATTTGGTTAGCTTGGGGGGTCAAAACAAACCGTTCCTGGAGAGACTTATGATTTGAAATCTAAATTTATGCATTTGGGAATCTCAAATAAGGGTGGGTCTTTTGACAAAATTGAGGTTACGACACTTTAATTGAGGAAACAAGGAAAAGTAGTTATAAGATGAGAACTTGAACAAGCTTAGGAATAAGACGGTTTCTAGGGAGACCCAAGATGTCACTCTCCATACAAGTGGTGTGCTCAGTTTTAAAGAAAAGATTCATGTACCTCGGGTTGATGATTTAATTTAGAGTGTTTTTATAGAGTATCATGGTTCACAATATTTGATTCATCCAGATGTAACCAAGATGTATCTGTATTTAAGGATGATTTATTTTTTGCATGGATTGAAAAAGGACATCGCGGAGTATGTCTCCAATTGTTAGATTTTCAGCACATAAAGTATGAGAATAGAAGATTTACAGGTTTGTTTCAGATAATGTTCATTCATTAGTGGAAGTGGGAGATAAAGTCAATGAAATTTATCGTGGGACTCTCAAAGATTTTAGGGAACTATGACTCAATTTGGGTCATTGTTGAAAGGTTGACTAAATCAGCTCATTTCATTCTAATTAGAGTAGATTATAATTTCCAATAGTTGGAAAAGATTTATATCAAGGAGATAGTAACTCTGCATAGGTGCCCCTTTATATCATTTCAAATTGTGGAACTTAGTTTACGTTTATGCTTTGGGTTAAGTTGCATTAACATTGGGCACCCGACTCACATTCACTACAAGTTTTTATCTACAGACTTATGGTCAGTCAGAAAGAATGATTTGAGTATAGGAAGAAAATTTTAGGGCATATGTGATTGACTTTTGAGGTCAATGGGAATCAATTCTTGCCTTCATATGAGTTTTCCTATTAAAACAGTTGTCACTCCAAAATTAATATGACACCATTTGAGGAACTCTATGGGAGGAGAGGAAAATCACCCATAGAGTGGTATAAGGCTAGTGATGTGAAATATTTGTGTATAGTACTTAGGGAAGTCTTGGAAAGGTAAGGGGGTATTCAAACTAAACTATTGACAGCCTAGAGAAGAGAAACAAAATATACAAATCGCAAGTTACTCCTATCTATTGATAAAATTGAGGTCGAAATCTATGTACTAATTAAAAGTATTGCATTCTAGGGAGAGAACGAACTGCTTGACAATATAATTTTTGTAGGTCCCATCATTAATACATGTTTTCACAAAGAGTGCAACATGCTTCTTCATATTTTCTTTGTCATCAAACTGTTGAAATATGGGAGGTTGATAATTGAAAGATAACTTGAAAATATCAATCCTTCCAATGTATGACTTGAAATATGTAAGGGAAGACTTGGTGGATACTTTGTACATATATTTGATTTCCCTTTAATGAACTCCTTTAAATGATCAAGTGAGATCATCCCTTCAGAAGAAAATAGGATCTCTTTCACATGTGTTGTTAGCTTAACATGTTTTTCAATCTCTTAAACTTCAATACCTTTTCAAGGTGCATGGATGGACTCTCTATATAACAATCCATTCATTTTATCCATCAAATTATTAATCCAAGACTCCACGTTTTTTATATGCTTTGCCAATCATTCAACTATCTTCACCAGGTTTGCAAGTTGTTTCTCTATGGATGAAGCATTAGTTAACATTTCTTGCTTGATCATTTGGGACATAGGGGAGTAGCATAGATTATCTTGCAAGTCAATCTTCAAAGGATATGTATCATGGGATTCATTTGTAGAGGTGAATTGGCAGAATTATAGTTCTTATTTTCAAAAGATCTCTTGGAATTGGAGAGCTTAAGTGGAGCTAGAGTCGTCTTGATCTTTTGGGAAATACTTCTTCCTTATGAAGAATTTTCAGAGGACCCTTGCTCATTTTGGGTTGGAGACCCAACATAGGATATTTATGTGGATGAAACTTGAAGTGCTTGTTGTCCCATCATAGTGTTCTTACTCCTTGTAAAAGCTCTGAAACTTCCAAAGGTAAGGACTCCTTTGCTTTAGCATAGAACATAGAGTCAACAGCCTTAGAAGTGTTAGAGAAAGTTTGTAAGGAGTTGATCTTCTTGGAATCCATTTTGATGCTCTAAAATTTTTGAATAGTTGATATGAGATGTATGGATTCTCCCACTAGGCCTGTCAGAATTTGTAGACAGTAAAATTTGTTTTAAGAGAATGATAATCAAGATTGAAATATATCACAACATTCGTATTTATTTGATTTCAAATATTAGCTATACAGTCTGTATGAATCCTCCAATTGATGTTTTTAATATAAATTTAAGGGCTTGTAAGCTTGATCGTGAATAATGAATATGTTCTTTGACTCAAGGGCCTTTGATCTTGATCTTGAATATTGATGAACTTGATCTTGACTTAAACTACCAAGTGCTTTTGAGCTTTTTTTTTTCTTTTTTTAAATGGTAGTCTTGATATTGAGTTGTTCTTGAACTTAAATGCTTGGGTGTTTGTATTCTTGAACATGTAACTTTTAGAGAAATATGTTTTGTTTGATCCACGAGCTCTCTCTAGCTTCTCATTGAATCCTAGTGTGACTTATGACTTATGAGCACACTGTTTGAAGTTGTAGAATAGAGGAGTTGCAACAAAAACAGACTTCCCTTCACCCCATCAGATTTAACTGACATGTCATATTGGGTTTTAACTAAGTTGGCTCTTTATTTGTAGCCCAAATCAGTTGACTACTCCATTCAAAATTTAATTAAATCCATATTTTTGGACATAAATAATTTATCTAACAATATTAATTCAAAATATGCATTTGGACTGATATATATTGAATTTAATATAATTTAAATTATTTTATAAACTTATATTTAATAAATTTTAAATGACTACAATGAAATTACAAAATCATATACTAATTATGTAACTATTTAAATGTTAGTAAGCTACATTTATATACTTTCATAAACTCAGATTTGATGCATCTCAATGAATTGCATTAGTCTCTTTTATTTGACTTTTTTCTTTGATTTTAATGATGAATTGCATTAGTGTCATATTTGACTTTTCTCTTATATTTTAATGAATTGTATTAATCTCATATTTGTCTTTTCTCTTTTATTTTAATGAATTGGATGGATCTCATATTAGAATTTTCTCTTTTATTTTAATTAATTGCATTAATCTCATATTTGACTTTTTTTTCTTTCATTTTAATGAATTGTATTAATCTCTTATTTGACTTTTTTTCTTTTATTTTAATGAATTGCATTAGTCTCATATTTGACTTTCCTCTTTTACACAATAGGAAACAAAAAATATGAATTGCATTAATCTCATATTTGATACTTTTTAAAGGTATAAAAGCATGTTAGAGGGTGTTGAGGAATGAAAAGGTAAAAAAAATGATGAAGTATTTGTACTCTTCATTGTTCTTTCTCTTCTTTGTAGTAGTAGCACCATTTGGAATTCTTCCGAATGTGAAAGGAAACATACTTGATGACATTTGTCCCGCAATCTTGTTTCCTCCACTTTGTTTTCAAATGCTTCAAAATGACCCCTCTATCTCCAAAGGAGATATTCATGGTCTTCTCTCTACTGTTCTTCACATAGCACAAGATAATACCACATCTACCTATAAGTTGGTTAAATCAATTCTTAAACAACCGATCAAAGATCCCAACATGAAAGCCCAACTAACCAATTGCTTGAGAAATTACAATGATGCCATTGATGATCTTAAACGTTCCAATGATTTCTTTAAGGCTATTGATTATGAAAACACAAGTTTGTTTTCATCTTATGCAGTGTATGAATCTCTTTCCTGCAACCATGGTTTCAATGAAGTACCATCCCAGCTCAAACAACTCAGCGAGGCGGTCCAAGAGTTTTGTAGTATTTCGGCTCTTATAGCCAATAATCTCAAATAATCTAGTCATTCTACATGATTTTTTATGTTACACTTCATATTACATTACATGGATGACTTCATTTTCTGAATTTAAATATATATAAAAATATATCTATAATATTTTCTTCTTATTGCGCAATGTAATTTTTGAATGAAAGTCATTCAATTCACCATTATATATGTGTTACCTAAAAATGTGTATGGGGCTGGCTGACTAACCATACTTGAAGGCGTAAAGTGAAATTTTAATCAACACTTAAAATCTAAACCAACTTCGTATGTAATTTTATAATCTATTTTTCAAATAATTTAGATAAAAAAATTATTACTTAAAAGGCAATAACCTTTTTTTTTTCATATTCATATTTATATCCTCTGCAATAATTTTTGGGACGAACTTCATGAAAAATCAAAATCCCTTTATCGGATTGGAAGCGATGACTTAAGCTTCTTTCTTCTTCTTATAGGGCGTTTAAAGAGCCCGACTCTTTAGATTAATTAAGTTCCAATTTGGAAAATTTATACTCCCTATGTTTCAAAAAGAATGGCCCAATTTTCTTTTTAGTATGTTTAAAAAAGAATGACCCTTTCCTTTTTTTGGAACCACTTTAACTTCAACTTTCCATGTGGTATGTTTAACCCCACAAGATTAAAGGGGATTTTGGTACATTTGACATAACTTTAATTTAGAACCAAAATATTAAAAAGTCTTTTTTTTTTCTTAAACTCTGTTCCAAGTCAAATTAGGCCATTCTTTTTGAAATAGAGGGAGTAATAAATTTCTTTGAAAAAATCAATTAGTAGTTTAACGTAAGATTTTATCAATTTCAATTTTCAAGGCATCCTTTAATGGATGAAAACAATATATGAGTTGTTAACATAATTCTATAAGTAATAGGTTAAAAAATTTAGATAAAAATAATAGTAATTAAGAACCATCTAATATAATTCAATAAGTTTATAACTTCAGACACCCCACTTAATGTTTGATGAAATAGTTGAAATATTTTTTACTATATATAAAAAAAAAACAATTATAATGGCTCTCTAGGAAATTTACTTGTATAGGTGCAGTTTAACTATCTATAGATCTCCTATAGAAAATCAAAGTCATTTATGACTTGCTGGGATTGACAGTTTAATCACCTAGTCACTCGTATGTTTTTTATCAAGTTATTTATATTTTAGAGAATTTGAAAATTGAATGGTTAACTTTAATAAAAAAAATAAAATAATTGAACTTGGAATGTAATTCTAATGGATCCTTTAGCTCCGAAACATAAAGTTTAAGTAAAATAGAGTCTTTGGTGTGGGACCCACTTTTTTATCGAAATGACCTCCATTGTTTGTTTAAAAACCTTTATTATGTCCAAAATATATATTAGAATATTTTATTTATGTAACACCTCAGAAACCGAAAAATTTGTTTGGAAGGAAAAATTGTAAAAATTGTATTGGAGTCAGTTTCTATGAGTCATCTTATGGGTTGTAAGAAAGTTGTCATAGGAAATGGGATAGATTTGGATAATGTCATGGAGTTATAAGATTTAATTGAATGGTTTGTAATAGTTCTTATGGGCCGCAGTAAGTGCTCGTAGAAGAGATTCAAAGGTTGTAATTTTGAGACCTCAACTCCTACGGTTTCTTTGTACGGTTCATAGAAAATGTTACGGGATTTAGAAGGTATCCATAGAAAAATTATATACTTGGTGAAATTTGTGACTTTGAAACTACAGATTGTAGAATATATTACGGGTCATAGTGATGGTTTCGTAAAAGTGAGTTGGACTTACTGGTTTTGGTACCTCATCCTACAGACAAAGAATATGAATTGTAAGAAATATTATAGTCTGTATAAGGTAATCGTGGAAAGTGTTTTGACTTTGGGGATTTTCGGGACATTGGTTCTATGGGCTTAGTCTAAGATCCGTAGAAAGTATGACGATCTGTGAAAGGATTATGTGGAAATTGTTCAGAATGTTGGTCTCTAGTAATTGGTTCTATGCGTTAATAATACCATCCATATAAGTTTCTACAAACCATAGAGTGAACCCTTAAAACGTCTTTGACAGTTATTTTCAAGCTTGCTAGAGACTTCTCCTATCTGTTTAATACCTAAATTATCTCATTCCTAGACTATTCTAGGACCCAATAACTAGATGGAAACTTGAAAATATCAATTCTTGCAAGGTATGACTTGGTATACACAAGGGAATACTTGGAGGATACTTTGTACATGTATTTGATGTCCCTTCCATGAACTCTTTTAAATGATCGAGTGAGATCATCCCTTTGGAAGAAAATAGCATCTCTTTGACAAGTCTTGTTTGCTTCACATATTTTTCAATCTCTTAAACTTCAATACCTTTTCAAGACACATGGATTGACTCTCCATATAATAATCCATTCATCATATCCATCAAATTATTAATCCAAGACTCTTGGTTTTGTATATGCTTTGTCAATCATTCAACTGCCTTCGCCAGTTTTGCAAGTTGTTCCTCCATGGATGAAGCATCAGTTACAATTGCTTGATTGATCATTTGGTTTATCGGGGAGTAGCATAGTTTATCTTGTGAGTCAATCTTTGAAGGGTACATATAATAGGATGTATGTGTAGAGGATTCATTGGCTTAATTATAGTTCTTATTTTCAGAAGATTTCTTGGAATTAGAGATCTTAAGTGGAGCTAGAGTCCTCTTGATCTTTTGAGCAACATTCCTTCTTCTTTGTGAAAAATTTCTAGAGAAACCACCTTTTCGATTGACAATCCAAATAGGATATTGATGTGGATGACACTTGAAGTTTTTCTTGTCCCAGCATAGTGTTCTTACTCCTTGTAAAAGCTTTGAAACTTCCAAAGGTAACACTAATGACCCCTTTGCTTTAACATAGAACATAGAGTTTATAAGGAGTTATCTTCTTGGTAGCCATTTTGATATTCTATAATATTTGAATAGTTGATATGAGAGGTATAGATTCTCCTACTAGGACGGCCACAACTTTTAGACAATAAAATTTGTTTTGAGAGAATTATAATCAAGACTAAAATATATCACAATAATTGTATTTATTTGATTTCCAAGTATGAGCTTTACAATTTGTATGAATCCTCCTATTCAGGTTTTTAATATAAATTCAACGGCTTGTAAGCTTGATCGTGAATATTGAATATGTTCTTGGACTCAAGGGCCTTTGAGCTTGATCTTGAATATTGATGAAATTTATCTTGACTTGTATTATCGAGAGCTTTTGTCATGACCCGAGCCTACACCCTGGACACGACCGGCACTCGAGAACCATTGTTGGTCCCCAAGGGAATCCTCATCCTGGCTTAGTACAAGCGAAAGGCTAACTCAAGCATACAAAAGCTTAAAACTAAAATAATTTCAATAAACTCAATAACTCAACCTTTCTAAAAGTCTGTACAATACTCATAATAAAAGTAAATTCAGAAACTCCTCAACTCTATAAATGAAGCCTCTACTATTACAGAAGGAAATCAGGACAAGACCCACGACATCTTAAAACTACTAGTTGTAAGACAAAAGGTTAAGTCCTCTGGAATATAAGATGGCTCACTAAAGCTGACTAGAATATCACATGACCACAACGAAATGCCTGTTAAAGATCCTGAATACTTTTATCTGCATCATGAAACGATGCAAGCCAAATGGCTCATGGAATGTATGAGCATATAAGGGAAATTCTAAAGCATAAACATGAGCTTGAACTGATGGAAAAGAAATATACTTACCTCTTCTCAACTAACTCAACTCAATGAAACATAGTTCAACTCAACTCAGAGAAAATAGGGCTCAACTGAGTGAAACATAGTTAAACTCAACAAAGAGAAATAGGGCTCAACTCAACAATAAGGTACTCAATTCTTACTCAAGATACTCAAATCAAACTCAAGATACTCATCAACAATAAAAGATGCAATATCTGGAAAGCTTTTAAACAATAGGCAATAACTCAATTGTATGAAAAAAATACAATAATAACTCAATTGTATGAAAATACAATAATAATTCTATTTGTAAATAAAAATACAAAGTAACTCTCTAGGAGATTATCTAACTGACAACCATAACTATGAGCTATGTGATGATACAACGTCTAGCCCATGCTGCCAGAACTGTCCTATACATTGTCAGGGTTTAAAACCTACTACAAGTGGATCCACTAGTCAATGCAAACAATAAGGAATCATCTAAAAAATTATGACCCTTTCTAACCACATTGGTTATATGGTTTATGTTGGCTGTGAATTGTCTGAACTCTCCCCCATATCAGTGCTCAATACTACTCCCAAAATTTAACTAGATCATATTTTAAAAAACACAACTCTTTATGTGTTTTGAGATTATTACTCAAAAATCTTTCTCTTCAAAGAGATGGTACTAAAACTGCTCAAAACTCTTTTGGAAATCTCAATTTCCTCTCATCTTAAATGTAAAAACATTTACTCTTGGGAATACTTAGTTCCCATATATAATTTTAAATAAAATGAAGTCAGCTCTACTCTTCCTCAACTTAGTGCACAAGTCTTTAAAACAAGTTTTAAAATAATTTGTAAAAAGACTTCTTAAAATAGGGTTCATGCCGAATTATGGACGTGAACGACTCAATTCAAGGTTTTCAATAACCATACATAGAACTCAATACTTGGAACTCAACAACTCCAGAACTCAAGGAGTCAATGATACTACTCACTTCAAGAATGCCTGACTCGAAGGGTTTATGCAGAATTATGGGCATGAACTACTCAACACAAGGACTCAATAATACTTCTAGTCTCAAGACTACTTAATTCATAGGGTTAATATGGAATTATGAGCATGAACTAATGAACTCAAGGACCTTCAGGGGTAACATGTAGTAGCCCCATGATTAGAAATATAATCCCAAAATGATTAGGAGCTCAATACTCAAAACTTAGAACTTTAAGATATGACTCCTCTAGAAGATACTCAACTGATACAGTTCATGCAAAATTTATGGTCATGAATGACTCAACTCAAGGGTCTAAATAACAATATGGAACTCAGGTATATTGTCACACCCAGAGCCTACACCCTCAGCGAGACTAGTACTCGAGAACTATTATGGCCCCAAGCGAACCCTTGGCCTAGTTTCCTACTTAGTGGAATACTTTACTCAATAAATATAAGCTCATGAAATAACTTAGAATGTTATAAAGGAAACATTCACTAGCCAATAAGGAAACTCAAGTCTTATAACAAAACACCTGAAATGCATAAGACTAATGAAGTACTAATGTCTAATTGTCTATGAAGCCTCTAATACTATGAGGGATGTCGGGACAAGACCCCAAATCATCCTAACAGGTAAAATAACAAAAGCAATAAAAAGGGATCCTTCGAAAAGCAATGAGGCTCACCAAATGACTATGAAATGCTCAACTGGATCAACGAGGCACCGGATGTTGATCTTGGTTACCTGTATGTGCATCATAAAATGATGCAGGCCAAAGGGCGTCAATACATCGAATGTATGAGCATGTGAGGGGAAAACAAAACATGACATAAGCTTGAGCTAAAATATGAAATAAACACTTACATCACCTTTACTCAACTCATGGATACTCAACTCAATGCAAAAATAAACAACAATAAAGAAGCAGTTTATATAAAGCATTTAAAATAGTAGATAACATCTCAAAGTATTGGAAAATACCATAATATCTCAGTTGTATATAAGAATACAAAAATAAACTCTGTTTGGGAGATTCTCTAACTGACAACCATCACTATGAGTTATATGATGATACAACTCTCGCCCACTCTTCCAGAACTGTCCTATAAATTGCCGGGATATAGAACGGCTCAACTAAGTACATCCACTAGTCTATGCAATTTAGCATTAAGGAAACATCTAAAAAGTATGATCATGTCTACCCACGTTTGCTGCATGGTTTATGGACACTTGAGTTATTATAAACTCATACCCATATCAGTGAACAATACTATTCCCAAAATATACTCATCTCATATGTTTAAAAACTCTTTCTCTATGTTTTGAGGTTATTACTCAAAAACTTATCTCTTAAAAGAGATGGAACCCAAAACTACTCATGAAAACTCATTTGGAAATTGGTGTTTCCCCTCATCTTAAATGTGAAAGCATTTGCTCTTTGGGTGTACTTAGTTCCCATACATCCTTTTAAAGACAATGAACTAGGTTCTACTCTTTCTCAAATTCAATGCTTAAGTCTTAAAACAACTTTACACAATTGTAAAAGACTTTTGTAAAGACTCTAAGAACTCTCTTGACTTGACTCTTAGATCCACCTTGAGTTTGAATTATGGATTCAAGGGTTATGATCTCATTTTATGGATGACCTCTCAATGTTTAAACGTACCTTAGAGTGTAGAATTCAACAACAAAATGTATGTATGATTTGAGGGAACTCAAACGGAATAAAGTGGGAAAGGGTCGAGGACCTGGAGACCCTCGAATACTAACTATCGCAAAGTGCCAGAGCCCTAACTACAGAACCTATGTTAGGGTGCAATGAGTGGAGCTGCACCCTAGAGCCCATCCTATAGACTCCTCATGCTATCGCACTGAGTGGTGTGGTACGCAAGCCCCCTGCCCAGAAACTAGATGAATTTTTCTTGTTCGTTTTTCAACCCTAATTCGTCTAGATTTGAATGTTTACTTCCCAAAACACTTAGATTTACATACCTAACCATAGTACACAAGAATCTAATCCAAAAACAACCTTCAATCTCATATAAACATCTCATAAACTCCTTCAAATCCCAACAATCAAAATTCAAACAAAACTTCAATAAAATTCATCAAAAACTTAAATACTCTACTTTCAAGAATGTAAATACGCAGAATTTAATCATGATTGGCCCATGGGTGAATGAACCCAATGCTAAGTAAACTCACTTACCTCTTAGGGATTAATCCATGGTGAAATCCGCAAGTGACATCTCAAGAACGTGACGAAACCTTGGCTTTTCTCCTTTTTTTATCTTCTTTCAAAGCCCTAGCGTTAATTTGGAATGCGTAATATGAACCAAATCATTTTGGACCCCTAATTAATTACTAAAAATTAAATAAATAATTGGGTAAGGAAAAGATCAAAATAACCCTCTTAAATCCGGCTGACTTTCATTATTCGGACAGCCCAACTTCAAACGGGTATATCTCACTCATACAAGCTCAAAAATTAGCAAACTCGGTGGAGTTGAAAACATAATTCAAAGACCTTTCATTTGATGTATTATGGCACAGCTAACTCATCATGTACTACAAGTATAGTCGTTTGAAGTTGGCTCAAAACTCATACTTAGCATAACTTGCCAAAATTTCCAAATTTAAATCTTTCCAAAAATAGTTCCTTTCTAATTCTAGTTATTTCAAATACCGAGGTGTTACAATATATTCCCCTTAGGAACATTCTTCGTTCAATGATACTACTCTAAGTAGGCTAAGGGTATAACATCTAACATTCATCTCAAACACCCAACAAGAGAAATATAAATACAACACGTCAACTTAAAACAAATGACAAGAAAAGGATTAGTACCTTAATTTGGAATTTCTATGGATTCAAAGAGATGTGGGTATCTTTTCTTCATATCCTCCTTAGCTTCCTGATGAGTCCTAGAATCGGACTCATTTAGGGCTTTAATTATAATGATTTAGTGTCCTCAAATGCTTATTTTATGCCAATAACGGATGAAAAATCCTTGATTTCCAGGTATTTGGATTGAGGAACCAAGCATGGACACTAATTTGCAAAAAGAACAAAGCGAACCAAAAGAATGAAGAAATGAAAGCCTAGTGAATGCCAAGTCCCTTTGGTAAGTCACCGAATGGCCACTACCTCACCTAAAGTTGCAATGTGCCAAGCCCTGAAGGAGAAAATCAAGTTGGCGAAAGAAAGGAGCATTCGGCGGATTGCCAAGTGGTTCCGTAATGCAGTGTTGGATTGCCCAAAGTGATGCTGAAGGCTAAAGTAAAATGGCAATGGAACTGACCAAAGGGCAGATCGTCGAGCTGATCAACGAGCCCGACTTACTGCGCTGAATGGTCCTTCACAACAGATTTTTGGCAACTATAAATACGTTTTTGAACATTTAGTTTAGAATGAATCTTTAATCAAAATTTTATTCTGAACATTTATTAGAGTAATTTTCAGATGGAACTCTAAGTATTGAGACAAGTTTTCCTTAGCTTTGAAGAATTGAAGTTTTTCACTTTTGAGAAATTGAAAGTGGGTCTTGGAGATTCTTCAATTTAGACCTTTGTAAAGACGAAACTAATCTTACCCAATTGATGGAAACACAATTTGGTAACTATTTTTATCTTTTTATGATGTCTAAAGAAAACCCAATTCTTGGGATGTGATTATGTAATTATGGGTTGATTTAACTTATGGGTATTGCTAATTGTTAGTTTAAATGTTGTTTAGAAAGGTTTCAATCAGTAATAGTGGTTTAATTTACAGAATTGTAGTTACAAATGTAATTCTACCTTAGTGTTTTTGGTTTGAAAGAGAGAGAGGTTTTAAAACAAAGATTATTGGTTGTTGGTATATGGGTATTGGGTTTTCATGGGTTCAACTTGAGAGAGGGAATCCTAAATCCATTTCCACATATTTAGCTCCAGTGAGTGAATGGACTAAGGCGTAGGCAATTCTTATTTTGCATGCATGTCGATGTTCGAGACAAATTCACTTGATTCGGGGTAAATTGTACAAGATAAAGTTTACCTCCTCTATAGTCTAGCTTAGTCACTAATATTCAGCTATTTCCTAACCGTTGCAATTACCCATTTGTCTACATTAGCATATAATCAAATCACATCCCAAGAACCCATCTCATTATTGTTATTTTTTGTGCTATTTGTTGCTACTATATTTGATAATTTCAAATCAAAACCCCCATGTTATTTGTCATTCGTGTCATCCCCTGATTTAAATTATATTTTTATTCAATAATGTTTATTCCTATGATTGACTTCAGCATATTCGTACTTCCCTATTAAATCTTAAACACGTACCACTCCCTATGGGATTTGACTCCAACTCATTAAGTTGGGTTATATACTGACATGATCGTTGATGCTTAGAATCATATGAAGTGTCTTTGATAACATTATTTATTCAAAATGGCGCCGCTGCCAGGGATTGTGTTGGTTAATATTCTTTAGTTAAGTTGAATTTTGTTCTTTTTAGTCATAGTTGAATCTACTTATTTTTAGTGTTAGTTTGCTTGTTTGCATTTTGAAACAAAGAGTATGAGTGTGAACGAAGCAATGGTAGCCAAGTGGGCCACCAAAATGACATCGGCAACCTCAATGATGTCAATGAGCCAAATGCTAATGACCCTCATCTTATGGGTGGAATTGGTGTCATTCACTTGCCTCCTGTTAAAGGGAACATTGTGTTCCACATTACTAGCACTATGCTACAACTCTTGCAATTGAACGGGTTATTTGGTGGTTTGGCTCATGAGGATCCCCATGAGCATATTAGAAATTTTGTTGATGTTTGCAGATCGTTCTCCCTCAAGAATATATCCCAAGATTCGATCCAGTTGAGGTTGTTCTTATTTTCTCTAATGGGGGAAGCGTGTAAGTGGTTGGCTATATCTCCAGGGGACTCAATCACTTTGTGGGAAGAGCTTGTCACCACATTTCAAGTGCAATTTTTCCCTCATTTGAAAATGATAACACTTCGAGACAGCATTCAGAGCTTCAAGCGTCTAGAGGGAGAGCTAATTTATGAGACTTGGCTACGATTCAAGAAGTTGGTGCTACAATGCCCAACTCATGGCTTGGCTGACAATGTGTTACTGCAGTACTTTAATCGAAGCCTTGATTCGGTAAATAAGGGTGTTGCTGACCAAATTTCTCCTGGAGGTTTGACGTAGCAACCTTACGTGATAACAACTCAGTTGTTGGATGGCATGACCACGATCAACCGGGCATGGCACACTCGCGAAGCCAGGTCTCTCCCCTCACTTTCAAATTGACCAAGGAACAGATTGAGAAAGACCAGGAGAGGGATCAGAATATGGCCAAAATCATGAACCAACTTGACATTTTGTCTAAAAATGTCATGGGAGCTGGTGCTAGGAGTGTCAATGTTGTGGGTGTTTGGTGTGTGAACCCCGAAGAGGCTAATTTTGAAGCATTGTACAACGAGTAAGAGAATTTCCTAGCCAACCAAAGATGTGGTTATCATGCAAACTACACGATGCATGGTGGTAAACAAGGTTGGAGCAGGGATAAAGGTTGGAGAGATCGTGATAGAGAATGGAAGGATTGAAATCCCACTTGGAAGGAAAGGGATAGGGAGAAGGACATGTACATTCCTCCCCACGAGCGACAAAATCTAAAGGATTCTGAGGGAGGTCAATCAGAAGATATGTTCTCTCGTATCCGCAACAAGGTTGAGGGGTCTGATAAGTCTTTGAAAGAGATAAAGGAAGATGTGTTGACCCTTAGCCAGACGGTTACCTCCCATTCCATCTCTAACAAACAATTGGAGACCCAGATGGGTCATATCTCATCTCATTTAAACTCGAGACAACAAGGGGGGTTGCCTAGTGACACTATGGCCAACCCCAAGAATGAGGTTTGAGCGTGGACTTGCATCTGCCACAACGTTAACTAAGGCGCTGCTTGGGAGGCAACTCTAGTTTTTATTTGATTTGTTTTTGTTTTAGAAATAATCGTGAGTTGATTGTGTAGGTTAAAGTGTAGAATGTGTTCGAAAAGTGGAGATTGGCGAGCAAAATGTCCAGTCGGCGACTCACAAAAGAGGTCAGCGAGCTCAACTTGGACAGCCATTGGACTCAAGAGATTTTGAAATTGGAGCCTGTAAAACTTGGCGAGCCCAGGTGCAAATTGGCGAATCGCCGACCATGTCGACGATCACGAGTTTGTCTGCCATTCGGACCCCTACATTAATTGGAGGCCTTGTAAAACTTAGCGAGGAAAGTACCCACTCGGCGTGTCACCGAGTGAGTTGGCAAGGAAAACTTATGTCGCTGAATGGGCGAGAACTAGATGGTTTTGAAGAGGCCTAAAGTTCAAAAGTTCAAAATCTTTCACATTCCCTCACTTTTTAACTTCCCAAACTCACACCCGCACTAAATTTTTCTATATTCTTGTGTTTATATCACGTTTTAGTAATTGATTATGTGTTCAGAGTTGGATTCTTTGCTGCCTAGTTTTTCAAATCTTATATCAGGCATCAAAGATTGGTTTTTCGAATCCCGAACTTATATTTAGCAATTTACTCATTTTCTAGGCCTCTTTCATCATATTTGTATGCTTGAATACTTGTTTTAATTCGAATATCTTGCCTAAATTGTCAATATTTTTGATTTCTCAAAATTTGCATGCCTTAAAGTTGATAAAAATTGTTGGGTGTTGCTTTGTTGATGTTGGGTCTAGTCGGGTGATGTCTAACTAACCCACATTTGTTCCAAATGACGTAATTTGCCCAATGATTAGCGGTTGATGTCGTTCTTAAGGGCAAAAGTCATCAAATTGCCAAATTTGGCCAAATCGAGAGAAGTCTGAGTATCCCGGGGGCATGGGTGTAATGGGTTTAGTTTAAATTGAATGGGCGCATGATTTGATTTTGTTTTCGGGGGCTATGGGGTTGAATTTAAAGTTGGGGTTAAAAATAGGCTCGTTGGGCAGTTTGGCGAGCTGGGTCAAGCTCACCGAATGTTGTCGGTGATTTACCAAAGGGCCCTTCCCATTCCCAACAGGCCAATTTTTCTGAAAAATTTTGAGTCAATCCTTTCGAAGGGCCTGATCTAGCTCGCCAAAGAGATTTGGCAACTCACCGACCGATTCAACGAGTCTATCTGCAACTATTTTTTTGCAACTTTTCTTGAATTGTTTCTAACTCTTATTGATGCTTTTGCATATATGACTAGACCAAAAGTGTTCGGTAGAGACATCCCGCCTTGTAATAGGGCTAAGGAAATAAAAATCAATGAGGATGCAGCTGCATCTAAGGCTAATGCCACCAAACATCCCACAACAGGTGGGAAGGGCAAGGGAAAAGGCAAGGCTCATGCACCTGCATCACCGAAGGCTAGTTTCGATAGTGACGACATCTAGACCACTCACCTCACGACTTATGAGAGTGAGGGTGAGCACCAGGAGTATCAGGCAGTAATTTTTGTGCCCGAAGATGAGCTACTAGCAGCCCAGAGAGTGGAGTTGCATTCTAAGAGGTTGAATGATCCATCTATGATCAGGGACCCCCAGGCAACCCCTTTTCCCGCTCTAGCACAGGATGGATCTTAGCACCTCCAGTACACTGTCCTCCCCCACGGTCTATGAACAAACTAAAGACTGATGGGTTGAGGACCATTATAGAGAATAAGCGATTATTAACTGATGGTATCAGAGACAGGTATTCGAAAATCATGAGTTTCTTGAGATTGTACAAATTTCAGCTCTTCACCAAACCTCGTGGCCTATACATTCCAAATTGGGTCAGAGAATTCTATAATGCCACAAAAAGGGGAAGAAGTCGGCAGCCAAATTTAACACAGTTGACTATATGGTCGTCATGGGTAGAAAGGTGAAATGTGATGGTGATGCTATCAATGCAATCTTGGGTGTTTCAACATGAATTGATGATGACTTCCAATATCTGATCAGGACAAAGACACTAGAAAACATTAAGACATTATTGGCTCTGCTGATATCATATGGTACTCCCTAATGGCTTGAGATTGGAGCACCCATTGAGAAAAAGGGCATGAACATAACAGTAAGGTTCTGGTTTGTATTTATCGGCAGTACTATTATGCTATCCCAAAATGAGTCGATTCTCACCACGCCAAGGCAGCCTATCTAGGTTGCATCATTGATGAGACGAGGCTAAATCTAGGGATGATTATGGCACAGCTAATGGTCATAACTGCTAAGTAGTGCCAAACCTCTCTCCCATTTCTTGTGTTGATCATTGAGCTATACAGGCAAGCTCGGGTGCCTAAAGATGAGAAGAAGGATGCAGAAGTGACTCCCACATCCTGTACCGACATTCAGAGGATTGAGGCGGAATACTTGAGAGATGAGGCAGAGAAGAAGAAGGCAACCCTGGTGGATACATCCCTGGTTGTTGATCCTCAAACACTACTTGTAGAGGCAGCATTGCCTACTCCGGCCCCTAAGCCATCAGGTACATCTAGTGTTGTCCCTTTTGTTACTCACATTTCCTCTGCTACTCCCCCACCTCCCAGATCTGGTGCTACAGTTGCTGCTGCCTTCCGACCCCCACTTACTCAAGATGCATTACTACGAATGGGGCAGCTAGCCCATTCTGCTGATCGTCACGCGGTCAAACTTGAAGCCACCATTTTGGGCATGATTCAGACAGCCTTCGCTGATGATGTGATACCTTTGAGTGCTACCATTGATGCCCTTGTGGCAAGGATAGCAGTGTGTGAGCATGGTCAAGGGGACACTAAAGAGGTGACAACTCTAAAGGCCACAATTGGTGCGCTGATGAGAGATATAGGCCAGCTGAAGTCCACCAACATGTCTATGATTTTTGAGACGATAGAGATCCCAGATATGCTTGCCTCTGGTTACCACTAGAAATATGTCGAGGGATGATGTGGTAGTTAATGAGTAGGAAATAGAGCCGAAGAGGAGCAGATAGAGGTGAGGGATGAGAGCATATATAGAGACCTGCCATATTTGGAGGATACGATTGTACAGTTAGTGATCCAGACATCACTGACAGAGACCTCCATGAAAGGCCCTAGTGGATCGAGTGTTGTTGATTTGACTCTAGGCATTGATGCCCAAGATTAGAGTACTACACTAGGCAATGATGCCCCGATAGATGGAGTGACTGTTTAGATAAGATTTCTCTTTACCTCCCTCTCTGTCATTTATATTGATGTTTTAGTACTTTATTGCATTTAATGATAAATTGATTTTTGTTTGTGGTGGGGTGAGGTATTTCCATACCTACCTTTTGTGAATATTACTTTTGTCTATTTATTGGGTTTTAGGCTATAAATTGTGTTTTGCCACTGTGTTTCTGGATATTTGAGCTTGCACCTCCTTGTTTTAATTGTAAATGGTTTTTGACCCTTTTTGAAAATTTTGTGCCACCTCTTAATTGTGTTTAAATGTGGCAGTTCTTTTTCAACTTTGAGTATCGGTCTTGATCAATCCCGATGACTTGAATAGTGCTCATAATCGAACAAAAATTAATGTGCGGCTATGATGAGGCTAAATAAAGTTGCATAGGAAATATGTGAACTTTTTTCATCTCGTTGTGACTAGCCGATTACCAAATTGAGTCTCTTGTAATGAACATTGCACACTAGAGAAAGTGAGGAGTCTTGTTTGGCATTGGTGTAAATACCTTATGTGATGAGCGTATCGTGAACCATATGTGATGACACCTAGAATTTCCCCCGTTGGTCCCTTTTTAAGTGATGCAAGCTCTTGAAATGATCTTAGGCAATAATTCTAAAGAGTGAAACATATTGACATTATACCTCTTTTGTGGCCAAACTCGTGAGATATGTGAACTTTGCTTGAATATCCTTTGAGCCTTACTCTTTTCTTGGAAGAAACTTGATGTAACTGTGACATTTCTTTATCCCTTCACCCATAATCTTCATGAGATGTGGTTTGTTTGAATAGCCAACTTAGGCCAAAAGCCTAAGTTGGGGGTGTAGTGAAAAAGGAAGGTAAATCAAGAAATGTGAATAAAGTCCCCTCTACCCATGGTTTTGAAAAATATGGAACCCCTCCATACAAAAAAAAAGAGAGAAAAGAAGAAGAAAAGAAGAGGAAAAAGAATGAAAACGTGTTGAAATAAAGTTGCAAAAAGAAAATAGGGTGCCCAAATTTCAGGCAAAATGAATAATGGGGAGAATTTTGAACATGAATGAAATTGTTGAAGAAAAAGGGAAGAAAGGGTTATTCATACCACATTTCATGAGAATATCAGCCACTGAGCCTAAATTATCATAGCTTTACACTCTGCCCCATTACAACCCTTGGAAAGAACTTTTTGATCTTGAGTGAGCTGAAACAAGTGTTGATTGGAAAATAAGGGCAAACCTATGGGTGAAGTCATGCATGTGCTCATTTATGAGTGTGAGAGTTGTATGTGATTCCGGATCTATAAATTTTTGAATCATTTTGTGTGAATAGGGAATCATTCTTTGTGTGAGGACATTTGAGTACCTTCGTTGAGCTTGAACTTGCATTTTAAGCAAGTATAGTGAACTTGAGAAGTTTTAGTAATGGTGAATCACAACTTAAATCTTTGAGTGCACAATTAATGCTTGCATGAGTAAGTTGAGTCTTTTTGTGTACATTCATGTTGAGTCTTGTGTAGCACTATTTGAGACATCCTTTTTGAACTGCTAAACTTGAGTTTTACATGAGGACAAGAAAAAGTTTAAGTTGGGGTTATTGATCAGTCCTAGAATTGGACTCATTTAGGGCTTTATTTATAATGATTTAGTGTCCTCAAATGTTTATTTTATGACAATAACTGATGTAAAATCCTTGATTTCCAAGTATTTGGATAGAGGAACCAAGCATGGACACTAATTTGCAATAAGGAATTAAGCGAGCTGAAAGAATGAAGAAATGAAAACCTGGTGATCGCCAAGTCCCTTTGGAGAGTCGCCGAATGGCCACTACCTCTCCTAAAGTTCCAGTGTGCCAAGCCCTAAAGGAAAAATCAAGTTGGCGAGAGAAAGGAGCTGTCGGCGGATTGTCGAGTGGTTTCGTGATGCAGTGTTGGATCGCCCAAAGTTACAGAACTTGAGGATGCTGAAGGCCAAAGCAAAAAGGTGATGGAACTGACCAAAGGCAGATCCACGAGCCCAACTTACTGCATCAAATGGTCCTTCTCAACATATTTTTGGTGACTATAAATATGTTTTTGAACATTTAGATTAGAATGAATCTTTAATCAAAATTTCATTATGAACATTCATTAGAGTAATTTTCACTTAGAACTCTAAGTAATAAGACAAGTTTTCCTTAACTTTGAAGAATTGAAGTTTTCACTTTGGAGAAATTAAAAGTAGGTCTTGGAGATTCTTCAATTTGGACCTTTGTAAAGACAAAATTAATCTTACCCAGTTGATGGAAACACAATTTGATAACGATTTTTAGCTTTCTATGATGTCTAGCTAAAACCCCAATTCTTGGGGTGTGATTATATGATTATGGGTTGATTTCGCTTATGGGTATTGCTAACTGTTAGTTTAAATGTTGTTTAGAAGTGATTTCAATCAGTAATTTTTGTTTAATTTAAAGAATTGTAATTGCAAATGCAGTTCTACCTTCATGTTTTTGGCTTGCTCGAGAGAGAGTTTTTAAAACCAAGATTAGTGATTGATGGTCTGTGGGTATTAGGTTGTCATGGGTTCAGCTCGAGAGAGTGAATCCTAAACCCTTTTCCACATATTCAGCTCAAGAGAGTGAATGGACTAAGGTGTAAGTTGTTCTTATTTTGCATGCTTGTCGATGTTCGAGAAAAATTGACTTGTTTCGAGGTAAATTTTTTGAGAGAAAGTTTACTTCCTCTATAGTCTAGCTTAGTCACTAATATTCAGCTATTTCCTAATAGTTGCAATTACCCATTTGTCTACATTAGCCTATAATCAAATCACATCCCAAGAACCCGTCTTATTATTGTTATTTTTGAGTTATTTGCTGCTGCCATAATTGATAATTTCAAATCAAAACTCTCATGTTATTTGACATTCATGTCACCTCCTAATTGAAATTATGATTTTATTCAATAATGTTTATTCCTATGATTGACTTAAGCATATTTGTACTTTTCTATTGTATCTTAAGCACGTACCACTCCCTATGGGATTCGACCCCAACTAACTTAGTTTGGTTATATACTGACTAACAATCGTTAACGCTTAGAATCGGATGAAGTGTATTTGATAAAGTTATTCAATAACTTTCCAAGTTGCTTCCTCAACAAACTAATTTCACCATAGAACGTTGACTGATGCTACTTCCTCGGTTCTCAACTTGCAGACCTAGCGATCTAGAATCTGAACAAGAATCTCTTCATAAGATAAGCTATATATTTAATACCAATATCTTCAGTAGGTATGATGAGTGAAGGATTGTTCATGCACTTCTTTAACATAGAAATGTGAAATACCGTATGAACTGGTGCTAACTCTTGGAGTAGCTCTAACTCATAAGCTACGTTGAATCCTCTTGGATATTTTGTAAGGACCAATATATTGGGGACTAACTTTCCCCTTCTTACCAAATCTCATAACACCCTTCATGGGTGAAACTTTCATGTAAACCCAATCATCTACTTCAAACTTTAATTCTCTTATCCTAACATCTGTATAGGATTTCTAACGACTATGTGTTGATTTCAATCTCTCTTGAATAACCTTCACTTTCTCCATAGCTTGATGAACTAAGTCTGGTTCTATCAACCCAGCTTCACCAACATCAAACCATCCAATAGGATACCTGTATCTTCTTCCATAAAGAGCCTCATACAGAGCTAGTTGGATGCTAGAGTGGTAACTATTGTAATAAGAAAACTCAATGAGAGGTAGGTGATCATCCAAATTCCCCTTGAAATCAATCCCACAAGCCCTCAACATATCTTCTAAAGTCTGAATGGTGCGCTCAGCTTGACCATCAGTCTAAGGATGAAAAGAAGTACTAAAGTTCACCTTCGAACCCAAACCTTTTTGGAATGACTTCTAAAATTGTGTAGTAAATTGTGAACCTCTATCTGAAATAATCGACACTAGAACTCCATGAAGGCTTAACTACATCTTGAAGATATAACTTGGCATAATCGTCTAGTAAATGGGTAGTCTTTACCATAAAAAAGTGAGATGATTTAGTCATTTGATCTACAATCACCCAAATGGAATCATGCTACCTGCGATACCATGGCAAACCAGTAATAAAGTCCATATTGATCATCTCACACTTCCATTCCAGAATATCTATATTCTGAGCCACACCATTGGGCGTCTGGTGGTCTACCCTAACTTGTTGGCAATTCAGACACTGAGCAACAAACTCTGCAATGCCCTTCTTCATACTACTCCACCAATAAACCTCTCTCAGATCACGATACATATTTGTGGAACACAGATAAATAGAATATCTGGAGCTATAAGCTTCCTCCATGATCTTCTCTTGGAGTTCATCCACATTTTGGTACACACAATCTACCTTGATACGTCAATACACCATCTCCTCCTTGTTCAAAAGCCATCATTCTTTTCTTATGAACATTTTCCTTCAATTCAAGAAAAATAGGATCATGGTCTTGTTTCTCTTTAACTTCAAACACTAATGATGATTCAGCCCCATTCATCACCTCTACTCTTCCTTCATTGGAATCCATTAAACGAACTCCTACTCGAGCAAGTTTGTGCACATCTTTACCTAACTCTTTCTTGTCTTTCTCACAATGGGAAGTACTACTCATAGACAATTTTCTCAGGCATTAGTAATAACATTAGCCTTACCTGGGTGATAGAGAATACTCATATCATAATCCTTGAGTAACTCTAATCACCTTCTCTGATTGAGATTTAAGCTCTTTTACACTAAACACATAGTAAAGACACTTGTGATCGGTGAACACATCTATATGAACAATATAAAGATAGTGACGCCATATATTCATCGCAAATACTACCGCAGCCAACACTAGATCATGGGTTGGGTAATTCCTCTCGTGAATCTTAAGTTGTCTGAATGCATAAGCTATAACCTTGCCATTATGCATTAACATACAACCCAAACCGACTCTATACGTATCACAATATACACAAAACCTTGCGCACCTTCCGGTAAGGCCAATACTAGGCAGTAGTCAACTGTTTTTTCAATTCCTAAAAACTTTTCTTACAAGCTTCAGACTATTGAAATAAAACTATTTTCTGAGTCAACATAGTCAACGGGGATGAAATAGATGAGAACCCCTCCATGAACCTTCTATAATAGCCAACTAATCCCAAGAAACTCTTAATATCAGTTGGAGACGTAAGTCTAGGCCAATTCTGTATTGCCTCTATCTTCTAAGTATCATCTCGAATTCTATCATAGGAAACAATATGGCCTAAAAATGCCACGCACTCAAGCCAAAATTCACACATAGAAACGTAGCATATAATTCCTTATCTTTGAGAGTTTGGAGAACTATTTTGAGATGACTAGGATGATCTTCCTCATTCCTTGAATATATTAGAATGCCATCAATGAATACAATAACAAATATATCTAAATAAGTCTTGAATACTCTGTTCATAAGGTTTATGAATGTTGCAAGAGCATTGGTTAAACCAAAGGACATAACTAGGAAATTATAATGACCATAGCAGGTCCTGAAAGTTGTCTTAGGGATATAACTTTCTCATACACTAAACTGTTGATACCCAGATCTGAGGTATATCTTAGAAAAACAAGTGGCACTCTGAAGTTGATCAAAGAGATCATTAATTTTTGGAAGAGAATGCTTATTTTTTATAGTAACCTTGTTCAACTGATGGTAATCTATGCACATTCTCATAGAACCATCGTTCTTCCTCACAAATAAGATCGGATCGCCCCAAGGTGAGACACTTGGTTGAATAGACTCTTTCTCAAAAAGATCTTTCAACAACTCTTTTAAGTCTGTTAACTCTACTGGAGCCATTCTATATGGCGGAATAGAGATAGGACGAGTATCGGGAAGAATATCTATACTGAAGTCTATTTGTCTCTAAGGAGCTACTCCGGGAAGATCGTTTGGAAATACCTCTGGAAACTCACAACTGGAACTGACTGAATAGGAGGTATCTCAATACTAGAGTCATTTACTTGGACTAAGTAATAGACACAACCCTTGGAAACCAACTTTCTTGCCTTAAGGTACAAAATAAAATGTCCCTTAGGCACTATAGAACTACTCTTCTTCTCAATAACTGGCTCATTAGAAAACTGGAACTTTACAACTCGAGTTCTACAATCGACTAAGGCATAACATGCATGAAGTCAGTGCATACCTAGAATGACATAGAAATCTACCATATCTAACTCAAATAAGTCAACCATGGTATTCTTGTGATTGAAGGAAATGGTACAATCATGATAAACTCTCTCAACTAGAATAGACTCACCAACTTGTGTAAAAACACTGAAAGGCTCAAGAAGTTCTCATGAAGGATATTAAAATTCATAGCAACATAACAATTCACAAAAGATAGAATCACTCCTCGATCTGGCAAAGCATAAACATCATAAGTAAAGACTTTGATCATACCAATGACAACATTTAGAGAATTCTCTTGCTCTTGGTAGCTAGTGATAGCATATAGACGGTTTGCACCTCCCCCGGTCCCTGAAATAGTTCCTCTAGGTGCAACTCTATCTCGTGGAGCAACTGAAGAAGATTGGGTTTTATTGCCTCTACTTCTATTGCCCTACCTATTTTTAGGGCACTCTTTCATAAAGTGACCCTCTTGACCACACATGGAGCAACCAATGCAGTCATCATGACATGTTATCGGGTGGTTCCTACCACACTTAGCATATGTAGGATCCCAATTATCTCCTTGTGCCACACTATCTTGAGACTGTGCAGGTCTAACTCTGAAATTATGTGGATTCTGCTTATTGAACTCACCTTTGTTCCTTGGTGCAGGTGCACAAGCAAATGATGGAGTATGTCCCTTTTGCTTATGTTAGAAAGATGACCGGTTGGCATTACTCTTCTACTGTCCGAATTCACTCCCTTTCTTAGCTTTCTTGTTTCAAAACTCTTCACTATCCCTCAGCTTATCCTCCTCAACCTGCTACACATGGATCAACAACCTTACTATGTCCATATCTCCTATGAGCATTGCCTTGCCCTCTTTGCTTGACAGACGAGACAATTTAGCAACGAACAAACTCATCCTGCTCTTCATGTCAGTAACCATCTCTGGTGCATAACGAAAAAGTTGGGTAAACTTAAGTTTGTACTCGTGCAGGATCATAGATTCCTACCTAAAAGTAAGTAATTCTTGTACCTCTGCTTCTCTCAGTTCTCGAGGAAAGAAACACCGCAAGAAGGCCTCCTCAAACATTGAACAACTCACAAGTTGTGCACCCTCAACTCTATTCTTCTTCCATTGATCAAACATATTCTGGCGACACCCTTCAATTGGTATGCAGCTAGTTCCACTCTCTCAGCATTAGCAATATGCATAATCTCAAAAACCTTCTTAAGCTCTTCAACAAACTTTTTCGGAACCTCGATGATTCTTGAACCAGTTAAGCTTAGAGGATTCATCCTTAAGAACTCACGGATCCTAGACATATTAGCCACATCTTGTCGAACCCCTCTTTGTTGCCCAACTTAGTTGGTCATATCTTAACTCAGCATTCGAATAGCTTCCCAAAATTTAGCATTTGTGACCTCTCCTTGGGGTTGCACTTCTGGTGCATTAGGAACGCCTTGTTCCGCAACACTGTCCCTAGCGGGATGACCTATGACAGTTCTTCGTAAAGGCATAATCTGAAAGATACGCAAAAGCATGAGTTAGAAAGAAAGTTTGATAGAGATATACTCTATCGCATAAATAAGTATAAAAGAAGTGAGATAGTTCCTAAATGTTCCAGCCTCTTAATTAAAGATGTGGAGCACTTCACACCAAAAACTAAGACTCTATAGACACGACTTCATAAACCCTTTGCGGGACTGGCACTCGAAAACCATTATTGGACCTAAGTGAACCCTTGTCCTGGCTTACTACTCAGAGGAAGACTTAACTCAACAAATATAAGCTCATGAAATAACTTAGAATGTTGTAATGGAAACATTCACTATCCAATAAGGGAACTCAAGTCTTATAACAAAACAACTGAAATGCGTAAGACTAATGAACAACTAATGTCTAAATGTCTATAAAGTCTCTAATATTATCAGGGATGTCGGGACAAGACCCTCGGTCATCCTAACAACTAAAATAACAAAGCAATTAAAAGGGATCCTTCAAGAAGCAAGTAGGCTCACCAAATGACTCTGAAATGCTCAACTGGATCAATGAAGTGTTGGATGCTGATCCTGGTTACCTGTATCTACATCATAAAATGATGCAGGCCAAATGGCATCAATATATTGAATGTACGATAATGTGAAGGGAAAACTAAACATGACATAAGCTTGAATTGAAATCTAAAAGAAACACTTACCTTAACTTTACTCAACTCATGGATACTCAACACAATGTAGAAATAAACAACAATAAAGATGCAGTCTATATAAAGCATTTAAAGCAGTAGATAACATCTCAAATTATTGGAAAATACCATAATATCTCAGTTGTATATAATAATACAAAAATAAATCTGTTTGGGAGATTCTCTAACTAACAGCCATCACTATGAGCTATGTGGTGATACAACGTCTCCCCCATGCCTCAAGAGTTGTCCTATAACTTGTTGGGATATAGAATATCTCAACTAAGTGGATCAACTAGTGTATTCTAGAAAGCATTAATGAATCGTCTAAAAAGTATGATCATTTCTACCCACGTTGGCTAGATGGTTTATGGAGATTTGAGTTATTATGAACTCATTTCCATATCGATGCTCAATACTACTTCCAAAATATACTCAACACATATGTTTAAAAACATAACTCTTTATCTGTGATTTGAGGTTATTGCTCAAAAACTTATCTCTTAAAAGAGATGGAACCCAAAACTACTTAGGAAAACTCATTTGGAAAATGGTGTTTCCTCTCACCTTAACTGTGAAAACATTTGCTCTTTGGGAGTACTTATTCCTCATACATCATTTTAAAGACAATGAACTTTGCTCTACTCTTTCTCAAACTCAATGCTTAAGTCTTAAAACAAGTTCAAAACAATTGTGAAAGACTTTTGAAAAGACTCTAAGAACTCTCTTGACTTGACTATTAGCTCTACCTTGAATTTGAATTATGGATTCAAGGGTTATGATCTCATGTTATGGATTATCTCTCGATGTTTAAACATACCTTAGAGTGTATAAATCAATTAAAAACATAGGTACGACTTGAGGGAACTCAAACAGAAAGAAGTGGGAAAAGGTAAAAGACTTGGTGACCATAGCATACTACAGAACCTGAGTTGGGGCGCACTGAGTGGTGCTTGGCGCCAAAGCCCTAACTACAGAACCTGAGTTGGGGCACACTGAGTGGAGCGGCTTCACAAAGCCCATCCTACAGAGTCCTCATGATGGTGCACTCAGTGGCGCGGTGCGCCAGCCCCTGCCTAGTAACTCGACAATTTTTTCTTGTTCGTTTTTCGACCCAAATTCCTCTAGATTCGAATGGTTACTTCCCAAAACACTTAGATTCGAATACCCAACCATAATACACAAGAATATACTCCAAAAAAAAACCTTAAATCTCATAAAATCATCTCAAGAACTACTTGAAATCCCAACAATCAAGAATCAGACGACCTTAAACAAAATTCATCAAGAACTCAAATACTCTACTTTTAATAACGTAAATACACTGAATTTCAATATGATTGGCGCGTGGGTGAATGAACTCAACGTTATGTTAACTCATATACCTCTTAGGAATTAACCCTTAGCGAAATCCGCAAGCGAAATCTCAAGGACGCGACGAAACCTTGGATTTTCTCCTCTTTTCTCCTCTTTTCTCTTCTCTCAAAGCCCTAGCGTTAATTTTGAATGCGTAAACTGAACCAAATCAGTTTAGACCCCTAATTAATTACTAAAATTGAAATATATTAATTGGATATTGAAAAGACCAAAATACCCCTCTTGAATCTAGGTGACTTTCCTTCTAAAGACAACCCAACTTTAAACAGGCATATCTCCCTTATACGAGCTCAAAAATTAGCAAACTCGAAGGCTTTAGAGATATAATAGACTCTTAATAGAAATTAATTGTAATTGAGTGATATTGTGAATTTTTATATGTGCTTGGTGGTTGTGGTTGTGGTTTGGTTGATTTATGTGGTGTTGTGATTGGTCTGAAATCCTGAGACTGTGAAATTCATAATCTTGAACTTTCTCTATCGAAGTGATGCCTTGAATAAAGAAGAATTAATGAAATATTGTTAATGAAGTGAAAGAGGTGATAACAAATGATATTAATGATATTATTCGATTGGGTGTCACGTTCCAACATGATATATTGGATCGAGTGTCACGTTCTGACATGATATATTAAATCCGGTGCCACGAGCCGAAATATTATTGGATCGGGTGTCACTTTCCAGCATGGTAATGTTAAAGGAAAACATATTAAAACAAATAGCTATACTCAATCTCAAAGAACTCAGTTCCCAAAAGATCTTGGTGTGGAGGCATGAGCCCTCGTGTGTGTCCTCGAAATTGTTGATTGATTTCGTACTTACTTTGGTGTTGTTGTCACTTGTTCATGTTGGTTGTTGCTTACCACTTGCTAAGTGCAATAGTTGATTTTATACTATTATCCACTGCATATTAGTTGCTATTTTGAGTTGGTTGATGATACCTACTCAGTACATGTTCCTAGTGCTAACCCCTACTTGTGTTTTCTTCATTTTCTTTTGTGGAGTGGAGCAAGTGTACCATCAACTTCGACTCGCCCTTAGCTCTAGCTAGTCTCCAGGTCATCAAATTTCAGGGTGAGCTACTCCTTCTAGCTCGTGGTGGATTCTCTCGGTCAGGGCTTGATGTCCTTAAATTTCGGACATAGACTATCCTATTTATTTATTTCGATGTCTTTAATACTCTTATACTTGGTATTTTTTGAATAAATGTCCTTATGTAATGACTTTCAGGTTTTGGGGATAATATGTAATAGACTTTAGAGGTTTTTCTTATAGGAACTTTAATAAGTGTTGAGCTTCGCATTATGTTTGCTTTCTATAATTTGAACAATTGATATAAGTTGGTGTTAAAATTGTTGGTTCACCCACCTAGGAGGGTAGGTGTGGGTGTCACTCATGACTCAATTTGGATCGTGACAAATACTTATGCAATGTACAAAATTGTAAAGGGAAAATTATTATATAAAAATAAAATTGTAAGAACTTTTTTGTTTCCATTTCATTCCTTGAATATTTTAAAACTCTAAGTAATTTTTATTATATAAACATCTACTTTTTATATTATTATTTTTCAATATATAAAAACTAAGTAACCAATTAGAAATTTTGATGTATTTTATTATAAAATTATTTTTACTAATTAATATTTAAATTTAAATTGCAGTTTAAAAACAGTTCAATACACAGTCACTTCTACACAATCTCTAAATCTATCTAATTATCTATTAATTTTAAAAATATATATATTTTTTTTAAAAAAAATATCCCTAAAACTCCTCTCCCACTTGCTTAGCATATATATATATATATATATAAGTGTCACATGTTAGCACCACAACGTTTCTCCATATTTTCTGTTTTAAAAATTAGTTAGTAATTTTCAATTTAAATTTAAACATAAAAAAAAAATCAATCTATATTTAAGCGAATTCTTTTTATAATTAGAAAGTTACCACAATCTATATAACTCTTCTCTATTAATAATTGATTCTTTAGGTGATTAATATTTAAATTAACTCGTGTATTTGTTAGTAAGTGGGCTAATATTGGGGTAAGTTCACAGGTTAGTTTTTCTTAACTTAGTTTTTGTCTTTTTTTATTTTTAAATATAAAAAGATTGAAGATATGAAACTTTTTAGGCTATAAGTTGTTTTTTAATTTATAATATAGTAGTTTGGTATTACTAAATATTTTTTATTAATTTTATTTTATTTTTTGAAAGAGAAAATCAAATAAAAAAGATTAACATAAATTAAAATATGAGGAATATATGTTTTTTTAAACTGAGGATAATTATAAACAATATTCATTATTAAAATTTTTCTTTAAAACTTCTTATAAACAATATTCATTATTAAAATTTTTAAAAAAAAAACTCCTTGTTCAAAATTTGTAAATTTCAAAATATTTGATTTATGTCTAAACTAACTACCCCAAACCCTCAACTACATTCCCCTTTCCCGGGGGATAAAGATAAAACAACACAAAAAAGAATTTCATACAAGTATTTTATGTAAGAGTTAGTGTTTCAATTAATTTTGAAATAAATTTATCTGTTAATAGTTTTGAAATAACAAAATACATGAATGTGAGTTGTAACATTCATTTTTTTTTTTAATTCTACGTTATAGATTTTTTTAAGAATCTTTTAAAACTCTACGATATAGGTTTTTGAAAGTTATGTTTTTCTTTTCAATTCATGAGCCTATAATAAATTCTATGTAATTAAAAGTCTTTTCTTGCAAAACTTTTGCCTTATAAATTGAGTTTCTTTTGGTTGGAAAGATAAGCACTCAAAAAAAAAAATCCCTTGAAAAACATTTGTGAGACATTAATCAAAAGGTGAAATCACCAAATCAAGAATAGAGGAGCAACATTCTTGAATGCTACTTGTTTTGTGGCTTAGTTGAATACCGAACAAAGAGTAGTTATGTATTTTTCCGTTTGCTCATGGGAGATAATCCAACTATCTTTAAGAAACATATTAACATTCCTCTAAGCCAAACAAGTTTTGTTTTGAATTCCTTATATTTTTTTCATCTTGTTCAGTTGTTCTAACAATTTGAAGATAGTTGTCTCTATGGCATCCACATCAATAACAAACAGTGGTTTAAATTTGCCTAATCTTAATTATAAAATATTTGATGGCAAAGACTTTCCTAGATGGCGTGGAAAGATGGAATTCTTTTTAAGACGATTAAAGTTGGCATATGTTCTTGAGAAACCTTGTCCTGAGTCTCCCAGTTCTGAGGTAGCAACGAACGAGGCTACTTTAATTAAAGAACAAATTTCCAAATGGCAAGATGATGGTTACTTATACAAGAACTATATTCTTGGAGGAATGTCCAATAAATATTATGATCAATATTATATTAAGTGCAAATTTGCTAAGGATATTTGAGATACTCTTAAAGCTATCTATATTTAGCAGAAGGTGCGAGTTCAAAGAAATTTCTTGTTTCAAATTATATGGAGTTCAAAATGGTTGATGACAAGTCAATCACTGAACAAGTACAAGAATTTCAACTTATAGCTAATAAAATTGTTATATTTGGAATTGATCGTGATGGAAACTTTCATGTTGGTGCTATTGTCTCAAAATTTCCTCCATCTTGAAAGGAGTACAGAAGCAAACTCTTACACAAAAAGGAAGATTTGACTCTTGAACAATTATTACAGCACTAGCAAATTTAACAAGAGACAGGATACCGTGACAATAACATCTTGAAGGAACTCATCACGAAAGCTCATGTTGTTGAAGAAAAATCAATCAAGAAGGAACTTACCAATAATAAATTTTGTAAGGCAAAGAAGAGTTAAATTTCAAGTGTACTAATTCCAATTCTAAGTCGAATGAATGTTATCATTGTCATAAAATCGGTCACTATACACGTGATTGTAAAATTATTAAAGCTGAAAAGAAGAAAGAAAGGCAAATAAAAATACAAAAAATGCACTGGCGGCAATGGTCACATAAGCATTTGTAGTGGGAGATCAACTGGAATGGTGGATAGACACTGGTGCAACTCGTCATATATCAGGTAATAGAAATTCTTTCATGACCTATGAATTAGTGGGGGCGATAAAGTATTTCATATGGGAAACTCATCCTCTGCTAAGGTTGTGGGAAAAGAAACTATTGAACTGAAATTCACTTCCAAAAAGATGATCACATTGATAGACGTATTGCATGTTTCTGATATTCGGAAGAACTTGGTGTTAGGTAAGCTTCTTTGGAAGCATGGTTTTAAAATGATTTTTAGGCAAATACATTTATTTTGTCTAAACAAGGCATGTTTGTTGGAAAAGGTTAAAAACTATTTCTGCTTATGTTGTGGAGTCTTTATATTTATTACATGAATGTCTTGGTCATGTGAATTTTAGATTCATTCAACCTATGATGAAAATGGATTAATTAAAGACTGTGTAAAGGAATCAAGGATCATGTTGTGTAACGACCCATTTGGTTGTTTTAAGTAGTAGAGCTTTTTATTTTACAAAATACTCTTTCGATAGATTTTAAATGAGTGTTTTGGATTATGTGTACAATAATATTATAGAATTAATGGGGTAGTTTTTATAATTTATTCAGTTGGTGGTTAAGGAAAATAACATTAGAGTTAATAGTAGGCCACTTCTACCACTCTCATAATTAGGCTTAATAATAATTAGGGGTTTCTAACTCAAAGAGAACGTCAACTACGGCGATACAATTTTCAGAGAGGCCGACAAGTGCTTCATGTAAATCCAATATGTATTTTGTGAATATGGACAAAGGTTTTATGATTATTATTATACTGCATATTGTTATTAGACGAAAATTGAAAAGAACGAGTTTTCAGTGGTAGTGTAAGGTTGAAGTTTGGTGATTAATGGCGTTGGGTGTTGGAGACAAACTTGTCTCCCACTGATTGGTTATTTTCCAGTTAGATTATTTAATTGAGTTGGGAAATTGCCTTAGGAATCATGATAATGATTAGATGGGTAAATAATTCAATTTCCTTTAAGTTTAGATGTTAGTTCTTAAATCTAGGGGACAAACTTTGGTGGGTAATTTTTGCCATTTAATGATCCAACATTTAAGAATGAGGTGTATAGTTTATTATCATAAGTAAGTTAGTCTGCAATTTATTGTTGTAGGCCGACACTCGCAGTCACTTAACTTAGCTTTAATTTTTCGTTATTACGATATAATTTATATGAAAATTGGTAATTAAAGATTAGGTGTGTAGAATTATTTAAATTTCATTAAAGTTATGCTAATTGGAGGAATTAAGACTTACCTTAGGTCTGAACTTTAGGAAATTGATTAAAGAATAAGGTGAGTTTTTGGGGTCTAGGCTAGACATAGAATGATATGAGTGTTTATAGACTCGTTAACTTACAAATTATGCATATATACTTAATAGATTGAAAAGGTTCGGAGGCATTGAGGAAAGGAAAAGTATCGGCCAAGTAGCTTGTTTCACTTAAGTTCTTTGGTGGAGGTAGGTTATGGTTTATTCTATTTGATAGATAGACTCTTAATAATGATTGATATGCATTGAGTGATATTGTGAATTTCTCTATGTACTTGATTGTGTGATTGTGTTGCTTGGTTGTGTGGTTTTGTGATTGATCTGAAATTCTGAGACCATGAAATTTATAATCTTGAACCCTCTCTATTGAAGTGATGTATTGAATAAAGAAGTATTGGTGAAATATTGTTAATAAAGTGAAAACTGGTGACAATAAATGAGAATTTAACGATATATTAGATCGGATGCCCCGAGCCAGCATAATATTATTGGATCGAATGCCACGAGCCGGCATGATATTATTGGATCGGTGTCACATTCCAACACAATAACATTAAAGGAGAACATATATATATATATATATATATATATATATATATATATATATATATATAATGTAATGTACTCAATTCCCAAAATAGCTTGGTTTGGAGATCTGAGTCCTCATGTGTGATCTTGATATTGTTGACTCATTACGTACTTACTTTAGTGTTGTTGTCACTGATCCATATTGTTTGTTGCTTGCCACCTGCTAGGTGTCATAGTTGATTTTATACTATTATTCATTGCATATTAGTTTCTATTTTGGGTTGGCCAATGATACCTACTCAATACATGTTCCTTGTACTGACCCCTATTTGTGTTTTCTTCATTTTCTTTTGTAAAGTGCAGCAAGTGTACCATCGACTTCGACTCGCCCTCAGTTCTAGCCAATCTCCAGCACATCAGATTTCAGGGTGAATTATTCCTTCTAGCTCCTGTTGGATTCTCTTAGTCATGGCATGATGTCCTTAAATTTTGGACATAAACCATCTTATTTACTTATTTTGGTGTCTTCAATACTCTTAGACTTGATATTTTGAGAATAAATGTCCTTAATGTGATGACTTTCAGGTTTTGGGAATAATATGTAATAGACTTTAGAGGTTTATTTGATTGGTTACTTGAATAAGTTTTGAGCTTCCGCATTATTGTTGATATTCTAGTTGAATTATTGATATAATTTGGAGTTGAATTTGTTGGTTCGCTCACTTAGGAGGTTAAGTGTGGGTACCACTCATGACTAGTTTGGATCGTGACATGTTGCTAAATGTATTACTTGTAGTAAATGTAAAATAACAAAGAAACCTTTAAAGTCTGCTAAAATGATATCCAAACTTTTGAGTTAATCCATACTGATATTTGTGAGATGGTTTGTTTATCACATCATAGAAAGAGATATATTATCACTTCCATTGATGATTACTCAAGGTATACATATGTATTTCTATTAAAAAAAAAACAAAAGATGAGGCATTTCAAACTTTTCAAACATATAAAGTAGAAGTTGAAAATATATTGAGTTTGAAGATTAAATCAATTAGATCTGACAGAGGCAGAGAATATTTAAAATCAGATTTTATTGATTTTTGTAAAAAAGAAGGCATTGAGAAACAACTGACTATAACACCACAATAAAACAGTGTAGCAGAAAGAAAAAATAGAATTTCATCGAAATGGTTAACTCTATGCTTTATGGATCTAGTATCACTGAAATATTGTTGACTGGAGCCTTATTTTTTGCATGTCATATTTTGAATCGAATTCCTTTCAAGAAACATGATTCATCTCCCTATGAACTTTGGAAAAATCAAAAGCCAAATATATATTATTTTAAAGTATGGGGTTGTTTGGCTTATGTTAGATTACCAGATCAACATTTGACTAAGATTGGATATAGAGCAATATATTGTGTATTTATTGGTTATTCACAAACCAGTAAGGCTTATAGATTTTTGAATCTTCATAACCCAATCTCTCACACAATTATTGAATCGTTGCATGCTAACTTTTTTGAGCATATATTTCCTAAGAAAAAAGAATCTTTGGAACAAGATACAAGTTCTTCTATATCTCCTCTTAAAAGGAAAATAGTTGAGCCTATGGAAGAAAGTCAACCAAGACGTAGTGCAAGACCAACCAAACCAAGAGATTTTGGACCTAATTTTCAAGTCTATTTAGTTGGAAAGGATCCTGAAAGTTATGCTGAAGCAATGTCTTCACATGATGCTCCTTTCTGACGTGAATCTATTGATGATGAAATGCACTCTATTATGTAAAATAATATATGAAATTTATCAGAACTCCCTCCTGAATGCAAGTCTATTGGTTGTAGGTGGATCTTTAGAAAGAAATTGAAATGTGATGAAACCTTAGATAAGTACAAAACTCGCTTTGTAGAAAAAGGTTTTACTCAATTAAAAGATATTGATTATTTTGATATTTGTGCACCTGTAGCTCGAATGACTTCTATTTGACTCTTGATTGATATAACCACAATTCATAGTCTAATAATACATCAAATGGATGTAAAGACTACATTTCTAAATAGAGATCTCGATGAAGAAGTTAACATGAAACAACCAAAAGGATTTGTCCTAGTCAAGAAAACAAAGTTTGTAAGCTTCTTAAATCTCTTTATGGATTAAAACAAGCTCCAAAACAATGGAATGAGAAATTTAGAAGAGTAATAATTTCTAATGGCTACTCAATCAATGGTGGTGATATTTGTATATTTAGAAAATTTTAAGAAAAATCTGATGTTATAATTTGTCCTTATGTAGATGATATGTTGATCTTTGAAACTGATATTGAAAGAGTCAAGAAACAAAATATTTTATAGCTTCTGAATTTGAAATGAAAGATCTTGGAGAAGCTTATGTAATTTTGGACATTAAAATTATGAGATCAACGAATGGCTTGACTCTTACGCAATCAAGTTATATTAAGAAAGTTCTAAAAGGGTTTGGTCAGTTTGACGACAAACTTGATTCTACACCATTTGATCCTAGCATCAAACTAATGCGGAACTCTAGTGATGTTCTTGATCAGCTGACATATTCTCAGATTATTGGGAGTCTTATGTATGTCATGCATTGTACTAGGTCGGATATTGGTTACGTATTAGGAACTTTGAGCAAGTTTACTAGTGATCCTGGAGTTGAACATTGGAATGCCTTAATTCGCGTTTTAAGATACCTGAAGTGTCCAATTAATATTGGCCTCATTATTCTACATTTCCATCTATTCTTGAAGGCTATAGCAATGCTACTTGGAATTCTGATCTGAATGACTCTAAATCTATTACTGCTTGTATTTTCACTTTGGCTAGAGCAGCGATCTCTTGAAAGTCAAAGAAGCAGACATGTATTACTCACTCAACCGTGGAGTCAGAATTTATAGCTATGTCTTCTGCTGGAGAAGAATTTGATTGGCTGCGATCTATGTTGATAGATATTCCTTTGTGGAGAAAGCCAGTACCACCTTTAACTATCTGTTGTGATATTCAAGCTGCTATATTTCGGGCTTCAAGCAATTGCTACAATGTCAAGTCGAGACAATTTCTTCTGAAAGCATGATATCGTTTCAATATGTGAAGTCCAGGTTTAATTTTGTGGATCCTTTGTCTAAAGGGTTAGGCAAAGAGTTAGTGGTGGAAACTTGTAATGGGATGGGAATAAAGCCTGTTGTAAATTAATTATTCTTTATGGTAACCCTACCTAATGATTTAATCTTAGGTTAAAAGGGAAAAACAATTAAAGTTATTGTCACACCCCGAGCCTACACCCTGGGTGGGACTGGCACTCGAGAACCATTGTTGGCCCTAAGAGAACCCTTGACATGGTTAGACTCTCAACGGAAGCTGTTAAGCATTATAAAAGAAATCAAATGCAACTCTACTCAACTGTCTCAAAATAACTTAGAACGTTTAAAGATAAACATTAAACTTAGCCAAAGTGACAACTCAAGTCTTAACATAAACAATTGAAAATGGAAAGACTAAAGAAATATAACTAACTGTCTATGAAGCCTCTAAAACTATATGAGATGTCGGGACAAGACCCCCGATTATCCTAACAACTGAAAATACTGAAATAATATAAAAAGGGATCCTCCAGAACACAAGGAGGCTCACTAAATGACTTTGAATGCTCGACTGGATCAACTAGGCATTGGATGTTGATCCTGGTTACATATATCTGCATCATAAAATGATGCAGGCCAAATGGCATCAGTATATTGAATGTACGAGCATGTGAGGGGAATTACAAAACAAGACATAAGCTTGAGAGGGAATTGAAAGAACTTGCCTGGACACAACTCAACTCATTTCAATATAAAGCAATAATGAAGATGCAATATAAAGAAAAAACTTTAAAAACATGAAGGTAATAACCCAGTGTATTGAAAAAACACACAATAACTCAGTTTATATATGAAAATACAAATAACTCTATGTCTATAAGAATACAAAATATCTCTGTGGGAGTTTATCTAATCGACAATCATCTCTATGAGCTTAAGTGATGGTACAGTGTTTTGCCTCACGTTATCAGGGTCGTCCTCTACCTTGCCGGTGGAATAGAACCTAACTCACTAAGTGAACCCACTAGTCTATGCTATGATGTCTTAACTCGAATATGTCCCCAAATAGGTGCTCAATACTACTCCCAAATATACTAGCTCATATGTTTAATAACATAACTCTTTCTGTGGTTTAAGATTATTGCTCAAAAATTAGCTCAAAAGCTCTCTTGGAAATCAGTGTTTCCTATCTTAGAAATACTTTGTTTCCTCTCTTGTTTAAATGTGAAAACATTTCAACTCTTGGGAATACCTAGTTCCCATATACTCTTTGAACAAATGAACTTCTCTCTTTCTCTTACCCAACTCAATGCTCAGGTCTTTAAAACTATTGTAAAAGACTTTTGAAAGGATCTAAGAACTCTTTAGACTTAAATCTTAACATTCCTTGAATTTGAATTACATATTCAAGGTTCATGATATCATGTTATGGATGATCTCTCGTAGTTTATATATACCTTGGAGTGTAGAAATAAAATAGAAAACATAGGTACGATTCAAGGGAACTCAAACGGAAAGGAGCGGGAAAGGGTAGAAGAGACCCTGGTGTACTAAGTGGCGCCGGGCGCCAGAACTAAAACTACAGAACCTGGGTTGGGGTGATCTGAGTGCTGCAGCCCCCAAGAGCCCAAACTTCAGACACTGATGTGGGGCGCTCTGAGTGGCGCGACGCCCAATGCCCCAGCCCAGAAATCCTAAACCCTCTAGATTTGATTAATATCTTTCCCAAACACTTAGATTTTAACACACAACCAACTATACAAGAATCTACTAAAAATAACCTGAAATCTCATGCAATTAACTCAAAAACTCCTCCAAAAGTCAACAATCAAGATTCAAACGAAACTTTCGATAAAATTCATCAAGAACTCATAAACTTTTCTTTCAAGAACACAAATACGCTGAATTAAACACAATTGGCACATGGGTGAACAAACCCAACGCTATGTAATCTCACATACCTCATAGGGATTAACCCTTGGAGAAATCCACAAGCTAAACGTCAAGAACGCGACGAATTCGGTCTTCTTCTCCTCTTTTCTCTTCTTTTCTCTTCTCTCAAAACCCTACCATAATTTTATGAACCGTAAACTAAATCAAATCAGTTTATACCCAAATTAAATTACAAAAAACGAATTTAATTAATTGGGTAGTGAAAAGACCAAAATACCCTTCTAAAACCCTACTTCAAACGGGCATATATTCTTCATACGAACTTGAAAATGAGAAAACTCGGTTGTATTGGAAAGATAATGCAAAGACCTTTCATATAGTATTTTGTAGCCCACCTAACACATCCTGTTCTAGAAGTTATGGTCGTTTGAAATTGACCAAAAACTCATACTTAGCATAACTTGTCAATATTTCCAAATTTGATTATTTCCAAAAATGGTTTCTTTCTAATTCTAGTTCTTTCAAATAGAAAGGTGTTATAATATCTCCCTATTGGGAAAATTCTTCCTCGAATGAGATTACTCTTAGTAGGCTAAGGGTGTAACATCTAACATCTAGCTCAAACACCCAACAAGCAAAATGTAAATACAACATGCCAACTTAAAATAAATGCCAAGAAAAGGAAAGTACCTTAATTTGGAACTTCTCCGGATTAGAAGAGATGTGGGTATCTCTTCTTCATATCCTCCTCAGCTTCCCAAGTAGCTTCCTTAACCAACTGATTTCTCCATGGAACTTTGACTGATGCTACTTCTTTAGTTCTCAACTTGAGAAGTTGGCGATCTAGAATCTGAACAGGAATCTCCTCATAAGATAAGATATCCTTAATACCAATGGCTTCAATAGGTATGATAAATGAAGGATCACCCATATACTTCTTCAACATAGAAATGTGAAATACCGGATGAACCGTTGCTAACCCTTATAGTAGCTCTAACTCATAAGCTACATTGCCAATCCTATTGGATATTCTGTAAGGAAGAATATATCGGGGAGTAAGTTTCCCCTTCTTACCAAATCTCATAACACCATTCATGGATGAAACTTTCAAGTAAACCGAATCATTTACTTCAAACTCTAAGTCTCTTCTCCTAACATCAGTATATGATTTTTGACAACTCTACGCTATTTTCAATCTCTTTTGATTAACCTTCACTATTTCCATAAGTTGATGCACTAAGGCTGGTCCTATCAACCCGCTTCACCAACTTCAAACTATCCAATAGGAGATCTGCATCTTGTCCCATAAAGAGCCTCATACAGAGCCATTTAGATGCTAGAGTGGTAACTATTGTTATAAGCAAAATCTATGAGAGGTAGGTGATCATCTCAATTACCCTTGAAATCAATAACACAAGCTCTCAACATATCTTCTAAACTATGAGTGGTGCACTCTACTTGACCATTAGTATGAAGATGAAGAGCAATACTCAAGTTCGCTTTCGAACCCAAAACTTTCTAGAATGACTTCCAAAATTGTACAGTAAATTAGGCACTTCTATCTGAAATAATCGATATCGAAACTCCATGAAGTCTGAATACCTCTTGAATATATAACTTAGCATAATCCTCTGCTGAATAGGTAGTCTTTACCAGCAAAAAGTGGGTTGATTTAGTCATTCGATCTACAAACACCCAAATGGAATCATGTTGTCTACGAGACCTTGGTAACCCTGTGATGAAATCCATATTGATCATATCCCACTTCCATTCAGGAAGATCTATATTATAAGCCATACCACTGGGCCTCTGGTTCTCTACCTTAAATTGTTGTCAATTCGGACACTTAGCAACAAATTGTGCAATGCCATTCTTCATACTACTCTACCAATAAACTTCTCTCAAATGACAATACACCTCTGTGGAACCCGGATGGATAGAATATCTAGAGCTATGAGTTTCGTCCATGATCCACTCTTGAAGTTCATCCACCCTTTGCTCACACAATTTACCTTGGTACCTCAATACTCCATCTCCAACCTTGTTCAAAATCCATCACTTTTTGCTTATGAGCATTCGCCTTCAATTCAAGAAAAATAGGATCTTGGTCTTGTTTCTCTTTCACTTTAGACACTAATGATGATTTAGCCCGATTCATCACCACTATTCCTCCTTTATCAGAATCCCTTAATTGTGCAAGTCTATGCACCTCTTTTGCAAACCCTTTCTTATTTTCCTCAAAATGGGTTGTACTATCCATAGAGAATCTACTCAAGGCATCAGCAACAACATTAGACTTACCTGGGTGATAAAGAATACTCATGTGATAATCCTTGAGTAACTCTAACCACCTTCTCTATATGAGATTAAGCTCTTTCTGACTAAACACAAACTAAAGTTTATTGTGATTGGTGAACTCATCAACATGAATACCATAAATATAATAATTCCATATTTTCAAAGCAAATACTACGGCAGCCAACTCTAAATCATGGGTTGGGTAGTTATTCTTTTGAACCTTAAGATGTCTGGAGGCATAAACTATGACATTGCCATTTTGCATCAACACACAACCCAATCCAACTCTGGACGCATCACAATATACTACAAAACCTTGTGTATCCTCTGGTAAGGTCAATACTAGGGTAGTAGTCAATTATGTTTTCAATTCCTGAAAGCTTTTCTCACAAGCTTCAGACCATTGAAACTTAACTGTTTTTTGAGTTAACTTAGTAAAAGGACATGAAATGGATGAAAATCCCACGACAAAGCTTCTATAATAGCCTGACCAATCCCAAAAATCTCCTAATATTAGTTGAAGATGTGGATCTAGGCCAATTATAGATTGCCTCTATTTTCTGATTATCAACTCTAATTCAATCACCCGAAACAATATGGCATAAGAATGCCACAGACTCAAGCCAAAATTCAAGGTTAGAAAGCTTAGCATATAACTCCTTATCCTTTAGCATTTGGAGAACTATTCTAAGATGACTAGCATGATCTTTCTCATTCCTTGAATAGATTAGAATGTCATCAATTAATACGATAACAAACATATCCAAATAAGGCTTGAATACTTTGTTCATAAGGTCCATGAATGTAGCAAGAGCATTGGTCAAACCAAAGGACATAACTAGGAACTCATAGTGACTATAGTGGGTAGTGAAAGTTGTCTTAGGGATATCACTTTCTCTTACTTTCAACTAATGATAGCCAGATCTGAGGTCAATGTTAGAAAAACAAGTGGCACCCTGAAGCTAATCAAAAAGATCATCACTTCTTGGAAGAGCATACTTATTCTTGATAGTAACCTTTGTTCAACTGATGGTAATCTATGCACATTCTAAGAGAACCATCTTTCTTTCTCACAAATAATATTGAAAAGTCCCAAGGTGAGACACTTGGTTGAATAAAACCTTTCTCTAGGAGATTTTTCAACTGCTCTTTTAACTCTTTCAACTCTGCTAGAGTCATTCTATATGGAGGAATAGATATAGGATGAGTATTGGGAAGAATATCTATACTGAAGTCTATTTCTCTCTCAGGAGGGACTCTGGGAAGATCATTTAGAAAGACTTCTGGAAACTCACTAACAGTTGAAACTGACTGAATAGGAGATGTCTCAACACTAGAGTCATTACCTCGGACTAATTGATAGCCACAACCCTTGGAAACTAACTTTCTCGCCTTAAGGTACGAAATAAAACGACCCTTAGGCACTTCTAAACTACTCTTCCACTCTATAACTGGGTCATTAGGAAACAGAAATTTGACTACTCGAGTTCTACAATCAATTGATACATAACAGGAATAGAGCCAGTCCATACCTAGAATGACATAAAAATCTACCATTATAAACTAAACTAAGCCATCCATGGTGCTCTTGTGATTGATGGAAATGGTACAATCAAAAAGTTGCTCAGGAACAACTTCAAAATTCATTGCAACATATGGAATCACAAAATATAGACTCTCTCCTGGATCTAGCAAAGCATAAACATCAAAAGTAAAGACTTTGATCATACTAGTAACAATATCTGGAGAATTCTCTTGCTCTTAGTGACACATGATAGCATAAAGATGGTTAGATCCTCTGCCTACCCCTAAAGTAGCTTCTCTAGGTGAAGCTCTGTCTGGTGGAGCAACTGAAGAAGATTGGCCTCTATTGCCCCTAATTACCTATTCCTTGTCAATTCTTAGGGTACTCTCTCATAAATTGACCATTCTAATCACACTTAAAGAAACTAGTGGAGCCATCATGACACACCCCTAAGTGGATCCTACCACACTTAGTGCGTGTAGGAATCTCATTACCTACTTGTTAACACTACCTTGAGAATGTGCAGGTTTAGCTCTGAAATTTTGTGAACTCTGGTTGTTGAACTGACCTCTATTCCTTGGCGCAGGTGCACTAGTAGATGATGGAGCAAGTCCCTTTTATTTATGATGGAAGGAATGTCGATTCGCATTACTTTTTTGCTGCCCGGACTCATTCCCTGATGTCTTAGCCTTCTTTTTTTTAAACTTATCTCTATCTCTCAACTTGTCCTCCTCAACCTATTGCACATGAATCATCAGCCTTGTTATATCCATATCCCTTATCTATATATCTGCCTTTCCTTCCTTGCTTGACAGATGAGACAACCCAGCAATGAACCAGCTCATCATACTCCTCATATCAGAAACCATCTCCAAAGCATAGTGGGAAAGTTGGGTGAACTTCATACTGTACTAAAGAACACTCATACATTCCTGCTTAAGAGCGAGGAATTCTCTTACCTTTGCCTCTCTTAACTCACGGGGAAAGAAACTCCCCTTGAAGGCACTCTCATACACTGCCTAGCTCACTATTGGCGCATCATCAACCCTATTCTTTTTCCATTAGTCAAACCAGATTCTAGAAACACTCTTTAGTTGATATGCAGCTAGTTATATTCGCTCAGCATCAGCAATATGCATAATCTCGAAAACCTTCTGAAGCAATTCAACAAAAATTTTCGGGTCCTCAATGACACTTGAACTAGTGAAGCTTGGAGAATTCATCCTTAAGAACTCACGGACCCTAGAAGTATCAGCCACAACTTGGCTCAACATTCAGATAGCCTCATCGAACTCAGCATTGGTGACCTCTCCTTGGGTTGCACTGCTATTGCATTAGGTACCCCTTGTTCCTCAATATTTCTTCTAGTAGGGCGACCTCTAACAGCTCTTCGTGGAGGCATGATCTAAAAAACATGCACAAGCATTAGTTAGAAAGAAACTTATATAGAGATACACTCTATCGCAAGAAATGAGTATGAAGAAGTGAGATAGTTCCTAAATATTGCAGCCACCTTATTATAGATATGGCGCGCTTCACACCAATAACTAGGACTCTACACACACGGCTTCAAAGACACCCTAGGACTCTTGAACTCTGTGTTCTGATACCAAGTTTGTCACGCCTCGAGCCACCACCCTGGGCAGGACTGACACTCGAGAACCATTGTTGGCCACAAGCGAACCCTTGGCCTGGCTAGACTCTTAGCAGAAGACTTTAAGAATTATAAAAGAAATCAAATGCAACTCTACTCAACTGATTCAAAATAACTTAGAATGTTTAAAGATAAATATTCAACTTAGCCAAAGTGGCAACTCAAGTCTTAACATAAACAATTGAAAATGGAAAGACTAAAGAACTATAACTAAATGTCTATGAAGCCTCTAAAACTATGAGGGATGTCGGGACAAAACCACTGATCATCCTGATGATCAAAAATATTAAAATAATGTAAAAAGGGATCCTCCAAAAATCAAGGGGGCTCACCAAATGACTTTGAATGCTCGACTAGATTAACGAGGCGTTGGATGCTGATCCTAGTTACCTGTATTTGCATCATAAAATAATGGAAGCCAAATGGCATCAGTATATTAAATGTACAAGGATGTGAGGGGAATTCTAAAATAATACATAAGCTTGAGAGGGAAGTTAAAGAGCTTACCTGGTCTCAACTCAACTCAATTCAATATAAAGCAATAATGAAGATGCAATATAAAGAAAAAACTTTAAAACATGAATTTAATAACTTAGCGTATTGAAAAACACAAACTAACTTAGATTGTATATGAAAATACAAATAACTCTGTGTATAAGAATACAAAATATCTATGTTGGAGTTTCTGCAACTGAAAACCATACAACGTTTTGCCTCACGCTGCCAAGGCCATCCTATACCTTGCCAGGGGTATCAAACCTAACTCACTAAGTGGATCCACTAGTCTATGCTAAAAGTATTAAGGTATCATTTAAAAAGTATGACCCTTTTCTACCTCGGTTGGCTACACGATTTATGGAGACTTTGAGTTATATGAACTCGAATATGTCCCAAAATCGGTGCTCAATACTACTCCCAAATGTACTAGCTCATATGTTTAAAAGCATAACTTTTTCTATGGTTTGAGATTATTTTTCAAAAACTAGCCCAGAAGCTCTTTTGGAAATCGGTGTTTCTTCTCTTGGAAATCAATGTTTCCTCTATTGTTTTAATGTGAAAACATTTTAGCTCTTTGGAATACTTAGTTCCCATATACTCTTTGAAGAAACGAACTTCACTCTTGCTCTTACTCAACACAATGCTCAAGTCTTTAAAACATGTTTAAAACAATTGTAAAAGACTTTTAAAAGACTCTAAGATCTCTTTAGACTTGAATCTTAACTTTACTTGAAGTTAAATTATCGATTCAAGGTTCATGGTCTCATGTTATGGATGATCCCTTGATGTTTAGACATACCTTAGAGTGTAGAAATCAACTAGAAAACATAGGTATGATTCAAGGTAACTCAAATGGAAAGAAGTGGGAAAGTGTAAAAGACCTAGCGACCCTGGCGTACAACGTGCTAGGCCTAAAACTACAGAACCTGGGTTGGGGCGCTTTGACTGGTGTGGTGCCCCAGAGCCCAAACTTCAGACACTGGTGTGGGGCGCTCTGAGAGGCGTGGTGCCCCATGCCCTTACCCAGACATCCCTGAATTTTCTTGCTTATTTTTCAACTCTAAACCCTTTAGATTCGATTGGTTTCTTCCCCAAACACTTAGATTCAAATACACAAACAAAGTATACAAGAATATATTAAAAACAACCTTAAATATCATGCAATTAACTCAAGAAATCCTCCAAAACTCAACAATCAAGATTCATACGAAACTTTGGACAAAATTTTATCAAGAACTCATAAACTCTTCTTTCAGGAACACAAAAACGTTGAATTAAACATGATTGGTCTGTGGGTGAACGAACTCAATGCTATGTGATCTCACGTACGTCATAGGGATTAATCCTTTGCAAAATCCACAAGATAAACTTCAAGAACGCAACGAATCCTTGCTTCTTCTCCTCTTTTCTCCTCTTTTCTCTTCTTTTACCTTCTCTCAAAACCCTAGCATAATTTTATGAAGTCTAAATTGAGCCAAATCAATTTAGACCCCAATTAAATTACTATAAATGAATTTAATTAATTGGGTAGTGAAAAGATCAAAATACACTTCTAAAATATGGGTGACTTTCCTTATTCAGACAGCCCGACTTCAAATGGGCATATCTCCCTCATACAAACTTGAAAATGAGAAAACTTAATGGCATTGGAAAGATAATTCAAATACCTTTCATATAGTATCTGGTATCCCACTTAACTCATCATGTTCTAGGAGTTATGATTTTTTGAATTTGACACAAAACTCATACTGAGCTTAACTTGTCAAAATTTCCAAACTATTTTTTCCAAAAATGGTTTCTTTCTAATTCTAGTTCTTTCAAATAACGAGTTGTTACAGTTACAATTGTGAAGCATATCAATAAAATTCTCATTTTCAAAATAAAATGAAATATTTAAATGTGCATGATTGAGATTATTTTCTCTTAATAAATTTATAAGACCAATCTCGATTGGAGTTACTAAGAAAAATCTTGATAAATTTTTTCAATATTCCTACTAAAGGGAAGGATGATGTTATATTTTCTTAATTAGTCTATAAATCAATTTCGATTGGAGTGTTTAGGAATAATCTTGATAGATTTACCGATACTTTGCTTTAAAGGAGGAGGAGATTAATTTCTCTTCATAAAGTTCATAGACTATTTGGTCAGAGTATGCAAAGTTACTCTTGATGAATTAACCGCACTAAATTCGAAGTGGAGTTCACTTTAATAATATTTTAACAGGGAAATCTTAAAGCACTTGACTAAAAGGATTCAGGATACATGGTCGTAAGTCAAAGGATTTTGATTTTCACCGAAACATAGTGATATGCGTGAAGTATTTTTTCTATTTCATTCAATGAACCACATAGTTCAAGATTCGTTCAATAAGTAGTCAATGATTTTGAAAGCCTTCACTAGCTAGTGGTTCAAGTCCAAAGGACACCATTATTGATGCATGTTGCTAGATTAATGTCTAAAAATATTTTTTGGATTTTTGAAAGATAAAAATTCCTTGAAACAAGTGGGGGATTGTAAGAATTAGTGTTTCAATTAATTTTGAAATCAATTCATCCGTTAACAGTTTTGAAATAACAAAATACATGAATGTGAGTTGTAACATTCACTTTTGTTTTAATTCTACGTTGTAGATTTTTTTAAGATACTTTTGAAACTCTACGTTATAGGTTTATGAAAGTTAATATTTTTTTCTTTTCAATTCATGAACCTATAATAAATACTATTTAGTTCAAAGTCTTTTCTTGCAAAAGAATTGTCCTATAAATTGAGTTTCTATTGGTTGAAAAGACATGCACTCAAAAAAAAAAATACTTTCCCTTGAAAAACATTTGTGAGACAATAATCAAAGGGTGAAATCACCAATTCAATAATAGAAGAGCAACATTCTTGAATGCTACTTGTTTTGGTGGCGTAGTTGAATCCTGAAGATAGAGTTGTTGTTTATTATTTTGTTTGCTCATGGGCGAGACTCCAATTATCATCAAGAAATGTAGAAACGTGTCTCTATGCCAAACAAGTGTAACGACCTGAACCGTCTTTATTTGGGAAATGCAAAAATTTAGAAATTACTAGGCCTGGCGGGACAGATGCCACTAGGGCGGCAGCACCACAGTGGGGTAAGTTGGCGCCAGAGAGGGATTGGTGAGACAAAATATAAATAACACAAGATCTTATTTTCTCCTTCTACCTAAAATGCCTAATTTAGATGTAAACCACCCTAGAAACCCCCAAAAGCTGTTTTAAGCTTGGGAAGAAAGGAGAAAGAGATTTCTAGCATGAGGAGCGCGGCGAAGGGTGGATTACCGGTCAAGATCACGTCACAAAGTACAGAAATTAGAATCAATGTCAAAAACATTGTGCAGCTGCATGGCGCCCATATAGGCTAGGTTTTACTAATTGAGTAGTTATAAATATGTGCCCACTGCGTAGTATAATGATAATAAATGGTAGGAATTATGCATAGGCCTTCGTGCACCGAACTTAAGATGATTGAATCATAGGAAGAAACTTGAGATGATGAACTAGGGCTAAGTACAATTGAATTATGGTTAAGAGATATATGTCAATGAACACCTCATAGGTGATGGTTATGATTTCATGAATCTAGGATATATGATTGTACTTGTTTCCTTATAATGCGTATATGTATGGGAAGGTTGCATGATGAATCACACTAAACATATATGAGAATAATTGAACAAGGTATGTCATAAGTCATGACTTGATTGTATGAAATTGAGAATGTACTTGTGATTGTGATTGTGGCTTGTTGAATGGATCGGGTGTTGCGTTCCAACACACTAACTTGGATCGGTTGCCACGTTCTGGAATAATTATGGGATCGGTTGCACATTTCAGCATAAACATTGGATCGGGTACCGCATTTTGGTATGCTAAATGTTTGGGTTTGGTTCCATGAGAGAACCAATTACTTGACGTGATTGTATATCTTGTAATGGTGAAGTTGCACGTTGTTCATATATAATATTTGATGTTGTTTCCCCAAAATTGTAAATGATATGATGACCTATTTATGTTTGTTCTACTATGTTGATTTAACTCGTATGTCTATCGTCGTTGAATGAAACTGGAAGGGCTAAGGGTTCAAGAGTACTAGTGTTGACGATCAAGGGTTTTCCCTATGTTGCAAGGCTGAAAAAAGGAGGTAGGGTGCAGAGTGTAACTACTTAGGTAAGTTTTAAAGGGATTCGAGAGTGGTTAGTCGAGAAGTTTCTAGATGTATTCGTGGTCGTTTCTAAGTGTTGGAATGGTTAGGCCTAATCAAGAACCTAGTAAGTAGGTCAACTGAAAAGGCGGTTGGTAGTAAGGGTGTTAGTGAAACTCTGAAGCATTCAAGCGATGGTAAAGGTGGAGAAGCGAATGGTTTATTGCATACTCTTACTAGTTAATTCTCTTATGTTATGTGGTAGGCGTCGGGTTGACCGATTATGTCTACCAGTACATGTGGTTTGTACTTATACTACACTTCCTATGCCTTTTTGGCATAGTTTGGATGCCGGTTGGTGATGTTTCATTAGGCGAAGACGAAGAAATTCTCCAGCAACTTCTATCATTTCCGCATGGTGGGAGTTGTGTCTTTTATTATTATGTCCAATCTTACTCTTAGTAGCTCTTATACCTATTTAGACTAGATCCTTGGGGGTGTTAATTACTTTACAAGTCTTAACCCAGATTTGTTTAAGAAGGTTTTATTTATAAAAGCACTATAATATTTTTTATCTATACTTTTTGTTAATTTTCTAGATGTTTTAACTAATGGGATATGAGGGTTCTCCTACTTAGGTGTTAGAGGGCCTGCACCGCCCGGTGGGTTGGGTCTTGACAATTTGGTATCAGATCCCAGGTTACTAGTCTCCCAGTACAAGAGCAAAATGCGGACTAGGCTCCTACGAATTGGTTTTTTGATGTCCACATCTAATCTTCATGAGGCTAGGTAGCATTCTAGGAAGTTGGTCAACTTTTTCTCTCCTTTCGTGCGAGTGTCGCTTGTGGTATGAGTTGAGTCCAATTAGTATCTCCCGATTCCAGTTGGCATCTCAACAAAGTGAACCGGACGTCGTGGTCACGACTGAAGGAACACAAGCAAGATAAATTGGAACTAAGAAGGTTCCAATTGGTATCTGGCCCTAGGGGTAGGGGCGGTGTAAATGCATGGATGATAATGGTCATCCATGGAGTGAAGTAACTAATTAAGAACTTGGTTTTGTCTGTGAGTGTAACTTGAAACTGTGAATGTTTGCTTCTTATTTCTTAATTAAATATGAATGTGAAAGTTGTTTTGCTGGAATGTGATGATATGATTGGATTCACAGTGAATGTGTGTCTAAAACTTTATTATGTGTAATATGCTGGCTTGATCGTTTAAATTGGTGCAAGGTCTTAGATAATTTACAAGGTGACTCGTAAAATGTAAATTTGATTGTGCGTCACAACCAACCAATAATCATGTGAGTGTTTGGGTGTATCCTGGGGACGAGGATGTTGTAGTGTGGAAGTAACGTAAAAGGATTTTGGAGTGTGTATCATTGGATTGGCTTGGGGTAGACAATGATTTTGCCTGGCTCAGAAAACTATCCTAAAGTTGGTTGGTAAAGCTAGAAACCCTTGGGAAATTTAGAAAGAGAAAAACCCCAGAAAAATCTTGACTTGGATTTTGGTTCCATCTAAGCCGCTGGGCGGGATTATTCCAGCCAAGGCAAGACCGCCAGAGCAAGACTGGGCGAGGCAAAACCTTAGCCTACCTCATCTGTTTCCCAAATTCCCCAAATAAATGCTAAATTGCAATCGAACAATCTCGACAACCCAAATAGTGTTCAGCAACAGAAATAATAAGCTATACAACCTTAGCATTTAATATTAACAGGGAAAAACAACAAAAAAATCAGCATCCATGTGCCTCCAAAAACATAAGAAAGGCGAAAAGGTAGAAACAAAGTTTTTTTTTCCAAAAAGTACAAGCCCAAAAAGGGGTGAAGGAACCAATCAAGAACCTTGGGATGGAAAGGTGTTGGTGTCAGAGTCTAGCTCCACCGGGGGCATCAGGCATGTCATAGCCTCCTCCAGGAAATAGAATTGATGGAAATTTCCCTTATCCACTATGGGAATCTCATGTCCGGGGGTGACACAAGTGAACATGATCTTTACTACCTTCCATATCCGAACCACCAGATGGTCCCTCACCAGACCCTTCCTCCTCTCCTAGTATAGCTTACGATGAAGCATCTCAAGCAGTAGGGTCATGTTGGGGGTGAACCGAAGTGGTGTCAGCAATAAGGCGCCCTATTCTCCTCTGGACAGTTTCCAAGTTCTCCTCTACTTGTGCAGTTGAGAGTGGAGGGTGGGACCCGATAGGATGAGTGTCCTCACCTCCCTCATCATCCGACTCTGCAGCATTTTGACTAGTGTTGGCCCTGTCTGTCCTCCTCCTTTTGCTCCTAGAGGTGGAACCCTGCCTAATCAAAAGATGATGAAAGGGGGGATCTATGGGAACTACCTCGGCGGTGTCTAGAAATGGCACACCCGTCCACTTGCACAGCACGGTTACTAGTCCCGGTAGGAAAAATGTCTTTTTGTTGCCCGATAAAACATCCTCCATTCTGATATGACATGTGCCCCCACATTTAACTCGATGCCCTGTATAGCACATGCCACCACCAAGGCCCGAGGAAATGTCACGTCGGTGCGGTTGCCCAATGAGCGGATCCTTCTAGTAACCAAGTGTAGCCACTTCTTAGCATCAAGTGACCAATCTGTACTAGTGATGCCCTCTATAGTAACCCAGTAAACCTAGTCTCGGCGTGCAGGCTCAATTAGGGTGTCCTTCAGCCAATCTAGATCCATCTCCTGCAACTTGGCCTTGTACTCTGCATATGAGACCTCTGGCACCTTTAACGCCTGATTAATGGTTGTGGAATTTAGGGGGCTATCAACTCCCCGAATATGGATGACGGGTTGAGGCTCGTTCCATCGAACAGTAGGCAGGATGGCATAGAACTCCCTCACCTAGATAGATCGAGCAGTAGGGGGAGCCTTCATCAGTAGGGCCTATATAAACTCCATAAGACGAGCATGAAAGGCAGGCGCCTTCTCATCCAGATTCAGTAAGTGGAAACACTACTCGCAACAGAACTTAGTGTTTTGGTGGTCATGAAACTACTTCCGACTAGCAGCATCAGGAAACCAAACGAAGGGCAGATTGTCCTCGTTAAGACAAGCCATTTAGAGAAGCATGCACAAGTTAATAAGCATGTTACAAACCTCGGGGAAGTAGGCAAAATCTGTTTAAAATGTGGGGGGAGAAATTTCTATCTTAAGGGATGCAGACCACTAGTCTGGCATATCCTGCCACAGTGGCCTTAATCCCCTTAGGGTGGGAGGATGAAGGCTGCCACAGCGGGATGAAGGTCTCCAAAGCGGCCTTCATCTGGGACGAACACTAGACATGATCATGGCGCCTCTTCGTCCCAAAATCCCCGTTTTCGATAAAATTTCAATAGATTAGAGTATATATTAACTACCCTAGAACCTAAATATGTATTTATTTTAGCAAAATAACCCCCAAATACCCCTCAAATTTGAGTCATCTATTAAGAGACCCTTCAACGTCCCCCACCCATTTTGGTATTGATTCAACCAAATTTCTACAAAATCCTTACACCTAGAACGTTGTGGAGACATAGGGGACGTAAAGGAAGTGTTGATGCTACGTTTTTCTATCAAACTAGCAACATATGTTCATTTTCAAATAACAACCTCAAAATCATTTATAATCGATTGTTTAATGGCATGCAATCATAGTTAAGTAAGTAATGATGTAAGGAGCTTAAGTAGCAAGAAATTTACCTTTATTTTGACGTTTGTAGGAGAGCGATTGAGAGTGATTTGAGAAGTTTGGGGAGGAATTTGGAACAATGGGGGAAAATGGATTCCCCCCCCCCCCCTCCACTCCTATGTACTGGTTCACGATCTCCCGCTTTAGCTTAAGATCTCTCGCCACAACGGCCCCGCCTTAGCGGGAGGGCAGTTGCCCTAGTAAGGTTAGGTTGTGTAAATTGGGACGCAAAATTTACTTCGAGCATTGTATCATATCCCTAACCGGTCCTTTAAAATATAAAACCTGTCATGAATCAGACTTGAAAAACCATCCCCATTCGTGATTTTGTAATGGACCGAGTTGATAATTGAAAGGACTTCGGGGTAGAGTGCGTAATGACTCATTCACTAGTCATTCGTGGACGAACTAGGATAAATTCAAATCTATTGTAACGACCTAAACCGTTGTTATTTAGGAAAAGCAAAAATTTAGAAATTACTGGGCTACTGTCCCGCCAGGGCCGGACAAATGCCGCTAGGGCGAATACGCCACGGTAAGGTAAGTTGGTGCCAGAGCGAGATAGGCAAGACAGAATGTAAATAACGTGAAATCTTATTTTCTCCTTCATCATAAAATACCTAATTTAGACGTAAGCCACCCTAGAAACCCTCAAAAAGCTACTCTAAGCTTGGGAAGAAAGGAGAAGGAGATTTCTAGTGTAAGGAGCACGGCGAAGGGCAGATTTCTGATCACGATCACCATCACGAACTCTAAAAACAAGAATCGAAGTCGAAAACTCTGTGCAGCTGCTTGGTGCCCAAGTAGGCTAGGTTTTATTAATTGAGTAGTTATAAATATGTGCCCACTACATAGTATAATTATAATCAATGGTAGGAATTATGTGTAGGCCTTTGTGCACCAAAAATAGGATGATTAAATCATAGGAAGAAACCTGTTCGGGCAAAAACAATAGATCGAGTACCATGTTCCGGTATGCTAACAGTTTGGGTTTGGGTTCCATAAGATAACCTATTACTTTACATAACTGTATATCTTGTAATGGTGAAGTTGCACGTTGTTCGTAAATAATATTGGATGTTGTTTCACCGAAATTTAAATGTTATGATGACCTATTTATGTTTGTTCTACTATGTTGATTTAACTCGTATGTATATCGTCGTTGAATGAAACTAGAAGGGCCAAGGGTTCAAGAGTGTTAGTGTTGAGGAACAAGGGTTTTCCATATGTTGCAAGGATGAAAAATGGAGGTAGGCTGTGGGGTGTAACTATTCAAGTAAGTGTAAAGGGATTTGGGAGTGGTTAGTCGGAATGTTTCTAGATGTATTATGGTCATTTCTAAGTGTTAGAATGTTTAGGTGATGAGTCCACAAATTTGACTCATATAGGGCTATATTTAAATAGAAATTATATCCTCAAATGCTTATTTTATCTTAATATCTGATGAAAACCTTTAAGTTTCAGGAGTTTGAAGTTTGAAGGAAAGCATGGACACTACTTTGCAAAAAGGAACGACAAGGCATAAAAGAACAAGAAACTAAAAGGCCTGAGGATCACCAAGTTCAATTGGTGAATCACCGAGTTCACTTAGTGAATCGCCGAAGGGTCTCACTTTGTCTTTTGTTCCAGTGTGCTAATCCTTGAAGGAAATGATCAAGTAAGCGAAAAACGAGAGCAATCGGCGCATCACCGAGGAGTTCTGCGAAGCAGTACTATGTCGCCCAATGACCCAGAGCACAGCGATGCCCAAGATGGTACAAGACGGTGATGAACCATACCAAAGGGCGAATCGCTAAGTTAATCGGCGATTTTGACTAATGTCGCCGAATGATTCACCGCAGCATAGATTTTTGAAAATTATAAATACTCGTGGAGAGTTATAGCTTAGTATCAGTTTTTAGAGTATTATTAGACAATATGAGATTCTTAATATAATTTTTAGTACATTTTATTTTACTCTCAAGTTTGGAGAGGGTTTCGAAAAACTTGAAGAAGAAGAGGGTTTTATCTCTTCCAATTTGGAAGTGGGTCTCTTAGATTCTTCTTTCTTTGCTCAAATCAAGAATTATTTCTCTATACCCATTTGATTTCAACATCATTAAAGGTATAAATTTTTATCTCTTGATGTGTGGCTATAAACCTTCGTTCTTGGGGTGTGATTTAGCAAATATGTGTTGATATTATTGTTGGGTCTTGCTTGCTAATAGGTTAGATATAGTTTAATGGTGATAGTGGTTGTGGTTTAATTTACTTGGTTTGTAGTTGCAAATACAAAGTCACCCATGTGTTTTTGGCTTGCTCAAGAGGGAGGTCATGAAACCAAGACCACTAGACTAATGGCCTAAGGAGTGGGTCGATATGAGGTTCAAGCCAAAAGGGTGAGCCCTAGTCCCATATCTTAACACTCACAGCTCGAGATAGTGAGTGGGGTAAGGCATAGGCTGGTCTTCATGCGGCAAATGGGTATTCGAGAGGAACGCATTTGAAACGGGGTAAGTTGCCCGAGACGGAACTTATTTCCATCTAAAGCTTAGCCTAGTTACTATTATCTTGCAAATTTCCTATCAAAAGCATGTACCCAACTATTTATCTCAATTTGTATTGCAGTCACACCCTAAGAACTCTTCCCCATACTTGATTTTCTTGCTATTTTTCTATACTTGTGACAAACCCCCATTAGATATTTGACACTTTCGTGTCACCCCCTTTGATCTACTATGTTTTTAATCATTAATGTCTTTAGCTATGACTAATTATAACTTAATTTTATATTTTTATTAATTCTCAAAACCATTTCTTTGGGACACGACCCCAACCCTTGGTTGGGTTACTATATTATTGAAGAACGTAAACACTCGAAATGTAGGTTAGTGTCGTTGGTCACGAAAAGCATCAAAATGGCGCGGCTTCCAGGGAGTGGTGTTACTTCAGAATTCTTAGATTAGTAGAATTTTTGTTCTTCTTAGTTGTAGTTTTACTAACTTAACTTTTAGTCTTTTTTTGTTGATTATGTAAAAATTTCAGAAAGCATGAGTGTTAATGGCACTAATGGTAGCCAGGTGGGCCACCAAGATGTCATCGGTAACCTCAACGATGTCGAAGAGCCAAATATCAGTAACCCCTGTCTCATGGGAGGTGTTAGAGCCATCCGCTTACCCCCAGTCGAGGGGAATGTAGTGTTCTATATAACTAGTACCATGTTGCAGCTCTTGCATCTAAAAGGACTCTTCAACGGATTGGCTCATGAGGATCCCCATGAGCATCTTCGAAACTACGTAGACGTTTGTGGGCCATTCTCTTTCAAGAAAATCTCTCAAGAATTAGTCAAACTATGATTATTCCCATTTTCTCTGATGGGGGAAGCTTGCAAGTGGTTAGTTGAATTACCATGAAATTCGATCACTTCATGGGAGGAGCTGGTTATTGCATTTAATGTGCGATTTTTCCCTCCCTCGAAGATGATGACTATTCGGGATAACGTCCAAAGCTTCAAGCATCTGAATGGAGAGTCTCTGCACGAAACTTGGCTTCGATTTAAAAAATTGGTGCTATAACGCCCAACCCATGGTCTTCTTGATAACGTGTTCCTTTAATACTTCAACCAGAGTCTAGACTCGGTAAACAAGGGTGTCGCTGACCAACTCTCACCCAGAGGTTTAATGCAGCAGTCGTACGCGGTAGCAAGCCAGCTTTTAGATGGCATGGCTACCATCAACAAAGTGTGGTACACTCGTGCAGACCAGGTCTCCCCTATCACCTTCCAACTATCTAAGGAGCAGATTGAAAAGGACAATGAGAGAGACCTAAACATGACTAAGATTATAACACAGCTTGATATTTTTTCTAAGAATGTCATAAGGGCTGGTACTCATGGTGTCAATGTTGTGGGGGTTGGGATCACAAATGTTGAAAATATTAAGTTTGAAGCTTTGTATAGCGAGGAGGTAAATTTTCTAGCAAACCAAGGCAGTGGTTATCGTTCAAACTACTCGAGGCAAGGTGGTAACCAAGGTTGGGCTAGAGACGAAGGATAGAAAGATCGAGACCGTGAATGGAGGGATCGGAATCTAAATTGGAAAGATATGGAGAAGGATAGATATGTGCCTCCCCATGAGCAGAAAAAGCCCAAGGAATCGAAAGGTGGTAGGTCCGAGGATATGCTCACGCGTATCCTAAACACAGTTGAAGGGTCAAACAAAATACTAAAAGGCATGAAAGATGATGTATCTACCCTTAACCAGACATTCACCTCTCATTCAGTTTCAATCAAGTAGTTAGAAACCCAAATGGGTCATATCTCGTCTCATCTTAATCCAAGACAACAAGGGGGTTTTCCAAGTGATACTATGGATAACCCCAAGAGTGAGGTTTAAAGGTTGACTTGTGTCATGCCACGACGTTATCTAAGGCGATGTTTGTAAGGCAACCCAAAACCATTTACTATTTTCTTTTGTTTTGATGAAATAATGGTGTGTTGATTTTACAGATGGAAGTGTGAAGAGCGAACAAAAAGTACAGAGTGGCGAGCAATAAAATCTCTCGGTGAGTCACTGAAAGGGTTAGCAAAGCCGATCTTACACGCCGTTTGACCTAAGACATCGTCAACTTTGGAGTATGTAAAACTTGACGAGCTTTGAAAATTATTGGTGAGTCATCGACCAGGTCGGCAATCACGAGGGAAACCACCGATTAAACCCCCGTAAACCAGAGGTTCTGTAAATATCAGCGAAAAACTATACAATCGGTGCTCTGCCGAGTGAGTAGATGAGCTTGATTAACATCGCCGAGTGAGCAAAAACTGGATGGTCTTTGCAAGCCAAAGGTTTAAAAGTTCAACTTCACTCTTTTTCCCTCATTTTTCATCTGTCCAAACTCACACCAGCACTTTAGTTTTTATATTTCCTGCACTTTTGGAATATTTTGTTTCATTGATCTGTGCTCGAACTCGGATTGCATTGCTAACTAGCACTTCATTGGTATCTGTTCGGCATCAAAGGTTGGTAGCCCGAACCCCCTATTTAATTTATTAAATTTGTAAGCATGTGCATAATGTTGAAATGGTTGAAAACCGTTGTTGAGTCTATGAGTTGATGGGATTGCATGGATTACCAATTATGATTCAATACTTAGTGAGTACTTGGTAGAATCCCACTAGATCGTGAGTTGATTTGAAATTGTGTTGGTATGGGTATGTAAAAAACATTGCTACGGTTCTTCGTTGAATTCATGCCTTAGAAGCTTAAACAGCATTATCAAGGGTTGCGGGGTTGAATTTGAAAGAAATAGGTTGAAATTAGACACGTTGGGCTATTTGGTGAGCCGAGTAGAGCTCACCGAACTGCTCGGCAGTTCTCCTAACGTCCCCATTACACCTTTAACTGAATGCTACATGTATTAATCGATCTGTAACTTTTGGCAATAAGCCTAATGTCGTTAAGCGCACTCGACGACTCGCCAAAAAACTCCTTGTTCGCCCTTTTGTTTGTACCCTTGCACCTTCTGTGCATCATTCTCAACGAATAGCCTAAATGGATGAGTACTTCGCCAACTAGTTTAGTAAAGCTATGTTACACCTAGAATTCCTCTGCCCCTATTTAAAATATTGTCTAACTTATCCTCGAAGTCTTTGCAGAAATGGATAGATCAAAAGTTGCAGGGATAAATGATCCACCTAGGCACATAAGAGAACGATAGTTTAAAAATGATGAAAAGAAAGCAGAGCTAGCCAGACAAAGGAAATATACCAAGGAAGCCAAGGAAAAGAGAAAAATTCCCATCGACCCTAATGTGCCTCCATGGGCTCGAAGTTTAGTTAATGCAATATGGACCTTCGAAGCAGCTCATGAGATAAATCAGATGATTGCAGCTAATCTTGCTACAGAGGCCAAGGCAAAGGCAAATAATGAGGACTAAAACAACAATACTCCGGGGACCGTTGTTTTACTTCAGGGAGATGCATCGGGCACTGATGCCCCTGCAGATAGAGAGACTGCATAGACAGGACCCTTCTTTACCTCTTTCCTTGTCTTATCTTTCTTCAACTCTGGATACTGTCATTATTTGCATTTGAGGAAAAATGCTCTTATTTGTGGTGGGGTGAGACCCACTTTTTTTTTCTTGTTTTGCATGTCATGGATACTTGTTTTGTATATACATGGGCTTGTTTGTTTTTAATTGTGTTATTTGCTACTTTTTATGGATGTTTGAGCTCATGGCTCCCTTTTGTTTTAATTACAAAAAAGATTTTGACCTTTTCGAAAAAAATTGAATTTTTCGCACATTTTTGCCACCTCTCGTGTGTTGAAATTGGCGGTTCTTTTGCAAAATTTAAGTCTTAGTCCCGATCAATATTGATGACTTGAATAGTTCTATCAATCGAACAAACATGAATGCACGGCTACGACGAGACCAAATGAAATTGCATATACAATATGTGAACTATTTGCATCTTGTTGTGATTAGCCATTTATCGAATTGATTCTCTTGTAATGACCGTTGTACACCAGCGAAAGTGTGTAGTCTTGTTTGACTTAAGTGTCGATGCCTTGTGTGATTAGCTTACTTTGAACCATGCATGAATAAACGCAGAATTTGCCCCATTAGTCTAATTGATTTAGAAAGTTGTGCTCTTGAAATGATCTTAGGCAACTTTAAAGAGTGTGAACCAAATTTGACATACCTCCTTTGTGGCCTACCTGTGAGTGTGTGAAACTCTATTGAACACTCCTTGAGCCTTACCTTTCTTTGGAAGAACCTTGATGAACCTAGACCGACCCACTGCCTATAATCCTCTTGATTTGTGGTTTAGTGAATAGCCAACTTAGGCTAAAGGGGTATGGTGAAAAGGAAAAGGAGAAGTCAAGAAGTGCAAGAAGTCTCTCTTAACCCATGATATTACAAAACAAAATGGAAACACTTCAAAAAAAATACATATATTTTGCAGAATAAAATGTGCAAAAAGGAATTGGGTTTCCAAGCAATACATGGAGAGAGAATAAAAGGATGACTTAGAAGCACTAGAAGAAAAGGTGATAAGGGAAGGAAAAAGGACATTTTAAGAACACCACACCTCACGAGGATGAAGAAGTCACTGAGCCTAAATGACCATACCTATGCACTCAACCCCATTAAAAGCCTTGAAAAGACCTTTATGATCTTGAGTAAGCCAATTCGAAAGTCAATTGAAAAATAAGGGCAAACCTATGGGTGAAAACATGCATTGTATTCCTCTTTTTGAGTGTGAGCGTTGCATCTGATTCCTTATCTTGAATTGATTACCTCTATGTGTGAATATGGAATCATTCTTTACGTGAGGGTATTTAGATACTTTTTGTTGAGCTTGAACTTGCACAAGTAGCAAGTATCGTGAACATGAGAATCTTTGGTAATGGTATGTCACAACTTGAATTTTTGAGTACACAATTGAATCTTCGCATAAGTAGTTTGAAGTCTTGTTGTGTACATTCATGATTGAATCTAGTGTAGCACTATTTGAGACACCCTTTTTGAACAGCTGAACTTGACTTTGCTTGAGGACAAGCAAAAGTTTAAGTTGGGGGTGTTGATGAGTCCACAAATTTGACTCATTAAGGGCTATATTTTAATAGAAATTGTGTCCTAAAATGCTTATTTTATCTCAATATCTGATGAAAACCCTTAAGTTTTAGGCATTTGAAGTTTGAAGGAAAACATGGATACTACTTTGCAAAAAGAAACAAAATGGCTGAAAAGAACAAGAAAATGAAGGCATGAGGATCACCAAGTTCAGTTGGCGAATGACCGAGTTCACTTAGCGAATCGCAGAAGGGTCTCACTTCGCCTTTTGTTCCAATGTGCTGAGCCTTAAAGCAAAGGATCAAGTCGGCAGAAAAAGGGAGCAGTCGGCTCATCGCCAAGGAGTTTCGCAAAGCAGTACTATGTCACCCAATGACCCAGAGCACGACGATGCCAAGGATGGTGCAAGATGGCGATGAACCACACCAAGGAGCGAATCGTTGATTTAATCAGTGATTTCGACTAATATCGTCGAATGATCTGCCGCAACACAGATTTTTAAAAACTAAATACTCGTGGAGAGCTATAGCTTAGTATCAGTTTTTAGAGTATTATTAGATAATATCATATTCTTAATATAATTTTTAGTACTTTTAATTTTACTCTCAAGTTTGGAGAGGGTTTTGAAAAACTTGAAGAAGAAGAGAGTTTCATCTCTTCCAATTTGGAAGTGGGTCTCTTGGATTCTTCTTTCTTTGCTCAAATCAAGACTTATTTCTCTATACCCATTTGATTTCAACATCATTAAAGGCATAAATTTTTATCTCTTGATATGTTGCTAAAAACCCCCATTCTTGGGGTGTGATTTAGCAAATATGTGTTGATAATATTGTTGGGTCTTGCTTGCTGATAGGTTAGATGTAGTTTAATGGTGATTTCAGCTAGTGGTTGTGGTTTAATTTAATGGGTTTTTAGTTGCAAATACAAAGTCACCCATGTGTTTTCGGCTTGCCCGTGAGGGAGGTCGCAAAACCAAAACCACTAGACTGATGGCCTAAGGAGTGGGTCAACATGTGGTACAGCCCAAGAGAGTGAGCCCTAGTCCCATATCCTAACACTCAGCTCGAGAGAGTGAGTGGGGTAAGGCATAGGCTGGTCTTCATGCGGCAAATGGGTGTCCGAGAGGAACACATTTGAAACGAGGTAAGTTGCCCGAGAGGGAACTTATTGTCATCTATAGCTTAGCCTAGTCACATTATCTTGCAAATTTCCTATCAAAAGCATGTATCCAACTATTTATCTCAACTTGTATTGCGGTCACACCCTAAGAACTCTTCCTCCTACTTGATTTTCTTGCTATTTTTACTATTTTTTCTATACTTGTGACAAACCCCCATTTGATATTTGACACTTTCGTGTCACCCCCTTTGATTTACTATATTGTTAATCATTAATGTCTTTAGCTATGACTAATTAGAACTTAATTTTATTTTTCTATTAATTCTAAAAACCAATCCCTTGGGACACGACCCCAACCCTTGGTTGGGTTACTTTATTATTGACGATCATAGACACTCAAACTGTAGGTTAGTGTCGTTGGTCAGGATAAGTATCATTAGGCTTGATCAAGAACCAAGTAAGTAGGTCAACTGAAAAGGCGGTTGGTAGTAAGAGCATTAGTGAAACTCCGAAGCATTCAAGCGAGGGTAAAGGTAGAGAAGCAAGTGGTTTATTTCATACTCTTACTAGTTGATTTTCTTATGTTATGTGGTGGGCATCGGGTTGACCGATGATGCCTACCAATACTTGTGGTTTGTACTATACTACACTTGCTATGCCTTTTTGGCATAGTCTTGATGCAAATTGGTGATGTTTCATTAGGTGAAGACGAAGAAATTCTCCAGCAGCTTCTATCTTTCCTTCCGCATGGTGGGAGCTATGTCTTTTATCATTATGTCCAGTTGTACTCTAAGCAGCTCTTCTACCTGTTTAAACTAGATCCTTGGGTTGTTAAATACTTTACAAGTCTTAACCCAAATTTGTTTAAGAAGGTTTCATTTATAAAAGTACTATAGTTTTTTATTTATCTCCACTTTTGGTTAATTTTTCGGATGTTTTAACTAATGGGATATAAGAGTTCTCGTACTTAGGTGTTAGAGTTGGTGCCCACACGGCCTGGTGGGTTGGGTCATGATAGCAAGTTTTGTTATGAATTCCTTATATTTTTATCATTCTTGTTCATTTGTTCTAACATTTTGCATAAATCCAAATAATTAGGGAATGGTTATTTTGAAAACGATAAATAGTTTTTTTGGTATTCTATGTGTGTGTATATATATATATATATATATATACATACTCATAATGTTTTTTGTCTTTGTTTACGCTTTATCTTTTTTTCCGCTTTTGGATGTGGCTTTGAAATATTTCAGACAAGCCATCACATCATCTTCAAAATTATTTGTCTCTGTTTGATTTTGACTTTTAATTTTAACCATATTAATACTCTTAATGAGATTTGTGTATGTTTTCTGTGTGGCAATTCTTTATCACTAGTATATTATACTTTAAATTTATGAAAGTTATCATGCTTTATAATTGTCCAAATTACAAATACGCCTATCAAAGTAGAAGTGTTATAATACTAATTTCGTGTTAGATAACAATATTGATGGAGAAGACAACATGTAAAGGTTAGACTTCCCCTTTTAATTTCTTCTTAATTTGACTTTTATTTTGTTTTTGGAATTTTATGAATGATTTGAGAACATTAGTGAATCTTACGTGTAGAGGAGATATGCTAGAAATTCAATTCTATTGTTGATTTTTTTTATTTGATGCAGAAGAATATGTACATTTTTGAAAAGGCCAAAATTGGTACTACTTATGATAGTCAAGATAAATATACTTTAAAAAAAAAGAGAGAGAGAGAAGAAAACCATTTCAAATCATATTCTCACATAATAATTAGAGAGTTAAAAGATCATGGATAAAAAAACTACACTCCTTCAAGTTTTGTTGAACAAAAATAACAATATATCTACAGACTATTTATAATTTTTTTATTTTTTTTTGGTCAATTGATTATTTATTTAGTATTATATTTTGTTGAATAAAATGGATGACGGATAGAAAAAAATTGATTCACTTAAGAAGAGGCATCAAGTAGATCGACATTGGCAAAATGAATGCATTGAAACTCCAAGTGAGAATTTCAAATTATATGACTCATATCATTTCTCAAGTCAAAAAAAGAATGAATACCAATAAATCAATAAGATTATATGTTTTTTTTTTAATTATATTTTTAATTATTATTTTTATAAGTCTGTTTTGTGTTGATGTACGTATTCACTACACATCACTTTGTAAATTTATACGTTACTTGGCTTAACACTATTATTATATAGTACTACTAAATAGATAATGTGTCAGAAAAAAATTGAAAATTAGCGAGTCATTGAAATAATATTCTTTAATGATATTAATATTTTACATAATCAACTTTTTCAAAGAATGAAGAAGAACCTAAAATCTATCTATTTAAACTTAGGAATGTGGACAATTATTATGATAAAGTTTAAATCTATTGCTTGATATTCATATTTTAAATGATTTTATATATATCACAGAGTTATTATTTTCGTGATTTACGTCAAGATGATATACGTAGTCATTAAATTTGATAATTTTAATTGAAATGTTTTAATTATTACTTTATTTACAATTGTCTTTTGAATGAATTATAAATAAGATGATGGTAAGTGATAAAAAATTTTCAATTATCTTAATTTGGTTAAAAGCACGTAACCTTATATTCTTAAATTTGATTCTCACTTACATTAATATTAAAAAAAATATTTCGATAATAATATTTGCACTCTTTGCTTTGTTTGAAGGAAAGAGTTAAGCAATGTACATATCATACAAGGAAAAGGGTCTGAAAAAAACTTCACCTTTGATCGAAATTGTTGTTACGAATGGAGGACATTTTACCTCCTATACTATTTAATAGTATATTTTAAAGGTATATATGTGTCCACGTAGACACGTTACTATTTATAATGATGCAATATATATGATGTCCATGTGGGCACATATAAATCTTTAAAATACACTATTAAATAGTGTATGGGGATAAAAGGTCATCCATAAAGTTTTGTATCATAACAGCAATTTCGGCCAAAGTTGAAGTATTTTTCAGACTTTTTTCCCTATTATATATGTAGTATCACTTAATAGATTTCTTCACAATTTTGCAATTCATTGTGAATGGAGTGTTGTTATTTTTTAGAAACTTAAATTGTGGGAAATAAAATTTAAAATTGATTGTAGCTAATTGTTTGAATTTGATTTAAAAATAAAACGAACTGTGTGGACGTCAAATTAAAACATTTAAGACATTATATAAAATGGTTGAAAATTTTAATTAGCTTAGAAATTTAAATATGTCACATTATTTATTTCTACAAGAAAAAATAGTGAAACTCTTTCTCCTTACATTCTCAATAGTTTATTTGAATAAAAATAAATAAATAATTTTAAAAAAAAAGAAACTTTATTGGAATTTATCACGAGAAAAATTTTACATACGCAAAATCATAACGTGAATATAAATATAAGACCATAAAACTAAAATATTAAAAATATAAAAATTGAAAAGGCTAAAATTTTTAATATTAATTAAATGAAAATAAAGATAATGTGATGGTTTGTATGTTTGCCTTTTAATTTCCAGAAAAACAACGATGTCTTTTTATAATACAATAATTATTTTAATATGGTTAAGAGCCCATTATGTTCTCTCACCTTTCCCACTTCCAAAAACAAAGACATAAAAAGAAGAGCGACTTTCACATATAATAAACATAAAAATCATATTTGTATGTTATAATTATAGTTTGCATAATTTCGCTCTATAGCAAATTTTATGTTTGCTATGGAGCTTTTGATTTGTATAATTCACTACATACAACCAATTTTATACAAATTGTTCGGTTTTGTATAAATTCATTTATACATTGTAATTTGTATAATAAGATATTTATTTGTATTAGTATAAGTGTATAGGACGAAAATATATGTATTTGTATTTATATTTGTATATACACTTTTCTCTCTCTTTATGCAAACACAAACGCATTTTATACATTTATATACCGAATGGGTAATTGTATACCGAAAATGACTAATTGTATATCGAACCAGATGGTAGAGCGAGCAGCAAGGGGAGCCTCCATCTATGGGGCCCATCAAAACTCTATAAGACGAGCATGAAAGGCAAGCACCTTCTCCTCCAGATTCAGTAAGTGGAAACCCCGTCACAACAGAACTTAGTGTTTCAGTGGTCATGGAATCGCTCCGGACTAGCAGCATCAGGAAACCGAATGAAAGGCAGATTGTCCTCGTTAAGACTAGCCATTTTGCAAAAGTTAATAATCACGTTAGAAACCCCGGGGAAGTAGGCAAAATTTGTTTAAAATAGGAGGGGAGAAATTTTCTATCTTAAGGGACACGGGCCACTGGTATGGCATATCCTGCCACAATGGCCTAAATCCCGCCAGGGAGGGAGAATGGAGGCCGCCACAACGTAATGAAGGTTACCAGAGTGGCCTTCATCTGGGATAAACCCCAAACGCAATTATGGCGCCTCTTCGTCCCAAAATCCCCGTTTTCGACAGAATTTCAGCAGATCAAAGTATATTAACTACCTTAGAACCTAAATATGCAATTATTTCAGCAAAATACCCCTCAAATTTGAGTCTTCTATTAAGAGACCCTTCAACTTTCCCCACCCATTTTGGTATCGATTCGACCGAATTATACAAAATCCTTACGCCAGAACGTTGGGATGCGAAATTTTCTTCAAACGTTGCATCATATTCCTACCAGTCCTTTAAAATATAGAACCTATTATGAATCAGACTTGTAAAACTATCCCTATCCGTGATTTTGTAACAGACCGAGTTGTTAGTTGAAAGGACTTCGGGGTAGAGTGCATAATGACTCGTTCGCTAGTCGTTCGGGGACGAACGAGAGGTAAATTGGTATTTGTTGTAACTACTCGAACCGTCGTTATTTAGGTAAAGCAAAAATTCAGAAATTATTAGGCCACTGTCCCGCCAGGGGCGGGATAGATGCTGCTAGGGCGGAGGTGCTACAATGGGGTAAGTTAGCGCTACAGCGGGATAGGCGAGACAAAATGTAAATAACGCGAAATCTTATTTTCTCCTTCTTCCTAAAATACCTAATTTAGACGTAAACCACCCTAGAAACCCCCAAAAATCTGGTCTAAGCTTGGGAAGAAAGGAGAAGGAGATTTCTAGCGTGAGAAGCACGGCGAAGGGCAGATTTCTGGTCAAGAACACCGTCAGGAAGTCCAGAAACAAGAATTGAGGTCAAAAACTCCGTGCAGCTACTTGGCGCCCAGGTAAGCTAGGTGTCACAACCCAACCCACGGGCCATGTGGGCACCCACTCTAACACCTAGGTAGGAGAACCCTCATATCCCAATAATTTAAACATGTGGAAAATTTAAGAGGAACAGAGATAAATATAATAATATGATTTTATAAATAATATACTTAGTCACACTTTTAGTTAAAACTTGTAAAGTAATTCAACAACTCTCATGGATCTAGTCTAAACAGGTACAAGAGCTACTAAGAGTATATATGGACAAGATAAATAAAAGACAGCTCCCACCATGCAAAAGGAGGAATAGAAGTTGTTGGAGAATTTTTCGTCTTCACCTAATGAAACATCACCAATCTTGCATCCAAAATATGCCAAAAGAAATAGTAAGAGTAGTATCAGTACAAAACACACGTACTGGTAGGCATCATCGGTCAACCCAACGCCCACCACATAACATAAGAAACCAACTAGTAAGATCATGAATTAAACCACTCGCTTCTCCACCTTTACCCTCTCTTAAAACACCTCCAAATTACACTAGTACTCTAACTATTAACCACCTTTCAATCAATCTACTTACTAGGTACTTGATCATAGCCTAACAATTCTAACAGGTAGAAAACCATCCCCAAATATGACTACAAACATTCCAACTAACCGCTCACGTCATACCCTTACTTCCTCGTCACACTAACCAACCATGGTCACATAGTACATTAATTCAAGCTTTCTTCCCTCAAAACCCAATCTCTTTTCCTAAAGTGAAATCCACCTAAGCATATTCCATCACACCCGCTACCTCTACTTCTCGCCATTACAACACACGAACAACCCTTACTATCTATTACTCGTTTTTGAACACTTTACTCTTCAACCATATCTAACAAGTTCACTTAACACAAGAACTATCAAATATAAACCGTTATAACCTATATCCACTAAGTTCATCATATATAAGTTGACTCAACCATATGGTCACAGGCATATATCAAACATGTACCACATTATCAACATTTACGAACAACAAACAACTTCACGTTTCTCAAGTCACACAATTTTGCCACATCAGTGGTCCTCTAATGGAACCCAAACCCAAACAGTTAGCATACCGGAACGTGATACCCGATCTAAGTTAGTTATGCCAGAATGTGGCAAATGATCCATTCAACACACCACAATCACAAGTATATCATCAAGATCATACATTTAAGTCAGGATTTCATGGAAATCATAATTCATATATCTCATATACGAAAAGTGTGATCAATAATGCATCATTCATATACGTACAGGTATCATAATGAAGCAAGAACAACATACATCACACAATCATAAAATCACAACTACCACCTATGGATTATTCATCAACACACCTCATACAAACCCTAATTCAGCCATACTTAGCCCTAATTCATCGTCTAAGATTTCTTTCTAGGGTTTAAATCATAAATCATTTAGTGCACAAAGGTCTACGCATAAATCCTACCATCAATTTACATATATTACACGGTGAGCACAGATTTATATTATTCAATTCATAAAAACCTAGCCTACATGGGAGCCAAGCAGTTGCACGGAGTTTTTGACTTCGACTCAGGTTTTTCAGGCTTCGTGTTGGTGAATTTGGCTAAGAATCCACCAGATCTCACCATCCTCAAACTGGAAATCTCCTTATCCTTCCTTCCAAAGCTTAAAGCAGTTTTTCTGAGGTTTATAGGGTGTTTTACGACTTATTTAGGTATTTTAGGAAGGTGGAGAAAATAAGATTTCTCGTAATTTACGTTCTTCCTCGCCTATCTAGCCCTGGCTCCCATTTACCCTGCCTTAGCGCCGCCGCCCTAGCAGCAATTGGCCCGCTGTGGTGGGGCAATGGCCTAGATTTTTCTAGGACTTTTGTTCTCCTAAACAACGATGGTTTGGGTCATTACAATAGATACCAATTTACCCCACGTTTGTCCCCGAACAACTAGTGCACGGGACATCACATGCCCCATTTCAATTTATTTCTAAATTAAAGGATTGGTCCACTATGGAACCACGACGAATGGCGACCTTTGACTTAATTAACACATGAAAGGGGTACTATACCCAACAAACTAGAGGAATATATAAATCCACACACGAAGAATCAAAAGTATTTAAATTACACGTCTAGCCAGCCAGGGCTATAGCCCTCCCGAGCTGTAGCCCTCCCGCTAAGGCGGGGCAGCTGTGGTGAGAGATCTCCTGCTGAGGTGGGAGATCGAAAACAGTAAAAGGGGTGAAAGAACTTCCTTCTTCATTTCTCCCTCAACTCACCCCCCAAACTTCCAAACACTCTCTAACCACTTTGTTTTCGGACGTCAAACACAAGGTAATTCTTGTTTCCCTTCCTCGTTACTTCATTACTTGATTAATGATACTGCATGATGATTAACTGATCAAAAATTGATGATTTTTAGGGTAGTTTTTTTGAAAATAACCTAGGTTGCTTGATTCGTTAGAATAACGTAGCATGGGTACTTCCCTTACGTCCCCAACATTCCCACAACGTCCTGGGCGTAAGGATTTTATAAAAATATGGGTAAATGGGTACAAAAGTGGGTGGGGGGAGTTGAAGGGTCTCTTGGTGTAAAACTCCAATTTAGGCCCCTTTTAGGAGTTATTTTTCTGAAATACTTACTTATTTATGTTCTAGGGTACTTAAATAACTCTGATCTGTTGAAATTCTGTCGAAAATGGGGATTTTGGGATAAAAAGGTGCCATTGTCTCACCTGTTGTTTATCCTAGATGAAGGCCACTCTGGTGACCTTCATAATCCCGCTAAGGCAGGATTATGGCCGTTGTGGCGGGATTCGCTAGGCAGTGGCCTTACCCTTAACACCAAAAATTTCTCTTTCTAAATTTTTATCCTTACCCCGACTATCCTATCGTGTTCTAACTTAATTAACTTATTACAGGCTCTCTAAATGGCAGGTCAAAATGAAGAGCACTTACCTTTCATCCGATTTCCCAATGCCGCGAGCCGGGAAAGACATCATGATCACCGCAGCACGGGGTTCTATTGTGAGAGGGGTTTTGTGTTACTTAAGCTAGAGAAGAAGGCGTCTGCATTTTATGCTCGCCTGATGGAGTTGGATGGGCTCTGCTGACTGAGGCTCCCTCAGATGACCGTTCCACTTGGGTGCGGGAGTTCTATTCCATTCTCTCTATTGTCCGCTGGGATGACTCTTACCCTGTCATCTGTGTGTGGGGAGTCAACATCCCCTTGAATTCCACCACCATTAATAAAGTACTAGAGTTACCTGATGTCTCAAATACGGAGTTCAAGGCCAAGTTACAGGAGATGGATTTAGGTTGGTTAAGGGATACACTGATCGAGCTAGACAAACGGGACCAAGTCTATTAGGCTACCATAGAGGGCATTACTAGCACAGATCGATCACCCGATGCTAAGAGGTGGCCACACTTAGTGACTAGGAGGATTTGCCCGTTGGGCAACCGTACCAATATGACCTTTCCTCAAGCTCTGGTGGTGGCATGCGCTATACAGGGAATTCAGTTAAATATGGGGGCACAAATCATCTCAGAGTGAAGATGTTCCATCGGGGCAACAAGAAGGCTTTCTTACTACTGGGGCTTATTACTGCGTTGTGCAAGCGGCCAGGAGTGCCACTTTTCGACACCGATGAGGTACTTTCTATGGATTCTCCCTTTCACCCATTTTTTGTCAGACAAGGCTCTACTTCTAGGAGCAAGAGGAAGAGGACAGACAAGGCTAGCAGCAGTAAGGCAGCCGTGGATTCGAACAACGAGGATCCACTCTCAGGTGCACAGGTTGAAGAGGATCTGGAGATTGTTTGGAAGAGGATGAGGAGCGCCTATGCCGACTTGACTCCGGTTCCACCCAGCACTACCCTAGAGGTCGAAATGCTCCATCGCTAGCTGCGCCAGGAAAGGAGGAAAGGTGTAGAGAGGGATCGCCTGATGACCCAAATATGGAAAACTATTAAGGTCATTTTTACTTGTGTTGCCCTTGGCAAGGTGATTCCCCAACTTGATCCGAAGGACTACACACAGTTCCCTATGCTGAATGAGGCCTGGGCTGGCGTGATACCCTCAGAGGACCTTGACTCCGACGTGGAAACCACCCAATCTAAGGGCTCCTGATCTGATTTATTATTTCGCCCTTTTTTGCTTGTATATTTTAGACACTTTGTTTCTATCTTTCGACTCTCTTAAGTTTTTTTAGCACAAGGATGCTTGTTTTTGCTGTCTGACGCAGCCTTTTATTTAATCTTAAGGTTTTTATAATCTATTACTTACATTGATGAACAATGTTAGGCTGGTAGGGGTGAATTTGGATACCATTTGGGGTCTGAAATTGTGGTTAGGAAAAATAGGGGAAACAGGCTGAGGTTCTGCCTCGCCTCATCCTGCTCTGGCGGGAGAAATTCCGCTTTAGTGGTCCCCGCCCCGGTGGCAATAATCCCGCCCCAACGGTCGAAACGAAAATAGAACCTCTACCAAGATTTTTCTGGGGTTTTTCGCTTTTCTAAAAATTCCCAAAGGTTCCAGCTTTACCCTGAAATTTTAAGATACTTCTTATACTAGGATAATTATTGTCTATCCCCAGTCAATCCCTCGATGCACGAACCAATTCGTTCTAATTAATTTCACACCACGTCCCTACACATCCCCAGGATACACCCAGACATTCACACTATTATTAGTTGGTTGCGACGCACGTCTACCCTCGCACCAGCTTAGTTCTAACTTTCTTTTCACAACGAGTTTCACGACACTCAAGTATTTACAACTTCCATAACCTTAATCATTTAGCCAACACACTGCACATATTCAAGGTTCAAGCACACATTATAGTACACATAGTTACCTTATCATATTCAACAATTGCAACCTCACATTCACACTAAATTCAGGAAACAAGAAGTAGACACTCACACATTCAAGTAGCAACTCAAAAGACATGTCCAAATTTTTAATTAGTTACTTCGCTCCATGGATGACCATTACTGAGCATCCATGCATTTACACCGCCCCTAGGGCCAGATACCAATTGGAACATTCCTAGTTCCAATTTACCTTATTTGTATTCCTTCAGTCGTGACCACGACTTCTGGTTTACTTTGTTAAGATACCAATTGGAATCAGGAGATACCAATTGGACTCTAATCATACCACAAGCGACACTTCGCACGAAAGGACAGAATGAGTGGAACAATTTCCTAGAATGCTTCCTAGCTTCCTGAAGATTAGATGTGGACGTCAACACACCAATCCGCAGGAGTCTAGTCCAGATTTTGCTCTTGTAAGGGGAGACCGATAACCTAGGCTCTGATACCAATTTGTCATGACTCAACCCACCAGGCCGTGCAGGAACCCACTCTAACACCTAAGTAAGAGAACCCTCATATCCCAATAGTGTAAACATGTGGAATATTTAAGAGGAACAGAGATAAATATAATAATATGATTTTATAATTAATATATTTAGACACACTTTTAGTTAAAAACTTGTAAAGTAATTAACAACTCCCATGACTAAATAGGTACAAGAGCTACTAAAAGTACACCTGGACAAGATAAATAAAAGACACAGCTCCCACCATACAGAAGGAAAAATAGAAGCGGCTTGAGAGTTCTTCATCTTCACTAAATGAAACGTCACCAATCCCGCATCCAGACTATGACAAAATACATAGCAAGAATAGTATTAGTACAAAACACGTGTACTGGTAGGCATCATCGGTCAGCCCGATGCCCACCATATAAAATAAGAAACCAACTAGTAAGATCATGAATTAAACAACTCGTTTCTCCACCTTAACCCTTTCTTAAAACACCTCCAAATTACACTAGCACTCTAACTATTAACCACCTTCCAATCAATCTACTTACTAGGTACTTGATCATAGCCTAACAATTCTAAGAATGCCATCCCCAAATACGACTACAAACATTCCAACTAACTGCTCACGTGATACCCTTACTTCCTCGTCACATTAACCAACCATGGTCACATAGTACATCAATTCAAGCTTTCTTCCCACTAAACCCAATCATTTTTCCTAAAGTGAAATCCACTTAAGCATATTCCATCACACCCGCTACCTCTAGTTCTCACCATTACAACACACGAACAACCCTTACTATCCATTACTCACCCTTGAACACTTTACCCTTCCACCATATCTAACAAGTTCACTTAACACAAGAACTATCAAATATAAACCATCATAACCTATATCCACTAAGTTCAGCATATATAAGTCGACTCAGCCATATAGTCACAGTCATATATTGAACATGTACCACATTATCAATATTTAGGAACAACGAATAACTTCACGTTTCTCAAGTCACACAATTTTGCCACATCATTGGTCCTCTCATGGAACCCAAACCCAAACAGTTAGCATACCGTAACATGGTACCCGATCCAATAAATTATGTTAGAACGTAGCAACCGATCCCATAGTTTATGCTAAAACGTGAAAATTGATCCAAGTTAGTTATGCTGGAACGTGGCAACTAATCCATTCAACACACCACAATCACAATCACAAGTATATCCTCAAGATCATATATTTAAGTCATAATTTCATACCAGTCATAATTCATCTATCTTATATACAACAAGTGTAATCAATAATACATCATTCATATACATACAGTTATCATAATGAAGCAAGAACAACATACATCACACAATCATAGAATTACAACCACCACCTATGGATTATTCATCAGCACACCGTATGCAAACCCTAATTCAGTCATACTGAATCGTAATTCATCGTCTAAGGCTTCTTTCTTGGGTTTAGATCATAAATTATTCGGTGCACGAAGGTCTACGTATAAATCCTACCATCGATTTACATATATTACATGGTGAGCACAGATTTAAACTACTCAATTCATAAAACCTAGCCTACCTGGGCGCCAAGCAGTTGCACAAAATTTTTGACTTCGACTCGGGTTTTTCGGGCTTCATGTCGATGAATTTACCCAAGAATTCGCAAGATCTCACTATCCTCATGCTTGAAATCTCCTTATCCTTCCTTCCCAAGTTTAGAGTAGCTTTTTTGGGGCTTTTAGGGTGTTTACGACTTATTTAGGTAATTTAGGAAGGTGGAGAAAATAGAATTTCCCGTAATTTATGTTTTGCCACACCTATCCAGCCTTAGACCCCACTTACCCCGCCCTGGAGCCGCCGCCCTAGTGGCAAATGGCCCGCTGTGGTGGGGCAATGGCCCAGATTTTGCCGAACTTTTTGTTCTCCTAGACAACGACTGTTCGGGTCATTACACTAGGTTTTATTAATTGAGTAGTTACAAATTTGTGCCCACTGCATAGTATAATGATAATAAATGGTAGGAATTATGTGTATGTATTCGTGCACCGAACGTAAGATGATTGAATCATAGGAAGAAACGTGAGATGATGAACTAGGGCTATGATCGAATTATGGTTACAAGATATATGTTAATGAACACCTCATAGATGATGGTTGTGATTTCATGAATCTAGGATATATGGTTGTACTTGTTTCCCTATAATGTGTATATGTATGGGAAGGTTGCATGATGAATCACACTAAACATATATGAGAATAATTGATCAATGTATGCCATAAGTCATGTCTTGATTGTATGAAATTGAGAATGTACTTGTGACTGTGATTATGGCTTGTTGAATGGATCGGGTGTTGCATTCCGACACACTAACTTGGATCAGTTGCCACATTCTGGTCTAAACATTGGATCGGGTACCGCGTTTCGATATGTTAACAATTTGGGTTCCATGAGAGAGCAACTGACTTCAAATGATTGTATATCTTGTAATGGTGAAGTTGCACGTTGTTCGTAAATAATATTGGATGTTATTTCCCCAAAATTATAAATGATATGATGACCTATTTATGTTTGTTCTACTATGTTGATTTAACTCGTATGTATATCGTCGTTGAATGAAACTTGAAGGGCCAAGGGTTCAATAGTATTAGTGTTGAGGAACAAGGGTTGTCCATATGTTGCAAGGATGAAAAATGGAGGTAGGGTGCGGGGTGTAACTACTCAAGTAAGCTTTAAAGGGATTCGGGAGTGGTTAGTTGAAATGTTTCTAAATGTATTTGTGGTTGTTTCTAAGTGTTAGAATGGTTAGGCTTGATCAAAAACCTAGTAAGTAGGTCGAGTCAAAAGGTGGTTGGTAGTAAGGGTATTAGTGAAACTCCAAAGCAGTCAAGCGAGGGTAAAGGTGGAGAAGCGAGTGGTTTATTGCATACTCTTACTAGTTGATTTTCATCTGTTATGTGGTGGGCGCTGGGTTGATCGATGATGTCTACCAGTACGTGTGGTTTGTATTGATACTACTCTTGTTATGCCTTTTTGGCATAGTCTGGATCAGGTTGGTGATGTTTTATTAGGCGAAGATGAAGAAATTGTCCGGCAACTTCTATCCTTCCTTCTACATGGTGGGAGTTGTGTCTTTTATTATTATGTCAGGTGTACTCTTATTAGCTCTTGTACATGTTTAGACTAGATCCTTGGGAGTGTTAATTACTTTACAAGTCTTAACCCGAATTTGTTTAAGAAGGTTTCATTTATAAAACACTATAACTTTATTTATCTCCATTTTTCATTAATTTTTAGAATGTTTTAACTAATGGGATATGAGAGTTCTCCTACTTAGGTGTTAGAGTGGGTTGGGTCATGATAAGTTTTGTTTTGAACTCCTTATATTTTTATCATTCTTGTTCAGTTGTTCTAACATTTTGCATAAATCCAAATAATTAGGGAACGGTTATTTTGAAAACGGTTAAATAGTTTTTTTTTTGTATTCTCTCTCTCTCTCTCTCTCTCTTTCTCTCTCTCTATATGTGTGTGTGTGTTGTCTTTGTTTAGACTTTATCTTTTTTTTTTTTCTCTCTTTTGAATGTGGCTTTGAAACATTTCAGACAAGCCATCACATCATCTTCAAAAAAAAATTATTATTTGTCTTTGTTTGATTTTGACTTTTACTTTTTAAACCATATTAATACTCTTAATGAGATTTGTGTATGTTTTGTGTGTGACAATTCTTTATTGATAGTATATTATACTTTAAATTTATGAAAGTTATCATGCTTATAAATTGTCCAAAATACAAATACGCCTATCAAAATTGAAGTGTTATAATATTAATTTCGTGTTAGATAACAATATTGATGGAGAAGACAACACGTAAAGGTTAGACTTCCCCTTTTAATATCTTCTTAATTTGATTTTGATAGTGTCTTTGCAATTTCATGAATGATTTGTGAACATTAGTGAATCTTACATGTAGAGGAGATATGCTAGAAATACAATTCTATTGTTGATTTTTTTATTTCATGCAGAAGAATATGTAGATTTTTAAAAAGGCCAAAATTGGTACTACTTGTTGATACCTAATTTTGGACCTCCACATTATAGATTAATCATCGAACTTCTTTAATTTCAAACGAGTTAAAATAATTAGTTTTATAAAATTTTAAGGGAAAAAAATATAGTTTGCAAGTTATTTTAAATAGTTTTGTCACTTTTTATAATTTTTAGATAATGTATATGTTTTACATAACTATGTATATAATTAATATATTTTATAAATATTAGAAAATCGTCTCAAAAAGATTTTATTTTTTACTTAATTTGTTAGTTAATTGGTTTAGTTAGTTAATACTTATTTTGAGTTATTAGTTTATAATTAAGTTAATTATTTTATTTCGCTAAGATTAAGAAGCTCATTTATTGATTTATATTAATTCGTCTTATTTAGTTTTTAACTGAATCACCAATTAAACTCAATTTGGTTATATTCTTAAGTTCAATTGGCTATAACTTTAATCCATTTGCCCAAATTCCACTCCATTTCTCAAAACCAAGCCCATTCCTAAATAGGTAAAACACATAAATATCATATATTAAAAAAATATTTACCATATATGGCAATATAATTTTTCTAATTAAATATAACAATTTTTTTTAATTAAAAAATTGTACTGTCTATCTTTCTTCGCTCCTTTCTCTGCCTTTTTTTCTCTTACGCTTCTTCTTTTTATTTTTCTTCTTCTTTGTCTCTTTCTGTGCCATTCTTTCTCTTCCTCCTCTCTTTTTTATTTAATTCTTTTTCTTCTTTTAGAAATTTTCATTTATATAACTATTCTTAAATGAATAGTTATATTAAAGTTGTATTAAATATGTTTCATAATTATATTTAAATCATGAACAATACATGTCCAATACATATATCAAATTTCATTCATTTTTTAGTGATATCAACCAAAATAATTTAAGTAACACACTTGTAATACATTTTAATATAGGCACAATACATTTGTAATACATATTGCAAACATCGCTTTTTTTCTTAGTGATACAAATCAAAATAAGTTATAATATAGATATAATACATGTTTTATCCATGAATAATACATTTATAATACATATTGCACACTTCACTCCTTTCTTAGTGATACCAACAAGAATAATTTAGGTAACACACTAATAATACATTTATAAGATATGCACAATACATTTTTAATACATATTGCAACTGTTCCTCATTTTCTTAGTGATAAATCAAAATAATTTATAAGACACATATAATACATGTTTTATTCATGAATAATACATTTATAATACATATTGCACACTTCACTCCTTTCTTAGTGATACCAACAAGAATAATTTAGGTAACACACTAATAATACATTTATAAGATATGCACAATACATTTTTAATACATATTGCAACTATTCCTCATTTTCTTAGTGATAAATCAAAATAATTTATAAGACACATATAATACATGTTTTATTCATGAATAATACAAGTTTAATTCAGTTTATAAGTTATTGTCTTGTCGTTCATTATTTACGTTTTTCATTTATTCTTAATTTTTCTCTTCTAATTCAACTTTAATATTGTATAATACACTTTTAATTCATTTTGTAGTTTAATATTTGTTACTATTAGATTACTTGTTTAATTCATTATTGATATAAGTTTAATTCACTCTATAGATCATTGGTTGGTCTTTCATTAGTTACATTTTTTATTCATGTTTAAATTTCTCTTCTAATTCAACTTTAATATTTGTGTAATACACTTTTAATATAAGTTTATTCATTTTGTAGTTTATTGGTTGATTTGTTACAATTGAATTACTTGTTTATTTCATTATTAATACAAGTTTTATTCAGTTTACTGATTACATAATGTTCTTTAGTTTGCTAATATTTTGCATTCATGTTTAATTCGCTTCTAATTCAACTTTAATATGTTTGTAATACATTTTTAATTTAACTTTAATTCATTTGACAATTTATTATGTTTCTTCATTTTTAATTCAATTTTAATATGTGTGTAATACATTTTTAGTAGTAGTGAAATAATCTGATTTGTCATGTTTTTTTCTTGCACATCACCAATAAACTAGAAAATGAATTAAAAATGTATTACACACATATTAAAGTTGAATTAGAACAGAATTAAACATAAACTCAAAATGTAGCAAACAAAAGAGCAGTCAATATAATACATTTATAATACATATTTCAAATATATCATCTTCTTTTATAAATCAAAATAATTTACAAGACACATATAATACATGTTTTATTCATGAATAATGATATATGTTTAATTTAGTTTATAGATCATTGTCTTGTCTTTCGTTAGTTACGTTTTCAATTCATTCTTAATCTCTCTTATAATTCAACTTTAATATTGTGTAATACAATTTTAATTTTAATTTAATTCATTTTGAAGTTTTTTGATTTATTTGTTACTATTGGATATTTATTTAATTCATTATTGATATAACTTATAAGTTTAATTCAATTTATAGATCATTGTCATGTCTTTCGTTAGTTACGTTTTTTATTCATTCTTAATTCTCTCTTTTAATTCAACTTTAATACTATGTAATACAATTTTAATGCAAATTTAATTCATTTCGCAGTTTTTTGATTTATTTGTTACTATTGGATACTTCTTTAATTCATTATTGATAGACGTTTAATTCACTCTATATATCATTGTCTTGTCTTTTGTTAGTTACATTTTTCATTCATTCTTATTTCTCTCTTCTTATTCAACTTTAATATTATGTAATACAATTTTAATGCAAATTTAATTCATTTTGCAGTTTTTTGATTTATTTGTTACTATTGGATATTTGTTTAATTTATTATTGATACAAGCTTAATTTACTCTATAGATCATTGTCTGGTTTTTCATTAGTTACGTGTTTTTATTCATGCTTAATTCTCTCTTCTAACTCAATTTTAATATTTGTGTAATACACTTTTAAATACAAGTTTAATTCATTTTGCAATTAATTGGTTGATTTGTTACGATTGGATTACTTGTTTAATTCATTATTGATACAAGTTGTTTTCAGTTAACATGCAGATCAAAGAATGTTATTTTGTTTGCTACATTTTGCATTTATGTTTGATTCTCTTCTAATAATTCAACTTTAATATGTTTGTAATACATTTTTAATTCAAGTTTAATTCATTTTGCAGTTTCTTATGTCTCTTTATTTGTTACGATTAAATTACTTGTCTAATTAATTATTGATACAAGTTTTATTCAGTCTAAAATCATTGACTACTCTACGAAAGAAAAGGAAAAGGAGCAATAGTAAGAGAGGGAGAAAGAGCAGCAAAAAAAGAAAGGAAGGGAGAAGGAACAATAGAAAGAAAACAAACAAAGAAAGAAAGAAAGGAAGGGAGAAAGAGCGAGACAGAGAAAAGAAAGAAAGAAAGAAAGAAAGAGCGAGATAGAAAAAAGAGAGAAATTAAAGAAGTTGTTATAAATGATAATAATTAAAGAATTTATTTAAAATAAATAATTATTTTTTAAAGGGATCCACTCAAGTAATTAATAAATTCCTAAAACTACATCAGCATTGCCAAGTAACCCAGCCCATGACTACAATACAATACATACAGTAACCCATACAAACAGCCATACCAGATGGTACAAAATCGACCCCTATACTCTTCGTTCTTCTTCGTCCAGCTGAAACCAGCGAAACACAGCCAGAATCAACCCAAATCCAGCAGCGATTCAGCCCATTGAGCCCATAAATCACGCGCGTCCATTCCCTCTCCTCTTTTCCTTATCTGACTCGTACTCAAATTTTCCAGGTGTCTCCATCTCCATCCTCGTTCATCCTTCCTCCAAGATCAGACGTTCCTCCTTAAAATTCCGTTGGGAATTCGTACAGATGCAGCTAGCAACCTTATCTCTAAAAGGATTTTGAAATTTTGAATTTCGAAAATTCATCCAAATTGTTCCCATCCCCCCCGCCCCCCCTCCCCCAAGAATCAGCCTAGCATCCCTCTATATAAACTCTTTTTCTTTTTCATTGTTAGAGGTTGGAGGAAGCTAGGATTAGAAACAAAAATATACACTAAAGCTATAGTTACATTGTAACACACCAGTATTTGGATCAGTTTCTTAAATCATAGAGAGGAGAAATATAAGTTTTGATTATTCTGGTTCGCTTCTGCTTTGATTTTGCTGAAATTCTCGAAGTCGCGTCTTGGTGGAACCATCCTCGTAGCTAGCTCGTTTCGTTCGGTTCGTTGCTTGAAAGAAGGTAACACCTCCTCCTTTATAATATTTTCTATGTTTTATATTTCGAAATGGTGCACTACAGGAAAACTATGAATTACATGGGATTTTCCTAGGAATTAGTATGAAAATCCGCATGAAACTTATTTTCCTACAAATTTTCATACTAATTTCCAGGAAAATCCCCATGTAATTCATAATTTTCTTGTAGTGGTGTCTCCCGTGTCTCAGAGGTCTCTGTTGTTGCTGTTTATCATTGTATTCTTGGTACCCTGATGTGTAGTGTATGTGTTCTTAAATGATTTCATCGTCTACTCGTGATGTGAATTCAACTTGGCCATTTCATGTCTAGTTTTGTTGTTCCTTTGTTGTTATGTTTGAAGTTGCTTTCGCTATTTTGTTTCTCGTATACCTTGCTTTGGTGTCGTTGGATCCGTATTTTCTTGTTATTGTTGTCTCCAAGCATTGTTGGTTTCATTCAATTTGACACTGTAATGTTGTCTTTCTTTTCAAAATAAAGTATACTCTCGAAGTGTTCATCTCCTCATCTTTGTATTTAGCTTAGAGCGAGTAGCATTTTCTATCTTTTGTTTAGTCGTATTATCATCTTGTTGTTGGAATGATGCCCTGGAAATTATTGAAGCATGTTCGTCCCTTTTCTCATTCCTTTCACTAAAGTTGCAAAAAATGTTAAAATCCTATTCCTTAATGTAAAAGTTGTGCAAATTCTTGTCATACCTCACTAGTTATTTACTGATTTGTTCATGCTCAAAGCGTTCCACTTTGTTTCGGTGTTACATGGGTTTGTTGCTGCTTTTCTAGTTGTACAAGAGTAAATGATTCTCTCTCTCTTGGTTGTTTGTAGTTTACACTACATTAGAAGGAAATTTGTTTGATGGATGTCACCTCGTTTTGTTTTAAACTAGCATTTAACTTTTCCTGTTTGTTTACCTCTTTAAGACTCGATTTTTCTTTCAACATGTAGTAGATATTGTTTCACTTGGCTGTTACATCCAAGTATAGATCAATAGTTGTGAATTGCCTCTTTTCCCTTTGGACTAGCTTTCTGGTTATGCATATTGTCCAGTTGGACAAGTGTTGCCTCTTCTTTGTTTCCTTCTTTCTCCTTTGCAAAATTTGGGTTTGTTAGTTTCAAACTTTCAATGATCTAAATGTATGTTGAGTGTTGTACTAGACCTGGTATTGGGTGCATATTAGTTTATTGCTGTTTTGATGATATTTAAGATCAAATCTGTAGTAGTCAAGACTCGTGTGGTTATTTTGTTAATTCCATCACAACAAAATGCTAATGTATATTATTTATGTTCTTTTCTTGCATGAATCTGCCTGAGCCCTCATGGGCTACCACCCTCCTAATCATTCTTTCGTTTTAGTCAGCCATCCAATGGAATCGAAGAACAGGGCTGGAGGATTGATTTACATGTGCTCGAGAATTCAAGAAGGGGTTGTATACGTGGTGTATACAGCAGGAAATACAAGAAGCGAATCTGATATACATCAATATACAGTGTGATATAACAGCTGTATACATTGTATACAGTGACGAAAATGGCCCAAAAGTCCCCCAGATTTCAACTTTGTATTATTGTAATTATTTGGGCCAAAGGCCCCTTTATCTTTAGTATTATTCTGCTAGTTTTAAGACAGGAAATTGGGCCACAAGTCCACTTATCTTTGGCAGATTTTTGTTAGCCTTAGGACAAGTGTAAGGTAGACCGAAGGCCCAAAATAGAAATTAGGCCCAAGTACTCCCAAGCGAACAGAAAATCAAACTGGGATCCAAAACTCACTCTCTTTATTTTATCTGCTTCGTATTTGTTTAATTGTTTATTTGCTAGTCAATTTTAAGGTTCCTATTGATTTCCCCAAAAGAGAGTCACTTCGGGATTTTCTAAAGACTAAATAATCATGTTTATTTTCCTACTTAAATTACTTTAAAATTTTACTTAATAATATTTTTAATATTTTCCTCTCCCCTAAAAAATGATTTTAAGTCTTAATTGTTTATTTCCTCTATTTATTCAAGTATGTGTATATTCTTAAAACTATTTAGCCAAATAATTAATTATCGGATAACCAAGTATTAGCGGACATTTCGGGTGCTTTAAAATCTTTCCCAAAATGCTAATATGAATCCCAAACCCTTTAATATTTTCAATTGATTTCTGTTTTAATCTTTTGAAAAAATCAGTTTTCTTGATTCTTTTTTAAAAATTAACTGGCGATTCTTAAAAATCACTCCTAAAACTCCATTTTTTAAGTAAAACACTACCTATACTTTACAATTTAGATAACAATATTGATGGAGAAGACAACATGTAAAGGTTAGACTTCCCCTTTTAATTTCTTCTTAATTTGACTTTTATATTGTCTTTGGAATTTTATTAATGATTTGAGAACATTAGTGAATCTTACGTGTAGAGGAGATATGCTAGAAATACAATTCTATTGTTGATTTTTTTTATTTGATGCAGAAGAATATGTACATTTTTAAAAAAGGCCAAAATTAGTACTACTTATGATAGTCAAGATAAGTATACTTTACAAAAAAAATAGAGAGAGAGAAGAAAACCATTTCAAATCATATTTTCACATAATAATTAGAGAGTTAAAAGATCATGGATAAACAAACTACACTCCTTCAAGTTTTGTTGAACAAAAATAACAATATATCTACAGATTATTTATAATTGTTTTTTTTTTTTTGGTCAATTGATTATTTATTTAGTATTATATTTTGTTGAATAAAATGGATGACGGATAGAAAATAATTGATTCACTTAAGAAGAGGCATCGAGTAGATCGACATTGGCAAAACGAATGCATTGAAACTCCAAGTGAGAATTTCAAATAAAGTATCTTATATGACTGATATCATTTCTCAAAGTCAAAAAAAGAATGAATACCAATAAACCAATAATATTATATATTTTATATTTTTATTATTTTTTAAATTATTATTTTTAAAAGTTTGTTTTGTATTGTTGTATGTATTCACTGCATATCGCTTTGTAAATTTATACGTTACTGCTTAACACTATTATTATATAGTACTACTAAATAGATAATGTTTCAGAAAAAAATTGAAAATTAGCGAGTCATTGAATAATATTCTTCAATAATATTAATATTTTACTTAATCAACTTTTTCGAAGAACGAAGAAGAACCTAAATTCTATCTATTTAAACTTAGGAATGTGGACAATCATCATGGTAAAGTTTAAATCTATAGCTCGATATTCATATTTTAAATGATTTCATATATATATAACGGAGTTATTATTTTCGTGATTTACATCGAGATGATATACGTAGTCATTAAATTTGATAATTTTAATTGAAATATTTTAATTTTTACTTTGTTTACAATTATTTTTTGAATGAATTGTAAATAAGATGATGGGAAGTGATGAAAATTTTGCAATTATCTTAATGTTGTTAAAAACACGTAACCTTATATTCTTAAATTCGATTCTCACATATATTAATATTAAAAAACATATTTCGATAATAATATTTGCACTCTTTGCTTTGTTTGAAGGAAAGAGTTTTGCAACATACATATTATATTATATAGGGAAAAGGGTCTGAAAAATACTCCACCTTTGAGCGAAATTGTTGTTACGATACCAAATTTTATGGAGGACCTTTTACCCCCTGCACTATTTAATAGTGTATTTTAAAGGTTTATATGTGCCCACGTGGACACATTGCTATTTATAATTATGCAATATTTATAATGTCCATGTGGACACATATATCTTTAAAGTACACTTTTAAATAGTTCAGGGGGTACAAGGCCATCCATAAAGTTTGGTATCGTATCAACAATTTCGGCCAAAGTTGAAGTAATTTTTAGACCTTTTTCCCTATTATACATGTAGTATCACTTAATAGATTTCTTCACAATTTTCAGTTCATTTTGAATGGAGTGTTGTTATTTTTTAGAAACTTAAATTGTTCGAAATAAAATATAAAATTGATTGTAGCTAATTGTTTGAATTTGATTTAAAAATAAAACGAACTGTGTGGACGTCAAATTAAAACATTTAAGACATTAAATAAAATGATTGAAAATTTAAATTAGCTTAGAAATTTAAATATGTCATATTATTAATTTCTACAAGAAAAAATAGTGAAACTCTTTCTCCTTACATTCTCAATAGTTTATTTGAATAAAAATAAATAAATATTTTTTTAAAAAAAAAAACTTTATTGGAATTTATCATGAGAAAACTTTTACATACGCAAAATCATAATGTGAATAAAACTATAAAACCATAAAACTAAAATATTGAAAATATAAAAATTGAAAAGGCTAAAATTATTAATATTAATTAAATTAAAATAAAGATAATGTGATGGTTTGTATGTTTGCCTTTTAATTTCCAGAAAAACAACGATATATTTTTATAATATAATAATTATTTTTAATATGGTTAAGAGCCTATTATGCCCACTCACCTTCCCCACTTCCAAAAGCAAAGACATAAAAAGATAAACTTTCACATATAACAAACATAAAATTCATATTTGTATGTTATAGTTATAATTTGCATGATTGCGCTCCATAGCAAATTTTATGTTTGCTGTGGAGCTTTTGATTTACATAATTCGCTATATACATCCAATTTTATACAAATTGTTCAGTTTTGTATAAATTTATTTATATATTGTAATTTGTAATAAGATCTTTATTTGTATTATTAAAAGTGTATAGGACGAAAATATATGTATTTGTATTTGTATTTGTATTTATATTTGTATTTGTATTTTTCTCTCTCTTTATACAAACACAAACACATTTTATACATTTGTATATCGAATGGGTAATTGTATACCGAAAACGGCTAATTGTATACCGAATCGATGGCAAAAAAAGGAGATGATTGCTGCGAATTATAAATAAAATAAACTATGACTATAACATTTAATTTGAATTAATAATTTGTTATTTCATATTATTTTCCCTATACAAACAAATTTAAATTTGACTTTTCTTTCGAATCGTTAAAATCAAGTTTTTAAATTTTGAGAGCTGATTTACATTTTTGAAGAAGAAGTTATCTTTCTCCATTAAAATAACTGTAGTCTGAATTCACCAAAATCACTCTAAATTTTTAAAAGCCTAATCAAAATCTTACAAAATGGCGATGTTAAGACCTCAAAATTAATTCGCTGCAGTTGGTTTTTTTGTGGTAGATAAATTTTACTTTTTTAATTCCTTAAATTCTAATTCAAAAGGGCACAAATCAGATCTCTCATAGACATCTCGCCGATCTCCATTTTTGCAGTGGATTTAAACTGAATTTTGTTTTTAGTTGTGCTTCTCAATTCTTCATTTTTTTTTTACTAATTTGAATATTTCAAAATATGTGTTATGAAAGTGATATTTGATGTCTTTTACTTGAATTTGCATAGCATCGTAATTTATGAATAAGTTGAGTTTAAGAATTTTATGCTTTTTTCTTATTTTATTGGTATTGTCAGTTGTCACGATCCGAGCCTACACCCTGGACATGGCCGACCCTCGAGACCCATTGCTGGTCCACATGCGAACCCTCATCCTGACTCTCTACAAGCGGAAGACAAATTCAAGCATACATAAGCTTAAAACTGAATTAATTTCAATAAACTCAAATATGCAACATTTTTAAAAGACTGTACAATACTCAAAAGAAAAGTAAATACAGAAACTCTTCAACTCTGTCTATCTATGAAGTTTCTACTATTACATAAGGATATCGGGACAAGACCCACGACATCTCAAAACTACTAACGATAATATAAAGGTGAAGTTATTCGGAATATAAGAAGGCTTACCAAAGCTGACTGGAATATCACATGACCTCAACGAAATGCGTGTTGATTATCCTGAATACATGTATCTGCATCATGAAATGATACAGGCCAAATGGCTCAGTACATGAAATGTACAAGTATGTAAGGGGAATTCTAAAGCATAAACATAAGCTTGAATTGATGGAAAAGAAACATACTTACCTCTTCTAAACTCAACTCAACTCAACTCAACTCAACAAAGTTCAACTCAACTCAGAGAAAATAGGGCTCAACTCAAAAGTAAGATATTTAACTAAGTGAAACATAGTTCAACTCAACTCAGAGAAATAGGGCACAACTCAACAATAAGATACTCAATTCTGACTTAAGATACTCAACTCAAACTCAAGATACTCAGCAATAATAAAATATGTAATATGTAGAAATCTTTTAAAACAATAGACAATAAATCAGTTGTGTGCAAAATTACAATAATAACTATGTTCATATATAAAAATACAAAGTAACTCTGTGGGAGATTCTCTAACTGACAACCATCACTATAAGCTATGTGATGATACAATGTCTAACCAATGCTACCAGAACTGTCATATACTTCGCCAGGATATAAAAACTACTACTAAGTGGATCCATTAGTCTATGCTAAAAGCATTAAGGAATCATCTAAAAAGTATGACCCTTTCTAACCACGTCAGCTACATGGTTTATGGGGGCTGTGAGTTGTTAGAACTCTCCCCTATATTGGTGTTCAATATTACTCCCAAAATATAACTAGCTCATATGTTTAAAAACATAACTCTTTCTTTGTTTTTAGATTATTACTCAAAAATCTTTCTCTTAAAAGAGATGATACTCAAACTGCTCAAAACTCTTTCGGAAATCTCAGTTTCCTCTCATCTTAAATGTAAAAACATTTACTCTTGGGAATACTTAGTTCTCATATATCATTTTAAAGAAAATGAACTCAGCTCTACTCTTCCTCAACTCAGTGCTCAATTATTTAAAACAAGTTTTAAAACAATTTGTAAAAAGACTTCTTAAAAAGGGGTTCATGCTGAATTATGGACGTGAATGACTCATAGAACTTAATACTTGGAACTTAACAACTCCAGAACTCAAGGAGTCAATGATACTACTCATCTCAAGAATGCTCGACTCGGAGGGTTCATGTGGAATTATGGTCATGAACTACTCAACTCAAGGACTCAATGATACCCATCATCTCAAGACTACTCAACTCACAGGGTTCTTGCGGACTTATGGGCATGAACTACTAACCTCAAGGACCTTCATGGGTAACATGTAGTAGCCTCATTATTAGGAATATAATCCCAAAATTGTTAGGAACTCAATACTCAAGACATAGAACTTGAAGATACTACTCCTCTTAAAGATACTCAACTGATGGAGTTCATACGAAATTTATGGCCATGAACGACTCGACTCAAGGGTCTAAATAATAATATGGAACTCAGGTATATGATTCTTCTCATTCCCATTCTTACTTACTCAAGTCTTGATACAAGTTATTAGAAATTGTAGAAGACTCCTCAAAAAAAGACTCAAAAGGGACTTTCTCAAAATGTTCGAAAGAACTCTCAAGATTTGCCTCTTAACTCTACCTTGAATTTGAATTATGAATTCAAGGTTATGATTCATTTAATGGATGATTTCTAGGTGTTTAGAAGTAGTTTAGAGTGTTTAGAATTAACAGGAATTAAAGGAACCCTTTTAAAGAACTCAAATCAATAGTTGATCTCGATGGATTCACAATTTAACTCAAAGACTTTCTTGAACTCTTCCTAGAATTTAAATTATGAATTCAAGGATCATGACTTGATATGTAGGATTTCTTGATGATTGGATGTAGTTTGGATAGTAAAAATTACTAAGAGAGCGAAGACATGTTTTCAAAGATCGAATACGGAATGAAGAACGGAAACGGAAGGGACCTGAAGTCCCTAGCGCAGCAATGGCGCACCGCGCCAGCCCTCAGTTGAATGAGACTGGTCTAGGGTGCATTGTAGGCATAGGGAGCCAGCCCCTTAGGCGCAACTGGGGCATGTTGCCCCAGCCACGTTCCAGATTAATTCGATGAACTTTTCTTCAATTTTTTTCAACCCTACCTTGTCTAAACTCGAATGATCTCCTCCAAACTCTTTTGGATCCTTAAACCCAACATAATTATAGAGAATTGTACACAAAAATCCCACCAATAAAAACACTCATTTGTAACTCTCACCTCAAGAATTCAACAAAGACTTCATTATCAAAAACAAAGCACAAAACTTCAAGAACTTAACAAGATTATCAATATATACAATATCATGGATGAAATTCGTAAAAGAAACTCATTATTGGCTTGTGGGTGAACAAACCCAATACTATTGAAGCTTACATACCTCTTAGGATAAAATCCTTGGAGAAATCCCTAGAAGAATCGCGAAAATCTTGAACGCTCTTCCTTTTCTTTGTTTTTCCTCTTCTTTAAGAATAATTAAAACTTATTATAATCAGTTTAGACTCCTAAAACCTTACTAAAAATGTTTAAATCTAATTGGGTAAGGAAAGGACCAAATTACCCCTCATATTTTCGAGTAAAATTCCTTAATTGGACAACCTTACTTTCAAATGGGCATATCTCCCTCATATGAGCTCGAAAATTAGCAAACTTGGTGGCGTTGAAAATAGGACTCAGAGATTTTTCTTTTGATATCGTATGGGTCTCCTAACTCATCTTGTACTAAAAGTTATGGTCGCTTAAAGTTGACCCAAAACTTAAAAGAACTTAGGAATGACTTGAATGAACTCTCTTCTAAAACCCTAAGCGTATTTGGATTTATGAAAACTGACCTAAATCAGATTTTCCCCAAAATATTACTAAAATTTGATCTAAGTTGATTTCGTAAGGAAAAGACCAAAATACCCCTCATATTATTGTGTAACTTTTCTTAGTTGGACAGCTCGACTTCAAACAGGCATATCTCCCTCATACGCACTCAAAAAATAGCAAACTCAGCGGCGTTGTAAAGAGGATTCCAAGACCTTTCATTTTATATCTTATGGGTCTCCTAACTCATCCTGTGCTAAAATTTAAGAAAATTTTAAATTCCTCGATAAAATCTTACTCACAATGAAGAATGGTTCGAGGCTTAACTCAAAATTTTTTTGTAGTGTTACATTATCTCCCCTGACGTCGAATGGCAGCTGGACTGGGTATGGAACGGGGTTACTCTCACTGCCTCTTTGATTCATGAACTTGCCTACTAACACAAGCTGGACTACTAAGAGTTAGGACCTTCTATAGCACCTAAGTCAAGAACGATGTTATTGTGAACAAAGTCACTCTTTCTCTTCTGAAGCAAAGGAAATCTGGGCATGAAGTAAGAACAGGAATACCATGCCTGGGGTAATATGATTGCTAAATATTAAGCTTAACAACACTCCCCAACTACGCTCTTTTTCCATTATACCATACCTCAGCCAACTCCTAGTTCCCTCAAGTGTACATGACTTCTCTTACCAAGGCTTGAGTCTAACAACACGCTCTTACCATATTCAAGCTTAACCCAAATCCTAAGGTTCGGGTTCTATACCTCTCTATAGGGAGTCTCATCCCAAAAAGTTTACTTTTTACCACCTTATTTAATCAACATTGGGCTCATATCAAGAACTAACTCATGTTTAACACACCACATTCAAGCTTAGTATTCTATCAACTCTTTGGACTCTTACTAACCAACTCCTGAAGAAGTTCTCATTCTATCATCATACTTACCATACCAACTAGAATTTCCCGCATTACTACTCGGGACCAACTAAGGGCTCTCATTTAACTATTTCTCATAGTAAAATCTCATCCTCCTCTTCCTCCTTATTTATAAATTTATATGGAATTATCACACCATCATTATCACAGTAAAATCATTGAACTTCTCCTTCTAACATCACCCCACTACTAAAAGGACTTCTTGAAAAGATATTGCTCATACTCTTTTGAACTCATTACTATCTTATTCTCAACACTTGACTTGATTTCAAATCTTATCATCTCCCCTTAGGTCTAAAGCTGACACTTGAAAGCTGTGGACCAATTCCCTCATCTCTAAGTTGGTCTACATCCCCTTTTTACAACTTAAGTACTCTTTGCCCACTTATAATACCTCATTACTTAATCGGTTCTATAACCTTTTGAACATCATGATCCTATCAAACAAATCATAATCCTAGCTTAGATCTATCACTTCATGAATACTCTGTTCTCTTATTCAACACGTGTTTTAGTCTCCTCTAACACAATGGCACATCGACATCAACTCTATTTTGGTTAAAATATATTTTATCGCATCATGACTAGTAACTATTCTTCTTCCTTATATCAATAACTCTCTACAACATTATTATTCCTTATTCCACTCATAAAGGGGACTCGTCACTTATAACTGACAGGGTGCATGATTGCAATAACATAATTTACCCCATCACTTTCGCTTTTCCTTAGATTTCTACACCTCGGCATAATTCTTTAACTCTAGGCACTTTCACTACTACTGCTCATAATTTCGTAACTCATGCTACCTTTTTCGATGAAAGTACTACCCAAGCTCTAAACATACTTCCTCATAAGGATCTCAGTTGAAACAGGTCTTAGGGAAAAGAGTAAAACTCGCTTTTAGCTCCAGTGCACGATTTACATGAATATGAGTGTATTTTCTCGAACTCAACACTTAACTCACTCACAGGCTTCTCTCAAGCCCCTTTGAAGTCTCATGACTTCCACAAGATTTTGCTAAGAGCAACTCATCCATAAATAACTGGCTTTAATTTTCAACCACCGCTAGTATGAGGGGTAGTCGAATAGATATGAGAACACACGATTTAAAATAAGTCTCTATGGCATAGCTCTATTGCACGATTAAGAAAATAAAGGAAGGGAAACTTTTCTTAAATGTATGTAGTCCCTCATTTATAGAAGTGGGGCCCTCACAACCATAAACAAGATCCTACTGACATGGCTTCATAAACACCCTAGGACTCTTGAACTTTGTGCTCTAATACCAAGTTTTTTACGATCCGAGTCTACACCCTGGACATGACCAGCACTTGAGAACCATTGTTGGTCCCCAAGCGAACCCTTATTTTGGCTGGCTACAAGCGAAAGACTAACTCGAGCATACAAAAGCTTAAAACTGAATTAATTTCAATAAACTCAAATACTCAACTTTTTAAAAGTCTGTACAATACTCAAAATAAAAGTAAATAGAGAAACTCTTAAACTATGTCTATCTATGAAGCCTCTAATATTACAGAAGGATATCGGGACAAGACCCATGGCATCTCAAAACTACTAATTGTAAGATAAAGGTGAAGTCCTTTGGAATATAAGAAGGCTCACTAAAGCTGACTGAAAAATCACATGACCTCAACGAAACGCTTGTTGATGATCCTGAAAACCTATATTTGCATCATGAAATGATACATGCCAAATGGCTCAGTACATGGAATGTACGAGCATGTAAGGGAAATTCTAAAGCACAAACATAAGCTTGATCTAATGGAAAAGAAACATATTTACCTATTCTCAACTCACTCAACTCAACTCAATGAAAGATAGTTCAACTCAACTCAAAGAAACTAGGTCTCAACTCAATAGTAAGATACTCAACTCAGTGAAACATAATTCAACTCTACTCAGAGAAATAGGGCTCAACTCAACAACAAGGTACTCATTTCTGACTCAAGATACTCAGCAACAACAAAAGATGCAATATCTGGAAAGCTTTTAAAAAAGTAGAAAATACCTCAATTGTATGCAAAAATACAATAATAACTCAATTGTATGAAAATATAATAATAACTATGTTCGTATATAAAAATACGAAGTAACTCTGTGGGAGATTCTCTAACTGACAACCATCACTATGTACTATGTGATGATACGACTTTTAGCCCATGCTGCCAGAACTGTCACATACTTTGCCATGGTATAGAACCTACTACTAGGTGGATCCACTAGTCTATGATAAAAGCATTAAGGAATCATCTAAAAAGTATGACCTTTCTACCCACATTGGATACATGGTTTATGGGGGCAGTAAGTTGTTAGAACTCTCCCCCATATCGATGCTCAATACTACTCCCAAAATAGAACTAGCTCATATATTTAAAAACTTAACTCTTTTGTGTTATGAGATTATTACTCAAAAAAATTTCTCTTAAAAGAGATGGTACTCAAACTACTCAAAACTCTTTTGGAAATCTCAATTTCCTCTCATCTTAAATGTAAAAACATTTACCCTTTGGAATACTTAGCTCCCATATATCATTTTAAAGAAAATGAACTCAGCTCTACTCTTCCTCAACTCAGTGCACAAGTTTTTAAAACAAGTTATAAAATAATTTGTAAAAAGACTTCTTAAAATAGGGCTCATGCCGAATTGTTGTTGTGAACGACTCAATTCAAGGTTATCAATAACCATGCATAGAACTCAATACTTGAACTTAACAACTCTAGAAATCAAGGAGAATGCTTGACTTGGAGGGTTCATGCAGAAATATGGGCATGCACTACTCAACTCAAGAATCAATGGTACCTCTCATCTCAAGACTGCTCGACTCATAGGGTTCATAGGAATTATGGGCGTGAACTACTCAACTCACGGACCTTTATAGGTAACATGTGATAGCCCCATGGTAAGGAATATAATCCCAAAATGGTTAGGAACTCAATACTCAAGACTTAGAACTTGAAGAGACTACTCCTCTCAAAGATACTCAACTAATGGAGTTCATGCGGAATTTATGGGCATGAAAGATTCGACTCAAGGGTCTATATAACAATATGAAACTCAGGAATACGACTCTTTTCATTCACATATTTACTTACTCAAGTCTTGTTACAAGTTATTAGAAATTGTAGAAGAATCCTTAAAAAAAATACTCAAAAGGGACTTTCTCAAAATGTTCAAAATAATTCTCAAGACTTGATTCTTAAATCTACTGTCACAACCCGAGGGTACCTCCTTGATGTAATAAGGTGTACAAGATTCTGAGAGGCCTCATATTGGTGCGGAAATTTAAAATATTTCAAAACAACCAAATTCTTTATAAACCGAGCAGAAGTCTAATACAATTGTCTCAAACCATCTAACCAACATGAAAATATCATGGGACACAACCCATACAATAGTCTAAACATGAAATGAAAGACATAAAAGAAAGTGGTTGTCAAATCCTTGAATGTTATGAGGACTCACCAAATCTTCAATCCTTGATCTACTATGATCCTAGCCACAAGTGTGAGAATCAATATCGCCGGACCCTACATTTGATAATAAATGTAGGCAAGACTATATGTTAGTACAAACATGCACTAAATATGATGGCTAGCATAAACAACATAAACATAATGGTTAATCAATGTAAACCATAACCATAATCAATGCACAAAAATCATCATCATAATAAAGGAGGAATACTTCTTAAGCAACCTCTACTTATCCTTAATCAAGACTTGGCTCATTCACCTCTAGTCATGTTTACTTCATCAAAGGCATCTCAAGCAACAATCCAAGTTATTCATTCTTCATAACATAGTCCACATTATTCATACTAACTTTTAAAGACGTGGGGGTTCGCCTCCTTGCCTAGCTAGAAAAGGCTAATGGGTATTCGCATCTTGCCTTACTTACCTTTAGATCAGGGGTACTCGCCTCTACAATCACATCATATAACACGGGTACTTAGCTCCACATCATTTCAAAAGGATAATGGGTACTCTCCTCCATGTCCATTCATCATAATAGGAACGTGGGTAATCACCTCTTGTCCAATCCTAAGAATTATGGGAAATCACGTCATATCCTTCTCATATGGAGGTTGAGGGTAATCACCTCTAGACTCACCAATTACATAGTCTTTTAGTCTTGATTCATTTTAGGTGAGCAATCCTTTCAACCTAGAATCATTCATGTGAGAAGGCCTTTCACATTTATACATTCATACCTAAGCAATTCATATGGGAAGTATCTCTTCCACAACAATAACATCAATTACCAACAATTAACATCATAACCTTTACTCTCAAAGCACTACATCTCATGATCATTGCTTTATTCTCAAGCAATTTACATCATACAACATCAATCCCATAAGGATAAGCCTAAACCCATAAAGTTTCCCTTCATGACATTAACCCAATTATATCAATTTTAGGTTAGAATCATGGTATATGCATGGTTACATGTAATTTCATCCTTAAAACATGTAATTCTATCAATTCAATCGTAAGCAATCATAACCCACTCAATTGGATCAACACTCATCATAACCCACTACATTGGAAGAGCCCTAACTAGAATTGGGCAATTCTTCTTCAAATTGGGGAATTCTAGGGGACTCCATGGAAGGAAGGATTCCATGGATGAAAAAGCCATCATACCTTGATTACAAATCCCAAAAAAAGCTTGAAGATTGGAGACTTGAACTTTACCTAACTTCAACTCTTCCTGCTGCTTAAACCTTCTAGAGAGACAATATTTTAGAAAAGAGTTTTGGCATTTCTTTTGGAATTTAAGAGAATGAATTGAAAGGGTGAATTTTATTTAAAAATACTTACATAGGTGTTCTAGACTTACGGAAAACAACACCACTTTAATTTAATTAAAACTGGAAAAGACCCATATGCCCCTAAAATAATCGCCAGGCACAATCGACGGACTGTGGCCAGGACGACGTACCCTCATGCATGGTCTTCGTTCGATGGTCGGAGAGTGGTTTCTGGACCTTGGACCTACAGACCTTGGACCACTGGCCATGGTCTGACCGACGGTCTGTTGGTCAGGCCATGGTCCTAAGGTCTGAGCATTGATTTCGGGTGACCAACCATGGACCCTTCCTATGGTCCATGGCACAGTCCACGGGCTGTGGGTGGCCTCTCATGGATGGCACCTGTAATTTTCCTAAAATGGTTGTTTTGCCTCGTTTCTAATCTAGGGTGTTAAATTATCTCCCCCTTAGGATCATTCGTCCTCGAATGAGATTCTAGTACCTATTTAAATGAAACGACTTAAGAATCGCAACCCATGATGCATGCAACTCATCAAAATGCACAAAATATAGGAGGAAACATCAACTCCGAGCCAAAAATATTCAATGCATCATAAGGGAGTAGGAACTACATCTAACAACCCACTATGCATGAAATTTTCAGATTTCTTACATTCAAGGAGGTGCTATTGTCATGCCCCAAACTCGAGGGGCGCAACTGGCTCCTAATATCATAACTCAAGCCCGAGCTGACCCTGCTGAACCATTTGCTACTAAAGCATGGCAGCCACACGCAATCAAGGAAACAAACAAGTATATCTTGGCTTAAAACTAAGCACTCGGCCGGCAAGGCCCCTGTCAACTGATCTATAAAAAAAACAGCTACTCCCAGTAGATCATATAAATAAATAGCCAACTAGCACAGAAGTCCTGATTGGGCCGTCGAGGCCACCATGATATCTATAACAAAACTGAAAACATGTATATATCAAAACAATACATCAAACAACTCACAAGCTTCAGCAAAGCAACATCCTAAGCCAGTATGGCTATAACGTAGCTATACACCCCACACACTAGTCTACAAGTCTCTAAGAGTAGTAAAGATTGGCGGGATAAGTCCCCAGCCTACCCATAAAGATATATACAACAAAAGGCAACAAACCTCCCAACTCTGGCAGCTCCGAAGGAAAGGGGCTAGCCAATCGAATAGAAGTCAATCCTACTGCTGAGGAGGTCTACTAGGTCGTCTGTCGGGACCTGCATGTATGAATGCGGTGCCCCAAAGGCAATGGGGTGTCAGTACAAAATAATGTACAGAGTATGAAAGGCTATTGACTTAGTGAGCAAGTATCATAATATACCAAAAGCAATCACGTAAGGAAATCAAAATTTTAGATAAGCATGCTAACCCGCTACTGAATCTAAAAATACAAAATGGATCAATCATCAATCTAACCAAGCCCCCATAAGCTCAGTAGGTACAAACAACATACCACCTACCTAGGGCCCCATAAGCCCACAAGGTGCCAAATCAATATGCATACCCTTATTGGTAGCCCCTTGTCTTTGTAAGAAGTCACATAGCCCTTTTTGGCAACGATATAGCCCCGTAGGCAGCACATAGCCCTCTTAGGCAACATCATAGCTCTATGGGCTACACATAGCCCTCTTTTGCATCAACATAGCCCTGTAGGCAACACATAGCCCTCTTTGGCATCAAAATAGCCCCGTAGGCAACACATAACACTCTTTGGTATCAATATAACCCCGTGGGCAACACATATCCCTCTTTGGAAATAACTCAGTCCTACTAGACAACATCATAGTCCCCACAGGCAGTTCATAGCTCAAAAACTAACCACAATAGCCCCAAGGACGACAACAAACAATTGAATAGGCTAAAGGCAAGCAATTTAGCTATAAACAATCTATATGAATAATCTCCAAGTCGTTCCTAACTTAGGGTCATTCTTAACAGATTATGAGTCCCTAAAATGAGGGTTTATAACTACTCAATTAGCCAACCACTCACAATTACATCTACAAGATCACCAACGTAAACTACCTCTAAGGAAACATGTCGACGAAGGGAATAACCTTAACATACCTTTCCAATAAACGCTCGAAAGACCGTAGTTCCTTCACGAAAGTTGTTCCTTGTCTCCTAAGCTTCGAAAACACTATATATACACAACTGGTACGCACCTATAAACAGTTCATAAATAATCTTAAATTGGCAAATTTTCCATATTGCCCCAACTTGTCGAAACGTCCGTAGAAATTCATAAAAAAAATTATAAAAGAGTCCCGGGATGATTACCTTAGTTAACCAATTTTAAACCTTGAAGAAAAACCAATAACTACAAATTTCTATCCTCAAAACTCGGCTCCAAACGCAAAGGTAAAAACGATTGCCACGTGTAGGGATTACATTTCTAGGCACGGGGGCAATGCTTAATGGTAGAAATCGTCAAAACTAACCTTCATCATGCTAGAACTCCATAGGAACCCTCTCTTAAGCTTTCTCTCTGTTTTGGAACTGAAATGAAATGTTTTCATGGCTTAAAACATTAAATAAGCCGAGATACCATATTTTTTACCCGACCCAAATTCTGCCCCAGTAGTCCCTAGTAAAACCCTTATAACTTTTTACTCTGATGTTGGTTTGATAGGGGGTTTTATGCATTGCAAACTAGACTCGTAAACCTTCGATTTAATGGGTAATAGGTTTTCTAACTCTTTATATATTGGGACAAAACATCCAATACATTTGACCCAAATTTCAAAGAAATCTTTAAAAAGAAACTTACGATAACTTTCACCAACTTTTATTTTGCCACTTACTTAACTTCAAAACTTAAAATACAACCCTCGAACACTTAAAATATGACATACCACATCATTCATAATTTATTACCCACCCTCCTTGTCTTTCAACAAAGATATGAGTTAATTTAGACGTTTTTAAAAAAGTCAGGGTGTTACAACTATCATCTCCAAACTAAAAAGCATGCTCAACACAATCTCATAGAGCCTATATGGAATCTATACTCAAAGAACATATTCAAGGAGGAAATCTCCACACCAAGTCAAGGCATATTCAACAATTCATCTCATGAAGTCTATAGGCAACTCATACTCAATGCACAACAATCAAGAGTAAAATAAATCACATAAGTCATTTCTTTCAAAACTTAAGCTTTTTCATGAACATGCATATCAAGGAAATCATGGAAACACATAAAACACAGATGACTTCTAATCATAGCTACAAAACAAGAGGAAATTCATTACCTCAAGCTAGAGTAGGAGTAGAAAGAAAAAGATGAGGATATCAGGACTTCATATCACCTCGGCCTCCCAAGTATCACCCTCAACTAGTTGATTCCTCCACAAAACCTTCACGAAATTTATTTGCTTGCTTCTCAATTTCTTACCTTGCCGATCCAAAATCTTTACTAGAACGTCCTCATATGAAAGGTTCTCATCAACTCCCAAACCTTCTAAGGAAACTATGGATGTCAGATCTCCAACACACTTATTAAGCATAGAGACATGGAAAACAGAATGCACGGTTGCCAACTCATTTGGCAAATCTAACTCATAAGCAACCTTACCTACACGCCTCAAAATCTTATATGGACCTACATAGCGAGGACTAAGCTTTTCCTTCTTGCCAAACCTCATCACACTCTTCATGGGCGAGATTTTCAAATAAACCCAGTCGTTAACTTCAAACTCTAGATCCCTTCTTATCACATCGGCATAGGACTTTTGTCGGCTTTGGGATGTTCTCAACCTCTCTTTAATAAGTTAGACCTTCTCCATAGCCTTGTGAACTAACTCGGGTCCGATCAAGGAAACTTCACCCACTTCAAACGACCCTATAGGAGATCTACACCTCCTACCATATAGAGCTTCAAAGGGGTCCATACCGATACTAGAATGGTAGCTATTATTATAAGTGAACGCTATTAATGGAAAGTGATTATCTCAACCTCCCTTGAAATTGATGACACATGCTCTCAACATATCCTCTTAAGTTTGGATCGTTCGCTCTGCTTGCCCATTGGATTTTGGGTGAAAACTCATGCTAAGCTTCACTTTCGTGCCAAGACCGTTTTGGAATGACTTCCAAAAGTGAGAAGCAAATTGGGTACATCTATCGAAGATAATGGACAAGGGAACACCATGCAATCTTACCATTTCCCTCAAATATAACTTAGCATAGTCTTCTGTCGTGTAAGAAACCTTGACAGAAATGAAATGGGTCAATTTCGTCATTCGGTCTACTATGACCCAAATTGAATTATACTGTCGCCGAGTACATGGAAATCCTACTATAAAGTTTCAAGTCTTTCCACTCCTAAGTAGGAATTCTAATGTCTTGGGATAAAACTCCCGATTTTTTATGCTCAACTTTCACTTGTTGGCAATTTGGACACTTAGCCACAAATCTCGCAATATCCTTCTTCATCCCATTCCACCAATAGATCTCCCGCAAATTGCGTTACATCTTGGTGTCTCCCGGATGAATGGAATACCGAGAACTATGGGCTTCTGTCAAGATTTGTTCCCTGAAGTCATCAACATTTGGAACAAATAATCGACCTTGGTATTTAAGTACACCATCACCCCCTTGGGAGAAAGACTCAACAAACTTTTTGAGCACCACTTCCTTCAATTCTATAAAAGTTGGATCAAGACATTGCTTAGCTTTCACATCACTCACGAAAGATGATTCAGAACCATTACGAACCATAACACCACCCTTGGTTGAATCCACTAGTCGAACACCCAAACGGGCCAATCTATGTACATATTGTACCAATTCTTTCTTATCATCATCGATGTGAGCAACACTACCCATAGACAACTTACTAAGAGAATCCACCACTACATATGCCTTTTCGAGGTGATAGAGAACACTCATATCATAATCCTTCAATAACTCAAGCCACCTTCTCTGGCGAAGATTCAAATATTTCTAATTAAACACATATTGCAAGATTTTTTGATCGGTGAACACATCTACTTGGACACCATACAAATAGTGCCTCAATATTTTTAAGGCAAAAATCGCCGTCGCTAACTCAAGATCATGGGTTGGATAATTTTTCTCATGGATCTTTAGTTACCTTGAAGCATAGGCAATAACCTTACCATTTTGCATAAGCACACATACCAACCCGATTCTGGAGGCATCACAATAAACACTAAAGCCATTCATACCTTCTAGTAAAGTCAAAATCGGAGTGGAAGTAAGTCTATCTTTCAAACTTAGCCTTCTTTTGAGTCAAGGCCGTCAAAGAAAAGGCAATTAAAGATAAACCTTCAACAAACCTTCTATAATAATCGGCCAAATCCAAAAATCTTCTAATATCCGAAGGAGTTAGAGGTTTAGGCCAACTCTTGACCACATCCTTCTTCTTAGGGTCTACCTCAATACCCTTGCTTGACATAATATGACCGGGGAAAGCTACGGAACATAATATAAATTCACATTTTCTAAATTTTGCAAAAAGTTGTTGGTCCTCGAGGATTTGCAATACGATCCTCAAATGATCAATATTCTCATTCTCACTTCTTGAATAGATCAAAATATCATCGATAAACACAATCACAAACATGTCAAGATATTGTCTAAACACAATATTCAGCAAGTCCATAAACGTCGCTGGAGCATTAGTCAAACCAAAGGGCATCACTAAGAACTCATAATGACCATATCGGGTTCTAAAATCCATTTTGGAATATGTTCTTCTTTCACCCTCAATTGGTGATAACCCGACCAGAGGTCAATCATAGAGAAGTAACTTGCACCTTGGAGTTGATCAAACAAATCATCTATCCTCGAAAGAGGATACGTGTTCTTAATGGTCACCTTATTCAACTGTCGATAATCAATACACATTCGGAGTGAACCATCCTTATTCTTAACAAACAATACCGGAGCACCCCATGGAGAGATACTCGGTCTGATGAAACCCTTGTCTAACAGATCCTTCAACTATTCTTTCAACTTCTTAAGTTCTGCCGGAGCCATACGGTAAAGAGGAATAGAGATAGGTTGTGTATCTGGAGAAGGTTAATACCGAAGTCTATTTCCCGCTCGGGAGGAATACCGGGTAAGTCATCTGGGAACACTTCTAGAAACTCATTTATGATGAGGACCAACTCAAGAGAATGGGTTTTGTAATTTACATCCCTCACCCTTACTAGAAATCATCTTTCTAGCTTTAACACAAGAGACAAACTGACCCTTAGGCATAAAATTTCCCCCCTTCCACTCTAGGATAGGTTCATTTGGAAACTGAAATTTGACTACCTTAGTTCTACAATCAATAGAAGCATAACATGAATGTAACCAATCCATACCAAGGATGACATCAAATTCTAACATATCAAGCTTTACCAAGTCAATAAAGGTAACCCTATGGGATATGGAGATGGGACATCTTATATAGACCCTCTTAGCCACCACAGAATCACCAACAGTGGTAAAGACAGAAAAAGGTTCTAATAACACATCGGGGAGTACATCAAACCTCATGGCCATATATGGAGTCACAAAGGACAAAAGTAGCACCGGGATCAAGCAAAGCATATACATCTATTTGGAAAACTTTTAACATATCGGTCACCAGGGGAACTCTCTTGATCACCTCTAGTTTAGAGGGCATAGAATCGGTTCTGCTTAGGAGCACTTGCACCCGAGCCACTTGGATCGGATAAAGGGTAGGGTTGAGCCCTACGATGAGTATCTTACTCATTCTTAACAACCAAATGACAATTCCTTATCTTGTGATCTATCTTACCACACCCATAGCAAGCATTGGAACCTACTAGACACTTACCCTTATGATTTCTCCCACATTTAGCACAAGTAGGCTTCAAGGACCTACTACTACCTCCTTGAGGTTTAGGGTTAGACACCCTTTCATTGTTAGACCTTGGAGGAAAATTAGAGGAACCTTTCCCGAAGAAATTTTCCCAAAACCTTGAATGACCCCGTCTAGCGGACCTAGAATATGAAAAGTTATCATCATCCGTTCTTTCCCTCATTTCTTCCCTAGATCTTTCCTTAAGCTTTTCCTCTTCAATTTGTTAGGCATGCACTATAAGACGAGAAATGTCTATTGCATGGATAAGCATAGTTGTGCGGCATTCTTTGACTACCATGTCGGACACACCCGACACAAACTTACTCATCTTGGCCCTATGGTCCGCCATAATAAAAGGAGCATATTTGGATAATTGAGTGAACCTCAAAGCATATTCCCTCACACTCATATTTCCTTGCCGAAGGTTAATAAACTAAAGCACCTTGGCCTCTATCATCTCAAGAGGGAAGAATCTATCAAGAAAAGCACTTTTAAACCTTTCCCACTCTATGGTACCCACTTCTTATGGCCTTGCCTCTTTCCATTGGTTGAACCAAATATGATAAACCCCTTTGAGTTGATAATCGGCCGATTCCTCCTTCTCTACAGGAGTCACTCCCATAATAGTAATTATCTTATAGACCTCATCAATAAACTCTTAAGGATCTTCCTCAACTTTGGAGCCATAAAATTTCGGAGGGTTCATCCTTGTAAATTCCCTTACTCTTGCCACCGTCGTACCCCCATTTGAGTTCACGGGGGCTACCACCTCTCTATTGGCTTGGTCCATCACGGCTTGAGCCAACACTTAGAAAGACGACCTAAACTCTGCATTTGATACATTTTCAACCAAAGGATCAATCGAAGCGTGAGGAGGAGCTTGGGAAGGAACTTTTTGGCCCACATTACCTCCTTCAATCCTTCTAGCATTAGCCCTTCTAGTAGTCATATCCTGAAAACCATTGGGTAAGGATTAGGAGAAAGACCTTATAGAGCTAAACTCTATGGCACGACTTAGAGAAATGAAAAAGTGAAATTTCCTAAACATCTAGTAGGCTCTCATTCATAAATGTGGCGCGCTTCACACTTATGAAAAAGACTCTACTTGACATGGTTGAGACATTCTAGAACCATTCTAAACCTTGTGCTTTGATTACCAAGTTTGTCATGACCCAGGGGTACCCCCTAGATGTAACAAGGCGTACAAGACCTTAAGAGGCCTCATACAAGCCACTTAGCATATCACAACATAATGTAATAGAAAATGGTACGGAAATTTAAAACATATCAAAACAATCAAAGTCTTTATAAAACGAGCGAAAGTGTAATGCAATTGTCTCAAACCATCTAACCAACATGAATAAATCTTGGGACACAACCTATACAATAGTCTTAACATGAAATCAAAGACATAAAAGATAGTGTTGGTCAAATCCTCGAATGCTATGAGGACTCACCAAATCTTCAATCCTTGATCTACTATGATCCTAGCCACAAGGGTGAGAATCAATATCGCCGGACCCTACATTTGATAAATAAATGTAGGCAAGAGTATGCATTAGTACAAACATGTATTAAACATGATGTATAGCATAAAAAAAAATAAACATAATGGTTAGTCAATGTAAACCATAAGCATAATCAATGCAGAAAAATCATCATCATAATAAAGGAGGAATACTTCTCAAGCAACCTCTACTTATCCTTAATCAAGACTTGGGTCGTTCACCTCTAGTCATGCTTACTTCATGGAAGAATCAAGACTTGGGTCGTTCACCTCTAGTCATGCTTACTTCATGGAAGGCATTTCAAGCAACAATCCAAGCTATTAATTCTTCATAACATAGTCCACATTATTCATACTTGCTTTTAAAGACATGGGGGTTCGCCTTCTTGCCTACCTTGTAAAGGCTAATAGGTATTCACCTCTTGCCTTACTTACCTTAAGATCATAGGTACTCACCTCCACAATCATATCATATGAGATGGGTACTCTCCTCCATAACATTTCAAAAATATCATGGGTACTCGCCTCCATGTCCATTCATCATAATATGAACGTGAAGAATCACCTTTTGTTCAATCTTGGATTATGGGAAATCACCTCAAATCTTTCTCATATAGAAGTCGAGGGTAGTCGCCTCTAGCCTCACCAATTACATAGTCTTTTAGTCTAGATTCATTTTAGGTGAGCAATCCTTTCAACCTAGAATCATTCATGTGAGAAATCCTTTCACATTCATGCATTCATACCTAAGCAATTCACGTGGGAAGTATCCCTTCCACAACAATAATATCAATTACCAACAATTCACAAAATAAGCTTTACTCTCAAAGCACTACATCTCATTATCATCATTTATACTTTATTGTCAAGAAATTGACACCATTCTACATCAATCCCATAATGATAAGCCCAAACTCATAAAGTTTCCTTTCATGGCAGCAACCGAATTATATCAATTCTAGGTTAGAATCATGGAATAGGCATGGGTATATGTAATTTCATCCTAAAAACATATAATTCAATCAATTCAATCATAAAAAATCATAATACACTCAATTGGATCAACACTCATCATAACCCACAACATTGGAAGAAACCTAACTAGAATTGAGGAATTCTTCTTCAAATTGGAGAATTCTAGGGGACTCCATGGAAGGAAGGATTCTATGGATGAAAGTGTCATCATACCTTGATTACAAAGCCTACAAGGAGCTTGAAGATTGGAGACTTGAACTTGACCTAGCTTCAACTCTTCCTTCTTCTTCCACCTTCTAGAGAGAGAATATTTGAGAGAAGAGTTTTGGCATTTCCTTTTGGTATTTGAGAAAATGACTTGAATGGGTGAATTTTAGGGGTTAAAAATAATTATATAGGTGTTTTATACTTAGGCAAAACGACACTACTTTGATTTAATCAAAACCAAAAAAGACCCATATGCCCTTAAAATAACCGCTAGGCACGACCGATGGACCATGGCCAGGACAACGTACCATCCTGCACGGCCGTCGTTCAATGGTTAAAGACTGGTTTCTGGACCTTGGACCTACGGACTTTGGACCACGGACTATGGTCTGACCGATGGTCCGTTGGTCAGGCCGTGGTCCTGAGGTCTGAGCATTTGCTTGGGCTGACCAAACACGCACCCTCCCTACAGTCCGTAGCTCAGTCCATGGGCCTTGGGTGGCCTCTAGTGGATAGCACCTGCAATTTTGCTGAAATGGTTATTTTGCCTCGTTTCGAATCCGGGGTGTTATATCTACCTTGAATTTGAATTATAAATTAAAGGTTATGATTCATGTTATGAATGATTTCTAGGTGTTTAGAAGTAGTTTAGAGTGTTTAGAATTAATAGGATTCGAAGGAACCCTTTTAAAGAACTCAAATCGATAGTTGATCTCGAAGGATTCACAATTTAACTCAAAGACTTTGTTGAACTCTACTCTTAACTCTTCCTTGAATTTGAATTATGCATTCATGGATCGTGACTTGATATATAGGATTTCTTGATGATTGGATGTAGGTTGGATAGTAAAAATCACTAAGAGAGCGAAGACATGTTTTGACAGATCGAACAAGGAATGAAGAACAGAGGCAGAAAGGTCCTGACATCCTTGGCGCAGCAGTGGCGCACCGCGCCAGGCCTCAGGTTGGTTTGGGGTGCACTGCAAGCGCATGGCGCCAGCCTCTCAGGAGCAGGGCGTAACAGGGGCGGGCCGCCCCAACCATGTTCCAAACGAATCCAATGAACTTTTCTTCAAATTTTTTCAAGCCCCACCTCGTCTAAACTCGAATGATCTCCTCCAAACACATTTTGATCCTGAAACCCAACCTAATTACGGCGAATTCTACACCAAAAACTCACCAAGAACGACACTTATTCGCAACTCTCACCTCAAGAATTCAACAAGGACTTCATTATTAAAAACGAAGCACAAAACTTCAAGAACTTAAAAAGATTATCAATATACTCAATCTCATGGGTGAAATTCGTAAAAAAGAAACTCATGATTGGCGTGTGGGTGAACAAAACCAATACTATGGAAGCTTACATACCTCTTAGGATAAAATTCTTGGCGAAATCCCTTGAAGAATCGCAAAAATTTTGAACGCTCTTTTTTTTTTCTCCTCTTTTCCTCTTCTTGAACTCCTCTAAAAACCCTAAGCGTATTTTAGGAATAACTAAAACTGATTCTAATCAGTTTTGACTCCTAAAACCTTACTAAAAATGTTTAAATCCGATTGGGCAAGGAAAGGACCAAAATACCGCTCATATATTTGGGTAACTTTCCTTAATTGGACAGCCTGACTTCAAACGGGCATATCTCCTTCAAACGAGCTCGAAAATTAGCAAACTTAGTGGCGTTTGAAAGAGGACTCATAGATATTTCTTTTGATATCTTATGGTTCTCCTAACTCATCTTGTGCTAAAAGTTACGGTTCTTTGAAGTTGACTCAATACTTAAAAGAACTCAGGAATGACTTGAATGAACTCTCTTCTAAAACCCTAAGCATAATTGGATTTATGAAAACTAATCCAAATTAGATTTGTCCCCATAATATTACTAAAATTCGTTTTAAGCTGATTGGATAAGAAAATGACCAAAATACCCCTCATATTTTGGGTAACTTTTCTTAATTGGACAGCCCGACTTCAAACGGGCATATCTCCCTTATACGAGCTCAAAAATTAGCAAACTCGGTGGTGTTTGAAAGAGGATTCCAAGACCTTTCTTATGTGTCTCTTAAATTAGAGTCAATTCCCTAAATGGTCACCCAAGTTGAGAGAATTGCCTTGAAATATCATTTATGTTTCATTTAGGACCAAAATATCACTCAACTATCACTATTTTCTTCCAAATATACTCGACACTTCAAAAGTCTTACTCTCTCATAATTGGCATGACATATCATTAAGATTTTTTTAAAAAAAATAATAGACTAATTTAATTCATCAAACTCATTTAACTAAAATAATGATCGTATTATTTTCTAAAAAATATATATAATAGTTTATTATGAAACATAAATGATATTTCAAGGCAATTCCCTAAACTTGGGTGACCATATAGGGAATTGACTCCTTAAATCATCCTGTGCTAAAAGTTATGGTCGTTTGATATTGACCCAAAACTTAAAAGAACAAGGAATTCTCTTTAATCTTTTTTTTGGAACTCAAGGTGCTACATCTAGCGACCCTAAAACTTAAGAAAATTTTAAATTCCTCGGTAAAATCTTACTTACAACGAAGAATGGTTCGAGTCTTATCTCAAAAAAATTGGAGGTTTTACATCAGTTCTACTTCAGTCAATCATATTTTTTTAGATGATTTTTTTCAACTCAAAATTAACTTTATGAGTTTGGTTGAGAAAAAAAAATTATTCACAAGTTAATGTTGTAATATTTACACCAACAAATTACACTGAAAGCTTGGATATTGCTCTCAAAGTTCTAAAATCGGATGACATTCTTATATCTTTTCTTCTTTTATTATCGATTTTACTGGTAAAATTTTATTTTCTTTTATTAATATTTTGCTTGTTTCTTTATGCTACATGAATATTTCATTAGGCATCTTGTGACATGGTTTATCGTCTATTTTCGATTTAATCGATATTTTTGAACAAATTGTTAACAATAATGTTTAGTAAAATAATATTGTTATTGCTTCATTTTTCAAGTTCTATATTCTCCGGTTTTCTAAATTTTATATCGCTTTATATACATATAATTTATTATCCTTAACGTAGATCTAGAACTGGACTTGACACAAACATGATCTGCCGCACAAAGGATGGTTGATTATTTGATGGTGTTTCATTATGGTATGAAAAATGTTTTATATATGAAAATTGTTGTCTTGAAACAATATTTAATGTCACGCACCATGCAATTTTTCTTTTTTGCAATTATATATATGTATGCATGTGCGTTTAATTCTTTGTTTTTTTGACCAATGCAAATAATATGAATTTTAATTTAAATAAAATTTGAGTTGGAATAAAATTTAAACTTTTTTTATCAACTTAGAAGATAAACCACACATAAAAGAATTTTAAATTATCTCTTACTATTTCATAAACTTATTATTTTCAGATGTTACAAAATAAATTTAAATATATTAATTTACTATTAAATTAAAAAATAATTATAGAGAACTAATTATTTAAAAAATAAAGATAAAGAATTAATAATAACAATAATAATAATATCAATATTAATATAATAATTATAAATAAATGAGTAAATAATAGTAGGAGTAGCAGTACCAACAACAATAGTAAAAATTAATAATAATAATAATAATAATAAGATAAAAAATAACAAACAACTGAAAGAAAGAAGGATGGAAGATAAATGAGGAAAAGATAAGAAAAACAAAACATAGGACAAATATGCACAATATTTTAAAAAAATCTAGGATATGGAAGGGAATAAAAATTTCTCTTTAAAAATTGATTTGATATTTAAATTTGGATTTAAAATTTTAAAATAATTAATTTTAAATTAGTATTTATAATCCGTCGGTTTCACGTTCTTTATAAAAAATGAAGGTGGCTATCAGTTTTAAAATCAGCACACAAAAAATCAATAGTTTTAAATTTGTATTTTATAAAAAGTGTCAAATATCAGCACCAATAAAATATAAATTATTTTTTCAAAATTTGTATCTAAAATTAACATGCAAAAAAAAGAAAAAGAAAAATACTGAATTACCAACTAAATAATTCTATATTTCTTTTATCCTAAAATTAAAAATTGGTCGTTATTTTCCAATTTGAATTTTAAAATTCCATTTTTGATATAATTTTTAAAAATAATTAAATAAAGTGAATCGATTTTTTAAAAAATGATTTAAAATCACAAAGCTTGTATGTGGGTGGTTAATTTTAAAAAAATACGGAATGATAAAAATGCAATTCCGAATTTTGAATTTTAATTTATGAGAGAGAAAATTTTAAAACTAACATTTGGATAACTTTTCAGAACATATCCACTTTTTCATTTGGATAACTTCCCACATATGATTCGTATTTCCACATATCCATGTCTTCTTTTTTTCTTCTTCGAAATTCAATATATATCAGTTTCCTTTACAGTTTTCAAAAATTACAGATGATATATAATTCAGCTTTCTTTATAGTTTTAAAAAAATACGGCTATGTAATTCAATTTTCTTTCACTCTTCTTTTCTCATTAAAAAAACTAATTATTATGAGATGCCAAATATATTGTTATTCAACAAAAATTGAATTCGTTGTTTCACAGTTTTTATAATTTATATTGCAGTTGTTTTACAGATTTCACGTTCATTTAATCTACTAATTTAAATATAACTCAATTATTGTTTTCATCAAATATTTGGCCATATAAAGGACTTTTCGGTTCTTGTATAGATAACTTTAGGCTTTAAAAAATTAACTTTGTAAATTATTAGTAGTTGATTAAATTCTTTCTTATTTTTTTATTAGAAAACGGGGGTAGTGTCCAGTTGGAAACAAGACACGAAAAAAATATAAAGTGATTATATTAACTTCTACAAGCTTGAGGATTGAAGCAAATGATAAAAGACGAACACAAGATAGTATATAATTGTGTGTTTTTACTGTTTTTTTTTTCTTGATTGATTGATTGACTCTAAATAACATTATATATCACCAAACATAGAATTTTGTATAAATTCCCTATTGTTAATATAGATTTTTGTATTGTTGAAAGTCTAATTTTCTCCTCTATTTTTACATATCTTTTTTGTGAACAAAAAATATAAGAAATAATTTAAGGAATCAAGATCAGAAAGTTATTGTAGTTACAATGTAAAAATATATAATCAATATAATATTACTTTAAAGGTATTAATACAATTAAATTGAAGTAACTAAGTAATTTTAAGCTATGTGTAAGGCAACTAACTCAAATCTTAATAGATTTTTAATAATAAAGTATATTAATTTTAAAGTATATGTAGCTTACATCATTAATTTAAACTATAAATATATGAAAAAAAAATATAGATAATTCAAAATCATGATTTTAATTAAGGTGAACACACTAAATAAATAAATCAAAAGTAATATAGTAAACAAATGTTGGCAAGAGGATAATAGGTATTGCGTGAGCGTATTTATGATTTTGATTATTTTAACAATAAAAAAATAAAATAATTCTTAAAATTATTATTGACAAATTTAAGTAATGAGATATAACGACCTGTTAGGTTATTTTGAACATCAGATCTATTTCTTTTATAAAATAACCTTCCAGCAAATTTTAAATGAGAGTTTTGGAACTATTTAATAACTACGATTATTTAGTTGACGAGTATTTATTAAATTATTGTTATTTTTATTTAATGAATGATTAATGGGCCAAGACCATGATTTATTTAATGTCCAATACAATTAGCCAAGGTAAAATATTGAATGAAATAAGAATGGGTTTGGAAGAAACTCACCTGCGGACGAATAACGTGGAAAACTTTATGCAGCGTCACAAAGAGCGGCCAATTGCATGTTTTCCTTCATTAAATCACATAATAATGAAAATTGTATTAAATTGGAGATATTAGCGACTAAATTAAATTTACCACCAAGTTAAGCTTTAATTTTTTGTTACAATCACGAGTTTCATGAATTAGTGGTGCTGATGCCTTTTAAAAACGATACTATCATTATATTATCAAGTTTTGGATATATTAAGATAGGTTGTTAAACATTAGGTTATTACATTATATGAATTCTATTACATTTATGGTATTAAAGAAATTGAGACTTAATCCTAGGCTTAAGATTTAAGAAATATGAGACTTAACAACTTAGTTGGCATCAAGATTAGGAGCTTGGTTATAGAATTGAGCTCGTTTACTTACAAATTATCCATTCTTGATAGATTGGGGAATGATTTGAGGCATTGAAGAAAGGAAAAGAATTGGCGAATTAGCGTACGTGACTTCGGTTCTTTGGTGGAGGTAGGTTATGATTTATTCTATCGATAGACTCTTAGTGATTGATAGTCATTAAGTGATATTGTGAACTTTTCTATGTACTTGGTTGTTATGGTTTGGATAATATATATGTTGTTGTCATTGGTTTGTAATCCCAAGACCACAAAATCCATAATCTTGAACTTGTTCTATTAAGGTGATGCCTTGAATAAAGAAGGTTTGATGAAATATTGCTAAGGTAGTGGAAAGAGATGATAAAGAATGACAAATGAATTAACTCTATGGTTGGATCGAGTGACATGAGCTGGTATGATATTATTGGATTGAGTGTCACGTTTCGACGCGGTATTATTAGATTAGGTGTCACGTTCCAACAAGATATTATTGGATCAGGTGTCACGTTCCGACACGGTATTATTGCATCGGGTGTCACATTTCGACACGATATTATTGGACGGGTCTCACATTCCAGCATGGTAACATCAAAGGAAAGTATATTGAAATAACTTAAAGTACTCAATCTCAAAGAACCCATTTCCCAAATGAGCATGGTGTGAAGGCATGAGTCCTCGTGTGTGTTTTGATATTGTGACTGATTACGTAATTGCTTCAGTGCTATTGTCACTTGTTCATGTTTCTTGTTGCTTGTCACCTACTAAGTGCTATAGTTGATTTTATACTATTACTTTATGCATATTAGTTATTATTTTGAGTCGGCAGATGATATTTACTCAGTATATGTTGCCCTGTACTGAGCCCTACTTGTATTTTTCTTTGTTTTCCTTTTGTGGAGTGCAACGAGTATACCAACGACTTTGACTCACCCTCAGCTCTTGCCAGTCTTCAGCACATCAGTTTTTAGGGTGAGCTATTCATTCTAGCTCGTGTTAGATTCTCTAGGTCATGGCATGATGTCCTTAGTTTTCGGACACAAATTACTTTATTAATTTATTTTGATGTCTTTGATATTCTTAGGGCCCGTTTGGCCATAGATTTCCCAAGTAATATTTGGGGGAAAATTTGGTGAATAATGTTTGTCCATACAATTTGCCATTATTTGGCAAATATTTTTTTCAAATACTAGTTTTTTCTAGTATTTGGGTCAAATCTCATTATTTGGAATCCTTTAAAAATTAAAATTTTTACATCAAACTTTTATCCTTTATAAAAACACCCTCTATAGTAGTTGTTTCTATTGTATTACATAATTTTTTACGTGAACACCAAAGTAGTGATGAAATATTCAGTAAATATGAAAGTGATGATATGGTTGTTGATGAAAATGATGAACAATTGGCCCAGGGCAACAGAGTCATGTGCTTTGTCTACTTTACGATGTACAGAATGATGCTTGTTGCACTCACTCCAAACTACCGCATTGTTCCAGTGTCATGGACACTACTTGTTATTTGTTTCAACGAAGATCCATTGACTTGTAATACAAACTTATGGTTAGTTTTGATAGTTTTTAAAACTTCTAGGTATAAATCACATTTTTTCTAAAAAAGTCAAATTTGTTTCCCAAATACCATGGCCAAACACATGGTGAAATTTCACCCAAATAATATTTGCCAAAAATATTGGGAAATCTATGGCCAAACGCTAGCTTAGACTTAGTATTTGGAGATTAGATGTCCTCGATGTGATGACTTTCAAGTTTTGAGAAACGATATTTTAATAGACTTTTGTGGATTTGTATTTCTTACATCAATAAGTTTTAAGCTTTCGCATTATGATTGTATTTCGTAAGTTGAACAACTAAAATAAGTTGGGGTTGTAATCGTTGGTTCGCCCACCTATGAGGTTAAGTGTGGTGCCACTCGTGACTCGTTTTGTGGTTTGGATTGATTGGTTTGGCGTTGGTAAAAAAAACCGACCACTCTTGATTTGGTTTGGTAATCAAAGAAAAAAAGTCAAACCAAACTCAATCCAAACTGGCATAATATAAATATAATTTTATTTTATTTATAGATAAAAAAAATATTACTTATAATCTACTTTGTTAATATATTTTTGGTTATTTTATAGTTTTCAATGTTTATATATATTATTTCAAATTTGGGCTTGTAAAATTTTGTAAATGTTTTGTTTTGTATTAAGATCAGAAGTTACAATAATATTGTTATAGTTTTTCAAATTCAGGTTAACAATTTACTTTGTAAATATTTCGTTTTGTATTTAGTTTGACTGTAGCCTTTAATCTTATTAATTTAACATATTGAACGTTAAAAAAATATTTTGTACTAATGTTAATTTTACCGTCTTTTCAAAGATTTTTATTCATTTAACATTGTTTAAGTTTATCTTATCACACAAGTAAGTGAAAATATAAAAGGAGACGAATACTATAAAAAAACATTTAATTAATAAAAGACTATGAAAAATCAAAACATAGCCCGAATTCCGCACTTACCCCCCAAAATGGTATCAGAGCTAATCACTAAAAAAGATAATCACAAAACTAAAAAAGCTAATTACACTAATTTAATAATGACTAAAATAAAAGAACTAAACTAAGATGAGAAGACCACATAAAAATACTCAAATCTATAAACAAATAAAATATGAGTTAAAATATCTATATAAAGAATATAAAAACTTAAATAAACAAATAAATAAAAGTACGGAAGAAATCCATAAATTAGACATATTAATCACAAAAATATCATTATTAGAGTCTAAATTTATTATCCAACTAAAACAAAGATTAAAACACAGATAGAAATGAATAAAAAAGAATTCGCAATAAATGAAAAAACATATGAAAATTACGATGGACTAAAAATAAAAATAGTTTTCTCAAATTTAGGCAGAAAATATAAAAAGATAGGAAATCAATTATATTTAATGTTAGAAAAAGAAGAATTGAAATTAGAAGATAGTATGACAGCTATGATACGAATAGCAAAAGAAAATGAAGAAATAGATAGACAAGAAGAAATAGAAAAAATACAACAAATAACTGATACAAAAAATGATAGAATAAAAGAATTAGAAAAAGAATTGCAAACATTAAAAGAACTATATGAAAAACAGTGCAAACAAAAAGAAGAAAGCAAATTACTAACAGAAATACAATAATATAAGGATAAACTTACAAAAAATCAAGAGAATATTGAAACAGAAAAACAAAACAAATTACATATAGAAACTATAGAAGAAGAAAATATGGAAATAGACCAAATTTCAGAAATATGTGAATCAGAAATAAGTGAAACATATACAGAAATTATAAACAATAATAATAAGTTAATAGAAAATACGGAAGTAGAAATAAATTATGATGAAAAAATGAAAGAAGAAGAACATAGTACTAGCACTTCAAGAATATATCCAAAACAGAAAAAACCACAAACATATACCCGAGATTATACAAGTTCAGATAGAAATGAAACTTTATGGAATAAAAGATTAAATATAAAAAAATGGAATCCTAAACAAATAAATACACAGCCTGAATATTTAGATTTAGATTGTGTAGTAGATATAAATCAAACTATACAATTATGGATAGGTTATATAGCAAAACAAATAATAGACAATAAAATCAACATATCAGAAGTACCAGGATACATAGAAAGAACATTTATAGGAGAAGTAAAATTATGGTTTTTAAACCTAGAAGAAGAAAGTAAAAAGACACTAAGATCAAATAAAGATACACAAGCTAAAGAAACAACATCAGTAATGGATATACTTTACAAATATGAAACAGCTATAAGAAATGAATTTAACAGTATGACAACAGAGGAAGAAGAACGTCAAAAAGATAAAATTATAAACATAAATTTAATGAATAAATTAGGAATATGTAACATGTGTTATCTAGATGAATACACTTGTGCATACAAAGAATATTATTATAAAGGAGTCTATAATAACCAAGAAAGTCCAGGAATAAGACACTTATATTTTACAAAATTACCAGAACCATTTAGTTCAAAAATTATAAAAGCATGGGAAGAAGCAGGATTACAAGATACATTAGGAGCTAGAATAAAATTTGTAAAACAATGGTATGCAAATATATGTGAAAAATATAAAGAAATAAAAATGGAAAAAACAATAATAAAAAACTTAGCATGTTGTAAAGATAAAATAACACCACAATTTGGTTGTAATGACAAATATTATAAAAAATATAAAAAGAAAAGGTTTAAAAAATATAAAAAATTAAAACATAAATATAAGAATCCAAGAAAAAGATACTTTGCACAATCTAAACGACCATATAGAAAAAAGAAAAGCATAAGTGAATGTAAATGTTATAACTGTGGAAAATTAGGACATTTAGCTAAAGACTGTAAGATACCAAAAAATCTTAATAAGAAACAAATATCAGAAATAATTATAGAAGAAGAAGTTTGCTTACAATTGGAATATATAGATTATGAATTAGAAAGTGATGATAGTATTTATGAAATATCTGATAATGAAGAAGAATACCAAACAGATAATGAAATAGAACAATTAAATGACTGAAGAAAATATACAAATAATACAGGAAGAATATATAACAGATGATTATTCTGAACAAAAAATAAGTTTTGATAACAATATTTTTGAAAAAGTAAAAGGAAAAGAAATTGACTTAAGTGTAGAAAAAATATTCAATATGCCATTAATAAAAAACCCTTTTAAAAGAAATAAAGAAGAATTTTATATAATTAGTCAAAAAGAACATATTATAGATTGTAAATACGCTCAAGGAAAAGCTGAAGTACTGATAATAAATATAAGAGAATTAAATAAAGAAGTACAAAAAATAAAAAGTAAAGATCAAATTAAATATGTACATTTAGGAGGAATAGAAATACTTATAAAAGCCTGTTTTAAGGAAGGAATAGATACCCCAATAGAAATATATTTAGCAGATGATAGAATACTAGAACCTATAGAAAAAAGCGTAATAACAACAGTAAGAGGAAATTTAATTTATCAAAAGTTTAAATTCACAGTAAATACTAATTATTCAGTTGCATTAACAGATCAAAATATAGATAAAACATTAGTCTTAAATTGGAAAATTAATGGAATAACTTTAAGCCCAGGAAGTAAAATATGTATAGCTAGATGTAAAAATTTATATGTACTAACTACCAAACACAAAATAACTGCAAAAAGTAAAATAAAAGGAATAGAGATAGAAACCCCATTTGAACAATTTGTTAAAATAATAGATAACAATAATTACTCATATAAAGAAATAGAAACTACTGAAAATTTAGATATTATAGAAGAAAGAATAGAAAGAGCCAGAAAAATTAAAAATAACTTGCAAAGAGAATATACAAAAAAGTTAGCATATGATATAATCCCTAACAAATACTACATAGTAGGAATAATAGAAGGAAAAGAACATCTAATATTGATAAACACTAAACAAGAAGACAATTACATAATAGATAAATTATTAAATAAAGAAGAAATGGAAATAAACAAAGTAACAAAACAAAAATGCTCAGATTTACCAGCATTAATAGTAGCTCAATTAGAAATAGAAAAAGAAATAATAATAGCAGATATACCTATGAAAATAAAACTAGAAATTAAAGAAGACCAACAAGCAAATATTATATTTGGATTAAAATGGTTAGAAGAAGTAAAACCTTATAGAATAGAATCTACTCACATAACTATTACCTACAATAATAAAACAATAACATTAAAAAGAATAATATTATGAAAATACATGTACTTATGAAAATAATAGTAGAAGGATACTATAATAGATATTATATGCCAATGATAGATATAAGAGCAGAAGTTAATATATGTAAATATAACTGTTTACCAAAAGATAAATGGATAAAATTAAAAATACCGATAGTAGTAAAAGGATTTAATAATGAAGGAAGTTTAATACATTATAAAGCAAAAGATGTAAAAATACAAATATGGATAAGATACTTAAGATAGATGAAATATATAATTACGATTTACCTACAAAAGATATAATCTTAGGAATACCTTTTTTAGATAAATATTACCCACATATAATAACTAAAACCCATTGGTGGTTAACAACACCATGTAATCATAAAATAGGAGCAAAAAGAGTAGGAAATAAAATACGACAAGTCACAGACTGGATAAAAGGAAGTGAAAAAATTACACAAAAATTAGAAAATATGCCAAATAATACCAATAATATAGAATATATAGTATTCACAATAGACAAGTTAAGCCCAATAAAAGATAAATTAGAACAATTATATAGTGAAGATCCATTAAAAGGATGGAATAAGCATAAGACAACCGTAAAAATAGAGTTTAGACCAAAATAGCATAATAACCCAAAAACCTTTAAAATATAATTTTGACGATTTAAAAGAATTTACGATGCATATAACAGAATTATTAGAAAAAGCATATATACAAAAAAGTAATAGTAAACATACTAGTCCAGCATTCATAGTTAATAAACATAGTGAACAAAAAAGAGGAAAAAGTAGGATGGTTATAGATTATAGAAATTTAAACGCAAAAACTAAAACTTACAATTATCCAATCCCAAATAAGATATTAAAAATCAGACAAATACAAGGATACAATTATTTTAGTAAATTTGATTGTAAATCAGGATTTTATCACTTAAAATTAGACGACGAATCTAAAAGATTGACAGCGTTTAAAGTACCACAAGGATTTTATGAATGGAATGTATTACCATTTGGATATAAAAATGCACCAGAAAAATTTCAACATTTTATGGATACGTATTTTACAAAACTACATAATTGCATAGTATACATAGATGACATATTATTATACTCAAAAACATATGATGAACATATAAAATTACTAGAACAATTTATAAACATAATAGAAGAATCAGGAGTAAGCTTAAGCAAAACCAAAGCAGAAATTATGAAAATTCAAGTGGAATTCTTAGGAATACAAATAGATAAAAATGGAATAAAAATGCAGCAACACATAGTACAAAAAATTATAAATTCAGAAGAAATACTAGACACAAAAAAGAAATTACAATCCTTTTTAGGACTAGTAAATCAAGTAAGAGAATATATACCTAGACTAGCAGAATATTTAAAACCATTACAAAGAAAATTGAAAAAAGATATAGAATATAATTTTAATGAAGAAGATAAAAAACAAATTAAAAAGATAAAAGAACAATGTAAACAATTGCCAAAGTTATGCTTTCCAGATGAAAATAAAAAATTTAGTTACATAGTAGAATCAGATGCAAGCGAAAATAATTACGGTGGAGTATTAAAATATAAATATGAAAATGATAAAATAGAACATCACTGTAGATATTACTCAGGCACATTTACAGAAACAAAAGGAAGATGGGAAATTAATAGAAAAGAATTATTTGCATTATATAAATGTTTATTAGCATTTGAACCATATATCGTATATAATAAATTTATTGTTAGAACAGATAATACACAAGTTAAATGGTGGCTAACACGAAAGGTACAAGTCTCAGTTACCACAAAAGAAATAAGGAGACTAGTATTAAATATTTTAAATTTCTCTTTTACTATTGAAGTAATTAAAACTAACAAAAATGTAATTGCAAATTACTTATCAAGACAAAGCCATACAAACGGACTTTGAAGAAGAAGTTACAAATACAATACTTATGAGTGAATTATTGGAACAAATCAAGATGCTCACTAAACGAGTATCACTTATGGAAACAAGATATGTGGAGTCGGACCACGATAAAAAACCAGAGCTAATAGTGCAGACGGAGCACTCTAAAAAACCAGATCTAGAAGGTGACGATGGGAAACACCTAAAAACCCAAGTTACTAACGATTTAATTATTGCAGGAACAAAAGATACAAGGGAATCATTTACAACAGTTACAAAAAGAAAAAATTACAATTTGAATAAGGTATTTGAAAAACCTTATGCCCCACCTCACATAACAAAAAATGAACTATTCATACCACCACAAGTATATACGTATGCAACCTCACTTACCCAAAGAAAGAAAACCTACAACCATATAACCCGCACATACCTTGAAAATATTGAAAAAATCCAAACTTTATTAAATACCCAACCTATTGAAAACCCGGAAAAATTAAAAAACCACCAAGGATATATCACAAATAAGTTACAAAATTATAATAAATTAATTGCTTTGCCAGGTACGAAACCAAATTTAGTAGCAACTTGCTATGCCTACGGACTTTTTTCAACAGCATATACCATTACAGGAGACGAACTTAGTCAGATACCAGAGTTACACCAAGCATTTATGAGTTACAAACGAATTACAAAAGGACAATTATTTTATGTCAGATTTTACTCAGCACCAGCAGAGGTATTGTTTGACGAAATTAAACCAGTTATCACAATTATCAAAATAGGTATGACAAAAGACTATATTATTCCAGAAGAAATTATTAAGCAACCACTTATACCAAGAACAGAATTACCAAAATTTTATGCGAACAAGAGAATTATTGGACTAAGTACCATATTAGCAGAATTAGCAAATGCATACGATGAAACAAATTACATATGGAAGTATTATTCCAGGAATCATTTAATAATTTACTCGATAGCGAAAGAATTACGACCCATAGATAAGGAAGAAGTCAAAAATTGGGCACTGTCATTACTTAAACCAGAACAAGATCCAACAACAAAAGCAATTAGAAAAGGATTTATCTCAGCAAACAGTTTAGATCAATATTGCAAGCTCATTGGGAAAAAATATACGGAACATGTATGTAGCAGATGTAGTGGAACAAGTAATCATATACCAGATGTCGACATAGATTAAAAAGAGATAGACAAATGGACGGACAAAAACTAAAGAGAGAACAATTATTGACAAGGACATAAAGGAAGAATCTGCTTTTCACAAAAGAAAGAACAAGACAACCAGGTGGACGGATATAAAAGAAGCACTTAACCAACTTTTCAAAAGACAGACAAAGGCATGTGATATAAAAACGACGTAAGACGGAAAGATATAAAGAAGAAAACGACATAAGGGGGACTGATATGTAAATAAGTAGGGACTTACTTTGTAATTATTTTTCTTATTTTACAACTCTAGTCCTTAGAGAATTTGTATATATAGGATAGAAGTTTGTCAGCAGAGGGTATCGGAAATCAAAAAACAATCACGAAAAAATCCTCTCTCTAATATTCTAGCTTTGTAAAAAATAAAATATTCAATAAAATAATTATCTTTTATCCCCAAATTATGGAGCAAAACTTAGCAAATACTGCAAAGGTATACTCATTTATGTTTATGCTTAGCTAAATTATTAATTCCTGTCAACCATATTATATTATGTGATATGCTTATGCTTGTTATTATGATTTAGAATTATTCAATAATTTATTATCTAGTTTGCTAGCATAGATAAAAGTAGAAGAAAACTTCCAGAACTATGCCATCCAAAATTGGGAAACCAGTGAAGGCAAGAAGGTCGTATTAGGGGAGTACCTAAGTGTTGAGGCGCTGTTTAGGAAGATAATATCTGAAGAAGGTATCATGCTAGTAGTGACCAGATAATAAAAACGAATACTTTAAGTCATAATAAGCTATCATAAGGTTACCATATGGTAGACATGGAATGCAGGAATAATGAATAATTTGATAATAGCAAAAATAAAATAATGAATCTACCAACTATGATAATTGATAATAATAATTATATACCGATAATCATAAGATACTTATTTTTAAGATATTAGAAAAAATAACAGAACCTAACTTAAGAAAATTAATATGGGAAAAAATAATGAAATATGAAGAAGAAGAAATAAATAACTTACTAAAACAAGAATGGATTAATGACATAAGACAGATAATACAAGAATTATACGATAATACATATTACTTAGACCTAATATACTCGTTAGATTATAATAGTGATTAAATAATTATGATAAATGAAGAATATTTCCAACTCTGGAAAGAAATTAATACTGAAATAGATTCATGGGAACAAATTATAAAAACGTACTTAGAAGAATATTTAAGAACACAAGAAATACAATACCTACATTTATTAATAGAAGGAGCCCAAATACTTATAAGTAAAAAAGAAAAAGGAGACGAATACTATAAAAAAGCATTTAATTAATAAAAGACTATGAAAAATCAAAACATAGCCCGAATTCTACACTTACCCCTCTTTTTCAAACACCGTATAGTTGTAAAAAACCGAAAAACCCAAAAAATAAAATAAAAACCAAAAAACCCGACTTTATACAGTTTGATTTGGTTTTTAAATTTAATAAACCGACATAATAGGTTTAGGTTTTTTTAATTAAAAAAATCAAATCAAACCGACCTATGTACACCCCTAAATACAAGTATAGTTGAATACATTAATACTATATTTTTATAAATAAATACCTAAGTTAACACCAAGCCTCAAGGATTATAGAAAAAACTTGACCAAAAAGATATTGACGTTTTGTTGGCTTTTTTAATATTTTATAAGCCGAATACTTACACACTTTGATTCCTACACATTCTATTGTTTTTTCATTTTTCTTATTTAACAATAGTGTGTTCATATGTATATTATATTGGTGTTCATTTTTGGTTTAACAATAGTGTATTCATTTTTCAAATTGTTGTGTTCATATGCTAAAATTGTACTACTTTACCTTGTTTGATGTATTAATACATTAAGCTTTTATAAATACTTGTATCCTTGATATATTAATACTATAAGTTTTATAAAAAGAAACACCAATTTGAATTCAAAGTATTCTTATGCTAATTGTACAAGTAATACGTTTTCCTTATTTAGTTATTGTAATTACAACTGTATAAGTGTATAAATAGAAAATAAAAACATATGAAAAAGTATAGCGAGAAAAAGACATAAATACTTTTTTATATTCAAAATTTTATGAATATCTTTATAATTAGTATTTTGTGAATATATTGTACTTAGAAATATAAATACAACTTATTGTATTATGTGAATGAATCGGGACATGCATTCAATATGTAATTGTTAGTTGGTAATTAAATAATGGAAATTTGAGTGATTTAGGGGCATAATAAAAGGTTGGCAGTTATGGAAACATACCATACCTTATTTAGTGCAATGTAAGTTCGCATGTATCACTGTATAAATAATAATAATAAAAAATAATACAAACGTACAGCTAGAAGTTGACATAAAGTGTAGTCATTTTTAGTAAATAACATATTTATAGCTATTGAACTTCAATAACCTATAAATATAGTCATTTTTGTAAGTTACTTTATAAACAATAAAATAATTCGCTTAGAGGTTGTGGGCTCAACACTAGAGAGCTCAATTCGACCCAAGATCATTAGGCCCTTTTTTGCTTCTTTTCCTTTTCTTGAAGCGTTGATTTTTTTTAAGAAAACAAATATTTGGCTTTTTTTTTTAATTTTTTTTTCGGCTGCGGTTTTTTAAATAAAAAATATCCTCCATTTCTTAAAAAAAAAACATTTTTCATGGAATTGTTTTTCACCTATCAATATTGTAGAAATGGTGTAAAAGTATGTTTATATAATAGACAAATAATTATGTAATGTATCGATATTGTATAAATAGTTATGTTGTGTATATGCAATGTATCAGTATTATATAAATCGTGTATAAACATGTATCAATGCCATATAAATGATATATAATGTATACATAATGTACAAATAATTATGTAGTGTATATGTTAGATATCAGTACTATATCATGTATCAAATTATATAAATAATTATGTAATGTATCGATATTTATTTGATTATCATGCATTCTCACCTTAATAAATAAATAAAACAAAAAAAAACAATAAAACAATATAAATATTCATATTCTACAAAAAAAGTGAAAAACTTAGAAAACAAAAAAATTAAAAAGGAGCAACAAGAAACTTTCAACAATGAATTATTTCTATTATTCTTAAACAGCATAACAAATGATTATGTAGTGTATATGTAATATATCGATATTATATAAATATGTATCTAATGTATCAACATTGTATAAATGGTCTATAATCGTGTATAGATATCATATAAATCATTATGAAATGTATCGATAACAATATTTATTTGTCTATCATGCATTACAACTTAATAAATAGAAGGATAATTAAAAATAATAAAAATGACAAATATTCATTTTTCCACAAAGGAAGTGAATTAGACAAGAAAAAAAAAATAAGAAAAAGAGCAACAAACAAAATATAAACAAGAAAAAGTTTTTCTTTTAATATCGCTAAAAAAAAATAAAATAGAAAATGGTCTATTTTATCTAAATTGGGCCCTATGATAAATATGTATTAATTGCATCAAATATGACCTTTTTATCCGAATTGAGTCATTTCGGAGAATTCTATAAAATTAGACCAAAAATGTGGTAAACAAATGTTATAGTTGTTACCAAAAAAGTGTAATTTTCCTGAAGTTAATATTACCCAAAAGCCTAATGGGCTAGGTAAGTGACCCATGAAAAATGGTAAATCATAACAACTCATATATTTAATTGGCAATAAATAGCCCAATTTTTTTTATTTGGCAAAAGAAGATGATTTTAATATTTATTTGACATAGATCTCCATATTTATTTTTCTTGAAAACCATTTTGATTTAAGCTTTGGACCAAGTCCATTTATTAATAAATCAAAAAATGAATGTCACCACATATACAAAACTTGGATCCAAAAGTGATCCAAGCCCCAAATAAAAAAAGTAACAAAGACCAAACCAACCAACACTCTATTAGGAAACAAGGGAAGCTCCATCCACAATGACTCTTCTTCATCACAGAGCTTAGGGCATTGATGATTTTCTGAAAAATTCAAGCACTTCATCACTAGCAACTCCTCCTGGCGAGCCCTCTACCTCGATAAAGCCGCTAGATCAATAAAGATTCATGTATGGATTACTTTCACATAAAAAAACTGTCATTGATTTCATGATTCAACAGTCAATGAAGACTTCCTTTACCTAGATGCAAACAACCTGAGCCTGGGTTATTAGCAAAGCTGAAGGATGCCAAAACAGTCAGTGATGGAACCTTGTCAAGATGAGCTTCTTGTCTTTAATTCCTTTGTACAATTTGGTACTCAGTCTTTTGATTAATCTCCTCGAAAGGTTGAACCCTCTTAGAATTAATACCATTGTTTAAGTCGACAAATCGCATACATTGTAACCAAACTATTTATTGCTTGGAGATTACTGGTACAAAAAATCTCCCGTTTCTCATACTGTTGTAGATACTTTATCATTCTAAACTTGTTGTAATGTATGTGCTTATCCATTGTAGCTTTTGTTTTGCACTTTTGTAATCCTCAAATTAGGCATATTTGCTTTGTCTAGTTGCAATATTGTCCCAGCCTTCTGTGATAATTCCTGAATGTTATGATATTGTTGTCTCTCAATTCCTGCAAAATGATCAAACAATTTAATAAAAAAAAATTATCTAGATTTTTCCCTTCTTTGAAAGTATGAACCACTTCCACCCTATGATTCTTTATTAATTGCTTAATGAACCTGGCTTCCCAAGTTATCTATCATGGGACCTCCCATAGTCCATTCAGTACTTTCTAAGATAAAAGAGAATCAGTCTTAATAATCAAGGGAATCAAGGTCTTCTGAATACAATAATATAAGCCCTCCTTAATTTGTCATGGTCTCAGCCTCCAAAATTGAGTCCTTTGTAACCCATTTTGATTCTGCATACACTAGATCCCATTCTTTATTTCTGATACAAAAAGCTATAACCCCAACTCATGTCTCATATTCAAATGCGACATCGATATTGCACTTATAAAATCGTGCTGAAGGGTGAATCCATCTCACAATTTTAGTCTTTATTAAGGGTGAATACCCTTCAAGGAACTGAACAATTGTGGTTCATGTTTTAGGAATATTCCTTAACAATGGGTATCTAAACTTGGTGAACAAATAAATGTTCCTCTTGATTGAGCATTTGAGAGTAATAATTTTCCCCTTAAAGGACCTTGCTCTTTCATAATCCTAGGTCCACCAAAATTACTATCGTTATCATGAGGATACTCAACACTTGTAACATATTTCTCATTTCTTTACTGGTGATTTATGTGTAACAATGATAGAGTTTATACCAACAGACTTCTCTTAACCCTTTCTTTTAGAGGTATAATTGATAATAACAGTAGGGATTTCACTACTAGATTGATGACCTCTTTATGATTTATTGGGGGGAGACGTAGTGAAAGCATTCAACTCAAAGTGTGATCTTTCAACAAACAATGAGACTATTAACATTAGAGAAGACTTTCTTAAACGAGAACTCTTTCTAAGAGTATAATACACATAAATTTTTCTACCCATGTTCGATCTTTTCAAGAAGCAATTAAAAATATTTGTCTATTTAAAGATGAATTTGAAAATAACAATAATAATAATAATGAAAACAAACAAATCATCTAGGTATAGAATGGTTACATCTAGAACTAAGAGGGGAAATGAGTTGTAGGGAACTAAGACAGAGAAAATGAGGTCTTTAATAAAGAAACATATTCAAATATATAATTGTGTCACAACCTAGACTGCCGTAATTGGAACCCACACTAACCCTCTGATGGGAGAACCATCAATACAATCCGATTAAGCAACTTAAAAAAACTAAAACATTTAAAGATATAGAAGCAGGTTTAAATGACTGATTAGCATGGAGTTCCCATAAACTCCGAAAGTTTAAATAAACAAAGCAACATGACTATTACGGAAATTCAACCCCTAGAATCTGAAAGTCATTGTACCAAAATTCTATAATTCAGCAAGTCTAAGAAAAAGGGTGCAACCCAGAAAACTAAACATAAGTAAAAGACTAACGATGTAGTCTGAGTCTGAAAAGAATGGACTAAACAGATGAAGGATCCATGACAGCCTGAAAGAACTGGGTCACCCTCGAATTTGGTCTCGGTCAATGATCCCCTATTTAAGGTCTATTAGTAGCAGCCTGAAGATGCCTTGTACTCAGCAAAGAACGACCAAGTGCATTATCAGTTCATAAACTACGGTGTACTAGTAGGATCACACGGCTACTCCAATAAGAAAAATACAAACAAGTAACTACAACACATTAAACACAAATATTGAATGCATAGTTCAATTATCATTTCAAGAGAAACATATAAATTCCCAATATCAATGATAGGTAAACATGAATGTAATAATCACAAGTGGTCCTCTCATGGAACCGACACCCAAACTGTTAGTGTATCGGAACGTGACACCCGATCCAATATATATATATATATATATATTTATCGAAATGGGACATCCAATCCAATATATGTATCGAAATATGACACCCGATTCAGACAACACAACCATAGTCACAATCACGCCCATATTGAACAGTACACATAGTCACACATTCAACTATCAAATTCATGGCATGTAATTGATCACACATATAATCATTTCATTTGGTTCAATTCACATTACATTATTCACATATATGTATGCATACAACGAAGCAATTGACAAGCATATGTCACACAACAGGAAGTTCAACCATCACCTACCTCGAAAACAAGCCTGAATACTCCTAAGACACTTGAGCCTTCCCTTTCCGGAGTCTTTCAGCTCGTTCTTCATCTAAAACAAAAAATTAATGCAAGGATCACTAAACAAGGTCTACTTTACCTGGATTATAACCAAAATTATCAACCGAAGATCCTTCTGTTCAGTTAGGATTTTTTCCACCATTAATTTCAACTACAATTACCCAAGATTCTAAGTTCTAAGAATCGAAATACAGATTAGGGGAGTAATTATCTTACTTTTAGCGCTAAAATTCGTGGAAACCTATCAAGAAACTGCTAGGGTCATTCCTTAGCTCCTAAGAATGAAGTTTTGCATAAAATAATGTTTTTGGGGTTTTTCCCCGATTTAAGTTGTGACTGCCCGCCACAGTGGACCCTAATTCACCACAGCGGCCCCGCCCTGGCAAGATTAATCCCGCCCCGGCGACTTGCACGGAGGCAGAAACTCGAATTTGAGTTCCAAGCTCTCATTTCGCAACACACCTTCAACCCTTGATGTTCGAAAACTTCCCTTTCACGCCAAGATCAGTTTCGGGAGTTCTACTTGCTCGAATTCAATTATGCAAAGCCATACAGGCTCCTTAACGTCTTGGCTATCCACTTATGTGATCAAATTGATAATTAAATCCCTCATCCATTACCAGATTTTCCTTGGACCTCACCTGACTCATATTTCGTCCAAGTCTGCCTAAGCTAGAAATTTCCAAGATACTACCCAGATGTTTTCTGACCCTATTTCCTTCCCCATTGAATTTTCCATAATGACGAAAACAGGTCATTACAATTGAAACCAATTTACCCATCACTCATCCTCGAGTGATAAACTAGGAAAGATGGTTAAGGCAAGAGTAGAGTAGTACCTGAATTATCAAATTACTGGGATATTTGTCTCACATGTCCTTATCGGTTTCTCAAGTATCTTTCTCAACTGGATGATGCTTTCATTGAACTTTCACGGACTTTTTATTCTTGGTCCTCAGCTTTTGGACATCACGATCAAGAATTGCAATCGGTTCCTCCTCATACTGAAAGTCTTTGTCTAACAAAACTGAGTCCCATTTTATAATGTAATCTCTGTCTCCATGATACTTATTCAACATGAACACATGGAATACTGGATAGACTCCCGATAGGCTAGGTGGTAACACCAACCTATAAGTCAATGGCCCTACATAGTCAAGAATCTAAAATGAACCGATGTATCGAGGAATAAGCTTGCCCTTCTTACTGAATCTCATCACCCCCTTTATAGGTGACACTTTAAGAAGAGCTTGCTCACCATCCTGAAATGTCATGTCTCTTACCTTATGGTCTGCATACTTTTTCTGCAGACTCTAGATTGCTAGAAGCTTCGCTAGGATGCTTCTCACCTTATCCTGAGCATCTTCCACCAAATCCTCCCCCAAAGATTTCACATCTACAGCCTCAAACTATCCTATGGGTGAGCTACATCCTCTCCCATAAATTGCCTCGAATGGTGCCATGCGAATGTTGGAGTGGTAACTGTTATTAAAGGAGAACTCACACAAAGGTAAGAACTTGTCCCAATGCCCTTCAAAGGCAATCGCACATCCCCTCAACATGTCCTCTTAACACTTGAATAGTTCTCTTTGACTGCCCGCCCGTCTGTGGATTAAAGGTTGTGCTAAAAGTGAGTTGAGTGCCCAACTCCTTATGCAATTTTCCCCAAAACTTGGATGTGAATTGCGTACCAGGATACGAGATGATGTAAAGGGGCACCATGCAACCTCACTATCTCCTTCACATAAACCTTAGACAACTACTGAGCATTATAGTCTACTCTGACTTAAATGAAGTGGGCTGACTTAGTCAGTCTATCAACCACCACCCAAATGGAATAAAACTTCCCCAAGGTCTTGGGAAGACCAACCGAGAAATCCATAGCTATCATTTCCCACTTATATTCAGGAACTGGAATTCGCTGAAGCAAAGCTGTAGGCCTTTGGTGCTCATACTTTACCTGCTGGCAGTTTTAGCACTTAGCCACAAACTCAGCTATGTCTTTCTTCATGCCAGGCCACCAATAAAGTTGTTTTAAATCTTGGTACATCTTGGTCACACCTGGATGAATGCAATACCGTGAACCATGGGATTATGTCAACATCTTCTGAATCAAGTTATCTACTCGGGGAACACAAATTCTTCCCTTAAAACTGAGCACACCACCTGCATCAAGATTCGCATCTTGTGCCTTTCTAGACATTGTCTTCTTTCTGAGCTCATTCAAACTCTCATCATTAAACTGTTTGGCCTTGATCTCCTCAATGAATGTAGGCCTAACCTTAATGTTGGCTAATACCCACCTTTCTCTAAGATGCCCAACTGCATGAACTTAGACCTCAAGATTTGAATCTCCTTGGCCAAAGGTTGCTTGGACACACCCAAGCAAGCTAGATTACCCATACTCGCCGTTTTCCTACTTAATGCGTCTGCCACCACGTTAGCCTTACCCAGATGATACGGGATGGTAATATCATAATCCTTCAGTAACTCCATCCACCTTCGCTCTCTCAGATTCAGATCCTACTGGGTGAATACATGTTGTAGACTACGATGGTCATAAACACCTTACACTTGACACCATAAAGGTAATGCCTCCAAATCTTGAGAGCAAACACTACCGTTGCCAACTTCAAATCATGCGTCAGGTAGTTTTATCTCATGCACCTTTAGTTGCCGCGATGCATAAGCTACGACATTCTTATCCTACATCAACACAACACCCAAACCCGAATATGAAGCATCACAATAACGAAATCTTTACCTTCCACTGGCAGTGCCAGAATAGGTGCAGTGGTCAAAAGAGTCTTGAGCATTTGGAAGCTCTCTTCACATTTGTTAGTCCACTCGAAAGGTACCTTCTTTTGGGTCAACCTTGTTAAATGTGTGGTGATTGAAGCAAGTTTTTTCACAAACCGACGATAGTAGCTAGTGAGCCCCACAAAACTCTTAATTTCAGTCACACAGCTAAGCCAAACCCTATTCTTGACTTCTTCAATCTTTTGGGGATCTATCATTACTCCTTCCCTTGAAACCACATGCCCCAAAAAGGCAACTGAAGTCAACCAAAACTCAGACTTGGAAATTTTAGCATACAACTTTTGTTTCCTAAGGATACCCATAACAATACGAATATGATCGGCATGTTCTTCCTTACTCTTAGAATAAACCAAATTGTCATCAATAAAAATGATAACAAAAGAATCCAAGAAGGGTTTGAACACACCATTCATCAAACTCATGAAAATTGCAGGCGCATTGGTCAACCCAAACGACATCATTAAAAACTCATAGTGCCCATAGTGGGTCCTGAATGTCGTTTTTACATCCTCAGACCTAATCTATAACTGATGGTAACCAAACCTTAGATCAATTTTAGAGAAAACTGATGCACCCTGCAACTAGTCAAATAGATCATCTATTCAACAGATACTTATTTTGAATGGTAACCTTATTCAACTATCGATAGTCTATGCACATCCTCATACTGTCATCTTCTTTCTTAACAAACAAGATAAGAGCACCGTACGGGAAACCACTAGGACGGATAAAACCTTTATCAAGGAGTGCTTGTATTTGAGCTTTAATAACTCTCAATTCTGAGGGAGCCATGCGATAAGGAGAAATGGAGATGGGGCGAGTGCCTGATTCCAAGTCAATGCAAAAATCTATATCCCTATCCGGAGATATACCAGACAAATCGGTAGGAAACACTCCCTTGAATTCATACACTACAGGAATAAAATCAATGGAGGGAGACTCGGCATCAACATCCCAAATATGATTCAAATATGCCAAACACCCTTGCTCCACTAGTTTCCTAGCTCGAACGAAAGATATGACCTTAGCTGGCTTAGGCCTGCCCTTCCCACTCTAAATTTTCCCTACCAGGAATCTCTAGAGTCACATACTTAGCATTACAATTAAGCACAACATATTAGGGGGACAACCAAGTCATGCCTAAGATTATATCAAAGTCGATCATATCCAAAATAACCAAATCAACCCAAGTCTGAAAACTCAAAAATAGAAAAGGACAAACACGATACATATGGGTGACTATGACAGACTCTCCAACTGGGTAGAAACATGGATGGGGGCATCAAGCACATCAGTAACTACATCAAATCCCAAGGCAAACTGAATTGACACATATGAATAGGTAGAAACTGGATCAAACAAAATAGTAGTCATTCGGTCACAGACAAGAATAGTGCATGTGATCACTGCATCAGATGCCTCAGCCCCAGTCTTGCTCAGAAAGGCATAAAATTGACCCATGTCATCTTGACGGACAACCTCTTTGTCTGGTTGCACTACTCCTCTACCTGCATTACCATTTTCCCGGCCTCACTTATTCCTTTCTCGCCCACCTTATGGATGTCTTCTACTATTATTACCGCTGCCAGCGGTACCATTGCTCGGGTTTGCCATTGCACGGGGTCATACATGCATGGATGGGGACAATCTCTCCTCATATGCCCAGGTTCTCCACAATTTTAAAAATTATGGTTAAAAGTTGGCCTGCTGCCAGCCAAAGGTGCGGCTCCCTAGCTATCGTGAATAGAATTATGTTGTAGAGTTATCGAGTAACCATATGTAGAAGCAGGAAAGGCAGACTGAATTGGCTGGGCTGCAAGTGTTGGCCTACCTGAACCTCTGGAGTAGGAACCATGGAAATTACCTATGCTCTTGGGCTTCTTAGCCAAAGCCTTAGCCTGCCCATCACGTTGAACTCCTACCACTTTCTTCACAAAGTCTATCACCTCATTAAAACTTTTTCCTGCAGAGGTCATGTGAATAGGCAATACCTGTAATTCGGGGTTCAATCGTTGACAAATCAAAGAATCCTCTCCTCCTCTGTAGTCACAACCTGGGTAGCATATCTGTACAAGGCATGGAACTTAGCCTTATAAGCAGCTACAGTCATATTACCATGCTCCAAGTCCATGAACTCATCCTTCTTGCGATCCCTCAAAGTCCGGGGCACATACTTTTCCAGAAACAAAGCATGGAATTGCGTCTAATTAAGTGGGGGCAAGACTGGCGATCTACATTCCATATAGACCCTCCACCACTGCTTAGCCTCACCTTGAAGTTGGAAGATCAGAAACTCTACTCCATGCTAATGTACAATGCCTAACTTGTGAAGCCTCTCATACCAATTCAAAATGAACTCATAGGCGTCCTCACTCTTAGAACCATGGAACACAAGTAGCTTAGGCTTCAGAAACTTAGTCAACATCTCATGCTAGTACCAGTCATCACAGGACCCAATAGGGGACGGGAAAAGGCATCAGTGCCTCATACTCCACCCATCTTGGGAATAGTAACAACAATTGGGGGGGGGGGGGGGGGGGTTTACTAATGGTTGAGTCGCTTGCATTGTGGGAAGGACTCCAGGGCCGACCAACCCTTTAGAAAAGTCATGATCTACTGAGCTAACACTGGGACTAAGGGAGGAATACTTGTAGTCTCTGTATGTGCATCCCCCTCTGGTCCAACATCCTCATCGTCTTCAATTTCCACATTCTCTTCTACCTCTTCGTGAGGTGAAGGAGGGGCCTTTTCCCTGGGACCATTCTCAGTTAGAGCTCCACCCCTGGCGGGTGCTACCCTTCCTCGGCCTCTGCCCTTCTTATTCCCCTACCCCTGCATCGACTGCGACTTTTTGCTGCGTACTCATCTGCTGGTTCATTGATAAGAGCTGCGGGCCTGACTCCGTTGTATCATGTGTTAGCCATCTGCGGATAGAAGAGGGAAGGAGGTTAGATACCAATTTGGATCACCATATATCAATTGGAATCAAGTCATAGCACGAAAGGAGAAGATACAAAGAGATTTCCTAAAGTCTTGTAGCCTCTCGAAGAAAAGTACAAATGTCTACATAACGTTCCGTAAGACTCTACTAGACTCGCTTTGGTTCAACGAGATCAACAAAACTAGGGCTCTGATACCAACTTTGTCATGACCCAGACCGTCGTGATTGACACCCACACTAACCATCCAATGGGAGAATCATTACTACGACCCGTCTAAGCAACTTAAAGAAACTAAAACATTTAAAGATACGAAAGCAGGTTTAAATGACTAATTAACATGTACTTTCCATAAACTTTGAAAGTTTAAATAAATAACGAAACATGACTATTGCGGAAATTCAACCCCTACAAGCTGAAATTCATTGTTCCAAAACTCTATAATTCAACATGTCTAAGAAAAGGGGTACCCAGAAAACTAAACATAAGTAACAGTCTAACAATGTAGTCTTAGACCTAAAAGAATGGACTAAACAGATGAAGGATCAATGGCAGCCTAAAGGAACTAACTCACCCTTGAATCTGGTCTCGATCAATGATCCCCTAGCTGAGGTCTACCTGTAGCCCCCCTAAAGATGCCCTGTACTCAACAAAGAATGAGCAAGCACAGTATCAGTACACAAACCACAGTGTACTGGTAGGATCACGCGGATACTCCAGTAAGCGAAATACAAGAAAATAACTACAACACAATTAACAACATATACCGAATGCATAGTTCAATTATCATTTTAGGAGCAACATAAAAATTCACAATATCAATGACATGTAGACATGAATGTAATAATCACAAGTGGTCCTCTCATGAAATCCACACCAAACTGTTAGTGTGTCGGAATGTGACACCTTATCCAATATATATATGTGTGTGTGTGTGTGTGTGGCAGAACGTGATATCCTATCCAATATATGTATCGAAACATGATACCTAGTCTAATATATGTGTCAAAAATTGACACCTTGTTCAGTTAGCACAACCACAATCACAATCACACCCATATTGAATAGTACACTTAGTCACACATTGAACTGTCAGATTCATGGCATGTAATTGTTCAGAAATAATCATTTCATTTGGTTCAATTCACATTACCCTTTTCACATACATGTATGCATACAACGAAGCAATTAACAAGCATATGTCACACAACAGGAAGTTGAACCATCTCCTACCTTGAAACCAAGCTTAAATACTCCAAGACATATGAGCCTTCCCTTTCCGGAGTCTTTTAGCTCGTTCTTGATCTAAAACAAGCAATTAACACAAGAAGCACTAAACAAGGTCTAATTTATCAGGATTATAACCAAAATTATCGACCCAAGGCCAAACTCAAGATCCTAATGTTCAATTAGGGCTTTTCCCACCATTAACTTCAGGATAAAACCATCCTCCAATGATAATTACCCAAGATTCTAAGTTCTAAAAATCGAAATACGGATTAGGGGAGTAATTATCTTACCTTTAGTGCTAGAATTCGTGGAAACCTGTCAAGAAAATGCCTTGGGTCGTCCCTTAGCTCTTAAGAACAATGTTTTAGGAAAATAACGTTTTTGGGGTTTTTTCCCGATTTAAGTCGCGATTGCCCCGCCACAGCGGACCCTAACCCACCACAGCGGCCCCACCCTAGAGGGATTGATCCCGCCCTGGTGGCTTGCATGGAGATAGAAACTTGGAATTTGAGTTCCAAGCTCCCATTTCGGAACACACCTTCCACCCTTGACGTTCTAAAACTTCCCTTTCACGCCAAGATCACTTCCAGAAGTTTTACTCGCCTGAATTTGATTCTGCAAAGCCGTACATGCTCCTTAACGTCTTGGATATCCATTCATGTGATCAAATTCATAATTAAATCCCCCACCCATTACTAGATTTTCCCTGGACTTCACCTGACTCAGATTTCATCCAAGTCTGGCCTAGACAAGAAATTTTCAAGTTACTACCTAGAAGTTTTCTAGCCAATTTCCTTCCCCATTGGATTTTCCATAACAACGGAAACAAGTCTTTACAAATTGTGATTGAAATTTCAAAAAGTAAACAAAATAAATTATGAGTCTCAAAAAATAGCACACTAAGCCAAAAATAGGTACACAAATGTGTATATTGTACACTTTTATTAAGTAGTCATATTTGCAATTAAATTCTTAATGTTGTAAATAAAAAAGAGTAGATTTATGTTATGTAAAATAATGTCTTAAACTCAATATTTTAGTAATTTATCCTTATTACAAAGTTTATTTCTGAGCAAAACAGTCAAAAATGACAGGCGAAGTAAGCTTAATCAGTTGCATCACTTTAATTGATTATGCCTCGTCTCGTTTGAAATAAGTGGGTGTTTCAATTAGTTTATTTTAAGTTTTTTTAGCTTTTAATTTAAAATTTTTATTTTCTTTTTTATGATGTTTAGAACTGATAAAAAGTTCTTTTAAGCATTTATTTTTAGGTTAAAATATGCATAAAAATAAGCTAAAAGTTAGAAGTTAGGTGTATTTTCAAATTATGCCTTTTAATTTTTAATTTGTAGGATATTTTTAAAAAGATAATCTAAATACTTGCTTAGACTTTTAGGGGTCATTTGGTACAAAAAATAATAACGTAGAGATTGGTATTGCAGCGATTAGTATAGTATGGGGTTGGTAATGCTAGGATTAGTAAAGCATGAATCATTGTTTCCTATCTAATCTTGTGTGTGGTTTAAAACTCTACAAAAAAAAGCTTCTTTCCAACTATATCCTTGAGTTATTATGGTACTTTTGATTTCAAGTAATTGGGTCAAGGTAGATAATTACTACAGATTATTTTTTTGTGGCCTTCTAACTAGCTAGGAGAAGAAAAACTTTGTCGCCATGTTTGCTATTTTCTCACTTAAATTATTTTAGGGTAAATAATTATCATCTTAATAAATTGGAGTTAATATCTCAAAATATCACACATCTATAAGAATTTTTAAAGAAAAGTCATTGAACTTTGTTTTGTATCAATAATATCATTAACGACTTTTATCATACAAAAATACTATTTAATATAAAATAAAAATAGTAAAAGAAATTAAACTATTTTTGTACCTAAGATGTATTTTTTAAAATATTTTGAAAAGTGATTACATCTTATGGGAAACGAGCATTATCATATAAAATTGAACTTTTTGATCTGATTTGAACAATTTTTATTTTTAGATTTTCGAGTGTAGTAATTTCTTAACTGATATAAAATTGTCATCTCAATTTTTTTCGTCTGAAAGCAAGCGGAAACTTGATCATAATGCATTGCTTTAACTTGTATTTATGGTCTCTTTCATGATTGGACTATCATCTTATATACTTATTTTAATTTAAGGTTAATTCATGATTTTGTTGGTGCTTCTTGGTCTTAAATTCATACATCAACATTATTATATTAGTCTGATTATAATATTTTATATTACTAATAAATAGATTAAATATTGTACATTTCATTTGTATTGAATTTATTTAACAATAAACAACTCTCTCTAAATAATAAAATTTGTATGCTAATTTATTGATTGAAGATTTCATGGACAAATTCTCCATCAAACAAATTATTTGACTCTAAAAAAACAAAATATGTTACATAAATTGGGACAAAAGAAGTAACAAATTTTTCCTTCAAACACACCCAATGCCAAAACTTTTTCACTGAGAATTAAGACCTAGACTAAGCTAATAAGGCAATATGGAATACATTACAAGAAAACAATTAATGGCAGAAAAACTAGGAATCTTATTAAACATAACTGAATTGAAATAAATTTGAGTGGTTAGTTGTCTGTTGATTGGATTATCCTCCCATCATTGTTCAAGATTTGCTATTTATATAAAAAGAAGTCTCTCCTTTAAAATATTCAATCGCACTAAGGGGTTTGTTTAGCAGGGTACATTACGAAAAATAATCTGGATGATATTATTTAGTACTATATTTTGTAGAAATATTAGGCCTATATATAACTAATGCATGTATTAATTATACATTCTACATGTTATTATAAGATGTATAACTAATATCTTTCACTTGGTGGTATTAATAATATATGAAATTTAATATCATGAGATTAATCTATGTAAAGATAAAAGTACCCCCTCAAATCATTTTAATCATTTTGTTTATTTTTTATTTTATATTTTATATTTATACTAGTAAATTTATATATTTGTAAACTACGTATAAAAACTTACGATCAAAGATAGATTGATTTGAATCTCTAAATCCGAAATGTGTTATATAAATTGAGACGGAAGAATATAAGTTTAATCAAATATTTGAAAAGCTTTTTTTTCTACAAAAAAAACAAAGGCCCTTAAAAATGAAGAAAAACGTAATGAAAGTAGGCAAAAGAAAAAAAAAAAAGTAAAGAGCACTTAATTTTGTTAGAAATTTTTTTTCAACCGAACACACCCTTAGTCTGAATGCTCTTTTTCTAATAAAATAATGTTGTTTAATCTATCAACGTGATTTTGGGCAACGAAACTGGGATAAAGCTTACTTTTATTTCACGTGTATATGTTACAAACCATTAGGTATATGACGTATAACTAAACATAAAGTTTGTTTTGCTCATATATTATAAGTTTAAGTCGATTCTTGAAATTAAATATGTTGATAGTGAGTGTGAATGAGTTTTTCGGTGCAAAAAGTAGAGTGGTTTGAATGGATAACATTAGTAGTAGAAGGTGAGTCAGTGCCACATGTGATTCTTATATTCACTGATTGACTAGTCTCAACTTTTCAAAGAAAAGGCCGGCCAAACTTTGAATGAAAACCATCCATCCCCACACATCTGACAAATTATTTTATCTACTTTTCATTCAACTATGTCTTGCAAGGACCATCTCTCCTATTTTTTAATTTTTACCCAAGGTCATACATTTTTCACTATGGGTTAATTTGAGCATGTTATGTTAAAATAGACTGCATTGCCTCTGAAAGGTAGGTCATTATTTTCTTTTATTTTTTTTATTTTATAATTATTTAATATCTATATTTGAGTTAAGTTAATTTGAATTGAATATTTAATTTGGGTTTCACAAATAAATAAATTCATTTTATTAATTTCAAGTTCAAAGTCCATTTCATCGTAAGGTCCAAGCTCATGTCACGTATCAAGGTGACTTGGCATCCCAGTCAAGTTTAAAGACTAACAAGAGGATCTCGTGTGTTCAATGATGTGCTAATCATGGTTAAAGTTCAACAATCAATTAAAAACCCACCTTATCACATAGTATTTGTAATAAGCTGGATGGCGTACATGAACCAATCAGAAGAAGGTATAAGAGTTCATCCATATTTGGGGTGCCTCTCTTATACAACTATAATTATGAAGGTTACATAAAAATTTTAAGACATTTTGGAAGCATTGAAGAAATCTACAACATCAACTACATAGTTCTTCAAAAGTGTCATCAACATAGTTCTTTTTCGAGATCGACTTGACGACAAAGTGTTACCTGACGTTTTCAAAAATTTGCATCATGGTACATTCGATAAATACACTACTGTCAGCCCTACAGAATAACATAATTATACTCATGAAGATTCATCAATAAATGAAGAGAACAACGAAATTGTACTCATGAAGATCCATAATCAATAAAATTACTTTTTTTAAAAAAATTATTTTAATTGAATTTAATTTTAAGCACTACAAAAATTTATTGCGAATAAATTTGGCACGCCTAGTGGAACCAGTTCTGCTCTTCATCTCTTCAATCCAAAAATCAAAAAACTACAAATCCAACTACTGCAGTGGACTTCGAAAAAATCAACGATGCTTCATGCAAGGACTCTACTACTGTCACATTTTCTAAGCTCAATTATGATGGACCCATCACATGATGCAAGTTCAAAAGTAGTGGTTTGGATGGATCTGAATACTTTACTCTTTGGAGATATTAAAAGAAAAAGTAAATCCTAGCCTTGCATCTACGTTAATTGAAGAACTTTCTCATATTGGCTTCGACTTTGGTTAATCTGAGGGTTCAATGGACTCTCCAACTCAACAAATGTCAACACCTTGATGGTTGACACAACTGACATGGACGAGAAGTTTACAATGATGGAACAAATCATTGAGACCTGAAGAAGTTTGTTGATGATAAAAATCTTCAAATCTCTCAACTTATGAATAAAATAGAGTTATTCTCTTCCGGAGAGTCGAGTCACATCCCCGCTTATCCACCTGGATTTGTTTCGCTAAATAATAATGTTGAGAAGTCACGTGGTAAGTCTGAATCAAAAAGAGAAAGAATTTGCTTCAGTTACGACTCTATCTTATTATGAATTGATTTGCGGAAATTATATGAACGAAGCAACAAAAACTTTTTCCGTCTATTAATTTGTACCCCACTGTAGTGAGAATATTTCCTCTATAGTAGTGTCATTGTAACGTCTACTCAGTCGATATAGCGACGTAACGGGACTCAGAATCAGAATAAAGCGGAGAGGAATGGGTTTTTGCCGATTCTCTCCTCTTTTACTTCAAAAACTCACTTTTTCTCTCCCAATCACTCCATTTTGAACGTCAGTACTAAGGTAATAATGATTTACTTACCCTTCTTACTTTACTTTACGCATAGTGATTATCTCATGTTAGAATTTTGTTGAGTAGAATAGAGTTTGGGTTATTTTTTGAATTTTTCAAAATGTGGTTCTGATTTGGAGAATTTGTTGAAGCCTGAAGGATTTCATTATGTTTAAAATGCTCATATAACATTTTGGACACAATAATTACATAATATAGGGCTAAAAGAGGATCCAAAATGTGGAGGGAAGTTGAATGGTTGTTCTTTGTTAGAAACTTAGATTCAAATATAATGCCCTAATTTTTGCATGTAGCAATAGTAGGGTATTTTAGTATCACAACCCAACAATGGAAGTGATGACACTTGTTTATTCTCATCAAGACAAGTCAGCCTCAACCCAACGAAAAAAAAAAAGTGAAAGGATAAAGCAAAAACAATATAAAAGCGGAAAACTTATTTATTCTATTAACACTCCAAAACCTGGCTGTCACGTGTACAAGCTTCTAATAAAAAAGTGCAGAATTAAGAAATAAGTACAAGTCTCAACCTTTATTTCTCAAATAGAACAAAGCATAAAGAAAAAGAAAAAGAAAAAGAGGGTCCACCTGAATGACAAACATCAACCTCTCAAGTCCTTCAATAAGCCTCAGAAAGAAGGAGAAGAAGAGAAATTATGATATGCCGACCTCGAAACCTACACAAGTGTAGAAGCAAGGAGTGATTACCAACAACAAAATACCCAGAAAGCAACCTAATAAACAAGGCATCTAGTTAGAAATTGAATACTCCTTTCATCCCAATCGAACCTCATCAAACTACAACCTACATAGAAATCATCCCAACCTTCTACAATGCACAACTCATAAGGCTCAATAATCGCAGTTCAACAGTCACAATTCGACAACCAAAAGAATCAAGTAAGTCAATTTCAATGTCAAGTAGATCAACCACACTTAACAAGTAATTAATACATAAGTATCAAAATGCATCAAATCACAATAATCCATCTCTTGTCGGAACCATTATCCATCAACACAATCATTAGCCGGAACCATTTTCCCATCGTCTTTATACCAAATCACTAGTCGGAACCATTTCCCATTGTCTTTATATAAAATCATTAGCCGGAACCATTTTTCATCGGCTTTATATCAAATCACTAGCCAAAACCATTTTCCATCGACTTTATATCAATTCACTAGCCAGAAATGACCTTGACATCATAAATATTTACTAGAAATGACCTCGGCATAATAGCACTTGCCAAAATTGACCTCGGCATCATAAATACTTGCCACAAATGACATCGGCATCATAACCATCACATGTCTCATTGTAACACCCCAAAAATCTAACGAACTAAGCTTGAGCCTAACATGTAAACTAGTAGCCTAAATGGATTTAAACGTAAAGATTAGAGCCCTAAAATAACCTTCCTAAGTTAGTATAAGTATGTTAGGGCCTAAACGTCAAGGCATGACCCCCCAAGGACTAATCAAGGGTCCTTGAGGATGGCCTTAGGTTGTAGCCAAAAAGCTGCCTGTAGGCAGTCACCCACGAAATGGGCACCCACACCCCATGGGTGGACTCACGCCCCGTAGGTGGGGGTCGTGAGTCATGGCTAGACCTCCCCCAACCTTCAAGTCTCTAATAGGATCCATAATCATGCAGTACGACCTGTAGACCCACTCAGCCTCGTGGGTGAAGTCTCGTGAGTGAGGCCTGAGCCTTGGCCAAAATGCAGGCCTTAGACCCAACCTACGAGTGACTAGTACGGTTTGTGGGTCCATCCATACTCTGTGGGTGAGGGGTCATAGATGGGATTTGAAAAGTTGTCTTAAGTTCGGCCAGGGGTGTATTAAATTAGGTAAATTATATTTTAATTATTCAAGAGTGGGGATGGTTTAAATTAGTTATTTATACATATATAAGTAGTTATTAACTATTAGCCACCTCTTTTAATACCTCATAACTCACAAGACCCAAATTAGAAACCAACTCTCCTCTCCAAAAATTATCTCTTTAGGAATCCATTGAAGAGCAAGAATAAGCTCAAGCTAGGGGTTCAAGAAACAACCTTTCTTCTCCAATTTCTTGTGGAAATCAAGATAAGGTATGGATTGTTTTCATCTATGGGTATTTATCACCCATAGAGCCCCTTCAAACTTGGTTTTTAAGACTTCCAAATCCCTCAAAAACCTAGGGTTTCAATCTTTGTCATGGGTCCTTCTCCAAAAAGTTTTCAATTGTTTAATTATGGTTGATTATGATGATTTATGATTGGAATAATGGAGTATTGTTGAATTATGATGAAAATCTCCCTTGGACCCATGATTCCCCCATCTTTTTAAACTGTGAACTAAGGTGTGGCTTGATTGATCATGGAAGCTTGATAATTGACTATATTTACATTCATTAAGTTGTTGAATCATGATATACCTCTATCTAATGTGATAATTCTAGAAGTTAAGGTTGATATTGATTCATAGCCTTGAAGGGCAATTTGTTAGGGTTTGTTGATGTTGATGAGGATTGTTTATGAACTAATGATTCACTTAGATAGTGATGATCCTATGACTATTGTGTAATTTTGGTATTGATGCAATATACTTCTCCCATATACCCTTAGGCATGACTATGCATGAAAATTCTATGATTATGATATTATTGTTGTGTTGATTGAAAGATTATTCTCATGAAACACTATGAACATGATGTGAAAGGTTTACTCACTTATTAATAATTATAAGGTTTAAAGGACATTCTCACCTAATGAATCCATGATCTACCATGAAACCATGTTGATTTGAGAGCTAGGCATTCTTCCACGAACATGAATATAAAGTAAATCTTAACATGAATATAAAAGGGAATTAAGCTTAGCACCTAGTGGATATGATTATGAGATGGAAGCTTTTACGTTAGAAATTCTGGCTTCCCAAGTCAAGTTATCTCATGAGATGGAAACCTTTTACCTCAGTTAGTTTGGGTTTCTACTATTAATCTCCTTATCCCATAACTATGTGCCCACATAGGTCTTTCGCTAGTGGATCCACCTAAATTCTAAACATGTTAGTTCTACCTTAGGCAAGTAGGACACATCTTTTTGGTGTGGGACATGACATTGGATTCCATGTATCTCACATGGTCTATGTCGGTTAAGGCTATATTTTCCTACATGACAAGAACAAGAATATGAACTATAAACAAGAACATGAGTTATGTCCTATGATTACTCAAGAGGTTTTACTTAGTGTGAGTGGGGGTATGAGACTTCACTTATGCATTGCACAAGTAAGCTTTGAGAGTGATTGTGATATGTTCTTTGATGACATGATACTTTATGAGTTAATCCATGTTTTACATGAATATGAACCATGACTATGAACCATGAATATGAATATGTACATGAATATGAGCTATACCTATGACTTCTTAATGAGCTTTGCTTAGTGTGAGTGAGGGTATGGGACTTCACTGGTACATTGCACAAGTAGACTTATAAAGCGGTTTTGGTGTGGTTTCCTTATGCTATGAAGATATGTGAATCCATGTATGCATGATATGAATTGTTGCCATGAATGATGTTACTTATTGTAAGATAGGAACATGAATGACTCCTTGTCTATGAGTGGACTATGGATAAGGTCAAGGTAAGTTATTCATGACTATGGTGGCCTAGGTTGCTTATGGCATGGTTTGACTATGTAATTGCTATAAATGTGCATGATGGCTTTTAAACTTGACAAAGACATGATTTCAACTAAATGTCCCTTTTATTCATGTTTTAAGGATTTTTTATGCATGGATTCCATACTTGGTACGTTCTTTGTGCTAACCTATATTCTCTAAATTTTCTTACAAGTGTAGGTTCCGGTCGTTGAGGTATACTTCCCTTTTCAAGTGAAGCTTGGGTTGCCTATTATCCAAGCTTGGTGAGTCCTCATGGTTCGAGGACAAGGCTTATTTGTTTCTAGTTTCCTTTTGTACTTTCCATTTTTCAAGACAATGATGTAAATGACTATGTCCCTAAGATTGTATTCAATTGTATTAGATGGTTTGTTTAAGACAAGGTCTAGGCTCTTATATTTCTTTTATGAAAAAGACTTCTATTGTAAAAAGTTTTAAATTCCACATCATTTCTATGTACTTATGTCATGATTATGCTAAAGGCCTGTATGAGACCCCTCCGGGGTCAAGTACGCCGTGTTACGTCTAGGGGGTACCCCTGGATCGTGACAAACTTGGTAAAGAGAGAACAAGGTTTAGAATGATTCTAGGATGATATCTCATGAACCACGTCTAGTAGAGTCTTGTTCATGAGTGTGAGGTGTGCCACACTTATGAATGAGAGGCTATAAGATGCTTAGGAACTTTAACTTCTTTCACTACTCTTTAGTCGTGCCTTGGAGTTTTAAGTCTATGAAGTCATTTTCCTAACCCTTATCTTGTGTATATAGGATATGAATACAAGATGGACGACCGCAAGAATGATGGAAGAGGAGATTGTGAATGAGGGAGTTCTTCTCCAAGGTCCTCAAGGTCCTCGAGTTCCTCAAGCTCCTAATGATGAGAGGGCTATTACAAATGTGGAAATAAGGTTGGCTCTCTAAATATTGACTCAATTCGTAACGGCCAAAGTCAAAAGGGATGCTAAAGCTCATGTGAACTCTAATGAGAGCATCGTGGCTTCGAGCTTGAGAGATTTTACAAGAATAAACCCTCCTAAGTTCTTTGGTTCTAAAGTGGGTGAAGACCCTCAAGAGTTCGTGGAAGAGATCTACAAGATAATTGATTCTATGGGGGTGACTTCGAGAAAGAAAGTGGAGCTAGCCGCGTATCAATTACAGAGTGTGGCCTAAGTATGGCATACTCAATATAAGAGGAATAGGCAGGAAGGAGCGGGTCCCATAGGTGGGGAAGTGTTCAAGAAAGCATTCCTTGATAGGTTCTTTCCCCGAGAGAAGAGGGAAGCCAAGGTGGAAGAATTTATCAACCTTCATTAAGGAGGTATGGGTGTTGAAGAATATTCTCTAAAGTTTATCGAATTGTCCAAGTATGCTCCATATTTTGTGGCATATCCTAGAGAAGAGATGAGTAGGTTTGTGACGAAGGTGTCAAGCTTTGTGAGAAAAAAATGTCGTTCGGCTATGCTTCATGATAAGATGGATATATCCCATACTATGGTGTATGCTAAACAAATAGAGGATGAGAAACTCTAAGAAAATAATAGGGAAGTGAAGAGGCCTAGGACCGATGATGGAAATTCTTCCAAGGGTAATTCTGAGGGTCAAGGGCGACCAAGGTTCAAGAGAAGGTTCTCCAACCAAGGCTCCTCTAGTGATCCAAGGGTCAATAAGGATAGGGTGCCTAACCCTAAGCCTCAAGGAGGCAATAGTGGTGGATCTTCTATGGCAAGGCCTACTTGTGCCAAGTATGGCAAGAAACATGAGGGCAAGTATATTGTTAGCACAGATGGTTTCTTTCATTATGGGAAGATTGGTCATATGGTCAGAGATTGTCCTATGGTAATGGTTCAAGGAAGAGAGGTCAAGCAAGCCCTCCCTAGTGGTTCAAACCCCGATGCTCCCAAGAAGAACCATTTTTATGCTCTTCAAGCCCAAGGTGACTAAGAGAGCTCCTTGGATATGGTGACTGGTATGCTACAAGTCTTTTATATTGATAATTATACATTGTTAGACCCTGGTGCCACTTTTTCATTTGTTACACCTTTTGTGGCAATGAAATTTTAAATGCTCCCCGAAGTATTATTAGAGCCTTTTTCTGTGTCTACCCCGGTTGGTGACTCGGTAGTGACAAAAAGAGTCTATAGGAATTGTCCTATTTCTTTGTCTCATAAAGTCACTTTGGTTGATTTGATAGAATTAGACATGTTGGGTTTTGCTGTCATTTTAGGGATGGATTGGTTGCATGCATGTTTTACGTCTATTGATTGTAGATCTCGGGTGGTTAAGTTTCAATTTCCAAATGAGCCTACTTTAGAATGGAAGGGGGGAAATTCTATCCCTAGAGGTCGATTTGTTTCATGTCTAAAAGCTAGAAAAATGATCTCCAAGGGGTGCATTTACCATATTGCTAGGGTTATAGATGTTGAGTCTGAGACTCCTTCTTTAGAGTCGATCCCCGTGGTGAGTGAATTTCCAAAAGTCTTTCCCAATGACTTGCTCAGCATTCCTCCCGAATGGGAAATAGACTTTGGCATTAATCTCTTTTCAGATACTCAACCCATATTCATTCCTCCCTATAGAATGGCTCCGGCCGAATTGAAAGAGTTGAAGGAGAAACTCAAGGATTTATTACACAAAGGCTTTATTAAACTAAGCATCTCTCCATGGGGTGCTCCAGTATTGTTCGTAAAGAAGAAGAATGGGTCTCTTAGGATGTGTATTGGCTATCGCCAATTGAACAAGGTGACTATAAAGAATAAGTGTTCCCTTTCTAGAATTGATGATTTGTTTGATCAACTTCAAGGTGCTAACTATTTCTCCAAAATAGATTTTCGTTCGAGTTACCATCAACTAAGGATAAGAGGGGTTGACATTCCCAAGACGGTCTTTAGGACCCGGTACAGTTACTATGAATTTGTGGTTTTGTATTTTGGGTTAACTAATACCCCGGCGGCATTCATGAACCTATTGAATAGGGTGTTTAGACAATATCTTGATTCGTTTGTTATCATTTTTATTGACGATATTTTTATCTATTCAAGAAGTGAGGGTGAACATATGAATCATTTGAAGATTGTATTGCAAGTCCTTAAAGACCACCAATTGTATGCAAAGTTTAGCAAGTGTGAGTTTTGGCCAAGGTCCGTGGCCTTTCTTGGCCATATTGTATCTAGCAAGGGCATTGAAGTAGATCCTAAGAAGAAGGATGCGGTCAAGGGGTGTCCTAGACCTCTAACTCCTACCAATATTAGAAGCTTTTTGGGTTTCACAGGTTATTATAGGAGGTTTGTTGAGGGTTTTCCTCCATTGCTTCTCCATTGACGACTTTAACTCAAAACAAAGCTAAGTTTGTGTGGTCGGAGGCTTGTGAGAAATGCTTCCAAGAATTGAAAGATAGACTTACATCCGCTCCGATGTTGACCTTGCCAGAGGGTACCGATGGGTTTGTGGTATATTGTGACGCTTCTCGAGTGGGTTTGGGAAGTCTCCTTATGCAACATGGTAAAGTGATTACCTATGCTTCAAGGCAACTCAAGATCCATGAAAAGAATTATCCAACTCGTGATCTCGAATTAGCGCGGTGGTGTTTTCCTTGAAAATATGAAGGCACTACCTATATGGGGTCCATGTAGATGTTTTCACCGATCATAAAAGTCTTCCATATGTGTTTACCCAAAAAGACTTGAATCTACGACAAAGAAGGTGGTTAGAACTTTTAAAGGATTATGACATGAGTGTAATTTACCACCCCGACAAAGCCAATATAGTTGCGGATGCCCTAATTCGAATGTCCATGGGTAGTGCGGCTAATGTAGAAGAGGAGAAAAAGGAACTGGTTCATGATGTGCATAGGTTGGCCCGGTTAGGTGTCCAACTAGTGGATTTCACCAAGGGTGGTGTCATGGTCCATCATAGTTTCGAATCATCCTTGTGGTTGATGTGAAGTCTAAACAAGGCCTTGATCCGATATTAATGGAGTTGAAAGAATCTGTACTCAACAAGTCCATTGAGGCTTTCTCCCAAGGGGGATGGGGTGCTTAGGTACCAAGGTAGATAATGTGTTTCGAATGTTGATGGTTTAAGAGAGAATTTTAGAAGAGACTCATGGTTTGTGGTATTCTATTCATCCGGGAGCCACCAAGATGTACCGTGATCTACGAAAATTTTATTGGTGGAATGGTATGAAAAAGGATATAGTGGGTTTTGTTGCAAAATGTCCGAATTGTCAACAAGTTAAGTCCGAACACCTAAAATCGGAAGGTTTATCCCAATATATATATATATATATATACACACACCCACTTGGAAGTGGGAGAATGTGAATATGGACTTTGTTGTGGGTTTACCTCATACTAGAAGGCAACATGATTCTATTTGGGTCGTTGTTGATAGGATGACAAAATCAACCCACTTTATTCCCTTCAAGGTCTCTTATTCAGCGGAAGACTATGCCAAATTATACATCAAGGAAATAGTGAAGTTGCATGGGGTTCCCTTGTCTATTATTTTGGATCGGGGTCTCAATTTACTTCACATTTTTGGAAGCAATTCCAAAAAGGGCTTGGTACCAATGTTAAGCTTAGTATTGCTTTCCACCCTCAAATAGATGGTCAAGTGGAACGCACCATTCAAACCTTAGAGGACATGTTGAGGGCGTGTGTTATTGATTTCAAGGGTAATTGGGATGACCATCTACCGTTGATAGAGTTTGCCTACAATAATAGTTACCACTCAAGTATTGCCATGGCTCCGTTTGAAGCACTATATGGTAGGAGGTGTAGATCTATGGTTGGTTGGTTTAAAGTAGGTGAATATGGTCTAATTGGTCCCAAACTAGTTTATGAGGCCATTGAAAAAGTTCGACTCATTAGAGAGAGGTTGAAGACGGCCATAGTCGACAAAAGTCATATGCCAATCTTAGAAGAAGGGATCTAGAATTTGAAGTTGGTGATAGGTTCTAGTTGAAAATCTCACTTATGAAAGGTGTGATGAGGTTTGGTAAGAAGGGGAAGCTTAGTCCCTGGTATGTGGGCCCATACCAAATCTTGAAACGTGTTGGGAAAGTTGCATATGAGTTAGACTTACCAACTGAGTTGGCTCTGGTCCACTCAGTGTTTTATGTTTCCATGCTGAAGAAGTGCATTGGTGATCCGGTATCCATCATTCCTTTAGAAGGTTTAGGAGTTGATGAGAGTCTTTCCTATGAAGAAGTTTCGGTGGAAATTTTGGACCGGCAAGTGAAAAAGTTGAGAAACAAGGAAGTAGCTTCCATTAAGGTTCTATGGAGGAATCATTTAGTTGAGGGTGCTACATGGGAGGCCAAAGCCGATATGAAGTCCCGCTATCCTCATCTTTTTCCTTCTATTCCTATTCAAGCTTGAGGTAAGTAGTTCCTCTTGAGTTTTAGTGTTTTGGGAGTCATGTGTGTTGTATGAGTTTTCCATGATTTCCTTATGTTGTGCATGTTCTTGTGAGAATTCATGTTCAGAATAAATTGAGTTCTCATGATTTATATATTCCTCATGTTGATTTGCATTTTAGTATGATGATTGCATATTTGACCTCATTAGGTGAATTGATGAACATGCTTAGTTATGTTTTTGATGAAATGACATCTTGGCTCCATATTGTTGTGTTGAGCTTGCTTTGAGTTGGAAAAGGTAGTTCCTCTTATGTTTATGTGAGTTGATGAGTTTCATGCATATTGGGTTGGTAGATGTAGTTCCTACTTCCTTGTATTGCATTGACCAAGTCTTGAGATGGAGTTGAAGTTTCCTCCTTTTGAATAGTGCATGGGGTAAATAGTGCATTTGTAAGTTTTGCACATTTTTGATCTTTCATGCATGATGGGCTGCTATTCTTGAGTTTCTAACTTAGTTTGGTGGTTAGATCATCATTCGAGAACGAATGTTCCCAAGGGGGAAATAATGTAAGACCCTAGAAATCTAATGAACTAAGCTAGAGCCTAACATGTAAACTAGTAGCCAAAATAGAGTTAAATGTAAAGATTAGAGTCCTAAAATAACCTCTCTAAGTTAGTACAAACATGTTAGGGCCCAAACGTCAAGGCATGACCCCCCAAGGACCAACCAAGGGTCCTTGAGGATGGCCTTGGGTTGCAGCCAAAAAGCTACATGTAGGCAGTCACCCACGAAATGGGCACCCACGACTCGTGGGTGGACTCACGCCCCATAGGTGGGGGTCGTTAGTCAAGGCTAGACCTCCCCCAATTCTTCAAGTCTCTTATAGGATCCATGATCATGTAATACGGCCTGTAGACCCACTCACGCCCCATGAGTGATGGCTCGTGAGTAAGGCATGAGCCTTGGCCAAAATGACAAGCCTCAGACCCCACCCACGAGTGACTAGTATGGTCTGTTGGTCCATCCACGCCATGTGGGTGAGGGGTGGTGGATGGGGTCTGAAAAGCTGTCTTAAGTTCGGCCAAGGGTGTATTAAATTAGGTAAATTCTATTTTAATTATTCAAGGGTGGGGATGGTTTATATTCGTTATTTATACCTATATAAGTAGTTTTTAACTATTAACCACCTCTTTAACACCTCATAACTCACAAGACCCAAATTAGAAACCAACTCTCCTCTCTAAAAATTCTCTCTCTAAGACTCCATTGAAGAGCAAGAACAAGGTCAAGCTAGGGGTTCAAGAAACAACCTTTATTCTCCAATTTCTTGTGGAAATTAAGCTAAGGTATGGATGCTTTTTATCTATAGTTATCACCCATAGAGCCCCTTCAAACTTGGCTTTTAAGACTTCCAAATCCCTTAAAAACCTGGGGTTTCAATCTATTTCATGGGTCATTCTCCAAAACGTTTTCAATTGTTTAATTATTGTTTATTATGGTTGATTATGATGATTTATGATTGTAATAATGGAGAATTATTGAATTATGATGAAAATCTGCCTTGGACCCATGATTCCCCCATCTTTCTAAATTGTGAACTAAGGTGTGGCTTGATTGATCATGTAAGCTTGACGATTTGAATCATGATATCCCTCTATCTAATATGATAATTCTAGAAATTAGGGTTGATCTTGATTCATAGCCTTGAAGGGAAACTTGTTAGGGTTAGTTTGTGTTGATGAGGATTGTATATGAACTAATGATTCACTAAAATAGTGATGATCCTATAACTATTGTGTAATTGTGATTTTGATGCAAGATCATTCTTCCCTATACCCTTACACATGACTATGAATGAAAATTCTATAATTATGATATTATTGTTGTGTTGATTAAAATATTATTCTCATGAAACACTATGAACATGATGTGAAAGGTTTACTCACATATTAATGATTCTAAGGTTGAAAGGACATTCTCACCTAATGAATACTTGAACTACCATGATACCATATTGGTTTGAGTGATAGGCATTCTTCCATAAACATGAATATAAAGTAAATCTTAACATGAATATAAAAGGGAATTAGGTTTAACACCGAGTAGATATGGTTATGAGATGGCAGCTTTTATGTTAGAAAGTCCGGCTTCCCAGTTAGTTCGGGTTTCTAGTAGCAAACTCCTTATCCCATAACTATGTGCCCACATAGGTCTTTAGCTAGTAGATTCATCTAAATGCTAAAAATGTTAGTTCTACCTTAAGCAAGTAGGACACATCTTTTCGATGTGGGGCATGACACCAGATTTCATGTAGCTCACATAGTCTATGTCAGTTAAGGCTATATTTCCTTATATGACAAGAACAAAAATATGAATTATGAACACGAACATGAGTTATGTACTATGATTACTCAAGAGGTTTTACTTAGTGTGAGTAGGGGTATGGGACTTCACTTATGCATTGCACAAGTAAGCTTTGAGAGTGATTGTGGTATGTGCTTTGATGACATGATGCTTTATGCATTAATGCATGCTTTACATGAATATGTACTATGAATATGAACCATGACTATGAACCATGAATATGAACATGAACATGAACATGAATATGAGTTATACCTATGACTTCTTAATGAGCTTTGCTTAGTGTGATTAGGAGGATGGGACGACATAATAGATTGGAAAGTACTTTTTCCATAGCCACTTCTACCGGTATCAGATGACCACTGGGCTAGGCTTATACGATCTCGTTTATAAGCTATTTTAAGAGCTAAGAGGAAGGAAGAAGCAGCGGTTTAGCGACATCTAAGACTAGCTTTTTGTTGATTGATTCTAGACAGGTTTATCGAGCCTTCTTTCTCGCTAATCTATTTTACATAGATGATTGGTCTCGAGCGTGAAACTCCCCAGGGATTAAAAAAGAAATTTGACTTTTCTCTAACGTCAATAAGAAAGGATGGTCTTATAAAGGGGTATGGTGTGCTTTCCTTATGCTATGAAGATATGTGAATCCATTTATGTATGATATGAATTGTTGCCATGAATGATGTTACTTATTGTAAGAAGGAACACGAATGACTCTTTGTCTATGAGTGGACTATGGATAAGGTCAAGGTAAGTTATGCATTACTATGGTGGTCTAGGGTTGCTTATGGTATGGTTTGACTATGTAATTGCTCTAAATGCGCATGATGGCTTTTAAACTTGACAAAGGAATGATTTCAACTAAATGTCCCTTTTATGCATGTTTTAAGGATTTTCTATGCATGGCTTCCATACTTAGTACATTCTTTGTGCTAACCCTTATTCTTTACATGTTCTTATAAGTGTACGTTCTGGACGTTGAGGTATACTTCTATTTTCAAGTGAAGCTTTGGTTGACTATTCTCCAAGCTTGGTGAGTCCTCATGGTTCAAGGACAAGGCTTATTCGTTTCTAGTTTCCTTTTGTACTTTCCATTTTTCAAGACAATGATGTATAGGGCTATGTCTCTAAGATTGTATTCGATTGTATTAGATGGTTTCTTTGAGACAAGGTCTAGACTCTTATATTCCTTTTATGAAAAAGATTTCTATTGTAAAAAGTTTTAAATTTCTTATCATTTCTATGTACTTATGTTCATGATTATGCTAAGGGCTTGTATGAGACTCATTCGGGGTCAAGTACGCATTGTTACGTCTGGGGGGTACCCCTAGGTCGTGACACTCATCATGGTGTCAAACAATCAATACGTACAAGCAATATCATACCACGTGAAGGAGACAACAATTTTTGCAATTTAAGTTCGCATTCATGCTATCAAGGATTTCATCAATCAAGCAATAAGGATCACAACAAGGCAATTCACATCATCATGATCATCGCATAGTCTTTTTATTTCAGCCCCTTTTTATTCATTAAGATTTATCAAGTGGACAATTAACCCTTCACCTCATTCCCATTATTTCCAACATACAAACAATGAAGGGAATACATGAATTCTACTAGAATACAAAGTTTAGAAGATCACTTTCTTTAAATCAATCAATTAATCACTCCAAGAGTAGAGTCTTTCCCTTCCGATCAATGTCCAAAGACACACAATCTATAACAATCAAGTATTCACAATAAATTTCTAGAAATAATAATACCCACATCAATTTCTTTGAATAATGGGTTAATAAACTCAAAACACAATTTCAAAAATAAGGTTTGAATCCAAAAATCAACACTTGAAAATAACACTCAAGGATTTAGAAACTCATTGGTGAAAACTTTTTGAAAAAGGAATCAAAATCAGTTCACATTCTCCATTTTAGTTAAGGCTTGAGTTATTGAAAACACCTTGTCATTTACCAATTAAAATTCCAAATGTTGATGTTAAAATCCATAAATAATCAAAGAAAAATGAAGTTTAAGGGTTACAAGAGCTTACACAAATGATTTTGCATGAGAAATCCTTTATAAAATTGTCCCCAAGGGTTTTCCAAGCTCAAAAATGAAAAATAGGGCTTAGACCTCAAAGTTTTTAGACATAAACCCCTCTCTGATGTCACCAAATCCACCTTGGGTTTGCAAAAGCGAACCTCGCAAAAGTGTAGACATTTGCTTTCGTGAACATCACGATCGTGAACCATGGTTCGCTTAAGCGAACCCCGCCTAACTAAGACCCTCTACTTTCACGACCAGGGTCTTGCTTCCACGATCCTTGCGATCATGAAGTACTCTTTGTGAAAAGTGAAGCACACTAGTACCAGAAGAACCAGCCAACTCTCTCAAACCATTGAAAATACCTTTGGGATTTGTTCGAAACCCCATACAAGAGAGGCACATGTGCAAATCGATTGTACTTGACATTCCAAACTCAATGGAACCATCGAAACATGAAGCTAAGGTCTCCTTGACCCGACATTCGTGAAAACCACAAGAAACTAACTCGATTCCTAAAAGGCTAAAATAAGCTCGGAATCTCTCAAAAATCAATCAAGACCTCGCCAAGCCTAAAATCAACCCTTGAATCCAACGGAACTCTCAAAATTTTGATCCGAATATTCATACCTTGAATGTTGATGAAACTCAATTCAAAGGCAAAATTTCCATAATTTCACAACTTAGGACCTCAAATCCTCAAAAAGACTATTTGGACTACAACCACTTACCCTTTGGATTTGCTTTAGAGAGTAGTTTGAGCATTATCAGTCGTACATAAATAATGGTTGATAATGATCAATAGATTCTCATATTAGCGGATTTATTAGATGTTATTCGTTGATGTTGCACTACAAATAACTAAAAAAGTTAGATCACTTATGGATACATGGGGTTTGTGCATTAGGAGATTAAAAGGGTTATGTGAGCTACACTTGATAACTGAGTAGGATAAAATGTTATTCCCTAATGATAACCCTGTTTACTAGGTTTGGCTAGGCCCTAGCGACTCATTAAATAACATTAACTGACCCAAACCGTAATGGATCTGATTCCCCCAATAATGGGTCAGGCCAATATTGGATGGAACAATAATGTGTGCGATAAAATTAACCCGTGTCTAGTTAAGCATTTATGCTGGATCTAATGGGCCGGGTTCGGGATTCAGCCTGTCGATTGGACTGGGCCAAATTGGTAATTTTTTTTTAAATAACCATTTATTAATTATTAATTAAAAATTTTGAGTTAAATATTAATATAATGTATTGTTATCTATTTAATTTTGCAATAATTATAACTATTTATGACAATGTGTTGATTACATTTATGTGTGTATATATATATATAATATACTACTTAATATAATAGAATACTTACATTATTTTATATATATATATATATATATATATGTATATACACACTTTTAATATATACTAAATATACACATAATATACTATCCATTATAGTAGTGTGTGTGTGTATATATATATACTTCTAATATATACTAAATATAAACATAATATACTACTTAATATAATAGAATACATACATTATATTATACATATACTTCTAATATATACAAAATATACACACAATATACTTGTAAAACCTCGTATTCTACATGTACTAGTTCTATTTGTATGACACTTATAAATTGTCTTGTGGTATAGTTATGGACTTGATGTTCTATGCGACTAGGGAAAATAGAATAGGTTTAAAGTGAACTGTCTGTAGATTTTAATATAACCCGATTAAATTGATGTCGATGGAAGTATTTAAACTTGAGATCATAAGGTGGTATTTGAATCTAAATTTTAAAGTGACCTAGTGTATATAAGTTTTAAATTAAGTTAAAGGTAATAAGGTCTAGAAATGGAATAAAATATTGAGGTGCTTGCTTGCCTTAATTAAGCAAGTAGGTGAGTCACCTACTTGAGATATGTGGACTAACTTAATGGATTCAAGACTAGTGAACCAAATTGAGACTATGCTAATGGACCCATTTGAGGCCCAAATAAAGTAAAAGAAAAAGAGAAGAATAGACAACCCAACTAAACAAGCAAGTCTGCCCCCAAAGCCCAATCTATCCAAGCCCACAAATAGGTACTAAAATGTCTAAGTAGGTGCATCACCTACTTAGTATTTGTGGTCCATTTTAAAGCCATGTGGTGGTTGGAAATAAAGTAGAGAAAGAGTCAGCAAAAAGAGACCTTTAAAAGGCTAAAAAACTGATGTGAATCTCTCATTTTTCCTCATCCAAATCTTAAGTGTCCCAAGCCTCTCAATATCACTCCTTTCCTTCAAACATCTATCCTAATTTCCCATTAGGGTTCTATGAATTTTAAGCTTATTTCTTCCAAAGCAGCTTATAAAATCACCTTCTCTCCTCCTTAGTTTTCAGTACATTAGAGAGTTACTCAAGGAAAGTGAAGATATAGGTTGCAGTCAAGGTGTTGTCACTCTCTCTCAAATAATAAGGTAATAATTTTATTTTACAAGTTCGGATCCTTTTCCCATACTCATGTGATACTTATACTGATTTTACTCTCTATTTTGTGGCATATAAAAGGTTACAAGAATAGTAAATGAAGAAAAAAAGATTAATATAGACAAGGTAAAGGGCTACCCTAACCTCCAATTATTAGATTATAGGAGCATTCTAGATATACTTGTTCTTTGGAGCTTATGGGGTAGTGATTGGAAATATATTCCTATTATGCTGAAATAAATTTTGGAGCTATTTTAGAATGTTTAATGTGTATTATTGTGGGAAGCAGTTGGACAACCTTATAAAATGATTATATGACGTTGCATTGAGTTGGAAAAGAAGAGTGCAAACTGGTGAGGTTATTCTAGCGATTTGTTAATTTTGTGAATGTTTATGGGCTATTTTACATGTGTTGTTGTGGGCAGTAGGTTGCCTTATAGGATGGTTGAATAGAGTTATTCTGAATTACAAAAGAAGGATGTGGTGATACAACAAGAATTTTGGGGTTGAATAGTCATACTATCGGTCATGTGTTTTAGTTACTGTGTTTGCACTCCTATGATATGATGAGCTTCTAATATTAGATTTGTTAAGTACTTATATTGTAGAGTAAAACTTAAAGGAAAGGTTGAATCATTGTAGTCACGTTGATCGGAAGCCAAAGTATGTAACGTTATTCGATTTTTCTATTTCTTTGGCATGAATTCAATACTTGTATTACGGAATAAGCTTTCTAAGTGCCTTGGTAGTGACTGGTCCATAGTGGCGATATAAGATCACCAATAAAGATTATTATCTCATTCCTATTGCGTAGAGCATTAAAGTGAGTACTCTAATATGAGTTTATTACTAGATGTATGTGGTTACTCTACCAAGTATTAGCAGACAAGGTTTAAACTTGTTTCATCATCCAAGTGCTAACCCTTGGCACGTATTCCGATTATATGAATCAAAATGATCCTAGATTACACATGATACGTATGTTTATGTGTTCGATATACAATCTGTCCATGTCTTGCCAACTTGCTTCAATTGTCTACTCCATCTTATAAGCCGTCTTTTCACATGTTCATATGTTCCCTTTATTGGTTATCACTCCAGTTGTGTTAGACTATAATGTTACATCACAAGATCTCTACCTTCTCTATTGTACATTTTATATGTACTTACTTGGAATATGTATCCGTCCCTAAGTTGAATTTTCCCACGTGCTTCCTTGGTTCCATGTTCATGTATACCTTATATTTGATATTAGTTAGTAACTATTTGGCTATTATATAGAGTTCAAATCTCTTGGCTGAATGCTAAATGTATTTCACTTGATATGTGCTTCAATTTGAGATGTCAAAATGCTTATTGAGTCAAATAAGCTCCTAAGTATTACTTTGGTGTCACAATTTCTTGTCACGTCATTGTTATTATCTTAAGTCCAAATTCATATATCTCCAACTATGTTTTACTATCACAAAGTTGAATAACGCTATGATCACCAAAACAACAATCTCAAAGATTAAATAAGCTAAGTGAAACAATCTCTATAATTATGGGTGGTAGCCCAAGGGCAAATGCCTAGCATGAGTCGATCCGAATTGGTATATAAATGTGACAACTTAGGGGAGAAAGGCTAGCATGGTCCGATCCCAATTTGTGTAATTATGAGGAAAGCATCCTAGGGGTTAAAGGTTGGCTAGAGATTTCTTGTAAAAACACTAGCATGTTGAGTTCATAATGAGAATATTTTCATCATTGAATCTTTTTTGATTCTATGCATACCTAGCATGGATCATCCTCATCTACCACTGATCAGCTAGTCATTTGTATCATATGTCTTATAAAGATTATAACACACAGAAAAGTAAAGAAAAGAATGTAACATACATGATTTCACAAGTATAAGCAAATGTGGTCTCAAATCTTTATCTATTTGTAATTGGTTTCACTCGAGCTCTCATTTTACATATGGTGGTATTATGTCTTACATATGCAGTACACTCTTTCGAACTAACTTCCCTTGTTAGGGGCTGCATTTCATGTTATAGGTACAAGTACTCAACTAGTAGATCTCCCCAATAGAAGCACACGATACTCACCAGTTGTTGGTGAGCTCCAGATTGATTCGAGGCTTTGCCGAGTCATTACTATGCATATTTTGATAGTTGTATAGTCATGAATTTCAGTAGAGGCTTTGTAGACATTGTAAAGCTATCATATGCATTCATAGTTTTACTTGTCACATGTATCGGTTCAGCTAGTTGACATGTGCTGTATATGTAGCTTCTCATTAGTAAATCTATCTGCATTATAGTTCACTTTCTCATCATAGGTCACTTGAAAATCATGTGTTCATATGGTGCTTATCTGCCTCACCTAGGGTTGGGGTGTGACAACAATAGAATATACTTATATATATATATATATATATATATATATATATATATATATATACTTTTAATATATATACTAATATACACACAATATACTAATTAATATAATAGAATACTTACATTATATTATCTATATACTTCTAATATATACTAAATATACACACATTATATATATAGATACATACACACAATATACACACATTGACAGGTTTACCTAATGAATAATAATGACGCTAGACTTTATTTTGAAACAACGTCCGGAAGTTCGTGTTAGAATGTGGTGGTTTTAAGTGTGTCATTATTTATGTTGATTTTATGTAGAATTAGTTCAGGTCTATTTATAATACCTACTCAGTATGTGGGGTGTACTGATACTATTTTTGCTACACCTTTTGTTAGTTTAGATTTTGTTTTAGGTTGTTTGAAACGTGAGATGATAGTTACTCATCATTAGCTTTTATCTATTTCATTCTCAAGTGAAAATTGTATCTTCCCATTATTTGTTTCTTCTATGCATACTCTATTAGAAGCTCTTGCGTACTCTATTAGAAGCTCTTGTACATCTCTAGACTAGGTCCTTGAAAAGTGATGATTAATTGTAAGTTTTCCGAAGAAGTTAGCTCATGAGGTTTACTTTGATTCAATTAAAAAAGTTTTATTTAATTATTTTTCAGTAATGAGAAAAGGTGATAAGAATTCACTTATCTAATTAGATTAGAATAGATGTCCACACGGTCATCCACTTTTATATATATTTGTATTATATATATGTTAAAGGATCAACCGGCATGAGAATAGTCAAAATATCGTATTATAAAAGGTTTATCAGTTTGTATGTTGCTTGTAAAAGTGATTTATTTTAGCAAGGCATAATACATAAATTGGACCCTAAACTTGACTTCAAATTTTAAGTATGACCTCTAACTTTCATAGTGCACAAGTAGACACTTTAACTATCCAATTCTTAAACAAAAAAACACGCGAATCCAACAGCCAAATTGTGTGATATACAAACGCGCCTGCGTGGCTTATTGAGCCACTCAGTGGCTGCCACGTAATTAAAAAAATTACACGTATTTTATAATTAAAAAAAAAATTAAAATACAAAAGGGTAGGGTCATATTTTCTTTTCCCAATTTGCTCAATTTTGACAAAAAAAATTAGAAGTCATTACATAAAAACGACCAGAAATTGTGCACAAAAAGAGGAAAAAAGCTTGAGTACTAGAATTTGGAAGAAGAAGAAGAAAAATGGGATTTTGATTTGAAAAAAATAAAAATATATTTAAAAGGGATTCATTAAGGGTAAAATTGTCATTTCCGTTTTTTTTTTTACTGTTGTGGGCCTCGAAAAATACCCCTGACGCGCCTGAATTGCGTCTCAATCACGCATTATGCCAGGTTGGATTCGCGTGTTTTTTTGTTTAAGAATTGGATAGTTAAAGTGTCTACTTGTGCACTATGAAAGTTAGAGGTCATACTTAAAATTTGAAGTCAAGTTTAGGGTCCAATTTATGTATTATGCCTTTTAGCAATGGTCCACAAGGAAAGAAGACGGAGAATGATGTAATTTGGATAAAGAAATGAAAGTTGGTCGTTAATCGTTATAGATTACGAGGCAATGGACCCCACCCAAACAACTTTATTTCTCGAGTCGTTGGTTGGTGAGACCGACGACTGAAGCGTGATGACAAGTCTCTCGCCACGTAATTGTTATTGTCTCTGTCAGTTCCATTTTTCAAACACCTAGGCCCCACATGATCAAACCACGGATAATCGTAATTACTTGTATCTAACTTTCGATTAAGCTATCAACGGCGACCCTTTTTATATCGAAATATTGATGGTAATAATATTTTTTCAATAAATTATAAATGAAGGATATTTTTATTTATTTCACAAGGTTTAAAAATATTTTTAATCCATTTAACATAATTTAAGGATTAATACATGTCTTAATTCGTCTGGTACATTGTTATTATGATATGGATAAGACTATGATAGAGATGTTTAGATTTTCAATTTATCTTCACTCAAAAGAGATCTTTGTCTACTTACCCTTTAACATACTTCTTTTGTCCCTAATTATTTGTCCACTTTTGAATTGACACACCTATTAAGAAAACAATTATTTACATAGTGAGTTTACCATTTTACCTCTATTAATTATGAAGTTAATGAATTAAAAATTTAAGATTTTCAAGAAATTATAAATTTTTTAAAGTAATTAATTGATGATATAATAGATAAAATTATTTTGTCCTTTTTTGATTTATTAAAATGGATAAATAATTAGAGACAACTATAAAAAAAAAAAAATTAAAAACAGAGGGAGTAAGATATTAATAAAACTTAGAGAATGGATTAAGAATTTATTGGCGTATTGGTAACGGTTGAAAACGTTGACAAAATGAATAATTGATTTTGCTTGCTCCCTACACTGGCAAGTAAAGATAAAATAATGAAAGAGTGCATTGAAAGAATCAGAATTGAGAGAGAAGGTGGATTTGTGCATTTTAGTGTATGAGTAACGTTGGAGTCGATGTGGCAGCCACGTACCAATGATGTGTAGTCGAGTCAACTTTGGAGAAGACGAAACAAAAGGGCCCCAACGGTAGTTGAGCTCATTACTAACATATCTTTTATCGTTCATCTCGATTATATCACCCATGTTATGCCTACTTGGAATAATACAAAACTTTACCTACATCTATTTTAAGGTCAAATGTTTTTATCACTTCCTTTTCTCTATCATTAATTACTTGTCAATTTTTAATATATCTATTAAGAAATTAGTAATTGACATATCGTGTTTAATATTTTATTCTTATTAATTATAAAGTGAATGAATTAAAAATTTAAGATTTTCAAAAAGTGTTACTTTTTTCAAAGTAATTAATTGAGGATATAATAGGTAAAAAAAAAATATTATCCTTTTTTAATTTGTGAAAAATGACAAGTAATTTGGGACAACTAACAAAGAAAATGTGAACAAATAATTAGGGACAAAAAGAGTATAAAGTAATACGGACTCCATTCTCTTTTACATGTCATGATAAGATTTGACATAATCTCTAAGAAAAATTAATAATGAGTGTTGTCTGATCAATATATCGAGCGGCGGGTCCAGAATTTTACATTAAGGATGTTCAAAAAAAAGTGTGGCGGATCCAGAATTTCTATTCAATATATTATATATCCGTTATTAAATCTTTAGTCTATATATATGCCTCTTAATTCTAGAATAATTAATATTAAGATCAAAACTAGAAAAAAATAATTAATTCTCTCTTAATTGCTTAATATACTAAAAAGGAACGAAGGAAGTACATAAAATTCATATTGCTAATTTTATTGAATGATAAATGATCGACTCTTTTTTCTTTTGTTAAATGTTAAATATGCAGATAACAAGTTATTTTATTTTGGGAGAAAGGCCTGAACTTGTATTGAAATTGTTGTAATAATTACAAAATTTGGGCACAATATATTATTTTGTGGGCTATTTAATAGTATATTTTAAAGATATATAAGTGTTCAGCTAAACAAATTACTATTTATAATGATGCAATATTTATGATATCCATGTGGACACTTATATATTTTTAAAATACATTATTAATAGTTTAGGGGTAATAGATCCTGCTCAAAATTTGAGATTATTAAAATAATATTGATCAAAGTTCAAATATATTTCAAACTATCCCCTTTTATTTAATACAATCATAAAGTACAGATATTTCCTTGCTCATGATACGTAGTGATGGTAGGCTGAGATGGAGACACAACTACTAAGCAACTCAGCACCACATGGTGATGTAAACATTATATTCTCCCTCCTATGTAGTTATTAGGAACTATGATTTAATTATCTATTTGATTTAATGATTTAATAAAATGAATAAGTATTGTTGCACATAATATAGAGGACATTTTTTGTTAGATGGAGGGAGTAATTACTACTCTTTTGTCTCTATTATTCTCTTTATATAATAATATTTGTCTACTATTAATTTTACACACTTTTAAAAAAATTATAAATAGAAGAGTAATTTTATCATATAACTCTTTGAATATAATAAATACAATGTCTTTAAAAATGTAATAGAAAAATGACTATAATTGATGATAATGGTTAATTAGGAATTAAGTATAAAATTATCCATTAATTTCATATAGTGGACAAGTATGATTCGACTTCCCAAAATAGTATAGTAGATAACTATTGTTGGACGGAGTGAGTAATTACTGATTTCTCTATCTAACAATATTTGTCCACCATTGACTTTGTACATTTCTTAAGAAATTATAAATAAAAGGGTAATTTTACTATTCACCCTTTGAATATAATAAATATAATGTCTTGAAAAATGTAATAGAGAAACGACTATAATTAATGATAATGGTAAATTAGAAATCAAGTATATATTTATTCATTAATTTCATAAAGTGGACAAATATCGTTGGACACCCCAAAATAGTACTATGAATAACTATTGTTTGACGGATGGAGTATTATCTAGAAGTGTCTAGAAAGCATGTGTTTGTCAACATGCTTGCTTCTTGGACAAGTGCAATCTGGTCTTTTATTTTGTATTTTTGTCTGTTATATATTTAAAAATTATGAAAATAATATTACATATCACAATAATTAGCAATTTAAAATATTTGAAAGAGTTAAGAAATGTAATTGACTCTCGAAATTTTATTGGTTCCACATAAAATGGGACAAAGAAAATAGCATATATTATTTGAAAATGACATAAAATGTATAATAAATTACAATAATTAACAACTTAAAATATTTAACGACACATAAAAAATTGATTGACTCTCGAAATTTCCCCAATGAAACATTAGTTAGGACATATTGTTTGAAAATTATGTAAAAATTCTATAAATTACAAAGGTGGTTAGTTTTATAAATTCTATTTTATAAATTCTATTTGAGTCACATAAATTGGGATAAAGGGGTAATATGTATTATTTGAAAATTACTCAAAAAGCACTATAAATCACAATAGTTAACAACCTAAAACATTTAAATACCATATAAAAATTTGAATGAATTTCCAAATTTTATTTGTATCACATAAATTGAGACAAAAGAGTAATATATATTGAGTCTATGATGGCACGAACTCTATATCTAGTAATAATATGTCTATGTTTCGTTAAACCTCTAGCCAGTCAATCTCTCCTCTTATTATTCTACTCTCCTGTTACTTTCGAAATGTAAAGATAATCGTATACTTTTGTTTTAGGAAAAGTAACTAAATGTGACAAAAAAGATTAAAATTTTAAAAAAGTGACACAAGACTTAATTGTTAAATAGAGGTGACAATTTTAAGATTAGTATTAATAACACTAATTTTAAAACTCTCAAATTTTATTAATTCTATAAGAACTCTATTTCCTCCCCCCACCCCCTCCCCGCCCCCACCCATATTTCTGTCACGCCATCCCCACCCTACTACCACCACCCTCATGCTCACCCCTTCTACCGCCGCCACCATTACCACCATCTTCTCCCCCACTACTACTGACACCTCCTTTTCTTACTTCTCCACCATCACCATCACTGCAACACCCCGAAAACTAGTAGGCTAAACTAGAGCATAACATGAGGGTTAGAGTCATAAACGTAACTCCCCATTTTTAAAAATAAAGGGGTTTAGTGTTAGAACATTAAGGTATGACCCCCAAGGACCAACCATGGGTCCTTGAGAAAGACCCTAGAAAACTGCCTGGGCAGTGGACCACGGAGGGGACCCACGCCTCCTGGGTGAGGGGTTGTAGGTCGAGCCTGCAAAGGCACTTTGAACCCTAACCCACATTTCACCAACATGGGCCGTGAGTCCAACCATGGTCGGTCCGTAGGTCAGGGGAATGTGGTTCAGGCCTGGAACTGCTTTTCGGCAGTTAAGTTAGGGGCACTTTGGGGTTTTTTGGATTTAATTAATAACTAAGTGAGGTCATTTTAGACTAAATTATATCACATATATATGGATTTTAACTCACTAAATTAAGTCAAATAGCTCATTATTTCTAAATCCCAAAACTAGTCCCAAAACTTCATTCTCTCCAAAGAAAATTCTCTCTCTAGAACTTCAAGGAAGAAGAAGAAAGAAGTTGGAGCTAGGGTTCAAGGAGAAAGGTTTTCTTCTCAAATCCATTGATATTCATTGCTAAGGTATGGTAGCTCTTCATCCATGGATAGCCTTCATCCATGGAGCCCCTTCAAAACCCCAATTTCAAAGATAGAAATCCCCCCAAAAGTTAGGGTTTGATTCCAAAACCATGGGTTCCTTTCAAAAATGACTCTAATGATTTAATTACTTTATATTATGATTGAATTGATGATTGACTATTATTTTTTATTTTGAAATCCCCATATTTACCAATTATGATCTTGTGATGTGGAATTGTGGATGAAGGAAAAATATTTTGAGATTATGCTTGTAGTAATTGAACTACTTGAATTATGTAATTATCCATGCCTAATGTAGTGAATTCTAGATGTGTTAATTCAATATGAGCTTGATCCTTGAAAGGCAAATTATGAGATTATGCATAATTTATGAAGTTGAGTGTATGATTTAAGAACGCTTTGAGAGTAAAGTGAATATGATTATGATATAGTTGTTGTGTTGTTGAAAGTTAATTTTCATATACACACTTATGCATGAATATGATATGATGTGAAAGGTTTTCTCACAATATGATGATTCTAGGGTTGAAAGGCTTTCTCACCTATTGAATCTATAGGTAGACATGGACGATGAAAGGTTATTCTCATGCATAATCTAATGAGTTATCTTATGAATTATGTTGGATTGAGTGTCAAGACATTTTTCCATGAATATGAACTTAAGTCAAGACTTAATCTATACTCCATGGAAATTAATGCTTAGCACCAAGTGTATATTGACTATGAGATGGAAGCTCTCCCGCTAGTAGAGGTCAGGTTTCTAGAAGAGGTCTCATGAGATGGAAGCTCTCCTGTTAGTAGAGGCCAAATTTCTAGTAGCAATCTCCTTATCTTATAAACTATATGCCCGCATAGGTTATTTAGCTAGTGGATCCACCTAAGCTAAGGGTATGGTTCTACCTTAGGCAAGTAGGACAACCCCTTTTCGATGTGGGGTAGACACCGAATTTCATGTTTTCTCACATGGTCTATGTCGATTAAGGCTAAATCCCACTATGACAACAATATGAACAAGAATATGTATTATGAACTATGGTTACTTAAGAAGTTTTACTTAGCATAGGTGAGATTATGGGGTTTTATTCGTGCATTGCACAAGTATGCTTTGAGGGTATTTATGATATGTTGCTTTTATGTTATGATGATCTAAATGTTGACTATGCTTATGACTTATGCTTTTTTCATTATCTTCAAAACGATGCTTTAACTTAGTAAATTGCATGCATTCCACAAAAATGTCCCTTTTGACATGTTTTCAATTTTTTTATGTATGGTTATCATACTTAGTGTATTTTTGTATTAACACCTACTTTTCCTACATTTTTCCCAAGTGTAGCGTCTGGTTCTCAAGGTGCTAACCATTGTGGCTAGAAGCTTGGATTTGCTTATTCTCCTAGCTTGTTGGTGAGTCTTTATGATTCGAGGACTAGTGTTATCTCTTTATAGTTCCTTTTTTGTACTTCTTTTCAAACTATGTTGTATGGGTTGTGTCCCTTTTCTCATTTGAATATTGTAATAGATGGCTATGTTGAGACAGAGTCTAGACTTACACTTTTTCTTAAATGAAAATTTTAGACTTGAAATGTGTTTTTACTCTTATTGTTCTATAGCTTATGTTATGATATGCTTAGTGTCCTACATGGAGCCTTTCGGGGTTCTATGTGTCATGTTTTATCTAGGGGTTACCCCTGGGTCGTGACAAACTTGATAATCAGAGCACGAGGTTTAGAATGATTCTAGAATGATGTCTCATAAGCCACATCTAGTAGAGTCTTGTTCATGAGTGTGAAGTGCGCCACACTTATGAATGAGAGGCAACAAGATGTTTAGGAAATTTCACTTCTTCATTACTCTTAAGTCGTGCTTTAGAGTTTAACTTTAGAATATTTCTCTTTCCTAATCCTTCTCTTGTGTCTTTAGGATATGAATACACGAAGGACTATCGCTAGAAGGATGGAAGATGAGAATGTGAATGAAGAAGCTCCACCTCAAGCTTCGATTGATCCTTTGGCTATGTGAAATATGGAGGTTAGGTCGGCTTTTCAAATGTTTTCCCAAGCTTTGGTGACTCAAGCCAATAAATAAGTTGTAACTCCGGTGAATCCTAATATGTATTTGGCTGTTTCAAGGGTTAGGGATTTTGCTCGAATGAACCCTCCCAAATTTTATAGCTCCAAAGTGAAAGAGGATCCTCAAAGGTTCATCGACGAGGTTTATAAAGTTCTTTTTATTATAGGGGTATCTTCGGGAGAAGAGGCGGAGTTAGCTGCCGACCAACTAAAAGATGTGGCTCAAGTATGGTATGATCAGTGGAAGAGTGGAGGACCAGTAGGAGCGGGCCCAGTTGAATGGGAATTGTTCAAATCGACATTTCTTGATAGATTCTTTTCCCTAGAGTTGAAGGAAGCAAAGATGCAAGAGTTCATTAACCTACATCAAGGAAGTATGAGTGTGAAGGAGTATGCCCTAAATTTCACTCAATTATCTAAGTATGCTCCACTATGGTTGCAGATTTGAGGGCTAAGATGAATAAGTTTGTGATGGGTATATCTGATATGGTAGTGAAAGAGTGTCGTACCGCCATGCTTATTAGTGACATGAACATCTCTCGTCTCATGGTCCATGCACAACAAATTAAGGAGAAACTCAAGGAAAAGAATAGGGGAAAAGAGCTAGGACTGGTGATGGGAACTTCTCCAATGCTAGTTTCGATAGACAAGGTTGACCAAGGTTTAGACAAAGGTTTTCCAACCAAGGTTCCTCTAGTTCTCCAAGGGTCAACAAGGATAAGGTTTCCAACCCTAAAACTCAAGGAGGTAATAGTGGTGGTTCTTATATGGCTAGGCCTAATTGTGCAAAGTGTGGAAGAAAACATGATGGTAAGTGCCTAGTTGGCACCGATGGGTGTTTTAGTTGCGGGAAGAGTGGCCACAAGATGAGAGATTATCTAATGCTCATGGCCAAAAAATATAAGGTAAACAATCTCTTCCAAGCGGTTCAAACTTTAATGCCCCAAAGCAAAACCGCTTTTATGCTCTTCAATCCCGAGGTGACCAAGAGAGCTTCCCAGATGTTGCGATTGATATGTTAAAAGTCTTTCTTATTGATGTGTATGCCTTGTTAGATCCCGATGCTACTTTGTCCTTTGTGACACCCTACGTGGCCATAAAGTTTGATATACTCCCCGAAGTGTTGGTAGAACCTTTTTCGGTCTCTACCCTGATTGGTGACTCAGTGGTGGCCAAGAGAGTCTGTATGAGATGTCCCATTTCCTTATCCCATAGAGTTACCTTGGTGGATATGGTAGAATTAGACATGTTAGACTTTGATGTGATTTTGGTTATGGATTGGTTGCATGCATGTTATGCCTCTATCGATTGTAGGACTCGAGTGATTAGATTCCAAGTTCCAAATGAGCCTATCTTAGAGTGGAAGGGGGGAAATTCTACACCTAGAGGTCAATTTGTCTCTTGTCTTAAAGCTAGGAAGATGATCTCTAAAGGGTGTATTACTATCTTATTAGGATGAGGGATGTTGAATCCAAAACCCGTTCTCTAGAGTCGATTTTGGTAGTGAATGAGTTCCCGGAAATTTTCCCTGATGATTTGCTTAATATTCCTCCCAAGCAGGAAATATATTTTGGTATTGACCTTTTACCAAATACGCAACCTATCTCTATCCCTCCTTATAGAATGGCTCTGGCCGAGTTAAAAGAATTTAAATAGCAACTAAAGGATTTATTAGAAAAGGGCTTCATCCGACTGAGTATCTCTCCATGGGGTGCTCCGATGTTGTTTGTTTGTTTGAAAGAAGGATGGGTCTCTTAGAATGTGCATCAATTATCGTCAATTGAATAAAGTGACCATCGAGAATAAGTATCCTCTCCCAAGGATAGATGACTTGTTTGACCAACTTCAAAGGGCTATCTATTTCTCTAAGATTGATCTTCATTCGGGTTATCACCAATTGAGGGTGAGAGGGGATGATATTCCAAAGATGAACTTTAAAACCCGGTATGGTCACTATGAGTTTGTGGTAATGTCGTTTGGGTTGACTAATGCTCCTACGGTGTTTATGGACTTGATCAATAGAGTGTTTAGGCAATACCTAGACATGTTTGTGATTGTGTTTATCGATGATATCTTGATCTACTCAAGGAGTGAGAATGAACATGTGGACCATTTGAGAATTCTATTGCAAGTTCTGAAGGACCAACAACTTTTTACAAACTTTAGCAAGTGTGAATTTTGGTTAAGCTCCATAACTTTCCTTGGTCATATTGTGTCAAGTAAGGGTATTTAGGTAGATCCGAAGAAGATGGATGCGGTCAAGAGTTAGGCTAGACCTCTATCTCCTTCTAACGTTTGAAGCTTTTTGGGTTTTGCCGGGTACTATAGAAGGTTTGTTGACGGATTTCCTCCATTGCTTCTCCATTGACGGCTTTGACTCAAAAGAAGGCTAAGTTTGTATGGTCGGAAGCTTGTGAGAAAAGTTTCCAATAATTGAAGGATAGACTTACTTCCGTTCTAGTGTTGATCTTACCGGAAGGTACGAATGGTTTTATGGTGTATTGTGATGCCTCTAGAGTTGGGTTGGGATATGTGCTTATGCAAAATAGTAAGGTTGTTGCCTATGCTTCAAGGCAACTTAAAGTCCATGAGAAGAATTATCATACGCATGATCATGAGTTAGCAACGGTTGTGTTTGCCTTAAAAATATGGAGGCATTATTTGTACGGGGTCCATGTGGATGTTTTCACCGATCACAAGAGTCTTTGATATGTGTTTAGTCAAAAGGACTTGAATCTTTGTCAGAGAAGGTGGCTAGAATTATTGAAGGATTATGATATGAGTGTCCTTTATCACCCTGACAAAGATAATGTGGTAGCGGATGCTTTTAGTAGGTTGTTGATGGGTAGTGTGGCTTCTGTAGAGGATGAAAAGAAAGAGTTTGTTCTTGAGTTGCATAAGTTGGCCCGACTAGGTGTTCAACTAATGGATTCTGCCAAGGGTGGTGCCATGGTTCAAAATAGTTCCGAATCGTCCTTTGTGATGGATGTGAAGTCTAAGCAAAGTCTTGATCCTATCTTGGTTGAGTTGAAATAGGTTGTACTCAAAAAGTCTGTTGAGGCTTTATCCCAAGGGGGAGATAGGGTATTAAGGTATCAAGGTAGGTTATGTGTTCCAAATGTTGACTGCTTGAGACAGAAAACTTTAGAAGAAGCTTACAGTTCTCGGTATTCTATTCACCCGAGAGCCACCAAGATGTACCGTGACCTATAGGATGGAATGGGATGAAAAAGTACATCATAAAATTTGTGGACAAATGTCCTAATTGTCAACAAGTTAAGGTTGAACACCAAAGGATGGGAGGCTTGTCATAAGATATTGCTATTCCTACTTGGAAGTGGGAAGATGTGAAAACGGATTTTATTGTAGGCTTGCCACATACTAGGTGGCAACATGACTTGATATGGTTAATAGTGGATTGGATGACTAAGTCCGCTCATTTCGTTCCCATCAAGGTGTCCTATTCGGTGGAAGAATATGCTAAATTCTATGTGAGGGAGATAGTAAGGCTACATGGTGTGCCCTTGTCTATAATTTCGGATCGAGGTCCCCAATTTACTTCACAGTTTTGGAAGTCTTTCTAAAAGGGGCTAGGTACCATGGTGAAGCTTAGTACAATTTTTCACCCTCAAACGGATGGTCCAGTGGAACGCACCATTTAGACTTTAGAGGGCATGTTAAGGGAATGTGTGATATATTTTAAGGGAAATTGGGATGACCATATGTCGTTAGTTGAGTTTTCATATAATAACATTTATCATTCGAGTATCAACATGGCTCCATTTGAGGCTCTCTATGGTAGGAGATGTAGGTCCCCTATATTTGAAGTAGGGGAAGTTGCTCTCCTAGCCCCAAAATTAGTGCATGAGGCCATTGAGAAGATTCAAGTTATTAGAGAGAGGTTGAGAACAACCCAAAGTCGGCAAAAGTCTTATGCCAATGTTAGGAGAAAAGATCTCGAATTCGATTCCCATGATTGGTTTTATTTGAAGATCTCACTCATGAAAGGTGTTATGAGGTTTGGAAAGAAGGGAAAACTTAGTCCTTGATTTGTGAGTCCCTATGAGATTTTGAGGCATGTGAGCAAAGTTGTATATGAGTTAGACTTGCCAAATTAGTTGGAATTAGTGCATCCGGTGTTCCTTGTCTCAATGTTGAAGAAATGTATTGGGGATCCATCACCGACAATTCCCTTAGAGGGATTAGAGATTAAGGAGAATCTTGCTTATGAAGAGGTACCGGTTGAGATTCTAGACCGACAAGTCAAGGTTAAGAAACAAAGAAGTTGCCTCCGTGAAGGTAATGTGGAGGAATCACTTAGTTGATGGTGCTACTTAGGAGGTTGAGGCCAATATGAAGTCCTGATATCCTTATATCTTTCCTTCTACTCCTATTCAAGCTTGAGGTAAGTAGTTCCTCTTGAGTTTTGTTGTTTAGGATTCATATGTGATCTATGTGTTTCCATGATTTCCTTATGTTATTCATGTTCTTGAGAAATTCATGTTTAGTAAGAAAATGAGTTTTCATGATTTATGTTCCTCATTTTGTTCTGCATTTAGTATGAGTTGCCTATTTGACTTCATGAGATGAATTGGTGAACATGCTTAATATGCATATGCTTTCTTGGGTAAATTACATCTTGGCTCCATGACATTGTGTTGAGCATGCTTTTAGTTTGGAGAAGGAAGTTCCTCCTATGAATACGAGAAATGTTGAAATTTCATGCATAATTGGTTGTTAGATGTAGTTCCTACTTCCTTGATGGGGTTGATGTTTCCTCCTTTCAATTGTGCTTACTTGAATGTTTCATGCATGATGGGCTGCTAGTCTTGAGTCTTTACTTCCGTAAGGTGTCTAGATTGTCATTCGAGGATGAATGTTCCCAAGGAGGATATATTGTAACACCCCGAAAACTAGTAGGCTAAACTAGAGATTAACACAAGGGTTAGAGTCGTAAACGTAACTCCCCGTACTTAAAAATAAAGGGGTTTAGTGTTAGAACATTAAGGTATGGGACCAACCATAGGCCTTTACAAAGAACCTAGAAAACTTCCTGGTCAGTGGACCACAGAAGGACCCACGCCTCGTGGGTCAACCCATGATCATGGGTGAGAGGGTCGTAGGTCGAGGCTGCAAGTGAGGCTCTTTGAACCCCGAACCATGTTTCACCAGCACGAGCCGTGGGTCCAACCATGATACGTAGGTAAGGGTCTCATGGATATGCCAAATTCTCTGACCATGAACCATGTCCAACCAGGACAAGTCGTGGTTCCATACACGGTCCGTAGGTCTGGGGTCCATGGTTCAGTCCTAGAACTGTTTTTTGGCAATTAAGTTAAGGCACTTTGGAGTTTTTTGGTTTTAATTAATAAATAAGTGAGGTCATTTTAGACTAAATTATATCGCCTATGTAAGGATTTTAATTCACTAAATTAAGTCAAATACCTCATTATTTCTAAATCCCAAAACTAGTCCCAAAACTCATCCTCTCCAAAGAAAATTCTCTCTCTAGAACTTCAAGGAAGAAGAAGAAGGAAGTTGGAACTAAGGTTCAAGGAGCAAGGGTCTCTTCTCAAATCCATTGGGATTCATTGCTAAGGTATGTTAGCTATTCCTCCATGGAGCCCCATCAAAACTCCAATTTCAAAGATAAAAAATCCCTAAAAAGCTAGGGTTTGATTTCAAAATCATGGGTTCCTTTCAGAAACTATTGTAATGATTGAATTACTTTATATTATGATTGAATTGATGATTGATTATGGTTTTTATGTTGAAATTCCCAAGAACCCATGAAATACCATAATTCCCAATTATGATCTTGTGATGTGGAATTGTGGACGAAAGAAAGATATTATGAGATTATGCTTGTAGTTATTGAACTACTTGAATTATGTAATTATCCATGTCTAATGTAGCGAATTTTAGATGTGTTGATTCAATATGGGCTTGATCCTTGAAAGGTAAATTATGATATTATGCATAATTTATGAAGCTTAATGTATGATTTAAGAACACTTCGAGAGTAAAGTGAATATGATTATGATCTAGTTGTTGTGCTATTGAAAGACTATTCTCATATACACACTTATGCATAAATATGATATGATGTGAAAGGTTTTCTCACAATATGATGATTCTAGGGTTGAAAGGCTTTCTCACCTATTAAATCTATATGTAGACGTGAACGGTGAAAGATTATTCTCACACATGATCTAATGAGCTATCTTATGAATTATGTTTGATTGAGAGTCAAGAAATTCTTCCATGAATATGAACTTAAGTCAAGACTTAATCTGTACTCCATGAAAATTAATGCTTAGCACCAAGTGTATATTGACTATGAGATGGAAGCTCTTCGGCTAGTAGAGGTCGGGTGTTTAGAAGAGGTCTCATGAGATGGAAGCTCTCTCGTTAGTAGAGGCTGAGTATCTTGTAGCAATCTCTTTATCCCATAAATTATGTGCCCTCATAGGTTATTTAGCTAGTGGATCCACCTAAGCTAAGAGTATGGTTCTACCTTAGGCAAGTAGGACAACCCTTTTTCGGTGTTGGGTAGACACCTGATTCCATGTTATCTCACATGGTCTATGTCGGTTAAGGCTAAATCCCACGATGACAACAATATGAACAATAATATGTATTATGAACTATGGTTACTTAAGAAGCTTTACTTAGCATGTGTGAGATTTAGGGTCTTATTCATGCATTGCACAAGTATGCTTTGAGGGTATTTCTGATATGTTCCTCTTATGTTATGATGATCTAAATGTTGACTATGCTTATGACTTATGCTTTTCCATTATCTTCATAATGATACTTTAATTTAGTACATTGCATGCATTCCACTAAAATGTCCCTTTTAGCATGTTTTCAATGTTTTTATGCTGGCTATCATACTTAGTGTATTTTTGTACTAACACCTACTTTTCCTACATTTTTCCCAAGTGTAGGGCCGGTTCTCAAGGTGCTAATCATTGTGGCTAGAAGCTTGGATTTTCTTATTCTCCTAGTTTGTTCGTGATTCCTCGTGATTCGAGGACGGGTGTTATCTCTTTGTAGTTCCTTTCTTATACTTTTTTTTTCAGACTATGTTTTGTGGGTTGTGTCCCTTTTCTCATTCGAATATTGTAATAGATGACTATGTTGAGACTTAGAGTCTAACTTACGCTTTTCTTTAAATGAAAATTTTAGACTAGAAATGAGTTTTTACTTTTATTGTTCTATTGCTTATGCTATGATATGCTAAGTGGCTTACACGGAACCTTTCAGGGTTCTATGTGGCATGTTACATGTAGGGGGGTACCCTTGGGTCGTGACAGTCACCTCTTACTACTCATTCTCCACTATCATGACCACCACTTTTTCCTCCTTCTCACCACCACCGTTGCCACAACAATCATCATCTCCTCTTCCACCATCACCACCAACACTATCAGCTCCTCATCACCTATAGCCACTATCTCCTTCATCCCACTATATAAAAATTAAACAACGTTAAATATTTCTACAAAAACTATGCATAAGTTGTAATAATAACTAAAGGGGTAACGAATGGGAAAAAAGATAATATAACAGAGAATTGAGGTTATCAACCCTCATCTAAAAGCTTGACCTTTTCTGGAAATAATAAATTTGGGATCAAGGACAAGGGTTAGTAAAGCAAACACCCGTAGCAAACCAAGTTATGTGATGATATTCATCTATTTAGGGGACCAATCACTTAGATGAACTTAACTTACCGATCTTGATGCTACACACTATAATATGTTACTAATATACAGTCTTACAAAATTTTGACTATATGGGGATCAAAGAGTCCTAGTTTTGTCTCTCATTGATTTAAAAATACGTTTACTTAATACTCTATTAGTTGCTACTTGTGACGAACATAAATATTGTTGATTATACGAAATCCCCCCTTTTGTAAATAATACCATTAAGAGCCTAATAAACACAATTGTCAAGTGTCCAAATGATATTCCTCATGGAATCAATCCTAACTTTAGTTAGAATCTATATTTGAACAAAACACAATTTATATTTATTTTTATAAGTGTAATTTGGACGTATCAATAACACCAAATTCTTGTGAATGAATCATTTCCTAATTTGTACCTCTATGTTCAAGTTGGTCAAAATACAAGCGAGTTTCTACGGACCATTGGTTGAAGTCGTAGGGTCTGTTGGTAGTTTTTAATTAAGGGTGTTTTGGTATTTTCCTTCCTAATAAACCCCTAAAATATGTCATGTTGTTCTTATAACTACCCCCTATAAATATTTTTACTCTTAAGACTAACCCTAAATCCCCTCATTCACTCAATTCTCCCAAAATCCCTAAGTTTTTTTTCTCCAAAATTCTCTCAAGAGCTCAAAGGTGAAGAGCTAGGTTTCAAGCTTCATGGTCTTATTCTTCTTGCATTATTAGGGCTTTGATTATCAAGGTATGTGGGAATTCACCAATGGATTCCTTTCATACATTGTGTCCCAAATGAATTTCAATCTCTAATTCAATTTCACCATATTATCTTAGGGTTTCATGTGATTTTTTGTGGGTTCAATTCATTATGATTTAATTACTTGTTCTCAGTCTTATTATGCATGATTGATAGAGTTATATGATTTTCATTGATTTCACCAAACCCATGCCTATGCATTATGAACATGAATTATGAAAACAACTTGTGAACTGATAAGCTATGATCATGAATTTGATTAAGAATTTATGTATGTTTTATGAAAAGAATGATTTATGACTAAAAGATGATTTTAAGATAAAGTGTCAATGATATGTAAAAGGCTTTCTCACAATTGAAAGGAATCATAATTTAGATGTTTAGAAAGCTAAGTGTCTATTATGAAGAAGTTTATGAAATCATGATTTGAAAGAAGCTACTCTAATATGAACTTATGATTGGATTGTTAGTCTTAATTTTTCCTTTTCAAGTATTTTGATATGATTATGACTTTTTCATTGGGATTTACTTAGCACTGAGAGGACTTTGAGACAGAGGCTCGCCTACTAGTAAAAATCGGATCTCTAGAAGCAGTCTCCTTGTCCCTTAACTACGTGCCCCCCTAGGATTTTCTTAAATGACCTAAACTAGTGGATCCACTTTATCAAAGAATAAATGTGATGGAGTTCTACCTTGGCAAGTAGATTCTCCTTTCCGGTGTGAGGGTCAAACCAGATTTCAAGTTATAGCTCACAAGGTCTTACTGTTGATTAACAGTAAATATCCCACAAAATGAACTATATTTTCTTCAAAGATTTTATTATAGCTTCTCAAATAGTTTTAAGTATGAATTTACCTCGTATATGATTTATGATTTCTTTACAAAGGCTTTTATCACGTTTTACATGGTTTTGCATATCATAGTTAAATTCATTAGTTATCATGCTTTAGGTTTTTATACATTTCTCCATACTTAGTAAATTCACCATACTAATGCATAGTTGTACCTATATTGTCTCATAATATAGGGTCCGAAGCTCCTCCTCCTGCTCATGGCTAGCTTGGATTGCTCTACTAACACTTTGGATTGGTGAGTCTCATGGTTCGAGGAAAAAACCATTTATGTTTCTCTTATTTTATTGTCTTTAATTAAGCTTGTACATGGTGTATGAGTTTCGTCCCACCTACTCTTATGATGTTAGAAAGGTTATGTTAGACACAATTATATTTCTACACTTATGTTCATATTACTTTTATGATGAGACTTATGTTGCCCATTCTCTCACTCTTGTTGTATTTTGGTTGCGTCATGCTTATTTAAAGTGACTTTTTTAGATCTTTTGGGGATTTATTCACCATGTAACATCTAGGGTGTACTTTAGATTTTGACAAACTTGGTATTCAGAGCATCAAGTTTTAGAAAGGTCCTAAGTTGTCTGACAAGCCGCAAAGAGTATAGTCTTATGCATGAGTGTGAAGTGCACCACATTTATGAATAAGAGGCTACAAAGTATGTAGGAAACCTTACTTCTTTCACTACTCTAAAGTCGTTCCATAGAGTTTATCTCTATAAAGGTCTTTCTCCTAACTCTTGTCTGATACTTTTCAGGACATGCCTCCTAGAATAGATAACATAAGAAGTAATGTTGAGCCCAAGGTTCCTCAAGTGCCGATCTATCCTTCGGCCGAGCAAGTGACTCATGTTGAATTTCGAGTTGGTTTCCAACTGTTGAATCAAGCTATGACGGTCCAAGCTAATAGAGAGATTATTTCTCCCATGAACCTAATTGTGGCTACGACAGCGATAAGGAAAATGGACTTCACTATGTTGAATCCCTCAGAGTTTTATGATTCAATAGTTGATAAAGATACTCAAGAGTTTGCTGATGAGATTGGTAAAATAGTGGAAATTATATGAGTGTCAATGATGGAGAAGTTAGAATTGACCGCTTATAAACTCAAAGGTGTTTCTCAAATTTGGTTAGACCATGGAAGGAAAAGAGGGCTATTAATGCAGGTCCTCTTGATTGTTTCTTTTCCCTTGAGATGAGAGAGGCAAATATGCTTGAGTTCATTAATATTCATCAAGGAAATATGAGTGTGAAAGATTATATTTTGAAGTTTACTCAATTGGCTAAGTACGCTCCAACTATGGTTATCAATTCTAGGGAAAAGATGAGTAAATTTGTATCGCGTGGGTCTAAAATGGTGGTAAAAGAGTGTCGAACTGCCATTTTGATAAGGAGATTAATATCTCCCGTTTGATGATACATGACGAAAAAATTGAAGAGGATAAGCTAAAAGAGAAGTCTAGAGAGTCCAAAAATGCAAGGACCGATTATTCTCATTCTAGGTCCGGTGGACATGGTCAACCTTAATTCTAGAAAAAAAATTTGATCAAGGTTCTTCTAATACTCCTAACCTAGTTTAAATAAATATACGGTGTCTAACCGTAAGCTTCAAGGAGGTGGTATTAGTGGATCTTCTACTCTCGCTTGCTAAAAGTGAGGCAAGCGTCGCTCAGGAAGATATTTAGGTGGTACGAATGGTTTCTTTGGTTGTGGGAAGACTGGTCATAAGGTGAGAGATTGCTCTTTAGTTGTTACTAAGGGAAGGTATGGTAGGCAAGCTCAGCCTAGTGGTTCTAGTATAGGGGATCCTTTTTAGAATAGGTTTTATACTCTTCAGACTCGACGCGATCATAAGGGTTCTCTAGATGTTGTGATCGGTATGTTAATGGTCTTTTACCTTGATGTGTATGATTTTCTTGATCCTGATGCTACATTGTCTTTTATGACTCGTTATATGGGTATGAGATTTGATGTCAGTTCCAATATTCTTTTAGAACATTTTTCAGCCTCTACGCCTATTGGTGATTCTATTGTTACTGAATGAGTATATTGAAATTTCCTTATTTTTGTTTCTTTTGAAGTCACTTATGTTGATCTTGTAGGGCTTGATATGTTAGATTTTGATGTTATTCTTGGGATAGATTAGATTCACTCTTACTATGCTTCCATAAATTATAGGACCCAATTGGTCATATTTCAGGTTTCGAACGAACCTCTCTTAAAATGGAAAGGGAAAAATTCTACTCCTAAGGTTCAGTTCATATCTTGCCTAAATACTAGGAAAATGATTTCTAAGGGTTGTAATCATCATCATGTTCGGATTAGGGATACAAATTTTGAAACCCCTACTCTTGAGTCAGTTCTAATTGTAAATGAGTTTCCAAAAGTATTTTTCGATGATCTTCTCGATATTCCACCTGAAAGAGAAATAGACTTTGGTATTGACCTTCTCCTAGATACGCAACCTATTTCTATTTCTTTTTCCATACGATCTCGACAGAACTTAAGAAATTAAAGGATCAATTGAAAGACTTATTGGATAAGAGTTTCATTATAGTGAGTATCTTTCCATGGGATGCTCCAGTATTATTTTTTTGAAAGAATGCTGGTTATCTCCAAATGTGCATTAACTATCGGCAATCGAATAAAGATAAAATAAATATTGAGTATCTTATTCCAAGGATTTTGATGATTTGTTTTATCAACTCCAAGGTGCGAGTTTCTTCTCTAAGATTGTCCTTTGATCAGGTTATCACGAATTGAGGGTAAAGAAAGATGACATTTAGAAGATGATTTTTTGAACTCGATATGGTCATTATGAGTTTTTGGTAATGTCTTTTAGTTTGACTAATGCTTTGGCATCATTCATGGACTTGATGACTATGGTCTTCAAACAATATCTTGAGATGTTCTTGATTGTATTTATCAATGATTTTTTGATTTACTCTCAAAGTAAGGATGAACATGTTGAGCATTTGAAGATTGTGTTGCAAATTCTCAATGATCCTGAATTGTATGTGATGTCTAGAAAATTTGAGTTTTGGTTGAGGTCTATTGCTTTCCTTGGCCATATTGTCTATAGTAAAGATATTCAAGTTAATCTTAAGAAAATCGAGGTGATTAAAAATTGACCTAGACCTTTGCCCGCTTCAAATATATGGAGTTTATTGGGTTTGGTTGGTTACTATAGAAGCTTCGTGAAAGGATTTTCCTTTTTTACTTCACCTTTAACCGCACTGACTCAAGAGAAGGTAAAATTCCCATGGTCGGATCTTGTGAGAATAATTTCAAAGCGTTAAAGGATAGACTCACTTCAGCCCTTATATTGATGCTACCTAAAGGATCAAATTGTTTTTCGGTATATTTTGATGCTTCACGGATTGGTCTTGGTTGTGTTTTGATACAACATCAGAAAGTAATCGCTTATGCTTCAAGGTAATTGAAACTACATGAAAAGAATTATTCGACTCATGATTTGGAGTTAGCGATAATGGTTTCTGCCTTAAATATTTGGTGACATTACCCATATGTACACATCTATGTGTTTACCGACCACAAGAGATTGAAGTATGTATTCACCCAAAAGGACTTGAATTTTTCTCGAAAAAGGTGGTTTGACTTATTGAAAGAATACGACATAAGTGTTCCTTATCATCTAGGTAAAGAGATTATGGTGACGACTGATCTTAGTCTACTATTGATGAAAAGTGTTGCTCATGTTAAGGATGAAAAAATAAGAGCTAGTTCGTGATGCTCATATATTAGCCTGATTGGGTGTTCAATTGGTTGATTCTAATGAAGGTGGTACGATTGTTCAAATGGTTCAGAATCGTCTGTTGTTTATCGATGTAAAGGCTAAGCAAGATATTGATATAGTTATGGTTGATTTGAAGAAGTCGGTTTCCAAAAAAGCCATTGAGGCTTTCTTTCAAGGGGAGATGGTATCCTTCGATACCAATGTCAATTATGTTTTCCGAATATTGATAAGTTGAGGAACTAGATTTTGATGGAATCTCCCAATTCTTGGTATTTTATTCACTGATGTACAACAATTCACAAGAGGTCAATTGATGGAATGAGATGAAGAAAGATATTGCAGAATTTTATGCTAAATGTCCTAATTATCAATAAGTGAAGATTGAGCATCAAAAAATGGGTGGTTTGGCTCAAGACATTAGTATTTCTACGTGGAAGTGGGAAGATTTGAATATGGACTTTATTACGGGTTTACCTTCTACCTATTATTAGGTCATTGTGGACTGAATGATGAAGTCGACTCATTTTCTTCCAATAAAGACTTCATTTTCAGTCTAAGAGTATGCCAAGCCTTATATTCAGGTAAGGGTAAGGGTGCATGGAGTACCCTTGTGCATTATATTAGATCTCGATACTTAATTAACATCTTTATTTTTGAAGTCGTTCTAAAAGGGAATTGGTATTCAAATGAAGCTTAGCTCGACTTTTCATCCTCAAAATGATGGACAAGCCGAGCATACTGTCTAGACTTTGGAAGATATGTTGAGAGATTGTGTTATTGACTTCAAGGGTAATTGGGATAACTGTTTGCCTTTGATCGAGTTTGCTTATAATAATAATTATCACTCGAGTATCCAAATGGCTCCGTACGAGGATCTCTATGGAAGGAGGTGTAAGTCTCCTATTTGTTGGTTCAAAGTTGGTGAGTCACTTTTGTCACACCCCAAAATAGGGAGGCGTAACTGGCATTCAATACCATATTTGATCAAGATAGCCATTGAAACATACTAGCTAACTAAACTATGGGATAAAACGATCGGTCAACACAACATTTAAAATGCGAAGCCTGGACCGTTAAGGTCGTGACCTAAATAGCAATAAACCATATAAACAATGGTAGACAAGCCAAAAATAAAGATGGACTAGCTAACCGACGAGACCACAACAGAAGACATACCTACTTACACTTACACATATATATACATGCAAAGCCTATGGAATCGAGATTGAAACCTACAAAAGAAACCCAGAATAGTGTGTCCACAATAGCCTCTACGAGTGAAATAAGCACTTTTGGGACAAGTCCCCGACCATACCCAAACTGTACAACAAAATTAAACATCCTCTGATAGCCCTAGGATAAGATGGAGCTTACCAACTTATAGCTGAACTCGAATCCTTACGGGTGGGTCGTTCAGAATCCCTGCCTGGACCTGCTCGAATGAAACAAAAAAAAATTAATGTCCCTAGGCAATGGGACGTCACTATGAATAAAAATATACTAATAAGTAACGAGGAAACTAGAATAATAAGTAGCTATTGTAAAAGTGTAATAGAGATACCACTTGAAACTGAAACTCAAATAATCTCCGTAGCTGACATTTGACCTCCTACTATTTAGCTATGCATGGTATACTCGTATAATGGTATGTTGTGAATACACACACTCTCACACACACACACATATATAAATCCAAATGCATGACATACCCAGCCAAATGCTGTCAATGGTGGTGCCTCCCGATAGCTAATCAACATCATATTCGTCAACTTGTGGCCATCTGTGTCTTATACATATTAATATAGGCAATAGGCCCCATACCTCCCGATTATAGCCCGAGAGTAGAATACATAGTATGTCATGTCATGGATTTATAATGCATATATGTTACCATTGTCATGTGGCCAATCTCGACCCGTTTGTACTCTCGTTCTCATAACTTAGTAATCACTTTCGTATAACATGTAACTGTCTCATGGAACTTTATAGATTTTTCTGAATAAGCTTCAAAACATAACCCGACTTTTAGAAAGATAGTATAACCTGGAAGACGTTCATAAAAAAGCTTAAGCTGCTTCATTAGTTCCAATACTTGGTTCCTAGATAAGTTATAAAAGAAAGTATTTTAAAATCAAGTGTCCTAATAGTTTAACCATTTAGTTATATTTGAAAGTTTTGAAAATCGTGTATTACTTTAAAGATTTTTCATAATAAACTTTAGTGGGGAAAGAGGACTGGTTAAAAATACTAAATGTCTCCCATAATATTTTGGAGTGACACCACCCAAAGAAGAATAAGAATTCATACATATGGATATATAGTCAAGGAAATGATAAAATGACATGGCAATATGAGCACAGGCCACTGCCCATCAGACTTTAGAAGGAAATGTCAACGATGCTTTTGTAATATGCACTTGTGAGTTAGCTACCCATGTTGCTGCCTTACCTTCCATTGCAATCTACCCTGCAATCCATTGCATAAAACTCTCCCTTGAGACAAGATCTTTCATCTTATCTTCACTAATCACTGCATGGTGGTGACCCTCAAATAGACCCACTGTAGCAGGTGTTATGTACTCCGAGCTATGTAGAAACATGTTCAAAGTAGTTTTAGAGATCTTGACAGCTTCACCTCGAACAATCACCTCAGTTAGTGGTGTCCATGTCGCTGTGAGTTTTTTTTCCCCTTCTTAGTTGTTTCAGTATGTGCAACAAAGTTCATTAGAAAGGCTGCATAGGAGGCGTAAAACTCTTTGGTTAAAGTGTCGTATTGCCCTAGCTTCATAGTCATCCATTCAAACTGATGTTGTTTGAACAAGTTCTAAATATTTGGAAAATCTTGTATATATGCCTCCACAACACTAGACATAGAGATAACTGCTCCCCCGCCAATGCCGTCGGACTTGGATAGTATGTCATTCTCAAAGATATCCTTCAATCCAGGAATGGTCCACATCCGGCGAAAGCTATCAATGAGATGTTGTTGCACCACTATGTCAGCCTCTTTCTGGTGAACAAACTATACCAACGACATATCGGGTTAACTAGCATCACTATGCTCCTAGTTGTCTCTCTCTTCCTCTTAATTCTTAATTGGCTGTGGGTCATTAGTTGACGCCCAAGATGCACCGTCTGACCCCTACCCGCTCCCAGACTGGTCTCCTTCCTCTTCTGACTAGGAAGGAATGTGTTGTATGATAGCCTTGGTTGTCCGAATCTAGTAGCCTGGGAAGAGTGAGCTTCAATTTCTATATTTACTTAGACCTTAGAGCTACACAATACCTCCGCACTCGAACTTTGTTCGGGAGAAGACGGGGTGAGGTGTGCGATGGTGTCTTCTTGTGACTTTATTTTCCCTTTTTACCTGAGAGACAATGAGTTAAAATCCACGTATATTAAACTTGCCTTAAGAATGTCCTCACTTAATCTATCATTTAGAAGGGCCACACCATGAACACCGAATGAAATAAGAAATGAAAAATCTTTTTGGTTTTTTTATACGAGGAACTATACGGTCCATGGTAGGTACAATGACCCGTCTAGACCATCGTGAACTTTAACCAGTGAGTGCCAACCACCTAAGTGTGGTTCACGAAGAGTTTCACGGCACGTGCACCCGTGGACAATCTTTGAAGCCTATCGTGTACTAACACTTAGGCCAGTTTTTTAGTCGACTTGCTTTACACATACACCGATCAAATTTAAGCACTCAAAAAAAAGAATCCTCTAAGCCTTCCCCCAACATGATTCCATTTTTTCACAAACCAAATACAAAATCAACATCTAATTGTAGAAATCTAGTAACTACAACCTTACCCACAATATGTGAACACACCTAATCAATTTATCATTCAATAATACCCTAAAAAGGATCAATAAAACTAATTTTATACATGATTTTGATAAGATCAAACTTATATCAAGTAAAGGATGAGGACTTACTTCAATTTAAGCCCTAATGTTTGCACAAAATGAGAAGAAAGAGACTTGATTTTGGGATTTTCCTGCAATGATGAATTAAGGCTTGAATGATTCTTTGATTTCTTGATATATATGATATAAACCTCTTTGTTGACCCCAAAAAGATGTTAGGAATAAAGAGAAAGGGAAAGAACCCAGCGTTTAGCTCTTTGGAGTCTTTTCAAATACCTTGATTTTGATTTCACAGCCGCGTGGATCGGGTGGGGTCTGTTAGTGCCAACCTAGCCTTGACGGGTTGTTATGTGGCTCGTGAAGAGCACCACGGCCCGTACAAGTGCTCATGAGAAATGCTTAGCCAAGAAAACTTACATGCAAGTTCACAAGAGGCTAAAAGGTCCATCTAAGGTTAGACGGGTCGTAAACCCTTTCGTGAACATTTTTCTCTTTTTCCAGTGAGCTCCACCTATTTTGTCTTGCTACTTCACGAGCCGTGAAGTATTGTACGACCCGTTTAGTGCCTCATAAAGAACATTCCAGGCCTTTACTTTTCCAAACTTTTTCCAAATTTTCCTGCACACATGCACACACTTTAACTCTATAAAAATAATAAACTATTACGAGAATTTAAACTACCTATTACAATTACATCTTGGGTTACCTCCCAACTAGCGCACAATTTATCGTTGCGGCACGACGCATGTTACTTGATTAGTTAGAGTTCATCAAGCTTGCATTCCTCAACTATCTTCACTTCCTCTGGGACTCCCAAATATGCCTTTATTTGCTGGCCATTTGCTTTGAAGCTCTCACATTTTTCATTCTCGAGTTCAATGGCTCCCAACTGAAACACTTGGGTTACTTTGAATGGTCTAGACCATTTGGACGTTAGCTTTCTCGGAAATAGGAATAGCCTTGAGTTAAACAATTGCACCAAGCCATTAGGACTGAGAATCCTCTTCTCAATATTTTTTTCATGATACAATTTCAACCTTTTCTTGTACAATGCAGATCTCTCTAAATTAGTCAAGGGTCGAGGACCAGTGTATTTGACATCAAATTTTAAGTGAGGATGATAGACCTATTAGTAACGATAGTTAGTAACTTGGAATTGGGTGGGAATATAAAGGTTGTATTGGTGTTTAGCAAGAGGGGTAGGCTTGTAAAGTCTTAGACCCGTTTGGCAGGAGATATTAATCAAAATAGTCCATCGATTAAAATTTAGTTGAACAAAAACATTGTTTGGTTACTTCATTTAACCTAATCCATGGATTAGTTATACTTCATACAGGGTCTTATTTTATTCCTAGAACAGGGAGAAATAACTAATCCAAGGTTTAACAATCCTTGGATAAGACCCCTAAATGACTAAATTATCCCCAAAAAAAATGTCCCACTTTTTTTTTTTTTTTGTAATTTAATGTTCCTTTTTATTTATGTGAGAATATTTATAAATTTTCTTTTAACTTCTCCAAATTCGTTCCATGTAATTTGATGATTTTCAAACTAATATTTTTTTTCCATGGAATTTGATTTGTTATATTGAGTTGATTTTTTTGGTTTTTTTTTTTTTTTTTATAGTTCGTCGATTGACCATTTGAACTATTTGTTTTTTTTATATAAAAAAGATAAGCTTCACGTATTTGAACAATTTAAGTAGCATTAAATCTATTTTAAGTTTAAGGAATATTTGACCAACAAAAAATTAGAAATATACCGTGCTATCAAGGATCTCTATAGTAGCATATCACAACTCAAAATTAAAAATATTTTTTTATATATATTTTAGTATTAAACTTGACTAGTTAAATGAGATATAAAATCTCATAATAACTCAAGGGTATAATACGAAAAAAACTTTTTCTAGATTTTTAAACTAGACATAAGATTAGGTGAGAAACAATTAATCAAATGCTTGATAAAAGCTAATCCCCACATTGCTAAACCCTGCATTAATATTTTCTGCATCACTAATCCATATTCCTTGCATTATGCATCTTTGTACCAAATGATCCGTTAGTGTGATAGAGGGTCAGGTTGTAATGGGATATTAAGGGTGGATTGGCTCCTAGTTGTGGAGTCGGCAGCAAAATAAGGTAGTGAGCTTGAAATAGAGTGTATGAGTGTATTGAAGGTTTATCTAGTAGTAAGGGTTGTTACAGGATCGACATTGTATAACTTCAAGGTGTATGTTTCTTCTGGTGATTATTTACATGATATTATGTGGTGGATTCGGGTTTCCTATGATGCTTACTAGTACGTGTTGCTTGTACTGATATTACTCTTGCTATGTTATTTGGTATAGTCTGATTGCATGATCAACAATCTTTCATAGGTGTAGACGATGCTGATCTCCGATAACTTCTACTCCCTCCTTCTTATGGTGGGAGTTGTGTCGGTTTATAAAATTTTCATAATTTTAGAAACACTTGTACTTGTTTAGACTAGTTCTCAGGGAGGGTCTTCGGTCTTTTGTAAAGATTTTTCTTGTATTTAAGTTTACACCGTTGCTGTTAAATTTCTAAGGATAATTTAACATTTTCTTCTGATTTTCGCTTTGCCCATTTTTAAATTGGATGGTAAGAGCTCTCTTATCTCGATGGTTAGAGTAGGTGTCCGCACTATCTGATGGCTATGATCTTGACAACATTATTATGTATTACTTCTTTCGTCTTAATTTATCTGTGTAATATTCCTTTTTTGTCTATTTTAATAAGAACTTTCTAAGTATAATAATTTTCATGTATATTACAATCATGGAATTCAAAAATGTACTTTTTTTTTTTAAAAAAAAAGAAGATTATATACAGTCAAAATAAGAGTTGAAAATTAAAAAAGCATTCCATTCAAATTTTGACTATGAAAGATGCCTAAAAGTAGAAGTCACTCAATTTTCATTTTGGTGTACGTAGAGCCAATAAAATACTCTGAACTAAGAGACAAACTCATGTTACTCTTGTTGTTTATGGACAAATCTTTGACCATCCTACCGTCATTCACTGAACTTATCTATTATGTGTCCCACGGAGTGATTTGACGTTTTAAACCACTAATCCAAAGATATCGAAAGGATAATGAATTCTTGACCTGAGCCAAATATTATGAGACAATGAGTTTAAAATAATTTGCTTCCTTACTACTCTTTTTCTTTTCTTTAAAAATATTATTTTTTTCCTTTGAATTATTTCATCATTCAACTCATGTATGGGGAAAAAAGATGATAATGGGTCCCAAAATGGTCGTTGGTAGTTTATAGTAAAGTGTGACTAAGCATGGAAAGGTGCCGTTGGTACAAAACAAAAACCTGACTTTTCCAACTGCTCCAATGCGTAATTATAGCTGACTGCCCTACCTAAGATTCCTCTATCAAATTCGGCCTGACCATAGCCACATGCAAATACAAACCTCACTCTTCATAATAGACAAAATTTTATCAATATTTTTTTTATCAAATATTTTAAGTAAAAAGATAGATAAATATTTTTTTTAATTTTTCTAATCAGTATTCATATATTTTTCATTTATTATACATGAATTATATCAAGATTTGGTATAAGGGGTGTCAAAATATAAAAAAATAAATTTACGAATAAGTCAAAAAGCAGGGGCGGATCTATGTAGTGGTCGGGGGGTGCCACGCCACCCCCAACTTCGATGGAAACTCTATATATACATAGGTATATATATATATAATATTTATATAAATATAAAGCGTGGCACCCAATGAACAAAATTGTCTTGTGGTGCCACGGTTGGAGGGCAACTTTAGATGGCTAATGTTGCAGGTTCGAATCCCATTTGTACCTATTCTTTTCGAGAAATTTGCTGCAAATATTCTTTAAGGAAAAAAAAAGGCTCCAAGCACCTTGTTTTGGCACCCATGGACTCTAAATCCTAGATCCGCCACTATCAAAAAGTGTTCGTATTCAATATATGTACACAATAAGAATAATTTTACCTAGCTATACGGTGTAATTCTCCAATAAAGGGGTGTCGGGTGACACCATTCAAATAAATTATATATTCACTGACTATTTTTAATTTAATCAGTGCAACATGTTATTAGTTAGATTAGTTCTCCTTTTTTGTTTTTGATTTCTCAGCCGCTCCAATATTTCCATTAACATGATTAAATTTAAATTCACATTGAAAATCAATTATATTAAAGATGGAAAAATCCTTTGGGCTACAATGACCACGATGGAATATGCTTGTGTGTTTACAATATAAGTAGTTAAAAGTAAAATTTTTGCCAATTTTACCTCTTTTTTTTTAAAGTTTAAACTATCTCCAACTCATCTCAATTTTATTCTTCATTCTTCATATTTGGAGAGTAAAAATAGAGAATTCTCTCTCCAATCACGCTTTACTTCACTCTCGATTCTTCATTCATAGAGAGGTGAATAGTAGTTCTTCAAATTTGGAGAACTACTATTTACACTCTCTATTTTACTTTTTGATTATTTTATTATTATTTCTATTATTTTATAACAAATACATTATTTTTCATATAAGACCATTAGTTGTATCTCTAATATTATTTAATATATACTACTTTCATCTTGAATTAAATAGAATTTCAATTTTAAAAAATTTGTCACTTTAATATAATTTGATATTATTATTAATTTTCACTATAAAGAATGCACAAAATTAAAATGATAAGATAAAAATTTTAATTTAAAAATATAATACATAGATTAACAATTTAAATATAAAATAACAACACAACATATAACACAATAATTTTATCACAACAATTTTGCTTGCAATTTATGTCCATTAAATGCATATTATTTAATATTTACTTGCAGTTTATGTTATTAAATATTTAGAATAAATTAAATTTAATATTAAATAAAGAATTTGAAAAAATAAATTTTTATATTACATGAAAATTATATAAAGTGTTATTTGGAGAGAAAAAGAAGAAATGTTTGTATTATGAAATAAGAAAATAAGAATGAAGAGAGAGAATAAAATAGAGATTTGAGTTATAGTTGGTTATCTGCAAACATAAATATTCTATATTTAGAGATTAAAATAAATGGTACGATTCAAAATGCCTAATGCAATTATGTGTTCTTTCTCAATACTTAAATTGTCCACCTATATCATATTTCACATTAGCATAATCACTATTGCTTTTTCTCTATTGTACAAGCATATAGGAGTATATTATACATACAAAACATAACTATCACACACAATACACACAAACATAACTAATTTTATATAATTAAAAAAAATTATGCATCAACTTATGATACTTTATCGTGCTAACTTTTATTTTAAAATTAATATAAGATACAAAAAATGGAAAAGGAAACTAAAGTTCAACCTATTCCATCACTTTTCCACCGAAATAAAAAAATGATGCATGAATATTTCATTTACTTTTAATTTCTCTGATTTGTTTGTAGGTGGAAACTGATCGTTTCAATTTTTCATTTTAATCTTAAAATTTTATCATTATTTTATATTATTTATATTTTCATTTCTAAATTCTTACTTAAGGTATTTTTCTAGAGAGAAAGAACAAATATACCTCTGAATTATCGTAAATTGTATGCAGATATCCTCCGTTATACTTTTGGGACATTGGTGCCCGTACTTCCAAAAACTAGAGCATATATGCCCCTCTACTTTAACGAAAGACAAAATAGGGACACGTGGTGCAATCTTATCTGTTGATCCAATATTTAATAAATGTTGGTCGATGGATAAGATTATGACACGTGTATGTCCGTTAGTATAAATGGTATATATAATCTAGTTTTTTGACGATAGGGGCATCAATGTCCCTAAAGTATGACAGAGGATATATGCATACAATTTATGATAATTCGAGAATATATTTGTCCTTTTTCCCATTATTCTTTAATTGCTTGTAATTTTATTATGTTTAGTTTCTTCATTTAGCATAATTGCGGTAATATTTTAATTTTGGATCAATAGAATTTCATTATTAAAGAAAGTTATAGATTCATGTTTCTTTTTCTTTTGAATTATATTTAATTAAGTTACGTGGGAACATATTTTATGTTAGGTTGGAATTGAAACAAGAGTATTATGTCATCTTTTTTATATAAGAAAAAGTATGCTATATTTTTTATTTCAATTTTTTGTTTATTAACTCACATTGCATGTCATTCTTTTTTCTGTTAGAATTGGTAGAATTTTTTTAGTCAAACATTTGCATAACTTTATAGCATTATAATAACAATATATCCAATGTAATCCAAAAAACGATGTATGATATTATATTAATGATATTGATACTTTTTGTCAAAGATATATTTCATGATTGTTCTTACAAAATGGGCACTTCGAGTTTTTATAATTAATCAGATTAAAAGATTACTTATTTTTTATAATATGTATCCACTATTTTTATGATAGTATGTTTATTTATTAATATTTTTATAAAGAAAGAATATGCGTCTTAAATACTTGATTTGAATTTTTGTGAAAATTACAATAATATAATACTTAAGTCTTTAATTATCAATATATACACATTAGTCAATCATAGTGTGTTGGATCTCAAAATATATTGCCTTGTTGATTGGACACCAGTTTGGTATTGAATGGATTCCATAGCTCTATCCACACATGTAACACATAAAGGATATTTTTAAAAGAAATCAGAATTACATTTTTTTTATCTAAATAAACTTGGACAACCATATCATTGTGAATCTTCATAGGTGGACATGGACCCACAAACAACATACTTGAGTTCTAAATTAAAAATGCTTGTGTCCACACCCAATTGAGAAGATATAATAATAGTTAAATCTTCGTATTTGGTGTTTGCATCATATATCACCCCTTCAATATTGTAATCTACATAATTACCTATGTAAGGGTACAATTTATTAATCAATTTCCAAAATAAACAGAATGGTGTTCCTTTTGTAATTAAATTACACACTTTGATATACAGATTGCCTATATATAGATAAAATGATCATCATGTTTGTATACAAAATGGTTGACGACCTAAATTAGTTTTGTAGACCATCATTTTAACCAAAACATTTACCAAAATACATATTAACAATTTTGTTCTATTTAAACACCCCAAAACACACTACATATAATACACATGATGTTCCCAAAAAATAATCACGAAAGTTGTTTTTTCAATAGGACCTAATATATGATACTCATACTAAAAATAAACTATGAATTCTGGTGTTTATAAAAATAAAATACACAAAACCAATTACACCAAATAATCTACATCATATACACTACCAATTACACCTAATAATATACCATCTGAAATCAATAATAATTATCACCAATTTCCTGTTTATTCAATTTTGTTATCTATACCAACAAGACTATTAAAAGTTGGTGTTTATATAAGGTCTAAAAGATACCAATTACACCAGATCACACACAAAAGCATTTCTCCAATTATGGTGTTTATATAAGGCCTACAACATACCAATTACACGAGATCGCATACCAAAAGACATTACACCAAAAAATATTCACTAAATCTAAAGTTTAACAAATGTATTTAAATATACCATCATTTTCACCAAATCATTTACCAGAAAAAAAACAAACCTAATAACCTACCAAAAATAATTAAAAGAATTTATTTTTTATTCTAGAATTAAAAAAATATAACCTTTTCACCAAACCATTTACCAAAGCAAAATCACATAGTATGAATTTTATAATAAACCACAAAATGATACAAATTAAACCAACGACTAAATACCAAAAAATAGTATTGTTGTGCTGCTTATTCAAAACGTCATTTACTATAAATTAAATCACTCAATATACCCAAATTCTATCTATAAAAATGATTTATAAACGACGATTGTAAGACAAAAATAAATTCCCAACATAATGAATTATAAGATAACGATCATGAATTTTTTTTTTCAAATATATTAAATAAAACAATTAAAATTATCATGAAAAGAAACTCCAATTCAATTGTGATTTTGTTAAAATATAGAAGCGTCTCATCATTCATTGTGTTGAATTTGAATTGAAAAATTGTTGGTATCTATGTTTGATCAGGCGATCAGAATGGGTAGAAAGAGAGTTTTATTGTTGTTAAAAAACCTTTTTTTATGGGAGATAATATATAACAAATTTGAGTAAATCGTGGAAGGTAAAGAAATGGAGATAATCATGTAATATGAGAAAATCGTGGCTTTCCTTTTTCAATGCTACCTGTTTGTTTAATATTAAACTCTAGGTTTCAAAAAAAACTAATGCTATACAGGAGGAAAAAAAACTATTGCTATATAGTAGTAATTAAGGTATTTAAGTTGTATGCTTAAGTTTTTTGCTGGTTGTAGCAATTTGTGAAAGTACAAAGTTTTGTTTCATTTAAACATGATAATTTTATAACTGCCTTTTATATTGTTTATTTGTATGATATGTAAATATCATATTTTTAATTGTTGACACACATTCTAATTTGTATCGTAAGTTAGTTTAAATCATTATTTTAGCATTTGTTGAAGGTTCAAAAGTTTTGTTTGTATTTTATTATTCAAAATGCCTGCCTTCAATCTTATATTGTTCTTTTATATATATAACTCCATTTTTTAACATGTTTTTGTGGTATCAATTAAACATACTGTGTTGGATCTCAAAATTTCTTGCCTTGTTGATTGAACACCTGTTTGGTATTCAATGAATTTCATAGCTCTATCCACACATGTTACACATAAGGGATATTTTAAAAAGAAATTAGAATTTCATTTTCTTTTAATCTAAATAAACGTGGACAACCATATCATTATGAATCTTCATTGGTATACACGAGTTCTAAATTTAAAATGGTTGTGTCCACACCTAATTGAGAAGATATAGTAATAATTAAGTCTTCGTATTTAGTGTTTGTATCATACATCACTCATTCAATAGTATAATCCACATAATTACATATGTTAGAGTACAACTTATTAATCAATTTCCAAATTAAACAGAATGGTGTTCCTTTTGTAATTAAATTACACAGTATGATATACAAAATGCCTATATATAGATATAATGATAATCATGTTGGTATAAAAAATGGTTGACGACCTAAATTAGTTTTGTAGACCGTCATTTTAACCAAAACATTTACAAAAAAATATATCAGCAATTTTTTGTATTTAAACAGCCCAAAACACACTACATAATACACTTTTTTTTAATTATTTGAACGACTCTTTTTTTTTGGGGGGGGGGGGGGGGTTAGGGGCTTAGAAACACCCCCAGACCTTAACATAAATAACAAAACAAAAATTTACAAGGAGGGGGACAAAAAACCTTACCTCCAAACCTATGGTGGTTCATGAGTCGACCTTCCTACAAAGGATAGTCAACTCATCCTCGTACTATAAAATGAAACCTAACTTCTATGCACCTAAACGAGAGGACTCCTCTCGATATAAAGAAACTAGGAAACGTAAATAAGGGAGACTCTCCCCTTACAAAAGTAAGAAAAGACATAAAAAACTAGACCTATTCAAAAGATCTATAACTAAATGAGATTGGTATCTTGAAGAGGAGAGTTAGCTAAGGATATAGAGACATCTAATATATAATCACCAAAACTGTTTTTTCAATAGGACCTAATATATATCACTCACACTAAAAATAAACTATGAATTCTAATGTTTATAAAAATAAAATACACAATACCAATTATATCAAATAATCTACACCATATATACTATCAATTACACCTAATAATATACCATCACAAATCAATAATAATTATAACTAATTTAATATTTTTTTCAATTTTGTTATCTATACCAACAAGACTATTGAAAGTTGGTGTTTATATAAGGTCTAAAAGATACCAATTACACCAGATCACACACAAAAGAAATTCTCGAATTATGGGCTTTATATAGGGCCTTCAACATACCAATTACACCATATCAAATACCAAAAGAAATTCTTGAATTTCATACCAAAAAATATTCACTATATCTGATGTTTAACAAATATATTTAAATATACCATCATTTTTACGAAATCATTTACCAAAAAAACACCTAAATTTCCTTTTCTATACAACCTAACATATAACACTCACACAAAAAATAAACTATGACTTTTGGTGTTTATAAAAACATAATAAGACTACCAATTACATGAAATAATCTACACCCCGTTCACTATCAATTAAACCTAATAGCCTACCAAAAACAATTAAAAAACTTTATTGTTTATTCAAGAATTAAAAAGATACAATCTTTTCACCAAACCATTTACCAAAGCAGAATCACGTAGTATGAATTTTATACTAAACCAAAAAATCATACAAATTAAACCAACGACTAAATACCAAAAATAGTACCGTTGTGTTGCTTTTTAATAACATGATTTACTATAAATTAAATCACTGAATATACCCGAATTCAATCTATAAAAATGATTTATAAGCAACCTTATACAGATTGTAAGACAAAAATAAACTCCCAACATAATAAATTATAAGATAACGATCATGAAAAATAATTCCAAATATATTAAATAAAACAATTAAAATTATCATGAAAAGAAACTCCAATCCAATCGTGATTTTGTTCAATACTTGAAGTGTCTCATCGTCCGTTGTGTTGAATTAGAATTGAAAAATTGTTGGTTTCCATGTTTGAACAGTCGATCAGAATGGGTAGAAAGAGAGTTTTATTCTTGTTAAAAAACCTTTTTTTATGGGAGAGAATATGTAACAAATTTGAGTACACCGTGGAATGTAAAAGAATTGGAGATAATCATGGAATATGAGAAAATCGTGGCTTCCCTTTTTCGACGCTAGCTTTCTTTTTTAAATATTAAATTCTAGTTTTGAAAAAAAAAACTATTGCTATATAGGTGGAAAAAACACTATTGCCATATAGTAATAATTAAGTTACTTAAATTATATACTAAAGTTTTTTGCTGGTTGAAGTAATTTGTGAATGTACAAAATTTTGTTTCATTAAAACATGATAATTTTGTAACTGCATTTTATATTGTTTATTTGTATGATCGGTAATATCATATTTTTAATTGTTGGTATACATTCTGATTGGTATTATAAGTTAGTTTAAATTATTATTTTAGCATTTGTTAAAGGTGCAAAAGTTTTGTTTGTATTTTGTTACTCAAAATGCTGGCCTTTAATCTTATATTGTTCTTTTATATAGCTCCAATTTAAACATGTTTTTGTGGTATCAGTCAAACACAGTGTGTGGGATCTCAAAATTTTTTGCCTTGTTGATTGGACACCGTTTGTTATTTAATGGATTCAATAGCTCTATCCACATATGTTACACATAAGGGATATATTAAAAAGAAATTAAAATTGCATTTTTTTAAAATCTAAATAAACTTGGACAACCATGTCGTTGTGAATCTTCAATGATGGAGATGGACCACTAACAACATACTTGAGTTCTAAATTAAAAATGGTTGTGTCCACACCCAATTGGGAAGATGTTGTAATAATTAAGTCTTCGTATTTGATGTTTGCATTATACATCACCCCTTCATTATTGTAATCAACTTAATTACCTGTGTTAGAGTACAACTTATTAATCAATTTCCAAAATTAATAGAACAGTGTTCCTTTTTTAATTAAATTACACAATTTGATATACAGAAGTCCTATATATAGATAAAATGATTATCATGTTGGTATACAAAATGGTTGATGACCTAAATTAGTTTTATAGATCATCATTTTAAAAATCATTTACCAAAAAACATATCAACAATTTTATTTTATTTAAACACCCCAAAACACACTACATAATACACTTGATGTTCTCAAAAAATAATCACCAAAGCTGTTTTCAAGAGGACCTAATCTATAAAACTCACATTAAAAATAAACTATAAATTCTAGTGTTTATAAAAATAAAATACACAATACCAATTACACCAAATAATCTACACCATATACACTACCAATTACAACTAATAATAAACAATCACAAATCAATAATAATTATAATCAATTTAATATTTATTCAATTTTGTTATCTATACAAACAAGACTATTGAAAGTTAGTGTTTATATAAGGTCTAAAAGATATCAATTACACCAAATCACACACAAAAGAAATTCTCAAATTGTGGTGTTTATATAAGACCTACAACATACCAATTACACCAGATCATATACCAGAATAAATTCTCGAATGCTATATAAAAAAATATTCACTAAATTTGACGTTGAACAGATGTACTAAAATATACCATCATTTTCACCAAATCATTTACCAAAACCTAAGTTGCCTTTTCAATATAACCTAACATATAACACTCACACCAAAAATAAATTATGACTTTTGGTGTTTATCAAAGCATAATAAGAAAATCAATTACACAACATAATCTACACTCTATTCAATATCAATTAAACCTAATAACCTACAAAAAACTAATTAAATTTTTTTATTGTTTATTCAAGAATTAAAAAATACAATATTTTCACCAAATCATTTACCGAAGTAGAATCACGAATATAAATTTTATACTAAACCATAAAATCATACAAATTAAACCAATGAGTAAATACCAAAAAATAGTACCGTTGTGCTGCTTATTAATGATACGCTCAAATTACACATCCCTAAAGAAGTATAAGCGATCGTTATCAAGTAAAGAACCCAACTTGGAGGTTTGGGTCGATCCAAGGAGGAAAATGGTTTAGACTTAAACTTAACTTACTATTATATTCATTTCATCAACTTATTTTCGAGACAAGTAAGTAAAGGAGGGGGGGGGGGGGGGGGAGGTTTGTGTAACAAATAACTGATTGTGGTTTAGAGAACAAGTGAGCTAGATTCGAACTTTGGTTATTATCAATGAGAGAGAGAAACTAGGGTATATGTGTTCCCCATATGCTCATAATGCGGTAATCCTAGTAATAGTAATCATTTCCTAGTGTATCACATGCAAAGTGGTAAGTTATGTATCCCTAAGTGCTTGGTCTGCCAAATAGAGAATTTCACCCCGTACCTTGGTCCGGCTACATGTGTATAATTTACTAACCCTTACCTTTACCTCATATTAGACATCACATCAATGTATGACTTAGTTTTCACCCTCGCACCAATTGACATTAGATTATTAGATAGTATCACACTAAATGTATGTTGATAATTCTTTTCTTATTAACTACCTCCTTGGTCCGGCAAGTAGCAACAAGGCGAGTTCTAACGTTGGCCACCGTTAAAAAGACTTTTAAACGAAAGAATTATCAATGAATGCATCAACACTATTCAAGAATTACTTAGTTACTATTCATACTTTGTTAATTGCTCATGGTTCCCACAACCCTAGTTGTGGATTTAGTTACTCATGCTAGCACGAACACAATTCATATTGTTAGAAGAAGAATTCATGACCTTACATAACGAATAGAAGAAACCCAAAATCTCCAATTGAAATTCAAAGCCAAAATATTTATAAACTGAAAATAGGAAATCAAATTGCTAATGTTTGCATGTTAATTTCCAAGAATACACCAAGAACTAAAGTTAAACAATAGTGGCAAACCCCCAAAAACTAGGTTTACATACCCTATTTATAGAAATATTGTCCTAAACAAAAAGGAAACTAAATAAGGAAATAAACTTTTCTGGACACGGCTTTGATCTACGAGATTGACCTACGGACCGTGGACTGACCTACGGTCCGTAGGTCCCTTCCGTGGCCCACCACTTGAACATTTTCTTAGAAGCTGGAGCCTTCAACCTTTCAGATACAAATGACGGACCTACAGAACGGACCGTAGGTTGATCTACGGTCCGTGGGTCCCCTTCCGTGGCTCCATATTTAGAACTTTTCATCAGGTATTGGAATTCAAAATCTCTGATACAAATGACGGATGTGCAGTACGGCCCATAGGTCGACCTACGCTCCGTCAATGGCTTCTATAGTTCCACACTTGGTTAAGACTTCCTTGATGCTCCATCTACGCCACCCATCTATAGAGTGTGACAGTCTGTAGGTCACTTCCGTGGGTGGCCACTTCTGCAGAAATTCAACTGTCTCTCTCTCGACCTCATCCAAGTCTATTTCCTGCAAATATAGCAAAATAAGCATTAACTCTAATACAAAATGGCCCTAGAGACACACAAATTTTAAGTGAAATATATTAAAAATATCGTAAAATCACGGTATATCAACACCCTTAACTTAAACTCGTTGTTTGTCCTTAAGCAAAGCACTAAACACTAAATGACACTTATGTAGGAGCAGATATACAAACTCAAGCAATCACATGGCTATTATTTCAATCCATCCCATTCTCTCGGTGCAAATCTTTTCTCTCAGAATCAACAAGCTAACTTATACGGATCAAGATATGACAAAGATCGACCAACACACATCACAATATACACCTTTTCACAATTACCAAGGTACCAACTTTCCGACAATGTAACTAGTTCCCTCACTTCAAACGAAATCCTTTTCACACAGAAGATATGGATTTTAGAGTTTTAGGATTCATTCAACACTCACACTCAGAAATGATTTCAAGTACAGCTAGTGCTTAATACCATAGGCTTGCCCTTATTTTCATTGCGTAGACTCTCCAAACTAGTTGCTAGGATCACTATAGGACTTTGTTAGCTTGTAACGTAGGCTTAGGGTCAGGTGTGGTACATTTGGGTACTTTTTAGTGACTTTGTACCTCCCTTGACATTACATTGGCTATTTACCTCTTCCTTGACCTACTTTTGGCAACTTTTCATCTCACTTTATTTCCCTTAACTTTTTTCAACCAAGGATGCGACTTTTGACTTTGTGACACTTATTTATCTTTTCTCTTTCACTTTCTTCTTTTTTATTTCACTTTATTTTTCTTTATTTCTTTCCACACTTTCACTTATCACATTTTTTCCTTTTTTTGCACAAAGTCACATCCTCTTTCTTTCCTTTCTCTTTTCAACACTAAACTCTTTAAATACCTTTTTTTTTTTTCATTTGGTTTCCTCTTTCATAGCCACCCTCAACTTATGCATTTTGCATTAGTTGAGGTGCGCAATGTCCGATGTCGGACCAGGGCCAAGATCAAGGTAAATTTTGGCTTAGCCACCCTCAACTTAGGCTTTTGGCCTAAGTCAAGGTGCACATGTCCAAATAGGGATCAGGGCCAAGACAATTATTTTAAGGGAAGGTGAGTTAGGTGAATCAAAAGAAATAGTCGATTTTAGGCTCAAATATTTAGATCAAAAGGGAATAATGCTATCATTTGGTTAGATCATTTTAGGCTTAAGTGGACTAATTCAAACAATGGCCTATGATCACTTCCCAACTTCTATCCTAGATTATCCTAGCAGGGCCAACAGGGCAAGTTCTAGATTGGCATAAAACTGTCTGAACATTCAACAATCCTCACACACTCTTGGCACCTTGCTTCATATCAGATTATAAGATTACCAGTTCAAGTTTTAGCTTAAGTCATGGTCAAAACGATTCTTATCATGTCACATTTAGATCCAACACATTCAACTTATCAAGACTATAGATTTAGTACAATTCAACAATTTTGGACAGGGATTATTTTTATCATTCTTTTCATGCCATTATGCTTTTATTTTTAATTTAAATCCTACACATACATTCCTACACATGCTGGTTCAACAGAAATTAACACAATCTCTTGGGGAAAAGAACACAGGCAAGAAAATCCCAAGAGAGGATTATGAGTTGGGTTACTCAAACTTCACCATATCACTCACAATCCATTTACCCCACCCCTAATGAAATAGAGTGCAATTTTCCCCAATGCACAAAAAGTAAAGAATAAAAGATCGGGTAAAGCAAACCTATGGCGCATAGCACCGAAGAACTATCAAAAAATGTGTGGGTCTAGTTTCCTAGAGCTCATTGGATCAACAATCGGGTCACCCTAGTAGTGACCGCATCATTAGCCTCATCACCCTTAGTAGTGCTAACTTTAACCCTTGCCGCACCATCAATGGTTCTCACACTGCTTGAGGCGCCAACGCCAATCTCCCTAAGCCTCTGCTGCCGCAACTCCTCATCAATGATAGATGCCCTCCGAGCCACCTCAATCTTTTTGAGCTCTCTCTTGCTAACTCTTCCGACCTTGGTATCATCAAAATCTCGACTGGAGCAGGGCGCTTCAAAGCATGACGAGATGAAGTAGGAGGTGGCATCTCATCCCCAAATAGAGCATAGAACACCGTACTATCAACCGGTGTCGTGGGGGATAACTCAGACTCAATCTCTAGTGGAGCTAGGAAGGTGTCAAGATCAGCTCGAAGACTAGATAACTCCGTTGGGAAAGTAGGTACATCTATGGTGGGGGCTGGTCTCTCTAAGACACGTAACGCAAATGCATCAAGGTGTTGGTGAATGGCCTAAACATTTTGGTCTATCATCTGCTCCATCTGCTGCTCAACCCTAGTTGTAGACTTCTTAATCTCTCACTGCATCCACAGCCTCATAAGCTGAAGCAGGGTAGCCATCTGAGCCTCCAACTTCTGGACATGAGCTAAGGGCATGACAATAGACCCTGAAGAGTGAGTGGCTTTAGAGTACCTAGGGGCCTAACTGGCAGCCAGAGAATGGGAAGACGAAGCATCCTCTGTGGAGGCTGGAGGGGCAGGTTCATCAACTTGTATCTCCTCCACATCAATCACTAAGTCTGCTCCCAGTGGAGGTACCTCAAAACTGCGACTCTCTGCGCGGTGCACCCACATTGGCTTCATCTCGAATTAGGCCAACATCCTAGGTCTTGGTCGCCTGAATCGACTTATCACAATGCCAAATCGGCACCCCAAAACTCCTGCATAACTGAAAAATGAGGCATGGGAAAGGGTAAGTGGTGGTTGCCTTACATGCTGTCTCATGTATCTCAACAAAAATCATGTGGGCAAAATCCATCTCGAACCCAGCAACTACGGCAGCCACCATGACTGCACGGTCCCAAGTAAGAACATTGTCTGCCTGCATAGGAGACACCCTGTTTCACACTAATAGCTAGAAGAATTTGGCCACAAAAGTCAAAGTGGCCTTCTTGATCCCCAAGCTCGAGGTGCTGACCCACTCGACGCATTCACTATCTGTAGCAAGGTGACAGTCCAACTAGTGCAATAGAGTCTCCCTCTACTTTGCATTCCTCTGGAATGCTCCACTTCTGACGATGCCCCAGTGATAATCAAACTCGTCCGTGTTGATTGCTAGAGTATGGCCCGGGCCATAGAGAAACCTGCGAATGGTGGCCTTAGATAAATCAATAGAAAACCCATGCACTAGTGTCGCCGTGAGTGGAGGCTGGGCGGCAGGCTTGGCCCGTCTTTCAATGGAACCTTGAAGGGTGGCTACATATGAAACATTGAACTCTCTCACAATCTCCTCGCTGTAGGACCCTAGGATACGGGCCATCCACTCGAACTTGTGTCTATTGAAGAGTTCATAAATAGCGGGCGCGATGTGCAAGCTGCCCGTGAGAACCCGATGCTCATCAGAGACTAAATGAGCTGGCCTTTCTTTGCCAGTCATCATCCTGGCATCTCGGCATATTTGCCATTGACCACTCACACGCCACCGGTTTGTCTCCTCAATAACTGCAGCAGGCTCGGTGTTAGGTGGTACGGGAATGTCACCCACACTAGTAGCCTCATCAGAAGAGGCAGTCCTCCCATATGAACTAGAGCCGGACATAAAGCCTGAACAGAGCCGAAAGTAGAAGTGGACTCAGAGCTGGAAGCAGAACCAGCCGGTGAACTGATCGATGTATCCTCCTTATTAGACTAGAAAGCAATGATCACGTCGGGAATCATTTGCTAGGATTGATTTTGGGTAGTACGAGGTGTAGTTGGGGATGTCCTTGTTGTAGGTGGGACATAGGCGGGATCCTTCTTCACATCAGTATCTTCATCAATTAGCCGCAAGGTTGGTGCCACCGACTTTGACTTGCCCTTTGGTATGTAAGTCAGAGCTTTTTTGGGAGCCATGGTACCTGTGGAGGCTTAGTTAGTACCAAAATAGACCAATGACACACTCAAAATATTTTTAGAACAAAGACGAACCAAAAAAAATACAAAAAAATTTCTGATAGTAACTTCAGTGGCCACCTACGGTGGGTACCTATGGTTCGTGTGCCCCCTCTGTAGGTCAGAGATCCAAATAAGTTGGGCTCTGATGGGAACCACAGATGTGCAAAACGGTCCGTAGGTTGATCTACAGACCTAGTCCACCTGTGTGGTTCCATACTTAGTGATTCCATGTGCAACAAACCCACGAACCTGATCTACGTTCCGTAGGTTGACCTATGGTTCATGGACAGGGTCTCATGGGTCAGGTCTGTGCCAGGTATTAGATATGTCTCAGTTTAAAACCCTTTTTCAACAATTCAAACAATCAACCTAAGTCTAATAATGCATTTTAACACAATTTATGATAGTTTGTCATCCCTAGGATTACTTATTATTTAACAGTTATTGCATACAAAACTAGGAACCCTATGTCGAAAACTTCCATTTAGACTATTTTCTTTGAGTGATTTGATTACAAAGACAACACAATCACATTCTATCATCCCAAGGGTGTTTCTAACTATAGTTCATTATACGATTTCATACAAAAACAACCCAAGGTCAAGATCCATTTCGTGACTTCATGTATTGAACAATGAATACCAAAATTTAGAGTTAAAGGTGAAGTCATTTACCTTACAAGTATTTGGAAGTGGGTGATTGAGCGATGCAATAGACTCCTTAGACTTGGTGATGCCAAACCCTTACCTTGAACTCTTTTGGTGAGAGGAGAATGGGGGTGATCAGTTTTGTGTGAGAGAGAGGAATTGAAATTGGGGAGAGGAGAAGATGATTATGGGAATAGAGAGTGATTTGGGGGATTTATGAGGAGTTTTGGGATTTGGAGGGGTTAAAACTGGTTAGGAGGGAATATATGATGTGGGGGGTGAATTTAAATTATAAGAGTTTTTATCTAAAAAGGGTCCAGGTCGGGTTGACAAAACCCTAGCTTTGGACCCACGAAAACCCGTCTACGGGCCGTGGGTCCACCTACGGACTGTACGTGACTCTTACACTTAGAAAACTTAAGAACTTACCTAGGGGCTACAAACACCATTCACGATCTGTGGATGGACCCATGGACTGTCGATGGGGTCCGTAGACCTATACACAGGCCTTTTTCTGCAGATTTTGCTTTGTATCCCTGCACATGTAGCAACCATTAGGCCTTCTTTTTTTACATTTTCTAGACACTTTTTAGACACTGACCCTATGCTATATCTAGCCAACACTAAAACAAAAATAAAATACCAATCTAAAGCATTACAGAAAATCAAATAAACAAACAAAACTCCTAAATTGAAAAGAAAACCCTATAGTTGGCTAGATTATACATCTTAGGTTGCCTCCCAAGCAGCGCTTGATTTAACGTCGCGGCACGGCACATGCCTCTTAATTACTCAGACTTCATCAAGATAGTAGGCCTCAACCACTTCTAGCACATTCTTTTCTTTGCCCATGTAGGCCTTGATCCTTTGTCCGTTTACCTTGAATCTTGTTCCATCCTTGTTCTCGAGCTCGACAGCTCCATGTGGGAACACTTGAGTGACTATGAATAGCCCGGTCCACTTGGACTTGAGCTTGCCAGGAAACAAGTGAATCCTAGAGTTGAATAGAAGCACCAGATCACCCACAACAAATTCACAATTTTCAAACTTTTGATCATGATACCTCCTTATCTTCTCCTTGTACAAGGCCGAGCTTTCATAAGATATTAGGAGAAATTCATAAAGCTCATTTATGTCATTCATTCTCTGATTCAATACGGTACCCCAATCCAACTTCAACTTCTTTAATGCCCACATGCCTTATGCTCTAGCTCTACCAGTAAATGACAAGACTACCCATATACAAGTTGGTAGGGGGACATACCTATGGGGGTATTGAATGCAGTGCGATAGGCCCATAGAGCATCATCAAGCCTCCTTGACCAATCAGTTCTATTAGCATGTACAGTCTTAGCAAGAATCAGCTTGATCTCTCTATTGGACACTTTAACTTGCCCACTAGACTGCGGATGGTAAGGAGTGCCTACATTGTGGCGGGCGACATATTTCTCAAGCAACGCTTTGAACAACTTATTACAGAAGTGGGAACCTCCATCGCTGATAATCGCCCTAAGTGTACCAAATCTGGAGAAGAAATTCTTTTTCAGGAATGTGGTGACACTTTTACCTTCATTGTTTGAAAGCGCAATTGCTTCCACCCATTTTGACACATAATCAACCTCAACAAGAATGTACTTCATCCCATGTGAACTCACAAATGGACCCATAAAATCAATGCCCCATACATCAAACAACTCAATCACCAAAATCGAATTCATGGGTAGCTCTAGCCTCTTTGAAATTCCTCCTTCTCTTTAGCAACAATCACAAGATTTGGCGAAATCATGAGCATCTTGGTAGATGGTAGGCCATTAATACCCAGATTGCAAAATTTTATGTGCAATCTGAATACCACTATGATGCCCACCAACAGGCAAAAAGTGACACATCTTTAGTATACTCATCATCTCAACCTCGGCACACAGTGACGAATAATCCCATCAGCACAAATGCGGAACAAATAAGTCTCATTCTAAAAGAACTTCTTCACATCATGCATAAACTTTTTCCTTTGGTGAAAAGACAACTCCGATGGAACCAGATCACTTGCCAAGTAGTTAACAAAGTATACGAACCAAGGAATAAGATCATGAGAAGCTGCCAATACCTGTTCATCTGGAAACACATCATTAATTTCAGCCCCATCTCCTAGCTTGAGCATAGGTTCCTCATCTAATCTGGAAAAATGATCGGCAACTTGATTTTCTGTCCCCTTTTTGTCTTTCACCTCAAAATTGATCTCTTGCAGCAACAATACCCATCTAATCAATCTGAATTTTTCATCCTTTATAGTCATCAAATACCTCACTGCAGAATGGTCAGTCTGCACTATGACCTTAGTACCAAGCAAGTAGGATCAAAATTTATTGAATGCAAAAACCACAACAAGGAGTTCCTATTCTGTCAATGTATTGTTCTTTTGAGCCACATTTAGAGCTTTGCTGGAATAGTAAATAGGATGAAGAATCTTCTCTTGCTTTTGTCCCAAAGTCACACCAAGCACCACTCCACTCGCATAACACATTACCTCAAACAGTTGCCCCTAACCCGATGAAATAATGATAAGTGCGGATACTAGCTTTTCCTTCAATTCTCCAAATGCTCTCAGACAAGCATCATCAAAATCAAACTTACACTCCTTTTCGAGCAATTTGCATAATGGGCGTGCAATCTTGGAGAAATCCTTAATGAACCTCCTATAGAAGCCTGCATGCCCTAGAAAACTTCTAACACCTTTAACAGAGATAGGTGGTAGAAGATTTTCTATTACCTCGACTTTTGCTCTATCAACCTTAATCCTCTTTTCAGAAGTCCGATGACCAAGAACTATCCCTTCTTTCACCATGAAGTGTCACTTTTCCCAATTGAGCACGAGATTGCACTCTTTACACCGTTTAAGCACCTCAGCCAAATGATCTAAACATCCATCAAATAAGTCACCTACCATAGAGAAATCATCCATAAATATCTCAATAGTGTCCTCCACCATATGAGAGAATATCGACATCATGCAATGTTGGAAGGTCGCTGGAGCATTACACAACCCAAATGGCATCCGTTTGAAGGTGAAAGGCCTATAAGGGCACGTGAATGTGGTCTTCTCTTGCTCTTCTCGAGCTTTGGAGATCTGATTGTAGCCCGAATAACCATCAAGAAAGAAATACCAACCCGTAATAGCAAGACAGTCCAACATCTGATCCATGAACGATATAGGGAAGTGGTTCTTTTCTATGCAAGTATTCAATTTTCGGTAGTCTATGCAAACTCTCTATCCAATCACGGGCAACATTGGAACAAGCTTGTTTCTCGCATTAGGTGCCACAATAATCCTACCTTTCTTGGCACACACTTAACAGGACAAACCCAACTACTATCTGCAATGGGATAAATAACTCCAGCATCCAACCACTTGATGATTTCCTTTTTAACTACCTCTTGCATAGGCAGATTCAGTCTCCTTTGGTGCTCAATACTAGGCTTGTAATCCAGCATGAGTTGGATTTTATGAGAACAAATGCCAGGAGGAATCCCAATAATGTCCGCAATTGTCCACCTAATAGCCCTTTTGAACCTCTTCAACATAGAAACCAAAGCCTCAGCTTGTTCCGCATTCAAATCTATCTCAATGATGACTGGTATAGTACCTTCCCTCCCCAAGAATACATACCTCAAATGTGATGGTAGAGCCTTAAGCTCTAATTTCGGAGCCTCTTCAAGAGATGGTTTTGCGGGTGGAGAGTTGTGATTCTTCATATCTAACTCAAGTTTCTTTGGTTTGGAATGAAATTCGAACCTATCAAGTGCGGCGACCAATTCATCATAGTCTTCAATACCATCTCCCTCAAAATTCATCATAACCACTGCCAATGCATTAACACCCAATCGCTCTTCAATAGACACCTTATAACCTCGCTCCACCATATGAGTCACCACTGACACTATCTTGAGATCATTTTCCTGCTTAGTGGACCTACAAATATTAAAAGTTACCTCTTCACTATTCAATTGGAACTTCATCTGCCCTTTCTCCATATCGACTAAGGCGCGCCCAGTAGCAAGGAATGGTTTCCCAAGGATGATGGGAACCTTAAAATCGACCTCACAATCAAGGATCACAAAATCTGCCGAAAAGATAAAAGACTCCACTTTCACAAGTACATCTTGGAGCACACCAATGGGCCTCTTCACAATTCTATTGGCCATGAGCAATCGCATCATAGTCGGTTTTTGAGCCCCTAAACCCAACTTTTTGTAAATAAACAATGGCATCAGATTAATGCTAGCACCCAAATCACACAATGCCTTAGCAAAATGCAATAACCCGATGGTACATAGAATAATGAAGGCACTAGGATCCTCCTACTTCTGCACAAGTGACCTCGTAGTAACAGCACTACAATGTTGCAACCTATCACCATTTTCAAAACTGACTACCCTTTTCTTAGTCGCCAAGTCTTTCATGAACTTTGCATACCCAGACATTTGCTCCAAAGCATATATCAACAGAACATTGATAGAGAGCTGTTTCAACATAGCGATAAACCTGCAGTACTTTCCTTCTTCATTCTTCTTCACCAATCTCTGTGGGAATGGAAGTGGAGGTCTAGGCATGGGACAACTTTTTGGGTTATCTCTGCTTCCTTCTTTGTAGCATTCTTGGACTCTCCAGTAACCTTTATCTCCTCATCATCTTTCTCATCCATAATTTCAACCTCAGATGGCATACGTGGATCAATGGTCTGATTACTCCCTTGAGTAGTGACTGCCATATAATGCCCTTCATTCTTCAGATTTTGGATGGTGTTGCTAGGAAGTGTGCCAGACGGACATGGGTTTACTATAGTAGACAACTGATTCATCTGCTGCTCAAGTTTCTTGATCGATACTACATGGGAATCAACTTTTTGACCTATACCAGACAAGTCATTTTACATCTCCTTCACATTCTCATCAGTCTAATCAAAACTCTTCATCATCTTCTGCATCATATCCTCAATCTGTTACATATTACCCCCAACTTCTCTATAGCCAGATTCTGGATTTTGTGGAGGTATATAAGGCCCAACTCTATCGTTCATGTTGCCATTGTTGTTCTGGTTGTAGTTGTTGTTGCGATTATAGTTCCCATCCCAGACATATTGACCCTCTCGATTGTAGTTACCATAGTTCCGACCTTGGTTTCCTTGACCTTGGAGCCAATTATCAGAATTAGAACCTTGGGCATTGGCTCGAAAAACGCCCCATCTGATCATTGACCAAGTAATCATCCTTCTCATAGTAACATTCCTCTATCGGTGGTGGTGGATTCTTAGTCAAATAATTTACAGTATTTACCTTTTCAGCACCTCCGCTCACATTCTTCAACACCAACCCCAGTATGGTCCTCATATGAGCCATCTCTTCACAAATATCATCGACAAGTTTATAAGGTGCAAATTGAACTGCAAAAGTGCTTTTCCCAATTTCTGACTTTCTAGTGCTCCAAGCTTTGTTGTTTCAGGAGATTTTCTCCAATTTCTCAGTGATCTGCTCAAAAGTGCACTCACCATATGAACCCCCAGGGATAGTATCAAGCACAACCTTGCTATTGTCATCCTAACCTCTGTAGAAGTATTCCTTCAGCGACTCATCATCAATGCGGTGATTCAGAACACTTCTTGTGAATTCAGTAAACATATTCTACTCACTACTCACAGACTCTCTAGGTAGTGCCATGAAGTTGTTGAGTTTATCTTTGTGGTTTAGCTTCTTTAACAACGGAAAGTAAATCGCCATGAACACCTTGTGCAATTGAACCCATGTATGCATGGAGTTATATGGGAGCTCAGAAAACCATACTGCAACATCACCACTGAAAGATAGAGGGAAGACTCTCAACCCTATGACATCCATGTCCAATTCTGGTCGACCCACACAACTCTTGCAATCACTCCCCAACTTGGCCATGTGCCCATGCGGATCCTCCGATGCCATACCTGAAAACAAACCCTTCGCTCTAAGCATCTGCATCAAACTGCTAGTCACCACAAATGTATGCCCTGGACGTAGAAGAGGTAGCACAATAGGTCCTTTGGATTCAACAATATTGAAGTTGACCCAATAGTTATCACGCAACATTGGTGTTGGTGGATGATGTACCCTTAATGCATCTCCAAGTAGATTATCACCATGAAACTGTGCATTCTCATAAACAACCCTAGGAGGATGCAACTCAACTAAATCACCTAGATTCCCACTGATTGGGTTGACTTGGACCCCTTGATTATTCATCCTTCTCAAAGTTCTACTTAACTCCGGATCATTTGGGGTGAATGGTTTGCCTCGACTCCGTGTACTTGGCATAAACTAGAGTAGAAACCTGTAGAAACGAAAACAAAAGTAAAAGTAAAAGTAAAATTAGGAAATAATTGACTAAATTTCAATAATGTAGTTAAACATAATCTAAAAGCCTTATTCCCCAGCAGTGGCGCCAAAATTTGATACACTCAAATTACACATCCCTAAAGAAGTATAAGAGATCGTTATCAAGTAAAGAACCCAACTTGGAGGTTGGGTCAATCCCACGAGGAATATAGTTTAGACTTAAACTTAACTTACTACTATATTCGTTTAGTCAACTTATTTTCGAGAAAAGTAAGTAAAGGGGGGGGGGGGTGGTTTGTGTAACAAATAACTGATTGTGGTTTAGAGAACAAGTTAGCAAGATTCGAACTTTGGTTGTTATCAATGAGATAGTGAAACTAGGGTATATGTGTTTCCCATAAGCTCATAATGCGGTAATCCTAGTAATAGTAATCCTTTCCTAGTGTATCACATGCAAAGTGGCAAGTTATATGTCCCTAAGTGCTTGGTCCGCCAAATAGAAAATTTCACCCCGCACCTTGGTTTGGCTACGTGTGTATAATTTACTAACCCTTGCCTTTACCTCATATTAGATATCACATCAATGCATGACTTAATTTTCACCCTTGCACCAATTGCCATTAGTCTATTAGATAGATCACACTGAATCTATGTTCATAATTCTTTTCTTATTAACTACCTCCTTGGTCCGGCAAGTAGCAACAAGACAAGTTCTATTGTTGGCCACCGTTAAAAAGACTTCTAAACAAAAGAATTATCAATGCATGAATCAACACTATTCAAGAATTACTTAGTAACTATTCAAACTTTGTTAATCGCTCATGGTTCCCACAACCCTAGTTGTGGATTTAGTTTCTCATGCTAGCAAGAACACAATTCATACTCTTAGAAAAAGAATTCATGACCTTACGTAATGAATAGAAGAAACACGGAATCTCCAATTGAAATTCAAATCCAAAATCTTTATAAACCAAAAATAGGAAATCAAATTGCTAATGTTTGCAAGTTAATTCCAATGAACACATGAAGAACAAAAGTTAGACAATAGTGGCTAACCCCCAAAAATGAGGTTTACATACCCTATTTATAGAAAATATTGTCCTAAATAGAAAGGAAATGAAATAAGGAAATAAACATTTCTGGACACGGTTTTGACCTAAGAGACTGATCAACGGACCGTGGACTAACCTATGGTCCGTAGGTCCCTTCCATGGCCCACCACTTGAACATTTTCTTAGAAGCTGGAACCTTCAACCTTTCATATACAAATGATGGACCTACAGAACGAACCATAGGTTGATATATGATCCGTGGGGACCCTTACTTAGGACTTTTCATCAAGTACTGGAACTCAAAATCGCTGATACAAACGACGAATGTGCAGTACGGCCTATAGGTTGACCTACGCTCCGTCAATGGCTTTTGTAGTTCCACACTTGGTCAAGACTTCCTGATGCTCCATATACGCCACCCACCTACGGAGCGTGATTGGACCTACTGTCAGTAGGTCACTTTCGTGGGTGGCCACTTCTGTAGAAATTCAACTGTCTCTCTCGAGACCTCCTCTAAGTCTATTTCCTGCAACTATAGCACAATAAACATTAAATCTAATACAAAATTGCCCTAGTACACAAAAATCCTAAGTGAAATGTATTAAAATAACCGCAAACTCACGGTATATAAATTAACAACGTCATTTAGTACAAATTAAATCACTCCATATACCCAAATTCAATCTATAAAAATGATTTATAAATGACCTTATACATATTGTAAGACAAAAATAAATTCCCACCATAATAAATTATAAGATAACGATCATGAAAAAAATTTCCAAATATATTAAATAAAATAATTAAAATTATCATGAAAAGAAACTCCAATCAAATCGTGATTTTGTTCAAATACCTAAAGTGTCTCATTGTCTATTGTATTAAATTAGAATTGAAAAACTCTTTGTATCCATGTTTGAACAGCTGATCAGAATGGGTAGAAAGAGAGTTTTAGTCTTGTTAAATAATCTTTTTTTTAATGGGAGAGAATATATAACATATTTGAGTAAATCGTGGAAGGTAAAAGAATTGGAGATAATCATGAAATATGAGAAAATCGTGGCTTCCCTTTTTCGATGCTACCTATTTTTTTTTAATATTAAATTGTAGTTTTGACAAAAAACTATTGCTATATAGGTGTAAAAAAAAACAATTGCTATATAGTAGCAATTAAGGTACTTAAGTTGTATACTTAAGTTTTTTGCTGGTTGTAGCAATTTGTGAAAGCACAAAGTTTTGTTTCATTTAATCATGATAATTTTGTAATTGCCTTTATATTGTTTCTTTGTATGATATGTAAATGTCATATCTTTAATTGTTGGTACACACTCTGATTTGTATTGTAAGTTAATTTAAATCATTATTTTAGCATTTGTCGAAGGTGAAAAAGTTTTGTTTGTATTTTGTTATTCAAAATGCCAGGCTTCAATCTTATATTGTTATTTTATATAGCTCCCTTTTTAACATGTTTTTGTGGTATCAGTAAAAAATAGTGTGTTGGATCTCAAAACTTCTTGCCTTGTTGATTGGACACCAGTTTGATATTCAATGGATTCCATAGCTCTATACGCATGTTACACATAATAGATATTTTAAAAAGAAATCAAAAATTGTATTTTTCTTATCTAAATAAACTTGGCCAATCATATCTTTATGAATATTCATTGGTGGAGATGGACCACTAACAACATACTTGAGTTCTAAATTAAAAATGATTGTGTCCACACCCAATTGGGAAGATATAATAATAATTAAGTCTTCGTATTGGGTGTTTGCATCATACAATACCCCTTCAATATTGTAATACACATAACTACCCGTGTTAGAGTACAACTTAATAATCAATTTCCAAAATAAACAGAAAGGTGTTCCTTTTGTAATTGAATTACATAGTTTGATATACAAAATACCTATATATAGATAAAATGATAATCATGTTGGTATACAAAATGGTTGATGGTCTAAATTAGTTTTGTAGAACATCATTTTAACCAAAACATTTACCAAAAAACATATCACCCCAAAACACATTACATAATACGCTTGATGTTCCCAAAAAATAAAAACCAAAGCTGTTTTTTCAATAAGACCTAATATATAACACTCACTCTAAAAATAAACTATGAATTCTGGTATTTATAAAAACAAAATACACAATACCAATTACACCAAATAATCTACACCATATCCACTACAAATTACACCTAATAATATACCGTCACAAATCAATAATAATTATTACCAGCAAGACTTTTGAAAGTTGGTATTTATATAAGGTCTAAAAATACCAATTACACCAGATCACACACAAAATAAATTCTCAAATTATGGTGTTTATATAAGGTCTACAACATACCAATTACACGTGATCACATACCAAAAGAAATTCTCGAATGTTATACCAAAAAATATTTACTAAATTTGACGTGTAACAAATGTATTTAAATATTCCATCATTTTCACCAAATCATTTGTCAAAAAAACAAACTCCTAAGTTGCATTTTCTATACAACCTAACATATAGCACTCACACCAAAAATAAACTATGACTTTTGGTGTTCATAAAAATATAATAAGAATACCAATTATACGGCATAATCTACACCCTGTGCACTATCAATTAAACCGAATACCCTACAAAAAACAATTAAAAAAATTTATTGTTTATTCAAGAATTATGAAAATACAATCTTTTCATCAAAACATTTACCAAAGCAGAATCACGTAGTATGAATTTAATACTAAACCACAAAACCATACAAATTAGACCAGCGACTAAATACCAAAAAACAGTTCCGTTGTGATGCTTATTAACAACGTCATTTACTATAAATTAAAGGGAGAAGGGACGGATTTACCCCCGAACTTTAATAAATGGTACGTATATGCCCTCCGTTATACTTTCTGTCCACATAAGCCCCTGCCGTCCAATTATAGGTACACATATACCCCTCTCACCAACGGACCCCTAATTTCTTACATGTGTCTTAATCCTATTGAACTACCCGTTTGACCCTTTTTTTTAATCCATAACCCAACTATCCTCCCCATAACCCAATACCCACCCAATTTCCTCTAAAAGGAATCCTAATTAAAACACCCAAATTAATGAAAATGACATTCTTTGTCTAACTTCCTCCACCACCGCAGCCCCACTTCCACCATTGATATCAAAATGCTCATAACAAACGCCGATTTATTCACCATGTTTGAACTGAAATCCGCCATTATATACTTGTGTCTTTGATCTACCATTTTTTAGTTCTAAAGTATTGCCTACCTGTATAATAGGAAGGTCTGAGGCCAAGGCTAGTGCAAAGGATTCTGCTTCAGCTAAGCAGAAGGTGACGGTTGTAGAATATAGTAAAGTTGCAAAGGCGGAAGATGGAGATGAGAGCACTGATGAGTCTGCAGATGAAGATGATTCTATGACGGGGGAGGTATGCTTATCATCTAATTTATGCTCAATGCTTTATAGTATTGTTATAACATATGTTTATCATTAAAAGGTTTTTTAAATGTCTAGGTAAGCACAAAAAAGATATCGCTGTTGCAGTTGCTGAAAGCAGAGGAAGATTCATTAATTCGGAGACAGGTAAATGTTCTTCCCATGTAAGAAAGTCATTTTCATTAATTTGTATGTTTTAATTAGGATTACTTTTAGAGGAAATTGAGTGGGTATTGTGTTATGGGGAGGATAGTTGGGTTATGGGTTAAAAAAAAGGGGTCAAACGGGTAGGTCAATAGGATTAAGGCACGCGTAAGAAATTAGGGATCCGTTAGTGAAAGGGGTATATGTGTACCTATAATTGGACGGCAGGGGCTTATGTGGACGAAAAGTATAACGGAGAGCATATACGTACCATTTATTAAAGTTTGGGGGTAAATCCGTCCCTTCTCCGTAAATTAAATCACTCAATACACCCAAATTCAATCTATAAAAGTTATTTATAAATGAACTTATACATATTGTAATACAAAAATAAATTTCCAACAATATAAATTTTAAGATAACGATCATGAAAAAAAATTCCAAATATATTAAATAAAACAATTAAAATTATCACGGAAAGAAACTCCAATCCAATCATGATTTTGTTCAAATACTTGAAGTGTCTCAATGCCTGTTGTGTTGAATTAGAATTGAAAAATTGTTGATATCCATCTTTGAACAGTCGACCAGAATGGGTAGAAAGAAAGTTTTATTCTTGTTAAGAAACTTTTTTTTTGAAGAGAATATGAGTAAATCGTGGAAGGTAAAAGAATTGGAGATAATTATGGAATATGAGAAAATCATGGCTTCCCTTTTTCGACGCTACCTGTTTTTTTTTAATATTAAATTCTAATTTTAAAAAAAACTATTTCTATATAGGCGGAAAAAAAAAAACTATGGCTATATAGTAGTAATTAAGGTACTTAAGTTGTATCCCTAAGGATTTTGCCTTTTGTATATAGGTACATGATTATCAAATACTTGTCTTACTTTAGACATGGTGGACATTGGTATTACAAAAATCATAAACATTTGTTTAATCCTAATTAGCATCAATCCAAAAATGCTACACATTAGTTTTGTTATCTTGCTATGTCGATTTGATAATTATAAATCATTACTTATATTTGTTATTAATATAACATTTATTAAGTAACTTTTAAATATTATATTTGAATAAATATAAATTATACATTTAACTAACTTTTAAACTGTCATTTGAATAATTATGACACTAAAAACTCGAAACATTTTAGACACGGGAATCATAGACACATTAGTTAAAAACTTAAGAGAGTCACACATTAGTGTTGTGGTTTCGCTCTAACGATGAAATGACCCAATGACCCTCTAGGTCATTTCCTTGTTAATACCTTCTTTACGTTGTTTAGAGTCTTTTTATAATGATTCCAAGTCATACATGACTTGCTATGTGATAATACTCAGATTACTCGTATAAAATTTAACGAGTAGAAGACCGTTAGCAATATAATTACCCTGACGTATTAGCTCAGTGTTGAATTCCACATGGAGCGGTATAATTAAGAATTCGTTTAAGAAGTTAAATTGTGATCTAATCTCTTGTAGTGAAATAGTAACAAGTGTTCAACATAAACAAACTTGGATAATTCCAATTATCAATGAAAAGTGATTTAGGAACCAATTTTAGCAAGGATAATCAAAACAAGAGTTTTGCAAGCGGGGTAACAATCTAGGAATGTGCGGAAGTGGGTACTTATTTCAAATAATGGATCGATATGATTCCCCATTAACATTAGTTGCTCATGGGTATTACATTTCTCAATTACAACATGTTTATGATAGAAACTCTTTTCAAAGCCTCCCATGTAGAATATGCTAAATAATCTATTACCTTGACATAGATTCTCTTGTTCAAGCAAATCCAACATATAGAGATGAAACCTGAAATTCCTCTATTCAAGCAAAAATGAACCTCAAATTTCTCTATTCAAGCAAACACGAAATTCAAATCTAATATGCAAGCATCAAACTACTCATCCACTTCATGTAAACCTTTTCAAGAAATACATAAATATATAAAGTAGAATCAAGTTTGCAACCTCAATTCATAAATTAACACATGACAATCAATTTAAATTCATGAAAACTAATGTAAAACACAATAACACACAAAATCCACCAAATTAATCAATACCTCACTTTAATTACACACACCTAGAATCGTGGTTTTAGGTAATCATACTTAAATTTCCATAAATTATACCAAAAGCTTTATCCACCATATCAATTGGTGAATTCAAACTTCAATATCTAAGAACCCAGACCAAAACCCCACCAAATTGTATTGCAAGGCTTGGTCAACACATAAAATCTTTAGAATGTTCTTTTGTACTCTAATTGCAGGGAATACTGGTGAGTTTTCTCTTTCTTCTCATCTATTTATAAATTTTTTAAAATAACAAAAAAATTTATTTGTAAATCCAGTCGGGAGTCACCGACTCACCCCTTGATGTATTGTGTGTTTACGATATCTTTGATGCATTAAACTTGGAGTTTTGCATGAGTCTTAGGTATTTTGTTATTAGATATGATGATATTTTAATCTAATTTTGCAAGAAATAGGTTTTGGAGCAGTGGTGTTAAAAGTGTTTGAAACAGCTGTAAGGGGGCAACAGACGAGCCCACCTACGAGTCATCGTTCATTTGACGAGCCATAGGTAGAAGGCGTGAATAAAGTTTCTAGAAAAATGGACTAAGTGTGGAACCAAAGAGGCTAGTGATGAGCGGTGAGTCGGATGACGTACGGTCGATGTCAAGTCGTCGATGACTTTAGAGAAGATGAGTTCCAGTACATGAACAACGAGTGTACACCATGGAACATGGTTAGACCTATTATCCATAGTTCATGACCATTATTTTCCTCCACATGATTTTTGTCCAACTGAGCAATGGTGGCACCCATGAGCCGTTGTTCGTGTGGTGAGTCGTAGGTGGCCACTCGTCGACGACACTGCCCAAATTGGATTTTCCAAATCTTCCTTTTCCTACTTGGTTTAGGATTTATTTTCTATAAATATTAGTTTTAATTTTCGTTTTTGGGTTGTTAGACTTATTGTGAGACTTTATTTTAGGTTTGAGAATTATTTTGCGAACACTTTGACATTTAGTTCTTAAAGTTTGGTTTATGCTATGTGCATTTGTTCTTCAATTCAATATTCTGGATTTCATCTACTCTAATTATTAGTTCATGATTTATATTATTAACCCTTTTATGAATTTTGATAATTCAAGCATGAATAGCTAAATCCACAACTATTGGTAATTATTAGTGATTAACAAGGTAAGACTAATAATTAAGTAATTCTAAAATAGTGTTTATGCATGTATTGCTAATCCTTTCATTTTGAATGCTTTTTAATGGTGTACAATGTTAGAACTCGACTCATTCCTACGAATCATCATTCATTTGATGAGCAGTAGGTAGAAGGTGTGGATGAAGTTTCTAGAAAAATGGACCAAGTGTGGAACCAAAGAGGCTAGTGACGAGCTGTGAGTCGGATGACGTACGGTCGATGTCAATTCATCGATGCCTTTAGAGAAGATGAGTTCTAGTACATAAACAACAAGTGAACATAATGGAATGTGGTTAGACCTACCATCCATAGTTCATGATCATTATTTGCCTCCACATAATTTTTGTCCAACTACTTAGCAATGGTGGCACCCATGAGCCATTGTTCGTGTGACGAGCTGTAGGTGGCCACCCGTCGACGACACTGCCCAAACTGGATTTCCTAAATCTTCATTTTCCTACTTGGTTTAGGTTTTATTTTCTATAAATATTAGTTTTAATTTTTGTTTTTGGGTTGTTAGACTTTTTGTGAGATTTTATTTTAGGTTTGAGAATTATTTTGTGAACACTTTGATATTTAGTTCTTAAAGTTTGGTTTATGCAATGTGCATTTGCTCTTCAATTCAATATTCTTGGATTTCATCTACTCTTACGTTCATGATTTATATTATTAACCTTATTATGAATTTTGATAATTCAAGCATGAATAGCTAAATCCACAACTAGGGTTATGGTAATTATTAGTGATTAACAAGGTAAGACTAATAGTTAAGTAATTCTAAAATAGTGTTTATGCATGTATTGTTAATCCTTTCATTTTGAATACTTTTTAATGGTGCACAACGTTAGAACTCAACTCATTCCTAATTGCCCAACCAAGAAATTAATGAATGAGGAAGAGATTGAACAACAGAGATTTAGGGTGATAATCCGCTTTCTAATAACCTAACATACCTATTATGAGGGCTAGTATGGGCTTAAGGTTAAGGGTTAGTAAAGCATACACCCATAAACCGACCAAGTTACATGGTGAAATTTCCAACTTGGATGACCAATCACTTAGGAGATACCTAATTTACCAACCTTGCATGTTAACACTAGGAAAAAGTTACTGTTATTAGGATTAGTGCGTTACAAACTTGGGGGGAACACATGTGCCCTAGTTTTTGTCTTATACTGATATCACAAACTAGGAATCCAACTTAATTGTTACTTTTTACTACAAATCAATCAAATATTACTTTAATTACAAATCCCCCCTTTTTATGAAAATAAACTTGATCAAGAGTACAACTAACTATGAATTAGCCTAAGTCTAGACCATATTTCTCATGGGATCGATTCTTACCTCAGTTAGGTTCTTAACCTAGCAATAACCGCTTACACTTCTTTAGGAGGTGTAATTTGGGAATATCAATTTTTTGCGCCACTGTTGGGGAATAAAGCTTTTTGATTAGATTAATTTCTTTATTGAACTATAGTTAATTATTTACTCATTTATGTTTTATTTTGTTTTTGTTTTCTATAGGTCTTATTTCTGGTGTATGCCAAGTGCACGACCCCTGGCCCCTTACGATCCTGAATTAAGAAGAAATCTGAGAAGACTAGTTGGAAGATGTCAAAATATTGAGGTATTGAATGATCCAATCGGAGTTGGTCAAGGGGTGTTGCTGGAGTGCAACTTCTTGGAGTTGTAGAAGTGCCTAGAAATGTCTAGGGAAACCCTCAAGTTGAAAACGTAGAAGGAGTGCCAAATCAACCAATAAAAACTACAAGGTTTATTATAATGCTGTAGTATCAACTGGTGCTATCATTGTTCCTCCACTACATCATGGACATACTTTTATGGTGAACAACAGTATGATGCAAATGCTTAAATCTAGAGGATTGTTTGATGGGTTACCTTCGGAGGATCCATATGCTCATATGAGTAAAGTAAAGAGTGTTTGTATGAGCAGTGTGGGACAACTAGATTTAGACACGAATGCAATTGGCTTAAGGGTGTTTCCACTTTCCTTGACATGTGATGTTGATGTATGGCTGTATGAGCCATATAACTCAATCATTACTTGGAATGGGTTGCAAAAGATATTTATGGAGAAGTACTTTACATTTTCCAAAAATTTGAACCTAAAGGATAATCTCAATAACTTCGTAGCATTGCATGGTGAGTCAGTTAGCATCTCTTGGGATAGATTCACTAGGTTTATGAGGAGTGTGCCTAACCATCGCATAGATAATGAGTCACGAGTATTTCTATAGAGGGCAAGATGATAATGAAAAATTTGTGCTAGATACAGTTGCTGGAGGATCTTATGGGGCAAACACATTTCAAGAGATTACAGAGAAACTTGAAAAATCTCTAAGAATAACAAGGCATGGATCACTAGAATGTCGACTCAAAGGAATACGTTTACAGTCTAAGTTGCACCAAGTCAGTCCAATGGTGATATTCGTTAGGAGATAGCCCAATTGAGAACAAAGGTTGGCTTGGTGTTGAAACTTGTGAGCACAAGTGCAGAGAAAGTGAATACATTGAGCTATCAAAGTATAACACCAACTGTTGATGAGTACACTTAGGAGGAACGTGCGAATCTTGTGAATGGTCAGACGGGGGATTTGCGGACCAACGCCCAAGCATCTAATTCGGATAATTGGCGCCAAGGTCAAGGGAACCAAGGTTGGAACTTTGGTAATGACAATTATAAAGGGAATTATGTCTATGATGGGAACTATAATCGTGACAACGACTATAATCAGAATGGGTATGGCAACAAGAATGGTACCCTATATTCCACGTGGGAACCAAGGTGCTGGATCCAGTATAAATCACACTGAAGATATGATGAACAAGATGATCAAAAGATTTGATTCAACTGATGACAATATGAAAGAGATGCGCAATGATTTATCAGACATTGGTCAAAAAGTTGAGTCACATGCAGTATCGATTAAACATATTGAGTAACATTTAAGGCAGTTATCCATAAGTGCAAATCCGTGTCAACAAGGGACACTTCCTAGCAATACTATCCAGATTCCTAAGAATGATGGGCATTGTAAGATAGTTACTACTAGGCATGGAAAGCATACTATAGACCCTCCTATGCCGACTGGAGTGGAAAGTGCAAACGAGCAAAATGAGGATAAAGTTGAGGTAGTTAAAGAGCCAAAATATTAGAATGAGAAGGAGGTTGGAGTGACGCAAAAAATCATCCCTATGCTGAGACCTCCACCCGAAATAGTTGTCCATAAATGTTACTTTAATTGAGGCACTTGAGAAAATGCCGGGTTACATGAAATTCATGAAGGATTTAGTGACTAAGAAGTGGGCTACCAGTTTTGAAGGTGATGACAAGTTGCAACATTGTAGCACCATTGCTACTAGATCATTAGTGCCAAAGAAGGTGGAACATTTACTATTCCGTGTACTATTGGTATGTTACCTTTTGCAAAGGCCTATGTTACTTTTGGGTGCTAGCATTAATCTGATGTTGTAGTTTATATACAAGAAGTTGGGCATATGAGGCCCTCAATTCGACGAAAATGCGTCTACTTATGATAGATCGAACTGTGAAGAAACTGATTGGGGTACTTCAAGATTTCCCTGTGAAGTTGAGGCTTTCATCTCTCCAGTGGACTTTGTGATACTAGATTGTGAATTTGATTTTGAGGTCTCTTTCATCTTAGAGAGACCATTCTTTGCTACTGGGCGTGCTTTGGTTGATATGAAAAGACGACAGATGAATTTCATATTAAACAATAAAGAGGAAACTTTCAATATCTGTAGAGCAATGAATCATGAAAGTGATTTTAAGTCGTGTCGGTGGTGAATCATGTTGTTGAGAAAGAAGCAGAAGTGTCTATTGAAGAGAGATTAGGTGTTGAAGCACTAGCGATTGTAATCATGAACTTTTATGGAAATGGTATTAATGAATATGATGAGCTAGTTGTTGCACTTGATGGGGTATTTTTCTCGTCGTCAACCAAAAAAGCCCGATCTGGACTTGAAGAACCGAGACACTCCACCTGCAAAACCATCTACTGATGAGCCTCCAAAATTGGAAATTAAAGATCTTCCATCTTATTTATGGTATGTGTTCTTGGGCAACAAAAATACTTCACTAGTTATTATTACTGCTGATTTAAATGATGGGCAAGTAGAGGCTTTGATATGGTATTGAAGCGATTCAAAAAGGGCTATAGGATGGACCATTTCTAACATTATTGGTATTTCACCAAGTATTTGTTCTCACAAGATTCAACTCATGCCGGATAGCAAGCCAAACATTGAGCATAAAGAAGATTGAATCCGTCGATGCAAGAGGTTGTGAAGAAGGAAATCATTAAGTGTTTAGATGTTGGAGCTGTATATCCTATTGCTAATAGTAGTTAGGTGTGTCCAGTGCAATGCATGCCAAAGAAAGGAGACATCATTGTGGTTCCCAATGCAAAGAATAAGCTCATCCCAATGAGGCCGGTGAATGGCTGGACAGTTTTTATGGATTATTGCAAGTTGAATGCGTGGACTGAGAAAGATCACTCTCCAATGTCGTTCATGGACCAAATGTTAGATTGTCTTGCTAGAAAGGGTTGGTATTGATTTCTAGATGGGTATTCAGGCTACAATCAGATGTTCATAGCTCTGGAAGACCAAGAGAAGACTACTTTCACTTGTCCTTACGAGACTTTTTCTTTCAAGAGGATGCCCTTAAGGTTGTGTAATGCTCCCTGAACTTTTCAGCTTTGCATGATGTCTATATTTTTGAATATGTAGGAGGACATAATAGTGGTATTTATGGATGAATTCTCAGTGGTTGGTTCTCATTTGATGATTGCTTGGTACATATAGGTCAAGTGCTAAAATGGTGTGAATAGTGCAATCTTGTGCTTAACGGGGAGAAATGTCACTTTATCGTAAAATAGGCTATAGTTCTGGGCCATAAAATTTCACAAAAAGGAATGAAAGTTGATAGAGAAAAAGTTAAATTGATTGAAAAGCTACCACCAACCATCTTTGTAAAAGGTGTTAGAAGTTTATAGGTCATGCACGTTTTTATAGCAGGTACATAAAGGATTTGTCAAAATGTGCACACCCATTTTTCAAAATACTTGAAAAGGAGTTGAAGTTTGAGCTTGATGATGCTTTTCTAAGAGAATTTGAAGGGCTAATAGAAAATTTGACTTTTGCACCAATCATTATATCACTGGATTAGGGACAACCATTTTAAGTTATATGTGATGCAAGCAGGGTGGCACTTGACGAAGTATTAGAGCAGAGGCGAGAGAAGATTCTTCATCCTATATACTATGCGAGAAAAACATTGAATGTTGCTCAAAAGAAGTATACAGTTACTAAACAAGAATCGCTTGCTATAGTCTTCATGTTTGAAAAGTTTAGATCCTATTTGCTTGGCACTTAAGTCATTGTGCATACTGATCATTCGAAATTGAGGTATCTTATGGAAAAGAAGGATCAAAAACCAAGACTAATTAGAAGGGTATTATTGTTGCAAGAATTCGATTTTGAAGTGAAAGATAGGAAGGGGACAGAAAACCAAGTGGCTGATCACTTGCCTAGATTAGAAGAAAAGGCAATGATGAAGTTAGCTGATATAGTTGAAATAAATGATGCGTTCCCTGATGAACAAGTATTGACTCTTTTATTTGATATTATCCCTTGATTCGCAGATTTCGCTAATTATTTAGAAAGTGATTTGGTGAGTTCGGATTTGTTGTTCCACCAAAGAAGAAAATTCATGTTTGATTTGAAGAAATTTTTCTGGGAAGAGCCTTACTTGTTTCGTATATATGCTGATGGGATTATTCGTTGCTGCGTGCTCGAGGTTGAGATGATGACTATATTGGAAGCTTGTCATTCATCTCCTGTTGAGGTTTGTAGAAGTAGACATATTCACAACAAATAAAGTAAATGACAAGGGGTTGATAATTAATGTTAAATAGGGGGATTTGAGTGAAAAATTAACAACTACCAATAACCGGCAGTAAACAAGTAGAGAAGGATCCTTAGGAGTGTGATAAATTGAAGGCTTGTTTTGCTAAATGGGAGATTATTTTTTACTAAAGCTGTTGAACTTCAGTGGTTAGGCTAGGCCTTAGGTGTAATAGCAATTTATCAATCAACTATCACGAATCAAGCGAGTTCTCTCAAACCTCGACAAGCACAACACATTAAACAACTCAAAACCTCAATCAATCTACTTTTTAAATCTAGATTAGTAGGATTAAATTTAGGCCCACTTTCTCAAGCTAAGTCTACAATAACCCAATCACTACAATCATCAACCAATAATTTTGATTCTAAAACTTCTTTCTCAAGCAAGCTTAGAGTGCTAAACTAGAATTGTATTTGCAACTACAGTCATCAATTAAAACTCAACTATTAATTGAAACAACTTCAAATCAATAATAAAATTAGTAAATAATTGTTACGACCCAGGGGTACCCCCTAGACATAACATGGCGTACTTGACCCCGAATCATAACATAAGATAGTAGAAAATACAAGAAAATTTAAAACTTTTACAGTCAAATTCCTTTTCATAAAATCAAGCGGAAGTATTTCTATACTTAGTCTCATACCATGTAATACAACTTTTAGAATAAAATCTTGGGATACAGCCCATACAATAATCTTAGCATGAAAATAAAGACATATAGGAAATGTGGTTGTTATCGTCGAAGCTACTAGGATTCACCAAGATCTTCAACTCCTTGCAACTTCTAGAAACATATCTCCAAGAGTAGCACTCAATCTCCAATCCGTACATTTGATTAGAATGTACGTAATATGCGTTAGTACAAAATGTAGCAAGTGTGAAAGCTAGCACAACATCATAAGAGCATCTCAAAATGGTTAGTCAACATACGATATAAGCATAAGAGATAATAACATAGTCATAGCTTAATCTCCAACATAAGCATCATATAATCATAAGTCAACATAAGACATAGTTAATGAGCATAGAATATAAGACATAATCATAACAAGAATAATTTACTCTCAGTCATATATACTATAATAGAACCATTATCAAGTAACCTCAAAAGCATACATGTTCAAAGCATGAATAGCATCCCATTATACCACCCAAGCCAAGTATCCCTTTTTAGTCATCTTAATCATAGTCTATATACATGGTAAAGACTCTAAGCTTTTATATACCATAAGAGCACCATAATTCTACGTAAACTCAAAGCACACTTGTTCAATGTATGAAAGGCATCCCATACTACTCTTCACACTAAGCATAGCCTTGAAGTCATCTTAGTCACACTCACCCTCCTTTGGTCTCTTTATTAGTTTAACTCTCATAACTAAGGGAATCTCTCACCATTAGTCAATTATAGCAAGGTAGGCAACTATTGCATAACCCTATCTCAATTCTCTTCTTTTAACAACCTTAAGTCATACTTGTGCAATGCATGAATAACACCCATAATACTACTCATGCTAAGTGCCACTTTTCGTGCCTCATACGAATACTTCTTGATTTGGAACCTAGTTCTTCTCTTATACTTTAGAACACTATGAGGTACTCTCTTAAGCACATCTTAGTTCTTTATTAGCCTGAACCCATTTGAGATACTACTTTTAGCATGTATTGGATAATTATTAACATGGACCCTATGAGATACTACCTTAAGCATGTCTAAGTCCATTTATACTCTTGAACAATATGAGGTACTTCATTAAGTAACTCTTAGTTCAATTATGCTTTAGAACATTATGAGATGCTTCTTCAACCATGTCTTAGTTCATTGGATATGAAGATTACTACTAGGAACCTTCACTCAACTATGTGAAGGATCCCATCCCATAAGACCTAACTTTGGGAAAAACCCATCACATCCCATCACACACTCTACTACGTAAGAGTTCCCCTTTTAACTTGGATAGTCCTCACATCAATTAGGTGTGGTTTTCCTTTCTACTTGGAGCCCCTATCTTCTGTGACACTCCATCTCATCTTTAATATCCACTTGGAGCCAAGCATACACCCCAAGGCTTACTTGTTAAACCTTGCTTAACACTCATATTTCATGGAAGGATGTCCTTGAAAATCAATCCATGTCCAAGTGATTCTATCACTTTATACTTTCAAGCATTCATAAGGTAAGTTAGATGAGTATAGGCCTTTCACCATAATTCTACCTAGTAGACTTCTATTCTCTTTTAGACTTTACTCTCAATGCCTTAGCCTCAATAGTTAATCACATTAGCTTCACCCTAAAGCCCCAACAATCATGATCACAAAACTTACTCTCATGGTTTCTTTCTAAATCTCTTCTTTATACGTAGGTTTAAAGGTATTTTAATCACATCTTTCATTACTAGGTGATTCTAGTCACAATTGATCATAAAGGTTCAAATTCAACTTAACATGTCAAGATTCATCATATACAATATAGTCTTGTTCAATTCATGATTAGATTTTCCTAACTTTGAATAATTACCACACATGACATTGATTTAGGAAGATCACCTATGAACCTTCAATTTCACCTCTAATGGCATAAACCCAAAAATATCACATTCATCAATTTAGGCTAGGGCTTACCTTAGAAATCACATAAATTCATCACAATATTAGTAAACAAAGCTAAATAAATCATAAATAGGTATTATCCACTAGATTGGAATCATATCTAAACCCTACCCCTAATGTACGAAGAACCCTAGCTAGAATTGGGTTTTTGATTCACAATTGGGGGAAAAATAAGGGGCTCTATGTGTAGAAGAACCCATAGATGATTAAGCTAACATACCTCTTTTCAAAGCCTTAATGAAGCTTGAAACAATGGGGGAAATTCGACCTAGGTTGCTGCCCCAACTTCCTTTCTTCTTCTTCTTCTTCTTCTTCACTTCTAGAGAGGATTTTTTGAGAGTATTTTGGGGTTCTTTGATGAATGAGTTAATGACTTAGTTTAGGGGCCTATTATGCTTATATAGGTGATTAAATAACTAAATAACCGACCTACCTTAACCCCTAATTAGTTAAATAATTAATTCCCAATCCCCCAACTTAAAAGAAAAATCTGAAAAACTATTCTCACTCACGAACCACCACCCACGGACCATGGGTGGGTCCACACTCCGTATTGCATCCTTTGTGGGTGTGGTTAGTGGCCTAAATTTGCAGGCCTGTTAAGGCCTTGACCCACGACTCCCACCTACGGGGTGTGGGTCTACCTACGGCCAGTAGGTGGCAACTGTAGGTCACTAAAATCTGCAGATTTGGAGACTATTTTTGGGGTCCCCCTCAAGGACCCCTTGGTTGGTCCTTGGGGGGTCGTACCTTGACGAATAGCCCCTTAAACCACCATTCTAAGTACATGAATCATTTCTTGTGATGTTAATCCTCTTACCATACTCTAAAACTCTTACGAAAAGCTCTTGGGATCATTCGTCCTCGAATGACGATTCTAAACACTTCTTAAAGTCACAACTCTAAACTAACAGGCCATTATGCATGCACTACATCTAAATGCACACAACCAAGAAAGAAGACTTCAATTGCAAGCTAAACTTATTCAGTGCAACACAAGGGAGTAGAAACTTACCCTTGGTGCAACTAGGCTTAGGAAATGGAGAGTCTTGGCCAGGATACTTTTGTCTAGACTTAGACCTACCTTGCTCATCGGACTTAGCATTAGAAAAATTCCTATCATCGGTCCCAACTCTTTTCCCCTCCCTATTCATTATCTTAAGCTTTTGCTCTTCAATTTGTTGAGCATGTACCATGAGACGGGAAATATTCATAGTAGAGATAAGCATTTCCAAACGACATTCATTGACCACTAATTTGGACACTCCCATCACAAACTTATTCATCTTTGTCCTTGAATCCCCCACTATGGTTGTAGCATATTTGGATAGTTGGGTGAACTTAAGGGAATACACTTTCACACTCATACCCCTTGTTTAAGATTTATGAACTCGTGCATCTTTCGTTCCCTCAACTCTAGGGGAAAGAACCCATCAAGGAATGCCTCTTCAAACCCTTCCCCCTCTATTTGGTCCTCTTCTACCGATCTACTATGTTTCCACTGCTCATACAAAATTTGTGCTACATTCCTCAATTAGTAAGCGTCTAGCTCCGCTTTATCTGCCGAAGTTAATCACATGATATCAAGCACCTTATACACCTCATCTATAAAGCCTTAAGGATCTTCCTTCACTTTGGAGCCATAGAACCCTGGAGGGTTCATCCTCAAAAACTCTCACCCTAGAAGAAGCCATCCCCTTGTTGGGTTTGCTGGAGCTACCCTCTCCCTATTTGCTTGGGCAGTCATGGCCTGGGCTTGAGTTGTTACGGCTTGAGCTTAGGTGGTCATAGATTGAGTTACTATTTGAATAGTAGCCCTAAACTCATCTCGAGTCACATTCTCCCCTATAGGGTCAATTGGAGCTTGAGGAGGAGCTTGATGTGGTACTTGGGGAGGAACCTCTTGCTCAACATTGCCTTCCTCTTCTCTCCTATCATTTTCCTTTGTATTAGCCATACCCTTAAAATCAACGGGCATGGCTTACAAAAAGGGCCTACTAAAACCAAACTCTATGGAACGACTTAGATAATGAAGCAATGAGATTTCCTAAACATCCAATAGCCTCCTATTCATAAATGTGGTGCGCTTCACATTTATGAACACTCTACTAGATGTGGTTTGAGACAATCCTCGAATCATTCTAGACCTTGTGCTCTGATTATCAAATTTTTTACGACCCAGGGATACCCCCTAGATGTAACATGGCGTACTTGACCCTGATGGGGTCTTATATAAGCCCTTAGCATATCATAACCTAAGATACTAGAAAATATGGGAAAATTTAAAACTTTTACAATTGAAGTCATTTTCATAAAATCAAGCGGAAGTCTTTCAATACTTTGTCTCAAATTATCTAATGCAACTTTTAGAATAAACTCTTGGGACACGGCGCATACACTAGTCTCAATAGGAAAATAAAGACATAAAGGAAATGCGGTTATTGTCCTCGAAGCTATGAGGACTCACTGAGATCTTTAACTCCTTGCAACTTCTAGAAACCTATCTACAAGAGTAGCACTCAATTTCCAATCCCTGCATTTGATTAGAATGCAGGCAATATGCGTTAGTACAAAATGTACCAAGTATGAAAGCTAGTACAACATCATAAGAGCATGTCAAAATGGTTAGTCAACATAAGACATACGCATAAGAGATAATAACATAGTCATAGTATAATCTCCAACATAAGCATCATATAATCATAAGTCAACATAAGATATAGTTAATGAGCATAGAAAATAAGTCATAATCATAATAAGAAAAATTGACTCATAATTCTCTATACCATAATAAAACAATTCTCAAGTAACCTTAAAAGCATACAAGTGCAAAACATGAATAGCATCCCATAATACCACCCAAGCCAAGTATCCCTTTTTAGATCTTAATCATAGTCAATATACATGGTCAAGTCTATAAGCTTTTCTATACCATAAGGGCACGATACTTCTATGTAACTTCAAAGAACACTTGTGCAATGTATGAAAGGCATCCCATACTACCCTTCACACTAAGCATAGCCTTTAAGTCATCTTAGTCATACTCAGCCTCCTTTGGTCTCATTATTAGCTTAACTCTCATAAGTAGGGCTATCTCTTAGTTTTAGTCAATTATAGAAAGGAAGGCAACTATTGCACAACCCTATCTCAATTCTATTCTTTTAACAACCTTATGTCATACTTGTGTAATGCATAAACAGCACCCCATAAAACAACTCATGTTAACTATCACTTTTAGGTCCTAATACTAATACTTCTTGATTTGGAACCTAGTTCCTCTCTTTTACTTTAGAACACTATAAGGTACACTCTTAAGCACATCTTAATTCTTTATTAGCTTGAACCTATTTGATATACTACTTTTAGCATGTCTAGGATCATTATTAACGTGGACCCTATGAGATACTACCTTAAGCTTGTCTAAGTCTGTTTATACTCTTGAATACTATGAGGTACTTCATTAAGTAAGTATTAGTTCAATTATGCTTTAGAACAGTATGATATGCTTCTTCCAGCATGCCTTAGTTCATTGGATACAGAGACTTCTACTAGGAACCTTGACTGAACTATGTGAAGGCTCCAATCTCATGAGACCTAACCTTGGGAAAAACCCGCACTCTACTACGTAAGAGCTCCCCTTGTAACATAGATAGTCCTCATATCAACTAGGTGTGGTTCTCCTTTCTACTTGGACCCCGGACCCTATCTTGTGTGACACTCCATCTCATCTTCAATATACACTTGGAGCCAAGCATATACCCAAGGCTTACTTGTTAAGCCTTGCTTAACACTCTATCTCATGGATGGATGTACTTGACAACCAATCCATGTTCAAGTGATTCTATCACTTTATACTTTGTAGAATTCATAAGGTAGTTTTGGTGAGTATAGGCCTTTCACCACCATTCTACCTAGTAGACTTCTATTCTCTTTTAGACTTTACTCTCAAAGCCTTAGCCTCAATAGTTAATAACATTAGCTTCACCCTAAAGCCCTAGTCATCATGATCACGAACCTTACTCTCAAGTGTTCTTTCTAAATCTCTTCTTTATACCTAGGTTTCAAGGTATGTTAATCACATCTTTCATTAATAGGTGATTTTAGTCACAATTGACCATAAATGTTCAAATTCAACTTAACATGCCAAGATTCATCATATAAAATAGAGTCTAGTTAAATTCATGATTATATGTTTCTAACTTTTAACAAGTACCACACATGACAGTGATTTAGGAAGATAGCCTATGAACCTTCAATTTCACCTCTAATGGCATAAACCCACAAATATCACATTCATCAATCTAGATTAGGGTTTACCAAAGAAATCACATGAATTCGTCATAATATCACTAAAAAAAATTTAAATCAATCATAATTAGGTATTATCCAGTAGATTGGAATGATACCTAAACCCTACCCACAATGTAAGAAGAACCCTAGCAAGAATTAGGTTTTTCACTTCACAATTAGGGGAAAACTAAGTTGGAACTATGGGTGGAATAACCCATAGATGATTAAGCTAAGATAACTCTTTTAAAAGCCCTAATCAAGCTTGGAACAATAGGGGAAATTCGACTTAGGTTCTGCCCCAACTTTCTTTCTTTCCTTTTTCTTCTTCTTCTCCTTCTCCTTCTCCTTCTCCTTCTCCTTCTCCTTCTCCTTCTCCTTCTTCTTCTTCTTCTTCTTCTTCTTCTTCCTCTTCTTCCTCTTCCTCTTCCTCTTCTTCCTCTTCTGCCCCGACTTTCTTCTTCTTCTTTCTCATCATCTTCTTCTTCTTCCTCATCTTCTTCCTCTTCTGCCCCAACTTTCTTTCTTTCCTTTTTCTTCTTCTTTTTCTTCTTCATCATCTTCCTCTTCTTCTTCCTCTTTCTCCTCTTCCTCTTCGTCCTCCTCCTCTTCCTTTTCATCTTCCTCTTCTTCTTCCTCCTCTTCTTCTTCTTCCTCCTCCTCCTTCTTCTTCTTCCTCATTCTTCTTCTCCTTCTTCTTCTTCTTCCTCCTCCTCCTCCTCCTCCTCCTCCTCCTCCTCCTCCTCCTTCTTCTTCTTCTTCTTCTTCCTCTTCTTCTTCTTCTTCCTGTTCTTCCTCTTCTTCTTTTTTCTCTTCTTCCTCTTCTTCTTCTTCTTCTTCTTCTTCTTCTTCTTCTTCTTCTTCTTCTTCTTCTTCTTTTTCTTCTTCTTCTTCTTCTTCTTCTTCTTCTTCTTCTTCTTCTTCTTCTTCTTCTTCTTCTTCTTCTTCTTCTTCTTCTTCTTCTTCTTCTTCTTCTTCTTCACTTCTGAAGAGGATTTTTGGAGATTATTTTGGGGTTCTTTGATGAATGAGTTAATTACTTGCTTTAGAGGCCTATTATGCTTATATAGGTGGTTAAATAACTAACTAACAGACCTACCTTAACCCTGAATTAGTTAACTAATTAATTCCCAAACCCCTAACTTAAAATAAAAATCTAAAAAACTACTCTCACTCACGAACCACCAACCCACGGATCGTGGGTGGGTCCACGCTCCGTACTGTACCCTTCGTGGGTATGGTTAGTGGTCTAAAGCTGTAGGCCTGTGCAGGACTTGACCCACGACCCCCACCTACGAGGCATAAGTCCACCTACGGCCAGTAGGTGGCAACAATAGGTTACTAAAATATGCAGATTCGAGGTCTATTTATGGGGTCCCCCTAAAGAACCTCTTAGGTGGTCTTTGGGGGGTTGTACCTTTTCGTATAGACCCTAAAACTTCCATTCTAAGTACGGGAATCATTTCTTGTGATTTTAATCCTCATACCACACTCTAAAACTCTTATAAAAAGCTCTAGAACTCTCTAATTCAACATACTAATTTTCGAGGCGTTACAATAATAACACCCATAAACTAATTGAAACATTCAATCACATAGTCATACCCCCAAGAATAAGGGTTTAGCCACACATAATAAAGAACAAGAAATCATTACCAACTATGTTTTCCATCAGCTTAGGCAACAATCTACAAGTCTTCAAAATGCTCAAATTGAATTCCAAGTCAAATAAACCCTAAATCTATCCTCAAATAGTGTAAGAACAATGTTTAGAATTTAGGGCCCAAAAACGCAGAACTAGACAATGTGGGAATTCTCAAAAACTCCAAAACTCACTTCTTTTTCTTTTAAAAACTACATTTATATATTCCAAGAATTTTAGCTTTGGAGTCACTCGGCAAAATAAGTTGAGCTTCACCGACCCGGTCTACAATGAACCGAGTACTCCTTTCCATCACCTTCTTGCCTTGGTTTTTCACTACATCTCTTCGGTAACTTTAGGCGATCAAAGTTGACATCGTCGATCTATTCGGTGCATTACTGAACCATCAACTTTCATGCCGAGTTGGACTTGTCCATGGGTTGGCATGTTGGAACTTTTGGCGAGCTGAAGAGCCACTCGACGACTTGCCGAGTGGCTTTGGCGAGTATCATTCTCACATTTCTTCAACTTTTTCAGCTTTTTCGCTCCTTTTTCTTGGTAATGCCCTTGCCTTGCTCTTTGGTTTTCATTGTTGCAAATTAGCATTTTAACATCAGTTTAGAGCATAAAATAGGCATTGAGGACACTAAAACTTTGAATATTAAGCCCTAGCTGAGTCTGAATCCCTGACTCAACAACACCCCTAACTTAAACTTTAGCTTGTCTTCAAGTAAAACGCAAGATCAATCAGTTATATAGAGATGTCTACAAATAGTGGTACTCAAGACTCAATATGAATTCTCATGAGGTTCAATCTACCCATGCAATGTACAATTGTGCACTACAAGTTTCAAACTGTGACTAGTCATCATGAAATAGAAATCAAGCTCCCAATTCTTGTTTTAAATTCAAATTCAAGCTTAACAAAAGTATTCGAAGGCCCTCACATTAAGAACGATTCCATGCTCACACAAAACTCATCCAAATTTAAGAATTAAGGAATCAAAATCAACTCTCACACTTGATGTTTGCGTAATCAAGACACAACTTCCAATGCAAGTGTCTATGATCGTACAATAGTATAGTAACCCAACCAAGGGTTAGGGTCGAGTCCCAAGGGAGTGGACTTGAGAATTAATAGAAAAATAAAATTTAGTTCTATTTGTCATACCTAAAAACATTTTTGAATAGTGACATATTAAATCTAAGGGGTGATGCAAGCGTAAATAATGATGGGGGATTGTCACAAGTAAACAAAAACAACAAAAATGAAAAGAATACTAATCAAGGAAACGGGGTTCTTGGGGTGTGATAGGAATACAGGATAAGCTAAAATATTTAGTACATGCTTTTGATAATAAATCTGCTGAATATTTGTGACTAGGCTAGACTATAGTGGGAGTAAATTCTCTTTTGAGCAACTTACCCTGAATCAAATGGGTTCCTCTCGGACACCCACTTGCTGCATGAAGAACAACCTCCGCCTTATCCCACTCACTCTCTCGAGCTGAGTTTGTGGGAAAAGGACTAGGGTTCACTCTCTCGAGGTGAACCTTATGTCGAACCAATCCCACCGACCATCAATTTAGTAGTCTTAGTTTTACGACCTCTCTCTCTTGAGCCGAAAACAGAAAGGTGGAATCATATTTGCAACTACAATTTCATTAAGTTCCACCGCAACTACTAAGCAAAATTATATCTACACAACAAATAAATCATCAACAAGAAAGACCCAATAGATAATCTAACCATATTCACGAAATCACACCCCAAGAATTGGGGTTTTAGCTAGACATGTAAAAGAGATAGAAATTTATACCAATATGAGTTTGCATTCAAATGGGTTGTAAGTCTCAAAACAAGCCAAGAGTGAAGAATCCATAAGACCCAAGTCCAAATTCTTGGAGTTGAAACCCTTTGGTTCTTCAAGTTCTTCAAAACCCTCTCCAAACTTACAACTCAAAATTCTATATTAAAAATCTATATTAAAAATCTAATCTTAATCTACAATTCTCAACAAGTATTTATAGTTTTCAAAAATTTATGCTGCAGTGGATTATTTGGTGCCGTTAGTCGAGATTGCCGATCAACTCGGTGATCCGTCCTATGGTAGGTTTCATCGCTGTCTTGCTCTATCCTTCAGCATCTTTATGTTTTGGATCATTAGATGACATAGTAATTCTTCACGGAACTGCTCGACGACACACCGACTGCTTCTTTTTACTGCCGATTTGATCCTTTCTTTTAAGGCTTAGCACACTGGAACAAAAGGCGAAGATAAGACCTTTCGGTGACTCGCCGAACAGGTTAGGTGACTCTCAAATCCTTATTTCTTTATTTTTTCAGCTGCCTTTGTTCCTTTTTTTAGCTAAGTAGTGTCCATGCTTTCCCTCAATCTCCAAATACGTAAAACTTAAGGGTTTTCATCAAATATTAAGACAAAATATGCATTTGAAGACACTAATTTTATTAAAATATTGCCCTAAATGAGTCCAATTTGTGGACTCATCAACACTCCCAACTAAAACTTTCGCTAGTCCTTAAGCAAATCAAGGTAAGTCATTTAAAATAGAGGTCTCGAACAATGCTACACAAGACTCGATCATGAATGCACACAACAAGACTCAAGTTACATATGCAAAGATTAAATGTGCACTCAAAGATTCAAGTTGTGACTCACCAATATCAAAGAATCTCATACTTACAATACTTGCTTCAAATGCAAGTTCAAGCTCAACAAAAGTGTTCAAATGCCCTCACACAAGGAATGATTCCATATTCACACACAATGTTTTGCAATTTAGAGTTTCAAAATCAAATGCAACACTCACTCTTACAAAGAAGAACACACTGCATGCTTTCGCCCATAGGTTTGCTTGTATTTTACAATCAACATTTGTTTCGGCTTACTCAAGATCAAATAGGTCTTTTCAAGTCTTGTAATGGAGTTGAGTGCAAAGGTATGGTCATTTAGGCTCAGTGACTTTAATCCTCATGAAATGTGGTGCTCATAACACTTCCTTTCCTCTTCCTTCATCATTCTCTTTAGTGCTCATAAGTCATCCTATTATTCACTTTCGATGGATTGTTTGGAAACCCCATTTGTTTTGTACTTTATTCTACAACCTTCTTTTTCATTTTTTTTTATATTGAGGGGTTCCATTTTTCTCAAAACCATGGGTAAGAAGGCCTTTCTTGCACTTCTTGATTTAACTTTTCTTTTCACCATACCCCCAAGTTAGGCCTTTTGGCCTAAGTTGGCTATTCAACTAACCACAACTTCATGAGGATTATGGGTAATGGACAAAGACAGGTTATGATTTCATCAAGTTTCTTTCAAAGAAAAGTAAGGCTCAGGGGGTGTTCAAGAGAGGTTCACACACTTACAAGATTGGTCACAAAAGAGGTATCTGTCAAATTGGCTCACACTCTTTAAAGTTGCCTAAAATCTCAAGTGATAGCCTTAATTAGTCAATCGGACCAATGGGGAAATTCTAGGATCTATCATGCATGGTTCAAAGTAATCTCATCACACTAGGCATTGATAATACCGTCAAACAAGACTTCACACTTTCGCTAGTGTGCAATGATCATCACAAAAGACTCAGTTCAATAATAGGCTAGTCATAACAAGATGCAAAGAGTTCACATATTGTCTATGCAACTTCATTTGGCCTCATCGTAGCTGCGCATTCATATTCATTCGATTGAGAGCACTATTTAAGTCATCGATATTGATTGGAACCGAGACTTCAATTTTGCAAAAGGATAGCCACATTCAACATACTAGAGGTGGCGAAAAATTTCGGACGGGTCAAAATAATTTTTCAATTTAAAAATAAAAGGAGCCACAAGCTCAAATATCCACAGAAAGCAGTGTAAAGACAATTTAAGCACAAAGCCTAAATATAAACAAAACACGGACATGAGTAGCACACAAAGGTGGGCCTCACCCTACCATAAATAAAAACATTTGTCCTCAAATTCAAATAACACTGAATCCAAAATGTAAAATAAAGAAAGACAGAGAGAGAGGTAATTAGGAGATCTTGGCTAATTGGTTGCTCCATATGTCTGGGCTTCATTGCTCGTAGTGACTCCAGAAGGACCAGCTCCACAAGATCCAGAAATAGGTCCAAAGGAAGCCTGCCCAGTAGCATCTATAATAATTGCTTTCATCTCGGTCATGTCTTCATCTGCAGCTTCCTCAGTCTCCTTTTGCATCACTTTATCAATCTCTACTTTTGACTCAGGATCGACTGTCTGCTCCACTCTATCCCTATGTCCAGTGGTGGTCTGAGGCATCTTAGGAACGTCTGGAATTTCCAGTGTTCCAAAGACCATGGACACATCGATGGACTTCAAGTGGTCTACATCTTTTTGCAGTGCAGGAATGACAACTTTTAAAGCCGTCATCTCCTCTGTGGCCCCTTGGTTGTGCTCATACACTATATCCTGGCCTCTAGGGCATCAATGATAGTGTTCATAGGTTTCATAGCATCAACTAGGGAAATCTGGATCATTCTTCGATCAAAGGCCTCTAGACTAGTAGCCCACCGATCAGCAGAAAAGGCCAACTATCCTGTTCGGAGTAGGGAAGCCTAGGTAAGTGGAGGCTGGGAAACAGCAGCAATAACAGTGGGTCTGGGAGATCGTGAAGTAGCAGAAGAACCTAGAGTATCAGCAGGAGTAGCAATGGTAATGGATATACCTGAAGGCCCAGGGGCAGGAGTAGGCAAACATGCCTTTGTAGGTGATGATTCTGTGTGTACTAGCTCCACCAATGCTGCATTCTTCCTTTTTTCTTGATCCTTAAGGTACTTGGATTTGATCCTACATATATCAGTAGAGGCTCTGGGAGCACTTCTATATCGTTCTTGGCATCCCTAGGTACTCTAGCTTGTTTGCACAATTCTGTGATCAATACTGGGAATGGAAGTGAGGTCTGTCTCTTCCTTGCATGCGTGAGTATCTCTGAAGCAATGATTGTACCCAAGTTTATCTGAGTTTCCTCTATGATGCAATCTAGGCAAGATGCTTTGGCAAGGCGAAGGATCGACTCATTCTGGGATGGCATGATCATGCTGCTGATAAAACTAAATCAGAATCTTGCTGCTATGCTTAGTTCTTTCTTTTCAATCGAAACTCCTTCCGCCAACCACTTCGGAGTATCGTCTGAAATTAGTAGAGCCAACCACTTTTTTATCTCATCCAGCTTTTTTGTTCTGATCAAGTGCTGGCAGTGATCCCCAATATTCATGGACATGCGCAAGACTGGGTTGATCGCCTTACTATCACACTTCAGCCTCCTTCCTTTAACAACTACATAGTCCACTTCTTCCAAGGCTGCTGCTAGCTTCTTTTTCTAGGGTATTAGTGCACTTTATTAACTATAGAACTCTCTTACTTAATTTGGAATATAAGGTCCACGGGGATTGGTGAAGACTTGGAACTTATGGTATCTCTGTCACTCCATTATCTCTGGGTGCCTGTCTATAACCCCGTCTATGGACAAACACTTTTTCTGCAGAATTGTCCTCCACCCCTCAGCCTTTACTCAATTCATTGACTTAGGCGGAGGACCCTGTACTGGGGGCGCTAGTACCATTGCCTGCTCTGGAATTGAAGTTGTAGTAGTGGTAGGTTGGGAAGTCCTGAATCTAGATGGATCATTTAGCTTTTTAGTTCGCCGCTCAACCCTCTGTGCTATTAACAGATCATCCTCATCAGAACCCACACCTTTGCTTTCAGATTGGTTGGGGTCATTTCTATAAAATCCATCACTGTCAGTGCTTGCATCTAATAATTCAAGGGTCTTGTCTTTGCCCTTGCCTTTCCCACTAGTTGTGGAAAGTTTAGCAACCTTTCTTCTGGATGTAGCTACATCCTCGTTGATTGTAATCCCTTTTGTTTTACCTTGGGGTGGCCTGCTTCTTCCTACAAATTTAGATCTAGCCATTTATGCAAAGAATAGGGAAGATGTTAAGTCAACTAAATTAAATTCTTAGGGACACAATTATAGAATAACTTGCCAAATAGATAGGCGGATCGCTAAGTTTCTTTGGCAAGTACGGTTTTATCTGCTGAAAGATACAGTGCAATAAAGGTTCAGGGGTGCAGACAAAGAGCGATCAAGGATACTTTTGGCGAGTTGCTGAATGCTTTTAGTGATCTAAGACTTCTCGTCAAAAGTTACAGAACCAATATCACAAGTAGCATGAAATTAAAGGCGAGATAGGGTCATTAGGAGAACCGCTGAGTAGTTTGGTGAGCTCGACCTAGCTCGCCATATGGACCAACGTGCCTATTTCCCACCTATCTTCTCGACATCAACCCCATAACCTCCGAAATCAAAATTAAACTATGCACTAGTGCAATTAAGCTCAAACCCATAACACTTAATCATGTTAAACACCACGCACACACAACCTCACAAGATTTAACTCATTTTTAGGCGCAACAAAAAGGGAGTAAAAAATCAAGATAAGATGGGCAAGATTTACAAATCGAATTCGGCGTTTCAATAATCTAAATCTATTAGAGAGGCCTAGCACACATCAATTCAATAAGCCCAATTGCATAAGAGAAAAAATTTTTCAAAGTGTCCTCGGGGTTCTAGAAAACCAACCTTTTATGCTGATCGAGATACTTTGAAGTGATAGGAGGCAATGTAATCCCAAGTTCGAACACCAATTGACGACTAAAATACCAGGAATGTAAAGATAACAAAAATTACTTACTAGGTGCAAATTTGTGAAAATTGAAATCGAGTGGAAAATGAAAATTTGTCAAACTTTGAAACCATTCGCCTTTAAAACCGTCCAGTTGTTGCCCATTCGGCGACATTATTCAAGATCACCGAACCACTCGGCGACACGCTGATTAGTCACTTGCGTCGCTGAGTTTTACAGAGCCTCCAGTTTATGTAAAGGTCCAAACGGCAGACAATAACGGGATCGCCAACCATTTCTGTAATTCACCAACTGGATCTTCAACTTGCCAACCTGGACGTTTCAACACTTTCCTCATTTTAACCTATAAAATCAACACGCCATTATTTTATCAAAGAAAAATAAAGCAATAAATGGATTTGAGTTGCCTCCCAAACAACCTCTTAGTTAACGTCGTGGCACGATGCAAGTCCACCTGCAAATCTCATTTTTGGGGTTGAACCTAGTGAAACTAGGTGATCCCAATTGTTCGTTTGGATGGAGCTGAGACAATACATGACCCAAGAGAGTTTCAATTAACTAGATAGATCTAGTGTGAGAACCGCTCATCTAAGTTAGCACTTCTACATTTTCTCTAATTTCCTGTAACACTTTATCTTGCTCATTTAGCTTTTGGAGAATGATTAATAACGTATCCTTGATATGTCTATTTTGATTGTCGATAGACCTTCCTTGCTCAGTTAGTGGTATGCATTTTCTCTTCTTTTTGGACATCACCTCCAGTTCCTCGACCTGTTGGGTCAAATTATTCATCTGACCCAGCAAAATTATCAAAATGGTCCTTCTCAGTATCCTTGTTAGTTTGGCCACAAGGTAAAAGAGTTCAACTGCGGTCTCATAGGGGTATATCTCAAGACCACCTGAGACAAGTCGATCAATTAATACTCTGTTTTTGGGATTAAGACTCCTATAGAAGCACTCCAATAGAACTAGATCGAGAATTTCATGAGTTGGGCATTGCATCAATAGTGCTTTAAACCTCATCCACGACTCATGAAAAAGTTCACCTTCCATCTATTTGAAGGTCAGGACGCTATCCCTGAACCTCATAACTTCCACCGAGAGGTGTTCTATTAGTTCATAGTCATTAACCACACTCATCTCTCCTATTCTTAGCACAAACACTCGAAAGAAACTGAAAATTAAGTAAGTAAACTATGATTAAGAAGAACAAATTTTTTACCAAACTAAGAATTTCAAATAACACCACTCCCCAGTAGCGGTGCCATTTTGATGTTTGCGTAATAAAGACACAACTTCAAATGCAAGTGTCCATGATCGTACAATAGTATTGTAACCCAACCAAGGGTTGGGGTCGAGTCCCAAGGGAGTGGGATTGAGAATTAATAGAAAAGAAAAATTGGTTCTAATTAGTCATAGCTAAACTTTTTTTTGAATATAGACATGTTAAATCTAAGGGGTGACACAAGCGTCAATTAATGATAGGGGTTTGTCGCAAAAACAAAAACAACAAAAATGCAAAGAATACTAATCAAAGAGATAGGGTTCTTGGGTGTGTGTTAATGACTTGGTTTAAGGGCCCATTCAGCTTATATAGGTGATTAAATAACTAACTAACCGACCTACCTTAACCCCTAATTAGTTGACTAATTAATTCCCAAACCCCCAACTTAAAACAAATATCTGAAAAACTACTCTCTCTCACGAACAACCCACCCACGGACTATGGGTGGGTCCACGCTCCATACTGCACCCTTCGTGGGTGTTGTCAGTAGCCTAAATTTTCAGGCCTGTGAAGGCCTTGACCCACGACCCCCACCTACGGGGCGTGGGTCTACCTACTGCCAGTAGGTGGCAACCATAGGTCACTAAAATTTACAGATTTGGGGATTGTTTTTGGGGTCCCTCTCAAAGACCCCTTGGGTGGTCCTTGGGGGGTCGTACCTTGACGTATAGCCCCTAAAACCTTCATTCTAAGTACATGAATCATTTCTGGTGATTTTAATCCTATAACACACTCTAAAACTCTTACGAAAAGCTCTAGAACTCTCTAGTTCAACTTACTAATTTTCGAGGTGTACAATATCTCCCCCTTGGGATCATTCGTCCTCTAATGACGATTCTAAACACTTTATAATGCCACAACTCTAAACTAGCAGCCCATTATGCATGCATTACATCTAAATGCACACAACCAAGGAAGAAGACTTCAATTTTAAGCTAAACTCATTCAATGCAACACAAGGGAGTAGGAACTACATCTACCAACCTAAAATGCATGAAATTATATATTTTACTCATTTTCAAGGTGGAACTAACATCTCTTAGCTAAACATGCTCAATACTCCCTCATGGAGCCTAAATACAATTTACTCTCAAAAAGCATTTATTCAAGGAGGAATCTTTCAACTCCAAAACTAAGACAAGCTCATAACTCAACTCATGAAGTCTATATGCAAATCTACTCCATGCACTACAACATGAGGAAAGCAATGCATATAAGTCATTTCTAACAAGACCTAAAATTTTTCATGAACATGCATAAAAGGAAATCATGACCACACATAAACACATAATAACCTCACTAGATAGGCACACTATCTCCCCCTTGAGAGTAAGCCTACAAAAATCTTCGAAAAATCATTCATGCTAAAAACAACTTCAAAGTCCCACATAACAAGTCATAAAAGACAAGAAATCCGAAAATTTACTGAAACATAAAACACATACCGGATGGGACATGAGGAGATCACTCTTGATCTTCTCTATATTAGAGAGAATAAAACATATTCTCTTGAGCACCCACATCCGGACCACTAGAGGTTAATTTCTTATCCTCCCTTTCCTTAGCCTTAAGAACCGGGAAATCACTCATTTTGTGCCCATCCTTTCCACACCCATAGCAACCATCCATGTCAGCTACGAACTTACCAAAATGATTCCTCCCACACTTGGTGCAACTAGGCTTAGGAAATGGAGAGTCTTGGCCGGAATACTTTTGTGTAGACTTAACCTTGCTCATCGGACTTAGCATTAGGAAAATTCCTATCATCGGTTCCAATTCTTTTCTCCTCCATATTCATTTTCTTAAGCTTTTGCTCCTCAATTTGTTGAGCATGTACCATGAGATGGGAAATATTCATACTAGGGGTAAGCATTACCAAACGACATTCATTGACCACTAATTCAGAAACTCCCATCACAAACTTATTCATCTGGGCCCTTGAATCCCCCACTAAGGTTGTAGCATATTTGGATAGTTGGGTGAACTTAAGTGAATACTCTTTCACACTCATACCCCTTTGTTTAAGATTTATGAATTCTTGCATCTTTAGTTCCCTCAACTCTAGGGGAAAGAACCTATCAAGGAATGCCTCTTTAAACTGCTCCCACTCTATTTAGTCCTCTTCTACTGGTCTATTATCTTTCCATTGCTCATACCAAATTTGTTCTACATTCCTCAATTGGTAAGCGGCTAGCTCCACTTTATCTTCTGAAGTTAATCACATGATATCAAGCACCTTATACACCTCATCTATAAAGCCTTGAGGATCTTCCTCCACTTTGGAGCCATAGAACTCCGGATGGTTCATCCTCAAAAACTCTCTCACCCTAGAAGAAGCCATCCTCCTTATTGGGTTTGCCAGAGCTACCCTCTCCCTATTAGCTTGGATCGTCATGGCTTGGGCTTGAGTTATTACGGCTTGAGCTTGGGCCATCATAACTTGAGTCACCATTTGAATAGTAGCCCTAAACTCCTCTCGAGTCACATTCCCCCCTATAGAGTCAATTAGAGATTGAGGAGGAGCTTGATGAGACACTTGGGGAGGAACCTCTTGCTCCACATTGCCTTCCTCTTCTCTCCTAGCATTTGCCCTTGTATTAGCCATAACTTGAAAATAAATGGACATTGATTAGAAGAGGGGCCTACTAAAACCAAACTCTATGAAACGACTTAGAGAATAAAGAAATAATATTTCTCAAACATCCAATAGCCTCCTATTCATAAATGTGGTGCACTGCACATTTATGAACAAGACTCTACTAGATGCAGTTTGAGACAATCCTAGAATCATTCTAAACTTTGTGCTCTGATTACCAAATTTGTTACGACCCAGGGGTACCCCCTAGACGTAACATGGCGTACTTGACCCCAAAGGGGTCTTATACAAGCCCTTAGCATTTCATAACATAAGATAAAATAAAATATGGTAAAATTTAAAACTTTTACAATTGAAGTCATTTTCATAAAATCAAGCGAAAGTCTTTCAATACTTTGTCTCAAATTATCTAATACAATTTTTAGAATAAACTCTTGGGACACATCCCATACAATAGTCTCAATAGGAAAATAAAGACATAAAGGAAATATGGTTATTGTCCTCGAAGCTATGAGGACTAACTAAGATCTTCAACTCCTTGTAACTTTTAGAAACCTATCTCCAAAAGTAGCACTGAATCTCCAATCCCCACATTTAATTAGAATGCAGGAAATATGTGTTACTACAAAATGTACCAAGTATGAAAGCTAGCATAACATAATAAGAGCATCTCAAAATGCTTAGTCAACATAAGACATAAGCATAAGAGATAATAACATAGTCATAGCATAATCTCCAACATAAGCATCATATTATCATAAGTCCACATAAGATATAGTTAATGAGCATAGAATATAAGTCATAATCATAATAATCATAATTGACTCACAGTCATCTATACCATAATAGAACCATTCTCAAGTAACCTTAAAAGCGTACAAGTGCAAAGCATGAATAGCATTCCATAATACCACCCAAGCCAAGTATCCCATTTAGTCATCTTAATCATAGTCTATATATATGGTCAAGTATCTAAGCTTTTCTATACCATAAGCGCACCATACTTCTAAGTAACCTCAAAGCACACTTGTGCAATGTATGAAAGCATCCTATACTACCCTTCACACTAAGCATAGCCTTGAAATCATCTTAGTCATACTCAACCTCCTTTGGTCTCATTATTATCTTAACTCTCACAACTAAGGGAATCTCTCAGCTTTAGTCAATTATAGCAAGGAAGGCAATTATCATACAACCCTATCTCAATTCTTTTATTTTAACAATCCTATGTAATACTTGTGCAATGTATGAACAACACCCCATAATACTACTCATGCTAAGTACCAGTTTTAGGTCCTAATACTAATATTTATTGATTTGGAACCTAGTTCCTCTCTTTTAATTTAGAACACTATGAAGTACTCCCTTAAGCACATCTTAATTCTTTATTAGCTTGAACCCCTTTGAGATACTAATTTTAGCATGTCTAGGATCATTATTAACATGGACCCTATGAGATACTACCTTAAGCATGTCTAAGTCCGTTTATACTCTTGAACACTATGAGGTACTTCATTAAGTAAGTTTTAGTTCAATTATGCTTTAGAATACTATGAGATGCTTCTTCAAGCATGCCTTAGTTCATTGGATATGGAGATTTCTATGAGGAACCTTGATTGAACTACGTGAAGGCTCCCATCTCATGAGACCTATCTTTGGGAAAAACCCACACTCTACTACGTAAGAGTTCCCCTTTTAACTTGGATAGTCCTCATGTCAACTAGGTGTGGTTCTCCTTTCTACTTTGAGCCCAGACCCTATCTTGTGTGACACTCCATCTCATCTTCAATATACACTTGGAGCCAAGCATACACCCCAAGGCTTACTTGTTAATCCTTACTTAACACTCATATCTCATGGACGAATGTCCTTGACAACCAATCCATGTTCAAGTGATTCTATCATTTTATACTTTCAATAATTGATAAGGTAGGTTAGGTGAGTACAGGCCTTTCACCACCATTCTACCTAGTAGACTTCGCTTCTCTTTTAGACTTTACTCTCAAAGCCTTAGTCTTAATAGCTAATAACATTATCTTTAAATTAAAGCCCTATCTATCATAGTCACAAACCTTACTCTCAAGTTTTCTTTCTAAATCTCTTCTTTTTACCTAGGCTTTAAGGTATTTTAATCACATCTTTCATTACTAGGTGATTTTAGTCACAATTGATCATAAATGTTCAAATTCATTTTAACATATCAAGATTCATCATATAGAATAAAGTCTAGTTAAATTCATGATTATATGTTTCTAACTTTGAACAATTACCATACATGACATTGATTTAGGAAGATAACCTATGAACCTTCAATTTCACCTCTAATGGCATAAACCCACAAATATCACATTCATCAATTTAGACTAGGTATTACCATAGAAATCACATGAATTCATCATAATATCACTAAACATATCTAAATCAATCATAATTAGGTATTATCCACTAGATTAGAATGATACCTAAATCCTACCCACAATTTAAAAGCTAGAATTGGGTTTTTTACTTAGCAAATGGGGGAAAACTAAGGGGACTCTATGGGTGGAATAACCCATATATGATTAAGCTAAGATACCTCTTTTCAAAGACCTATTCAAGCTTGAAACAATGGGGGAAATTCGACCTAGGTTGCTTCCCCAATTTTCTTCTTCTTCTTCTTCTTCTGGAAAGGATTTAATTCCCAAACCCCCAACTTAAAACAAAAATATGAAAAACTGCTCTCACTCATGAACCACGCACCCACAGATTTAATTCTCGAACCCCCAACTTAAAATAAAAATATGAAAAACTGCTCTCACTCATGAACCACCCACCATGGGTGGGTCCACACTCTGTACTGCACCCTTTGTGGGTGTGGTTAGTGGCCTAAAGCTTCAAGTCTGTGCAACAATCATTTCTTGTGATTTTAATCCTCATACCACACTCCAAAGCTCTTACTAGAAGCTTTAGAACTCTCTAGTTCAACTTACTAATTTTCGAGGCATTACAATAATAACGCCCATAAGCTAATTGAAACATTCAAACACATAATCATACCCCTAATAATAGGGGTTTAGCCACACATAATAAAGAGCAAGAAATCGTTACCAACGAGTACCGTCCTCGCTTTTCTTCAACTTTTCAACTTTTTCACTCATTTTAATTGGTAATGCCCTTTCCTTGATCTTTTGCCTTCATTGTTGCAAATTAGCATTTTAACATCAGTTTAGAGCATGAAATAGGCATTGAGGACACTGAAACTTCAAATATTAAGCCCTAAATGAGTCTAAATCCCCGACTCAACAACACCCCTAACTTAAACTTCTGCTTGTCTTCAAGTAAAACATAAGATTAATCAGTTCAATAGATATGTCTACAAATAGTGTACTCAAGACTCAATATGAATTCTCATGAGGTTCAATCTACCCATGCAATGTACAATTGTGCGCTACAAAAACTTACCCCGAATCTAATGGGTTTCTCTCGGACACCCACTTGCCGCATGAAGAACAACCTCCACCTTAGCCCACTCATTCTCTCGAGCTGAGTGTGTGGGACAAGGAATAGGGTTCACTCTCTCGAGTTGAAACTCATGTCGACCTAATCCCACCGGTCATCAATTTAGTAGTCTTATTTTTACGACCTCTCTATCAAGCAATCCGAAATCACATAGGTGAAATCGTATTTGCAACTACAATTTCATTAAGTTCCACCACAACTACTTAATGAAATCACATCAAAACAAGAATTAAATCATCAACAAGCAAGACCCAAATGATAATATAACCCATATTCATAAAATCACACCCCAAGAATTGGAGTTTTAGCTAGGCATGTAAAATATATATAAATTGTACCAAAATGAGTTTGCATTCAAATGGGTATGAAGATTTAAGCCTCAAAACAAGCCAAGAGTGAAGAATCCACAAGACCCAAGACTAATTTCTTAGAGTTGAAACCCTTTGAATCTTCAAGTTCTTCAAAACCCTTTCCAAACTTAGAACTCAAAAGTCTATGTTAAAAATTTTATATTAAAAATATAATACTAAGCTACAACTCTCAACGAGTATTTATAGTTTTAAAAAAACTGTTCTGCAACAGATCATTCACTGATTTTAGTCATGATCGCTGATCAACTTAGTGATCCGCCCTGTGGTCTAGTTCATCTTGCGTTAGCCTTCAGCATCTTCGTATTTTGGATCATTGGGTAACATAGTACAGCTTCATGGAACTGCTTATCGACACGCCGAATTCTCTGTTCCACTATCGATTTAATCCTTTCCTTCAAGGCTCACCACACTGGAACAAAAGGAGAGGATAAGACCTTTTGGCGACTCGCCGAATGGGTTCGGCAATTCTCAGATCTTCATTTCTTGGTTCTTTCAGCTACTTTTGTTCCTTTTTACTAAGTAGTGTCCATGCTTTCTCTTAAACTTAAAATACCTAAAACTTAAGGGTTTTCATCAGATATTGATACAAAATATGCATTTGAGGACACGAATTCTATCAAAACATAGTTCTAAATACGTCCAATTTGTGGACTCATCAACACCCCCAACTCAAACTTTTGCTTGTCCTCAAGCAAACTTAAGTTCAGTTGTTCAAAAAGGGTGTCTCAATAGTGTTGCACAAGACTCAATCAGTAATGCACACAACAAGACTCAATTTCTTTATGCAAAGATCAAATGTGCACTCAAAGATTCAAGTTGTAACTAACCAATATCAAAGAATCTCATGCTCACAATACTTGCTTCAAATGCAGGTTCAGGCTCAACCAAAGTGTTCAAGTGCCCTCACAGCAATAATAATTCCATACTCACACACAACGGTTTAATCATATAAAGCTTCAGAATCAAATGCAATGCTCACTCTCATAAGGAAGAACATAATGCATGGTTTCACCCATAGGTTTACCTGTATTTTCCAATCAACATTTGTTTTGGTTTTCTCAAGATCAAAAAGGTCTTTACAAGACTTGTAATGGGGCTGAGTTCAAAGGTATGGTCATTTAGGCTTAGTGACTTTCATCCTCATGAAATGTGGTACTCACAACACTTCATTTCCTTTTCCTTCATCATTCTCTTTAGTGCTCATAAGTCATCCTATTATTCCCTTTCAATGGATTGTTTCGGAACCCCATTTCTTTTGTACTTTACACCACAACTTTCTTTTTTATTCTTTTTCTTTTTCTCTCTCTTTTTTTTTTCTTTTTGTATGGAGGGGTTCCATTTTTCTCAACACTATGGGTTAATTTCTTTTGTACTTTATTCCACAACTTTCTTTTTCTTTTTCTTTCTTTTTTTTTATTTTGTATGGAGGGATTCCATTTTTCTCTACACCATGGGTTAAAGAAGACTTTCTTTGCACTTCTTGACTTTCACTTTTATTTTTCACTACACCCCCAACTTAGGCTTTTTGCCTAAGTTGGCTATTCAATCAACCACAATTCACAAGGATTAAGGGTAATGGGTCAAGAAAGGTCATGTTGTCATCAAATTTCTTCCAAAGAAAGGTAAGGCTCAAGGGGCATTCAAAATGGTTCACACATGCTCACAAGGTAGGCCACAAAATATGTATATGTCAAATTGGCTCACACTCTTCGAAGTTGCCTAAGATCATATTGATGGATAGCCTTACTTAGTCTATCGGACCAACGGGGAAAATTCTAGGTGTATTAATGCATGGTTCACAGTAAGCTCATCATACAATACATTGACACTACAGTCAAACAAGACTCCACACTTTCACTAGTGTGCAATGATCATCACAAGAGACTAAATTCAATACTAGGCTAGTCATAACGAGATGCAAAGAGTTCACATATTGTCTATGCAACTTCATTTGGCCTCATCATAGCCGCGCATTCATGTTCGTTTGATTGAGAGCACTATTCAAGTCATGGGTATTGATCGAAACCGAGACTTAAATTTTGCAAAAGAACACCACATTCAACATATGAGAGGTGGCAAAAATTTATGGATAGGTCAAAATCATTTTGAAATTTAAAATAAAAGGAGCCATAAGCTCAAACATCCACGCAAAGCAGTGTAACGACACCATAATAGCTCACAACCCAAAATATAAAATCAAAATAAATATTCACAAAGGTGGGCCTCACCCCACTACAAACAAAAATCATTTGTCCTCAAATTCGAATAAAAGTATACAAAAGTAAAAGTATGTAAGACAGAAAGGGAGGTAAAGAAAAGTCCTGTCTATGCAGTCTCTCTATCTGTCAGGGCCTCAGTGCCTGCTGTAGTAGTATGAACTTGGGCATCAGTGCTTGGAGTCATCTCAGGGGGAATAGCAGTGCCAGATCCACTAGGGGCTGCTGTTGACGTCTCAGTCGGCGATGTCTGGATCACCAGCTGCACAATCGTACCCGCAAGATCTGACAAATCTCTAAATATTCTCTGCTCTCAGTTCTCCATCATCTCCTCCTTATGTACTACCATCAGCTCATCGTTGGTCTTTGCATCCGACTACTCATATATTGTGCCACCCCTCTGTACATCTCTGGTGCTAGCTCGAGAAATCCTCAAGGTTTCCAGAGCATACTTGTCATCTACACCCTGCATCAATGAGGTGAAGTTGGTAGACTTCAAATAGTCTACGTCCTTCCTCAAATCTGCCACTTCGGCTTTCAAAGCTGAAATCTCAGATGCCTTTCCCTGTCTTCTCTCACAAGCAGTGACTCTAGTAGCCATATCATCAACAGAGTCCCTAAGGGGGGTTAGTGCAACCAAGACAACACTATCGATCATCCCTGGAATGGATCTCTCTAATCGAGTCAATCTCACATCTACTGAATAGGCCAGCTGTCCCATATTCAGGATCATAGCCTAAGTAATCGTGACAGGCTAGGAGGAGGAAGAAGCACATGGGACCTGTGAAGTAGAGGAAAGAGTGGATGTACCGGAAGGCTTAGAGGTCAGAGTAGGTGAAGGTGCCTCTGCTGGTAAGAGTTCACTCAACTTCGGGAGAAATATCTGCCGGAGCTGCTCTTCTCCTGTCAACTTTCTCTCATGTGAACTCAGCCACAATACGCTGGATAGCAGTGGAGGAAGACGAGGTGACCTCAATATCCCTTGTAGTGTCTCGAAGTACTCTAGCACGCTGGCACAAATCCATAATCAAGAGTGGGAATGGTAGAGAAGTCAGTTTTTGCTTGGCCCTCATGGCTATTTCTTGTGAAAACAGTAGCCCCAAATTGATGTGCCTCCTGGAAATGATTGAACCAAGGCAAGCTGTCTTAGGATAGTGCAAAATGGATTCATTCAGTGATGGCATGATGGTGTTGCTAATGAAACCAAAGCCGAACCTAGTGGCGATGTTCAAGTCCCTTTTCTCAATAGGTGTCCCTGTATCCATCCACCTTGGGGTAGTGTCAGAAATTAGAAGAGCCAGCCAACCCTTCAGGTCATCTAGGGATTGAACAATAGGCAACACTTCGTAGGGAAGTGTAGAGTGGAGCGATTTACCCAATACAATGTTAATATACTTGCTCTGGAACTCAACTTCCTTACCTGTGACCATGACCGAATTTACCGATCTAAACTCGCTTGCCTTCTTTTTGTTCTTGGGCACCAACTCCCCAAAAATGAATGTAAGGGCCTTGGGGCCTTGTGAACTGTTCAAACTCATGGTATCGAAGGGTGTCAATCACATCGACATGCTTTCCTTCCCGACCCTCCGTAGATAATAGCTTCTCCTCTAGGACCCTCATCATTTAGTCTGTTCAGTAGTCTAGGAGGAGGAACAATAGGGAGATAAGAGCCACTGAAGGTATCTATGCTGGCATGAAGTTTGTTGCCGGAGAAGTGGCAGCTGAGGAAATATTGGTTGATGTGGACTGAGATCTGGCCCGGAGTTCATCCCTTTTGTTTATCAGAGGGTGCTCATCTTCTGGTTCTGAAAAATTAGCCTAGGTTTTAATAGCTACTCCTTTTCTAGCTATATGCTTCTTCCTTTTGCCTTTATCTCCCTATGAGAGTTCTTCTCTTCTCCTATTTGGAGGATTTAATTCCTCCTTGTTTATGGTTATGCCCTGTACTTTCTTTTGAGGTTGCGTGGTTAGATTTTTGTGTACCATATCTACAAGAGATCATAATAAATTAAGAGAAAATTTAAACAAAAGCACAGAAAATCTATTAGAGACAGGCTCGCCCATCCATTTGGCGAGTCGCCGAACCTCTTTTGTGAGCTAAGTCGGGCTCATCGAAGGGATTGTCTTAAAAATTATAGCAAGTCAGCGATGGGATGGCCTTTTTGACAAATCGCTGACTGCTGTCAGTGATCATGGGTTTGTCCGCCGAAAGTTACAGTACAACAGAGGTTCATAGGAGCATACAAAGGGCGATCAAGAGTAGCTTCGGGGAGTCGTCGAGTGCTTTCGGCAACCAAAAGATTCTTGCTGAAAGTTACAGATTCAAACAACACATAAAACATGATTTAAAAGTGAGATGGGGTCATTATGCGAACCGCCAAGTGGTTCGACGAGCTCGATCCAACTCGCCAAATAGCCCAACGTGCCTATTTCAAACCTACCTTCTCGAATTCAACCCTGCAACCCCCAAAAACAAAATCAAAGCATGCACTAATGGAATTCAAACAAGATCCATACTACCCATCACCCAGGATACTCCGATTTTCCCCTATTTTGTTAAATTTGGCGATTTGATGATATTTGCTCTTAACAGTTGTGTTATCCGCTCTATCATTGAGTAATTTTTATCATTTTGCACAAACATCGGCTACTTAGACTTCACCCAATCAATCTAAACAACACGCAACCATAATCCAATACAATTTCATTCAATTAAAAGCACAAAAATTAAGCGCATTTGACAATCAAAAAATATACGGGCAAGATTTTCAAATTAAATTTGGCATTTAAGCATTCTAATTCTATCAGAGAGGCCCAGCACACAACAGCACAATATGATCATTGCAAATGAGTACAAAAATTTTGAATGTAAATTTGAGATTCGGAAACAAACCTTATATTCCTATAAAAATGCGAATGAAAAGCTAGACGACAAAGAAATCCTAGTTCCGAGCACCTATGAACAACTAAATACTAATGGAATATAAAAATATTGAATATAATACCTTGGTGTGAGTTTGTGAAGTTTAAAAGTGAGGAAAAGTGAAGGATTTCAAATTCTAAGTCTTTTGGCCATTATAATCCATCAAGTTCGCATCCATTCAGTGACATTAGTCGCACTTGCCGATCCACTAGGCGATATGCCGAGTGGTCACTGGACTCGCTGAGTTTTACAAGACCTTCAGTCAAAGTGAGGGTCCAAACGGCAGTCTTCATCGGGGACGCTGACTATTTTGGCGATGCACCAACTAACCTTTCCTCACCAATATGGATTTTCCAAACACTTTCAGAATTTAAACCTGCACCAGTGACACAAAATTATTTATAAAACCATACAAAAGAATTTAAAACCTTGGGTTGCCTCCCAAGAAGTGCCTTAGTTAACGTTGTGGCACGACACGAGTCCTTACTCACTCTCCATTGGTGGGGTTGGTCCCAGTGTTACTAGGTAACCCCAATAGTTCATTTGAGTGAAGAAAAGGCATTGCATAGCTCATGAGTGTCTTGATCCGTTGGATCGATCTAGAATAGGAGCCAATCATTTGATTCAATACTTCGATATTCTCCTTAATCTCTTCCAATATTTGATCTTGTTCGGTGATCTTTTGGAGAAAGATTTAGAGTGTGTCCTCGACATGATTGTTCTCCATGTTTCTAGATTGTTTCCACTCATGAGGGGGTATGTACCTCCCTTGGCTCTTGCAGTGGTTTTCCACCTCTAATGTTTTGGTGGCCAACACGTTCAGCTGAGTGACTAGTGCGGTTAAGTTGAAGTCCCTCTTGACTTCTTAACTCGTCTCAGCCGAGTTGCTACCATTTCCCACAGCTATGCTCAGGGTATCTACCTATATCAACAACTTCAAAGCAAAACAAAACTAAAAATTAAGTTAGTAAACTACGACTATCGAAAGCAAAATTCTTCTTAACCAAAAATTTTCACATAACACCACTCCCCAGCAGCGACGCCATTTTGATTTTTGCGTAATCAAGACACAACTTCCAATGCAAGTGTCTACGATTGTAAAATAGTAAAGTAACCCAACCAAGGGTTGGATCGAGTCCCAAGGGAGTGGGCTTGAGAATTAATAGAAAAATAAAATTTAGTTCTAATTAGTCATAGGTAAAAACATTTTTGAATACAAACATGTTAAATCTAAGGGGTGACGCAAGCATCAATTATCAATGGGGGTTTGTCACATGTAAACAAAAATAGAAAAAATGCAAAGAGTACTAATCAAGGAGATGGGGTTCTTGGGATGTGATAGGAATATGGAAAAAACTAAACAATTGGGTACATGCTTTTGATAATAAATCTGTTGAATATTTGTGACTAGGCTTGACTATAGTGGGGTAAATTCTCTCTCGAGCAACTTACCTCGAATCAAATGGGTTCCTCTCGGACACCCACTTGACACATGCAGAACAACCTTCGCCTTACCCGACTCACTCTCTTGAGCTGAGTGTGTGGGAGAAGGACTAGGGTTCACTCTCTCGAGCTGAAAGTCATGTCAATGCAATTCCACCGGCCATCAATTTAGTAGTCTTAGTTTTACGGCCTCTCTCTCTAGCAAGCCGAAAACACAAAGGTGAAATTGTATTTGCAACTACAATTTCATTAAGTTCCACCACAACTACTTAATGAAATCACATCAAAAAAATAAATAAATTATCAACAAGCAAGACCCAACAAATAATCTAACCCATATTCACAAAATCAAACCCCAAGAATTGGGGTTTTAGTTAGGCATGTAAAAGAGATATAAATTTATACCAAAATGAGTTTGCATTCAAATGGGTATGAAGATTTAAGTCTCAAAACAAGCCAAGAGTGAAGAATCCACAAGACCCAAGTCCAATTTCTTAGAGTTGAAACCCTTTGAATTTTCAAGTTCTTCAAAACCCTCTCCAAACTTAGATCTCTAAAGTCTGTGGTAAAAATTCTATATTAAAAATATGATACTAAGCTACAACTCTCAACAAGCATTTATAGTTTTCAAAAATCTGTGTTGCAATAGATCATTCGATGAAGTTAGTTGGGATGGCCAATCAACTTGGGGATTCGCCCTTTGGTCTACTTCATCACCATCTTGTGTTAGCCTTCAGCATCATTATGTTTTGGATCATTGGACGACATAGTACCACTTTGCGGAATTGCTTGGCAACACGTCGACTGCTCCTTTTCACTACTGATTTGATCCCTTCATTCTGGGCACAGCACACTGGAACAAAAAGTGAGGAAAAGAACTTTTGGGGACTCACCAAACGGGTTCGGCGATTCTCAGATCTTCATTTCTTCGTTCTTTCAGCTACTTTTGTTCCTATTTGCTAAGTAGTATCCATGTTTTCCCTCAAACTCCAAATACCTGAAACTTAAAGGTTTTCATCAGATATTGAGACAAAATATGAATTTGAGGCCACTAATTCTATCAAAACATAGCCCTAAATTAGTCCAATTTGTGGACTCATCAGTACCCAACTTAAAAACTTAAAGTTCTATTGAATTTTATGTTTTGTTGAGTCTAATTATTGCCTAGATTAGGGTAGTATAGGGTCTATGTCTAAAAAGACTCAAGAAAATGTAAAAAGAAAAACCTAATATTTTATACCTTTCCATGAAAGCAAAGAAGAATCTTTAGAAATTTTTGGTGCAAGGGTCTAATATTCCCATAGTAGATGGCATCCGTAGTTCCCAAGTATGTATTTTGAAATTCCACTAAGTTTAAGTGGAACCACGAAACCCATCCATGAGCCATAGTTTTAACTACGAACCATCGATGGGGTTCGTCGGTCCAAGATTGGTAATACAGACGAACCAACCTACTACCAAAAGAAATCAAAACCCTTCATTTTTTGAACATCATCCATTTCCCTCTTTTTACACAACCATTACAACCCTTCAAATAACTTATCCTACACATTCCCAACCTTTCAATCCCCCCAAATCACATATATTTATTCCCTTCACTTCCTTCTCCCCCATATTCTCTTCCTATTTCTCATTTTATTCTTTCCCAAATCGTTGTCTACTAAAGGAAAAGTTGTGGGTTCAGTTGTCAAGTTTATTTGGTGTCAAACGTTTAAGAAACACTCTCACACAACTTTGTATTGCTTTGAAAGGTATTGATTTCTATATTGAACTATTCAATTTTGTAGTTGAATTCAAAGTTGCTACTTGACCTTGGGTATAAATTGCTTGTTGAGTTCAACATAAATAGTTCTAAAATACCCTTGGAATGATGGTTTAGTAAGTTTTGTTGATTATTTTGATGAAAGCATGTGATTGTTACATTCTGGTTGTGTTCTTGACTTAGAGTTTCGAAGTAAAAATTATCGTATGTATGAATTGCAAGATTGGAACTATAGGGACAATAGAGTAACATGAAAATTTGTTGAAATGCATGTTCTAGAAGTGTTTTGGTAGTTGAATTAAAGTTATTTTGAAGTTCGGGTAATATATGAATATTGATCTAAAACCAGTATTGGTCGACGACCATGACCCACGGGTCGTAGGGAAACCTACGGACCGTAGGTATGGTTTCATTGATCAGCCACACAATTCAGTAGCCTAAATTGTGAACCTTGGTTTAGCTTACAATCTCATTCAATCGACAAACCGTTATGGTGAATCATCGTTCAAACTTATGGGACCGAAATTGTGACTTCCTGATTTATGGAGAGAATTGACGGTTCGTCGTTCTCTTGACGACCGGTAGGTCCCAAAAACAAACACTGTCCAAATTTTTTTTCAAGTTCTAAATTTGTTTTACTTAATTTTTTTGGTTTGTTTTAAGTACTTTGAATACTAAAAAATCTATCACATGTGAAATGATGCCAAAGAAAGTGAATACCTACAAAAGGTAAGGGAAGTCCAAGTCTGTGGCACCCTTATGCCAAATGATTAAGGAGTCCAGTGGGTCGAAGTATGAACTTGAGCATATTAGAGGTTCCCCCACGACACATAGGACTGTGAGAAACTAGTCTAGATAGGTCATGGTGTCAGATCAAGAGAATTCCCCTGGTCATGATGCTGCCCCCTGTCTGAGGAAGGGGCTTAACCTTCGAATACTGAGAATAGGGATTCACAGTTTAGCTCCAGCTCTGATTCAGTTTCAACCTAGGCTTCTGATGCTACTAGTATTGGTAAGGCATATGACCCTCTTGGTGGGGGAGTTGAGCTAGTATGTTTGTCCACAAAGCCGAACAAGTGGTGCGTCCATGGGATATACCAACTATATGAGGATGGGCAATATATTAATGAGCATCATAATATTGCCCGGACCATTTCTGAAGAGCGACGGGTGCTTACAAGGAGCCTCTACACTGTGCCAGAGATTCATGATCTATTCAAACAACACAAATGTTGTGCAGGCTGATGATGACTTTATCCCTTCCACTACTGTGAAGCCCGTTGAGCAGGCTCCCCCATCCACTTCATCTGGCCAGGCTGCGAGCACCACGTGCTTCTAATCCTTCTAGGTTTATCTTGTTGCCCCTTGCTTAAGTCTAGAAATTGGAAACTCACATGGCCACTCTTATTACATCATATTCAACATTGGATGAAGAAATCTGTTGAAGAGTCAGTGTCATGACCCAAGGTAGCCCCTAGGTGTAACATGAAGTAGAGGACCCCGAGAGGCCCCATACAAGCCACTTAGCATTCATAACATAATAATAGACAAAAATAGAAAAAAAAAACAATTTCAATGTATCAATGTTTTATAAGCAAACCACAAATTATAACTTTTGTCTCATTAGCAATCTAGTACATAGGAATGAATTTGGGCCTAGCCCGTACATCATGTTCAAAAAATTGAAAAATTAGGAAAGAGTGAAAACAAGTAATGCTCTTCCTCGAAGCATGAGGACTCACCCAAGCTCAAAATCTCGTGAACGAACTCTAGCCATGAAACTGGGAACCCTAACTATCGGACCCTATATTTAGGGAAATGTAGGCAAGAGTATGTGTTAGTACAAAAATATGTACCAAGTATGATAGCTATCCATAAAACATTTGAAAACATACTTAAATGAGATACCTTTATGAAAGGCAATGACCAAGCTAAAAAATGAGATAAGAGTGTTAGAAAACATGAGTCATAAAACATGATCAATGCACATAGTTATCATATTAAACATGCATGATATACATCCTTGAAGTAACCTTAGTTCATCATATCTTGCTTGTGCGAAGTAACCTAAACCAACATATAAGACCGTGAGAGCTATCATTATGGAATTACGGTGTTTCCCACATAGAAAAAGGGGGGTCCTAATTGCCACGGTATGGACCATGAACTTCTAGATTGTGTAGATCCACTAGCAAATGTCTATCTAGACAATCTTATCTTAGCACATAGTTCACGAGACACATGTTATTGCTACTTTTCCACTCGGTTCTAAGCTTAACTTCCACGAAATAGTTCTTATTCATATTAATCTTAGCTCTTAAAGGAATATGGGTAATCACCTTTTGTCCTTACATCGTATGCCATGGGTAATCATATCTTGTCTTTCTGTAAGAGAACATAGGTAATCAACTCTTGCCTTATCATTAGAATAGTTTCTTAGGATTGGTTCATTTTAGGTGAGAAAGCCTTTAAACACTAAGAACCCTTATCATGTGAGACAACCTTTCACAGTTCATTCTTATATGTGTATATGAGAAATCCTTTCATCAACACAACAATAGCAACATCATTGATACTTCAATCTCAAAGAATCCTTAAAACATTTACATATATTTCCTGAGAACATGCTTGATTTCATTAACTTTTCTTTCATTCTAAAAAATCCACATTATCTAATCATAACTTCGAAAATGTGGGAATTACTTGGGTCCATGGGGAATTATCATAAAAACAAGAGATTAACTTAATTGATGCATAAGAGATCATAATTTAATCAATTAGATCAACAATTAAAGGAACCCATAACATAGAAGAAAACCATAACTCAATTGGGGAATTCTAACTTTACAAAGTGGAGAATTTGGGACTCCATGAAGTAAAGGCTTCCATGGATGAAAACTATCATACCTCAATGCCAATTTCTTAATGGTCGAATTGGAGACTTGACTTGGGACCCTAGATTGGACCCTTCTTCTTCAAGCTTTTCTAGAGAGAGAAATATTTTAGAGGAAGCCTTTTTCTTCTTTTATAAATTTGAGAGAATGACTTGAATGGGTTGATTTTGGGATTAAAATCACTTATATAGGGGTTGTAGTTAAGGGCAAAAATGACGTAGTATCAAGATAAAATAATTAGGAAAAGACCCAATTGACTCTACTTACACCTGATGCGAGCCCCAAGATGGAGGGCTTCACGAGCTTTCTAGGGGTCCACAAGCCATCTGGTCACTCGTGGTCCCTAGACCAGTTGCTAGGCAAGACCTTCCCTTCCACACACCCACCTTCTCGGGTGGTCTAGCCCTTCACGAGTCGTCTAGGGGCTTGTGGAAGGAGGCTAGCCTAGAGTTAGGTTCTGCCTCCCTTTCATGGTCACCACTACTGGTCGTGAGGCTCATAACGAGCAGTCTAAGGGCTTGTGGGAGGGGAGAAACTCTTGGACAAACACTAAAGTCGTGGAGCCCTTCACGGCCGATATGGGGCTCCATAAAGGGTGCCATTGCTCAGTCATGGGCTGGTGACCTCCCATTGGACTCCCTTTTCTAGACTTATAAATTTCGAGGTGCTACATTATCTCCCCCTTGGAACATTCGTCCTCGAATGGGATACTATACATATCATGAAAGAAAAGAACTAAGCTTTTTAGAAGTCTAGAAAAGGAATTCTAGACAAATATGAAATAAAAGAACTCAAAATCTAATATGGGCCTACATATCGGGGACTAAGCTTCTCTTTCTTACCAAACCTCATATCAACCTTCATGGGTGAAATTTTCAAATAGACCCAATCATTAACATCAAACTCAAGATCTCTCCTTCTAATGTTGGCATATGACTTTTGTCGACTTTGAGCCATTTCCGGCCTCTCTCTATTAAGTGAAACTTATTCCATAACCTTATGTACCAACTCGAGAAATATTAGGGTAAATTAACCCACCTCAAACCAACCTATATGAGATCTACACCTTCTACCATACAAGGCCTCAACTGGAGCCATACAAATACTTGAGTGATAACTATTGTTATATGTAAACTCGATCAATGGGAAATGGTCATCCCAATTACATTCCAAAGTTTGGATGGTACGTCTTCTTGCCCATCGATTTGTGGATAAAAGGCTGTAGTAAGCTTAACATGAGTACAAAGATCCCTTCGGAAGGATTTCCAAAACTGAGAAGTGAATTGAGTCCTCGATCAGAGATAATGGATAAAGGCACTCCATGAAACTTTACCATTTCTCTCAAATACAGCTTATCATAGTATTCTGGTGAATAAGAAACCTTGACGGGACTAAAATGAAATGATTTTTTCATTCGATATGCTATAACCCAAATCGAGTCATGATGTCGCCGGGTATGAGGCAAGCCAACAACAAAGTCCATATTCAAATCTTCTCACTTCCAATTAGGAATGCTAATGTCTTACGATAACCCTCTCGATTTCCAATGCCCAACTATCACTTGTTGACAATTAGGACACTTAGCCACAAATTCCGCAATATCCTTCTTCATCCCATTCCACTAATAAATCTCTCATAAATCAAGGTACATCTTTATGGCTCCGTGTGAATGGAATATTGAGAAGTATGGGCTTTTGACAAGATCTGATTCCTCGAGTCATTAATATTAGGAACACACAAACAACCTTGATATCTAAGTACCCATCTCCCTCTTTAGGAGAAAGCCTCAACAGACTTCTTAAGCACTGTTTCCTTTAACTCAACCAAAGTCGGATCAAGACCTTGCTTGGCTTTCACATCCGCCACAAAAGACGATTCTAAACCATTGTGAACCATAACACCACGCTTTGGAGAGTCCACTAACTGAAGACCCAAAGGGCCAATCTATGAATGTCTCAAACTAACTCATTCTTACCATCCTCAATGTAAGCAACACTTTCCATGGATAACTGACTAAGAGAATCTGCCACCACATTCACCTTACCGAGGTGATAGAGAACAATCATATAATAATATTTCAATAACTCACACCACCTTGTTTGGAAAAGATTTAGATCCTTCTGATTAAACACATTACAAAGTCTTGTGGTTGGTAACACATCTACATGGACACCATACAAATAGTGTCTTCAAATCTTTAAGGCAAAAACAATTGCCCCTAGTTCAAGGTCATGAGTAGGATAATTCTTCTCATGAATCCTAAGTTGCCTGGATGTATCGGCAATAAGTTTCCCATTTTTCATAAGCACCCATCCTAGCCTAATTCTTAAGGCATCACAATAAACAACAAAACCATCAGTCCCTTCTGGTAAAGTCAACACCGGAGCGGAAGTAAGTCTATCTTTCAATTCCTGAAAAATATTTTCACATGCTTAAGACTATAAGAACTCAGCCTTCTTTTGAGCCAATGTTGTCAATGGAGAGGCAATCGACGAAAACCCCTTAACAAACCTTTTATAGTAACCAGCCAAACCCAAGAAACTTCTAATGTATAGAGGTCTAGGCCAACTCTTAACCGCATCTGTCTTCTTAGGATCTACCTCAATACCCTTACTTGAAACAATATGACCAAGGAAAGCTACAAACTTTAGACAAAACTTACACTTGCTTTAACTTTGCTAAGATTTGTTGGTCATTGAGAATTCGTAACACAATGCTCAAATGATTGATGTGATCATCCTCACTTTTTGAATAGTTAAATATGTCATCAATGAATACAATCACAAATAGATCAAATTATTGTCAAAACACTTTATTCATCAAAATCTATAAATGTCGTCGGAGCATTAGTCAAATAAAATGACATTACCAAAAACTCATAATGACTGTACCGAGTTTGAAGAGGTGTCTTCGGAATGTCATCTTCTTTAACCCTCAATTGGTGATAACCTAACTGAAGGTCAATCTTAGAGAAGTAACTCACTCCTTAAAGTTGGTCAAACAAATCATCTATCCTTGGGAGAGGATACCTATTCTTAACAGTAACCTTATTAAATTGTCGGTAATCGATACACATTGAGCGAACCAGGTATCTTTCTTTCTACCAAACAAAATTGGAGCACGGTATGGAGAGATGCTCAATTAAATGAAACCCATATCAAACAAATCTTCCAATTGTTTCTTCAACTCCCCAATATCTTCAGGAGCCATTCGCTAAGGAGGAGTAGAGATAGGTTGTGTATCTAGGAGAAGGTCAATATCGAAGTCTATTTCCCTTCTGGAGGAATATCGGGTAAGTCATTTGGGAACACTTCTAGAAACTCTTCAACTATCTGGATCGACTCAAGTGTAGGTGTTTCAGAATCTATATCCCTTACCCTAACTAAATCGTTGATGCAACCCTTAGCGATCATGCTTCTAGCTTTAATACAAGAGACAAATTGACCCTTAGCCATAGAATTTCCCCTTTTAAGTCTAGGACATGGTCATTCAAGAGCTGAAACTTGACTATACGAGTTCTACAATTAATAGAAGCATAACATGAGTGAAGTCAACCCATACCAAGGATAACATCAAAGACTAAATATCGAGCTCTACCAAATCAACAAGAGTAAATCTTGGGGACAAGGAGACATGACACTTTTTGTAGATCCTCTTAGCCATCATAGAATCACCAATAGGAGTAGAGATAGAAAAATGATCTAACAACACATCTGGAATAACAACGAACCTCATAGCCACATATGGTATCACAAAATACAAGGTAGCTCCAGGTAAAGTAAAGCATAAACATCGAGTTGAAAGACTTTGAACATACTATTAACCAAATCGAGAGAACCCTCTTGTTTTCCATGACTCTAGAGTGCATAAAATCTTTTTTTCTTGGAATCCTTTGGACTCAAACCACTTTGACCAGATAAAAGACTAGGTTGATCCCTTCGACGATTATCTCCATCATTCTTAAAAACTGAAGAACAATCTTTTATCTTAAGGTCCATCTTACCACAACCAAAGCAAGCATTGGAACCCGCTAGGCACTTACCCTCGTGCTTTCTTTTACACTTAGTACAAGTAGGAAATAAAGACCTACTACAATTTCCTTCTTGAGGCTTAGAGTTAGACACCCTCTCCTTGTTGAACCTAGGAGGATTATTGGAGCAACCTTGACTAGAAAACCCTTTACAAAATCTAGAACGACCTTGCCTATCAGACCTTGCATGTGAGAAATTACCATCACCAATTTTAGACCTCTTTTTCTACCTAGACTTTTCCTTAAGTTTCTCCTCTTCAATTTGTTGAGAATGAACCATGAAATGAAAGATATCCATATATTTAACAAGAATGGTGGTACAACATTCCGTAACCACCATTTTTGACATACCTGAAACAAAATTTCTCATCTTTTCCCTAGGGTCGACAATTATAGTAGAAGCATATTGAAAAAATTGTGTAAACTTCAAAGCCTATTCCTTCACACTCATACTTTCTTGATGAAGGTTGATGAACTCAAGCACCTTTGCCTCTCTCATTTCAAGGGGAAATAATCGATCAAGGAAATTAACTTTGAACTTTTTCCAATCGAGACAACCCGCATATGATGAGTCCACAATTTAGATTCATTTATGGCTTTATTTGGATAGATTTAATGTCCTCAAATTTTTTTTTTGTTCCAATAACTGATGTAAAATCCATGATTTTGAGGTGTTTAGATTGAGGAACAAATCATAGACACTAATTTGCAAAAAGGAACGAAGTGAGCTGAAAGAATGAAGAAATGAAGGCCTGGGGATCGCCGAATCCCTTTGGTGAGTTGCCTAATGACCTTTTGACAGCCTAAAGTTCTAGTGTGCCAAGCCTTGAAGGGGAAAATCAATTTGGCGATAAAAAGGAGTAGTCGGCGTGTCACTGAGTGGTTCCGCGATGCAGTGTTGAATCAGCCAAAGTTACAAAACTTGAAGATGCTAAAGGCTAAATGAAAAAGGTGATGGAACTAAACAAAGGGCGGATCGCCGATACTCGGCGATCCCGACGTACTGCGCCGAATGGTCCTTCGCAGCATATTTTTTGGTGACTGTAAATATATTTTCAAATATTATGTTTAGTATCAAATTTGATTTTGAACACTCATGAAAGTAATTTTTGAGTTTGAACTATGATTTTTGAGACAACATTTGCTTAGCTTTGAAGAATTCAAGTTTTCCATTTTTGAGAAATTGGAAGTGGGTCTTTTAGATTCTTCAATTTGGACCTTTGTAAATGTGAAATTAATCTTACCAGTAGATGTAAACACAATTTGATAATGATTTCTATCTTTTTATGATGTCTAGCTAAAACCCCAATTCTTAGGGTGTGCTTATGTGATTATCGATTAATTTAGTTTATGGGTATTTCTAATTGTTAGTGTAAATGCTGTTTAGAAGTGATTTCATTCGGTAATTGTGGTTATATTTGAAAGATTGTAGTTGCAAATGTAGTTCTACCTTTGCGTTTTTGGATAACTCGAGAAAGAGGTTTTAAAACCAAAATTACTGAATTGATGGTTTGTGGGTATTGGGTTGTCATGGGTTCAGCTTGAAAGAGTGAATCATAAATCCTTTTCAATATATTCAGCTCGAGAGAGTTAATGGACTGAAGTATAGGCTATTCTTATTTGCTTTCTTGTTGGTGTTCGAGAGAAACCAACTTGATTTGGGTTAAATTGTTCGACAGAAAGTTTATCCCCACTAAAGTCTAGCTTATTCATTGATTTACAACTATTTACTAACAGTTGCAATTACCCATTTTTTGATATTAGCCAATAATCAAATAACATCTGAATAACCTGTCTCATTATTGTTAAATTCATGTTATTTGTTCTTGTTGTTGCTGATTGTTAAAACCAAAACCATGTGTTATTTGACATTTGTGTCACCCCTTAATTTGAATTATGTTTTTCTTCGCTAATGTCTATTCCTATGATTGACTTGAACATATTCGTAGTTTACTCTTAAATCTTAAACATGTACCACTCCCTATGGGATTCGACCCCCACTCATTTACTTGGTTATTATACTGACTAGCGATCATTGACACTTAGAATTGGATGAAGTGTCCTTGAAACGTTAATCAAAATGGCGCCACTACTGATGAGTGGTGTTGGTTAAGATTCTTTAGTTAAGTTGAATTTTGTGCTTGTTAGTCCTAGTTGAACTTACTTACTTTTAGTTTTGGTTTTGTTGTTTGTTATTTGAAAGAGAGAGTATGAGTGTGAATGAAAGCAATGGTAGCCAAGTTGGCCACCAAGATGACATCGACAACCTCAATGATTTCAATGAGCCAAATGCTTGTGACCCTCATCTTATGGGTGGAATTGGTGCCATTCACTTACCTCTGGCTGAAGGGAATGTTGTGTTCCATATCACAAGTACTATGTTGCAGCTCTTGCAATTGTATCGGATGTTCGGTGGTTTGGCTCATGAGGATCCCTATGAGCTTATTAGAAACTTTGTGGATGTTTAAAGACCGTTCTCCTTCAAAAACATATTCCAAGAGTAAGTCCAGTTGAGGTTGTTCTTGTTTTATTTAATGGTAGAAGCTTATAAGTGGCTGGCTGAATTTCCACGAGAATCAATCTCTTCGTAGGAAGAGCTTGTCACCGCATTTCCAGTGCAATTTTTCCCTCCTTCGAAGATGATGACTCTTCGAGATAGCATTCAGAGCCTTAAGCGTTTAGAGGGTGAGCCAATTTATGAGACTTGGCTGCGATTCAAGAAATTGGTGCTACAATGCCTAACTCTTGGTTTGCCTTACAATATTTTGCTGCAATATTTTTACCGAAGTCTTGATTTAGTGAACAGGAGTGTAGTGGACTAACTTTCTCTAGTAGGTTTGATGCAACAACCTTACATCATAACAACCCAGCTTTTGGATGGAATGACCACAATTAATCGAGCTTGGTACCCCTGTGAAAATCAAGTCTCCCCTCTCATGTTTAAATTGACCAAGGAGCATCTTGAGAAGATTAAGAGAGGGACCAGAACATGGCCAAGATCATGACACAACTTGACATTTTGTTCAAAAATGTCATGGGAGCTGGTGCTCGAAGTATCAATACTGTGGGTGTCGGGTTTGTTAATCATGATGAGGCCAAGTTTGGGGCTTTGTACAATGAGGAGGTGAATTTCCTACAGAGCCAAGGCGGTGGTTATTGTTCAAACTACCCTAGGCAGGGTGGTAACCAAGGTTGTAACAAGGATGAAGGCTGGAAGGATTGTGATAGAGAGTGGAGGGATTGAAATCCCAATTAGAAGGATGGGGAGAAGGAAAGGTATGTGCCTCCCCACGAGCGTCAGAAGCTAAAGTATTTGGAAGGTGGTCGGTCGGAGGATATGCTTTCTCATATCTTCAACAAAGTTGAGGGGTTGGAAAAGATTTTAAAAGAAATGAAAAAAGATGTGTCTAACCTTAGCCAGATAGTTACATCCCATTACATCTTGATCAAGCAGTTGGAGACCCAAAAGGGTCATATATCGTCTCATTTAAACCCGAGACAACAAAGGGGGTTGCCTAGTGAAACTATGGACAACCCTAAGCATAAGGTTTGAGTATGGACTTGCGTCATGCCGCGAGATTAACAAAGGCGATTATTGGGAGGCAACCCAAGGTTTTATCATTTTATTTTTGTCTTAGAAATGATCATGTGTTGACTTTGTAGGTTGAAGTGTCGAATGTGTTTGAAAAAGTGCAGGTTGGTTAGCTAAAAGTCCAGTCAGTGACTCGCAGAAGAGGTTGGTGAGCTCGACTTGGACTGCCGTTGGACTCAAGATATTTTGAAATTAGAGTCTGTAAAACTCGACGAGCCCAGGAGCAGATTGGCTAATCACCGACTAGGTCGGCGATCACAATTTTGTCCGCCATTCGAACCTTCACATTGACTAGAGGTCTTATAAAACTCAGCGAGCTAAGTGTCCACTCGGCGTGTCACTGAGTGGGACAGCGAGCAAGACTAATGTCGCCGAATGGGTGAGAACTGGATAGTTTTTTAGGCCAAATGTTCAAAAGTTAAAACTCTTTCACTTTCCCTCACTTTCCAAATTTCCAAAATCACACCTGCACTATAGTATTTTGTTTTTTGGTGTTTTTACCATAATTTAGACATCAAGTTTGTGTTCGGAGTTGGATTTCTTTTTCGCCTAGCGTTTTCAAGTATTTAATCAGCATATAAGGTTGGTTTTTTGAACCCCGAATTTATATTTAGCAATTTTTACACTTATGCAATGCTTTTTTATCTTAGTGATTTGTGCTGGGCCTCTCTGATCATAATTGTATACTTGTGTGTCAATTTTAATTTGAATATCATGCTCGTAATGCCTTTATTGTTAAATTCCCAAATTTGTTATGCTTAAAAGTGATTAAAATTATTGGGTTGTGTTGTGTTATTTTTGGGTCTAGTTGAGTGAAGTCTAAGTAATTCACATTTGTGCCAAATGACATAATTTGCCCTATTATGGAGCAGCTGACGTCATTCTTTAGGGCATAACTCATCAAATGGCCAAATTTGGCCGAACTGGGAGAAGTTTGAGTATCCTTGGGGCATGGATATAATAGGTCTTAGCTTAATTGTATGGGTGCATGTTTTGATTTTGTTTTAGGGGGCTATAGGGTTGCATTTGGAAGACAGGGTTGAGAGTAGGCACGTTGGGCCGTTTGGCGAGCTGAGTCGAGCTCGCCAAATCACTCGGTGATTCGTCAAATCCCTTTTATTACCTTTAATTTCATGCTTAATCTTGAATTTGGTTATGTAACTTTTGGAGAGAAGCCTGACTTCGCCGAGTGCACTTGGCGACTCATCGAAAGTCCTTCTTGACCGCCCTTTCTGCGCCCCTGACCCTTAAAAATGCACTGTAACTTTTGGTGGGCTAATCCTTACTCACAAAAAGGCCCATCCCATCGCTGACATGCCAAATTTTCTGGAAATATTTGATCCAATCCTTTCGGCGAGCCCGATCTAGCTCGCCAAAGTGATTCGATGACTGCCGATCGATTTGACGAGTCTTTCTGCAATTTTTCTTGAATTATTACTAACTCTTTATGATCTTTTGCAGACATGGCTAGACCAAACGTTTCCAATAGAGACATGCCATCCTGCAAAGGGGCTAAGGGAATAAAGATCAACGATGATTCAACTGCATCCAAGGCGAAGGCCACTAAGCTTCCCACATCAGGTGGGAAGGGAAAGGGTAAGGCACATGCACCTGCTTTACCAAAGGCCAACATCGATAGTGACGACATCTACGCCACTCACCTCACCAATGTTGAGAATGAGGGTGAGCGCTAGGAGCATTAGGCTGCCACTTCTAAACTTGAGGATGAGCTACTAGAAGCCTAGAGATCGGAGCTGCATTCAAAGAGGTTGAATGTTCCGTCTAGGATCAGAACATCCTAGGCCACCACTCATTTTCTCTCTCTAGCATAGGACGTGGTCTTCACACCACCGATATAGGGTCCTCCTCCCCGGTCTATGAAAAGACTAAGGACTGAGGGGCTGAGGACCATCATAGAGGAGAAGCGGCTATTGACTGATGGTGTTATTGATAGGTACTTGAAAATCATGAGCTGCTTGAGGTCACATAAATTCCAGTTCTTCACAAAGCCTCGTGACCCGTACATTTTGAGTTGAGTCAGAGAATTCTATAGTGCTTACAGTGCTTGATACCATAAGGAAAGAAGCAGGAAGCCAAACTCAAGACGATTGACTATGTGGTTGTCAGAGGCTGGAAAGTAAAATGTGATAGTTATGCTATCAATGTAGTATTGGGTGTTTCAACATGTATTGATGATGACTACCAACATCTGATCAGGACAAAAACACTAGAAAACATGTAGAAGTCGTTGGCCCCACTGATATCAGATGGTACTCCCAAATGGCTTGAAATTGGAGCACTCATTGAGAATAAGGATTTGAACATAGCATGATGGTATTGGTTTGTCTTCATCATCACCACAATTATGCAGTCCTAGAACGTGTCAATTCTCTAGCATGCTAAGGCAGCTTGTTTGGTTGCATTATTGATGGGATGAGGCTAAACTTGGGTTTGCTTATGGCATAAGAGATGGTCATGAGGGCCAAATAGCGCCAAACTTCCCTTTCTTTTCTGGTGTTGATCATTAAGTTGTGCAGGCAAGGTCGTGTTCCTAAAGTTGAGAAGAAGGATGTGGAAGTGATTCCTACATCTTCTATCGACGTTTGGAGGATTGAGGTAGAGTACGTGAAAGATGAGGAGGAGAATAAGAAGGTATCCCAGTGGATACATCCCCGATTTTTGATCCTCTGACACTACCTGTAGAAGTAGTATTGCCTACTCCAGCCCCTGGGCCTTCAAGTACATCTAGTGCTGTTCCTTTTGATACTCCCGATTCCTCTGCTGGTCTATTACCTCCCAGATATGGTACTGCTGTTGTTGCTGCCTCCGGTCCCCGCTCCCTCAAGCTACATTACTATGAATGGGGCAGCAAGCCTATTCTGATAATCGTCTTACCGCCATACTTAAGGAATCCATTTCGGGCATGATTCAGACAGCCTTCGCTGATGCTGTGACACCTTTGAGTGCTACCATTGATGCCCTTACGGCTAGGATAATGGTTTGCGAGTGTAGCCAAAGGGTCACAGAAGAGGTAACGATTCTAAAAGTCGCTATTACAGCATTGAGGAGAGATGTGGACCAGTTAAGGTCCATCGACATGCCTATGATTTTTTGAATAGTGGAGATCCCAGATGTGCTAGTTGAGCCATATATGCCTCCAACTTCCACCGAAGATGATGTTCGAGCTAAGGAGGTAGCTGGTCCCGAGTCTAAGGCTGAGATGAATGAGGAGATGCTTGAGGTTGCTGAGGAGGCTTCTTACGAGGACCTTACAGAAACTGAGGAGGCCATGGTAGATGCAGCTGTGCATACATCCTTGAGAGACACCACAGTGGCAGCCCTTAGTGGACCTACCATTTCTGAGATGACTCCGGGCACTGATGCTTGAGATTCGAGTGTTGCACCAAGCATCGATGCCTTGACAGATGGAGTGACTGCGTAGACATGATTTCTCTTTACCTCCCTCTCTATCTTCTTTACATTTTTTTGATATTTTCTTGCATTTTAGGACAAATTATTTTTTTATTTATGGTGGGTGAGGTATTTCCATACCTACCTCTTGTTTTGATGATAGTCTCTGTATATATTGTGTTTTAATACTATTTTTGTGGTTGTTTGAGCTTGTGGCTCCTTATTTTGAATGTAAATGATTTTTGGACCCTTCCAAAAAATTTTGTGCCAGCTATTAATTGTGTTTGAATATGGCTCTTCTTTTGCAAATTTGAGTATCATTCTTGGTCAATACTGATGACTTGAATAGTGCTCATAATTGAACAAAAGTGAATGTGCGGCTATGATGAGGCCAAATGAAGTTGCATAGGCAATATGTGAAATTCTTGCATCTCATTGTGACTAGCCGATTATCAAATTGTGTCTCTTGTGATGAACAATGCATACTAGCAAAAGTGTGGAGTGTTGTTTGACATTGGTGTCAATTCCTTGTGTGATGAGCTTATCGTGAACCATGTGTGATGAGACCTATAATTTTCCCCGTTGGTCCGATTGACTAAGTGATGCAAGATTTTGAAATGATCTTAGGCAACAATTTTAAAAAGTGAAATAATTTGACATTATACCTCTTTTATGACCTACCTTGTGAGTGTGTGAACTTCTCTTGAGCACCTTTTGAGCCTTAGCCTTTCATTGGATGAAACAAATGTTGATTGGAAAATAAGGGCAAACCTATGGGTGAAGTCATGCATGTGTTTATCTTTGTGAGCGTGAGAGATGTTTTTGATTCCAAAACTATAAATTGTTGAACCATTGTGTGTGATTGTCGAATCATTCTTTGTATGAGGGCATTTGAGTACCTTTGTTGAGCTTGAACTTGCATTTGAAGCAAGTATTGTGAACTTGAGAATCTTTGATAATGGTGAGTCATAACTTGAATCTTTGAGTGCACAATTGATCCTTGCATGAGTAAGTTGAGTCTTTGTATGTGAATTCATGATTGAGTCTTGTGTAGCACTTTTTGAAACATTGTTTTTGAACTACTGAACTTGAGTTTTACTTGAGGACAAACAAAAGTTTAAGTTGGGGGTGTTGATGAATACACAATTTGGACTCATTTAGTGCTTTATTTGGATATATTTAGTGTCCTCAAATGCTTATTTTATGCCAATAACTGATGTAAGATCCTTGTTTTCCAGGTGTTTAGATTGAGGAACAAAAACATGGACACTAATTTGCAAAAAGGAACCAAATGAGTTGAAAGAACGAAGAAATGAAGTCCTGTTGATTGCCAAGTCGCCTAATGACCTTTTGACTACCTAAAGATCCAGTGTGCCAAGCCCTGAAGGAGAAAATCAATTTTGTGATAGAAAAGAGTAGTCGGTGTGTAGCTGAGTGGTTCTGCGATGCAGTGTTGCATCGTCCTAAGTTACAGAACTTGAGGATGCTAAAGGTCAAAGCAAAAAGGCATTGGAATTGACCAAGGGGCAGATCACCGAGTAGATCGGCAATCCCAACTTACTGTGTCGAATGGTCCTTCGCAACATATTTTTTGGTGACTGTAAATACATTTTTAAACATTATGTTTAGTATCAAATTTTATTCTAAACATTCATGAGAGTAATTTTTGAGTTTGAACTCTGAGTTTTGAGAAAACTTTTCCTTAGCTTTGAAGAATTGAAGTTTTCCATTTTTGAGAAATTGGAAGTGGGTCTTTGAGATTCTTCAATTTGGACCTTTGTAAAGACAAAATTAATCTTACCCAATTGATGAAAACCTAATTTGGTTACGATTTCTATCTTTTTATGATGTCTAGCTAAGACCCAATTCTTGGGGGGTGATTATGTGATTATGGGCTGATTTAGTTTATGGGTATTGATAATTGTTAGTTTAAATGCTATTTAGAAGTGATTTCATTCAATAGTTGTGGTTAAATTTAAAGGACTGTAGTTGCACATGCAGTTCTACTTTCGTGTTTTTGGCTTTGTCGAGAGATAGGTGTTAAAACCAAGATTACTAAATTGATGATCTGTGGGTTTTGGGTTGTCATTGGTTCAGCTCGAGAGAGTGAATCATAAATCCTTTTCCACACATTTTTTTGAGAGAGTGAATGGACTAAAGCGTAGGTTGTTCTTATTTGCTTTCTTGTTGGTGTTCAAGAGAAACCAACTTGATTTGAGTTAAATTGTTCGAAAGAAAGATTATTCCCACTAAAGTCTAGCTTATTCACTGATTTACAACTATTTACTAACAGTTGCAATTATCCATTTGTCTGTATTAGCCAATAATCAAATCACATCCCAAGAACCCGTCTCATTATTGTTAAGTTCGTGTTATTTGATGTTGCTGTAGCTCATAGTTAAAACCAAAACCCTTTGGTATTAGACATTTGTGTACCCCCTAATTTGAATTATGTTTTTCTTCGATAATGTCTATTTCTATGATTGACTTGAACATATTTGTACTTTACTCTTGAAACTTAAACACGTACCACTCCCTGTGGGATTCGACCCCAACTCATTTAGTTGGGTTAATATACCGACTAGCCATCGTTGACACTTAGAATTGGATGAAGTGTCCTTGAAATGTTAATCAGCATCTTTCGGTCTCCCTTCTTTCCATTGGTTAAACCAAATTTGAGCAACACCCTTAAGTTGATAAGTGGCCAAATATGCCTTTTCAACCGGTGTCACTCTTATAATTATCAACACCTTGTAAACCTCATCAATGAACTCTTGAGGATGTTCCTCAACCTTAGAACCATGAAACTCTGAAAAATTCATCCTAGTGAAGTCCCTCACTCTAGATGCTGGTGTACCCACATTTGGGTTCACGAGAATCGTAACTTTCCTATTGGCTTGGGCCATCACTGCTTGAGCCAATACTTGAAATCAACCCCTAACTCTGCATTAGTCAGTTGCACGGCCAAAGGATCAGTTGGAACTTGAGGAGCTTGAGAAGGAGCTTCTTGTTCAAAATTCTCCTTCGCATTCCTTCTATCATAAGCTCTTCGAGTAGCCATCTCCTTTGGAGCATCTTATAAGGATTAGGAGAGAGACTTGATATAGTTAAGCTCTATCACATGACTTTGGAGTAATGAAAGAAGTGGAGTAAACATCTTGTAGCCTCTTATTCATAAGTGTGGCCCACTTCACACTCATGGACAAGACTTTACTTGATGTGGCTTATGAGACATCCTAGGACCTTTCTAAGCCTTGTGCTTTGACTACCAAGTTTTTCACGACCCAAGGTATCCCCTAGGCGTATAGGACCCCGAGAGGCCCCATAAAATAAACTTAGCATTCATAAATAGACAAAAAGACTTAAAAAAATATCAATGTATGAAAGTCTTATAAGCAAAGCAGAAATTCTAACATTTGTCTCATTAACCATCTAGTACATAAGAATGAGTTTTTGCCTAGCCTGTACCTTATGTTCAAAAATTGAAAATAAGAAAAGACTAAAAACAGAAATGTCTATCCTCAAAGCATGAGGACTCACCCACGCTCGAAATCTCGTCACTGAACTCTAGCCACGAAACTCAAAATCCTAAATGTTGAACCCTACTTTTGGGGAAATGTAGGCAAGAGTATGAATTAGTACCAAAATATGTACCAAGTATAACAGCCATGCATAAAACATTTGAAAACTTACTTAAAAGAGATACATTCATGAAATGCAATGACCAAGCTAAAACATGAGAAAAGAGAGTTAGAAAACATGATTCATAAAACATGAACAATGGACATAGTTATCATCTTAAACATGCATGATATACTTCCTTGAAGTAACTTAGCTCATCATATGTTTCTTGTGGGAAGTAGAGTTAACCGACATATAAGACCATGAGAGCTGTCATCATGGGATTCCAGTGTCTCCCACAACAAAGTGAGGTGTCCTACTTCCCATGGTAAGAACCATAAACTTCTAGATTGTGTGATTCCACTAGCTAATGTCTATCTTGACAATCCTATGTTAGCATATAGATTATGGGACACGGGTAATCGCTACTTTTCCACTCGGTTCTAAGCTTAACTATCACAAAATAGTTCTTATGCATATTCATCTTAGATCTTAAAGGAATATGGGTAATCGCCTCTTGTCCTTACATCGTATGACATGGGCAATCACCTCTTGTTTTTCTATTAGAGAGCGGATAATCACCTCTTTCCTCATCATTAACTTCTTAGCGTTGGTTCAATTTATACAAGAAAACCTTTCAACCCTAAGAACCTTTATAGTGTGAGAAAACCTTCCACAATTCATGCTTATATGTGGATATGAGTAGTCCTATCAACAACACAAAAATAGCAACATCATTGATACTTCAATCTCAAAGCATACTAAAAGCATTTACATAGATTTCACGAGAATATGCTTGATTTCATAAACTTCTCTTTCATAATCCAAAACCCACATTATATAATCACAACTTGGAAAACATGGGATTACATGGGTCCATGGGGAATCATCATAAATATATGAAATCAACTCAATTCATGCATAAGAGATCATAATTTAATCAATAATTAAAGGAACCCATAACATAGAAGAAAGCAATAACTTAGTTGAAGAATTCTAACTTTGAAAAGTGGAGAATTTGGGAACTCCTTGAAGGAAAGGCTTAACTAGATGAAAACTATTATACCTCAATGCCAATTTCTCAACATCAATGAAGTAATTGAAGACTTTACTTCGAACCCTAGGTTGAACTCTTCTTCTTCAATCTTTTCTAGGGAGAGAAATATTTGAGAGGAACACTTCTTCTTCTATTGTAAATTTGAGAGAATGACTTGAATAGGTTAATATTTGGGTCAAAATCACTTATATAGGGGTTCTAGGTAAGGCCAAAATACCATAGTATTAAGATAAAATTATTAGGAAATGACCCAACAAACCTTGACTTACAATTGATACAAGCCCCATATGGAGGGCTTCACGAGCGGACTAGGGGTCAACGAGCCTTCTAGGCAGTCGTGGTCCTTAGACCAGTAGATAGGTAAGACTTGATCTTCCACACACCTACGTTCACGGGCCGTCTAGCCCTTCACAATCCATCTTGGGGCTCATGGGAGGAAGCTAGCCTAGACGTGGGTTTTTCCTCCCTTTCACAGCCATCACTACGGGTCGAGAACTCACTACGAGCCATCTAAGGGCTCGTGGGAGGGGATCCCCTCTTGGACAAACATTGTAAGGCAGCCACGAGCACCACCACGAGTCGTGGTTCCCTTAGCGGCCCATTTGGGGCTCCATGAAGGGTTCCATGCCTTATTTGTGGGCTGGTGACCTCCCATTTAACTCCCTTTTCTAGACTTTTAAATTCTGAGGTGTAAACTCGAAAGTTTAGATAGAAAAGGTGATGGATGTAAAAATTCTTGTGGTGCATTGAAGGATTGATGCATTTGAGCTTAAGGTACTTGAAATGCCTCAACTTGGGCCTACCATTGATATGGATAACTTTTAGTCGATGTTGGCCAAACTTTGAGTTGATATTTATGCCTTGGCTGATCTAGCGAAAGCTGTCCAAGAGATTTCAATAGAGGAGGATGCCGGTGATCTGGTGTCGACTCCACTATTTGGTGAGGACACACCTTATCTTGACCCTCTCATGTGGCTAGAAAGTACACAGTACTTATGACCCACTATTGATACTAAAGAGGAGAGATGAGCTAGAAAGAGGGATAAGAAGATATTTGAGGTAACCCAGCGACAATCTGTAGTTGATGAGGAGTTGCAACAACAAAGAGCGAGGGAGTTAGCTGTGGTTCATCTTTTTTGAGGAGCACTGTTGATGGAGTTCCCACTATGGTTGAGGTTATTACTAATGGTGTCACTTTTGATGATCAGTAGGTACTAGGCAACCGGACCCACCCTTTTCTTGATTTGAATTCGGTGCATATGCGCCACTGGTTTGTCTCACCCTATGTATTATATTTTGTTTTTATGTATTGAGGGCATTGCACCATATTCTTTGTGGGGGTGGGGTTAATGGATTGTGAGTGTTAGGGTGAAGTCCTAATAACCCAACTCATAATCCTTCCTTGGGGTTTCCACCCCTATGTTCTTTTTTCTCAAGGAACTATTTAATTTCTGTTGAACCAGTATGTTAACGATAGTATACGTGTAGAAGTAGACAAAAATTAAAGCATGAAGGCATAAGAGCATGAAAATTGATACCTCTCAAAGTTTTAACATGTGCTAGATCTGTGTGCTATAGGAGTTGAATGTGTTAGATCTTTTATGTCATGATAGAAATCGATATGACAGCAAGACTTAAGCTATAACTTGAACCAGATGCATTAATGATTTTGTAGTAAAACAAGGTGCCATCTGTGTATGAGGATGTTGTATATTCCTATATTGCATGCCAATCTAGAACCTGCCCTGTTGGTCTTGCAAAGATGATTTAGATTGGATATTGAGAAATAATCATAGGCCATTATTGATAATGAATCCACTTAAGCCTAAAAATAACCAGCATAAAGAAATAAATGTTCCCTTTGATACTAATGTTTGACCCTAACAAATACCATTTCTTTCAATACATCCAACTCACCTTCCCTAAAAATTTTTGCCTCCTTGGACATTGTACACCACAACTAAGGCTAAAAGCCTAAGTTGAGGGTGGCTACTTCAGAAGTTTGCCTTGATTTTTGGCCTTGGTCCTCCCTAGGACATCGTGTACCTCAACTCATGAAAAATACATAAGTTGAGAGTGGCTATTGTGAAGGGAAAAAACAAATAAAGGGTATGAAAAAAAGTCAAATGTAGAGAAGAAAAAGTTGAACAAAAATATGAAGAACGGTGTGACTGAACAAAAAGAAACAAAAGAGTGAAAATTCTTGAATAAAAAGATGAAGAAAAGATAAAACAAGCTAGATTTTCAAGTCAAAGTAATACCCGCGCTTAAATGAGTCATAAGGAGAAGAGAAGAAAACAAGACAATCTTAGTATTGATTATGCAAGAGGTAAAATAGCCAATGTAATGTCAAGGAGGGCAATAAAGTCACTAAACACCCAAATATACCACACTTGACCTTGAGCATATGTTACAAGCTAAGAGAATCCTATAGTGATCCTAAGTAACTAGTTTGGAAAGCCAAATAGTAGAAAATAAGGGCAAACCTATTGTATTGATCACAAATTGTGTTTGAATTCACTTCTAATTGTTAGTGTATACTGGGTCCCTAACTAAAACATCAAATTTTGTGTTAAAAAGGTTTTTCTTTATGGTAAGAGCACAAGTCACACTGTTAAATGGTTGGTATATTGGTTATTTTTATCTGTGTATGTAAAAATTTATGTTGGTATGTCTATGCCATATTTTGATCTGTATGAGTTAGCTTGTTGAGTCTAAATAAACGATTTGCACTGTGTTAAAAATAGATAAAGAGGCTGATTGTTAGAAAATTCCATCTAATTGTTTAAGTGTGTGTTTCTTCTACACGAGTGTCGTTTAGAGTTTGTTGTTTCGCTAACAATTTTAAGATGAGGGTGTGATGTATCATGAGTTAACGGTAATTTTGATGCATTTAACTTGGACGTTTCGATGAATCTTTGGCCTTTTGTTATTAGATGTGATGGTATTTTGATCTAATTTTGCAGCAAATAGGTTTTGGAGCAGTGGTGTTAAAAGTGTTTGAAACTGATGTAAGTGGGCAACAAACGAGCCCACCTATGAGTCATTGTTCATTTGACGAGCTATAGGTGGCAGGAACGGATGAAGGTTCTAAGAAAATGGACTAAGTGTGGAACCACGAAGGCTACTGACAAGTCGTGAGTCGGATGATGGATCGTCGATGATGAGTCGTCCATGTCATAAGAGAAAATGAGTTCCATTACATAAAGAACGAGTCAAAAAGATGGAACGTGCTTAGACCTGCGAGACATAGGTCATGACTTTCATTGGCATCAATATGATTTTTGGCCAACTTCTAAGAAACACTGGTAGACAAGTTCCGTCGTTCATGTGACACACCGTAGGTGGCCACCCGTCGACGATACTACCCAAACTTAATTTCCCCTATCTTCCTTTTACTACTTCTTTTATGATTTATTTTTGATAAATTTTAGTTTTAATTCTAGTTTTTGGGTTGTTGGACTTTTTGTGATACTTTGTTTTAGCTTTGGGAATTATTTTTGCAAACACTTTTTGCATTTAATATTTAAAGTTTGGTTTATGCAATTTGCGTTTGTTCTTCAATTCAAGATTCCAGATTTAATCTATTCTAACTGTAATCTCATGATTTTTATTATTAGCCCTATTATGAATTGTGATAATTCAAGCATGAATAGTTAAATCCACAACTAGGGTTGTGGGAACCATGAGTAACTAATCATGTAAGATTAATAATTACGTAGTTCTGAAATAGTTTATGCATGTATTGTTAATCCTTTCATTTTGAATGCTTTTTAATGGTGTGCAATGTTAGAACTCACCTCATTCCTACTTGCTCGACCAAGGAAGCAATGAATAAGAAAGGGATTTAACAATAGAGATTTAGCGAGATAATTCGCTATCGAATAGCCATACCCACCTACTACGAGGGATAATCTGGGGTTAAGGGTAAGGGTTAGTAAAACATACACCCATAGAACGACAAAGTTGCATGGTGAAATTCTTTATTTGGACGACCAATCAGTTAGGATATACCTAACTTACCAACGCTGCATGACAACACTAGAAAAAAGTTACTATTATTAGGATTACTGCGTTAAGAACTTGAGTGGAATACATGTACCCTAGTTTTCATCTCATATTGATATTGCAAATTTTTAATCCTACTTACTTGTTTCTAAAAAACAATCAACTATTACTTTAATTAAAAATCCCCCCTTTTATGGAAATAAACCTGACTAAAAGTACAACTAAATGTGAATTAGCCTAAGTCTATACCATATTCCATGTAGGATCGTTCCTAACCTCAATTAGGTTCTTTATTTGGCAATGAACACTTGTACATCTTTAGGGAGGTGTAATTTGGGTGTATCACTTGGCGAGTTGCCGAATCACTCTGCGAGTTGCCGACTGGTACTTCTTCTCACATTTTCATCCTCGACTTCAGGCATTAGGTATTTAAACCACAATGGGCGAGCCTGATGAACATTGTCGTTCACATTTGGTGAGTCCTCAAATATCACCTAAGCTTGCATTTATGATTTATATTTCAGCTCATTTCTTTGTCAATTTTGTTCACCTCGACGACAGAGTTTGGCGAGTTGCTGTTTGGTACTTTTTCTTGCCCACTTGCCTATAGCTTTTTAGTTGAAGATGTTACTTTCGGTGAGGTTTGAAACATTTGGTGAATTGCCAAATGCCTTCAATGAGAATCAATTTCAAACAATCTTTGTTTTTATCAATTTCCTTGCCTTTTCCTTAGGGCATTCATACGTACAAAACAATAGTTAAACATAAGATATAGACATAAAATGAATTTGAGGACACTATTTGTTGAACTAAAAAGCCTTAAATGAGTCCAACAATTTTTTGACTTATCAACACCCTTAACTTAAATTTTTGTTTGTTCTCAAGTAAATCAAGAATTCAACCAATTCAACAAAGGTATCTACAAAAAGTGCATCTTGCCAGCCAACGTGCAAGTGCTATCACAAGGCTAACTTTAAGTTTATGGAATTTTCAATTGTGTACAAAAATTCTTAAATGATCACTAGCTGATATTAATATAAGTACAAGCTCACGAATGTTGACTCATGATACAAAGTTATGCTTCAAAGAAAGTATTCTAGATCCGTCACAACAAAAGACGGTTCCATGCTCTCACAAAGCACATCAACAATTAAGTTTGGAATCAACACAAACTCTCACACTTTCAAAGATGAATTCATACCTGTTTCAACCCATAGTTTTGTCCATATTTTTCAATCATCACATCGTTTGGATTTAGCAACATCTCGAAGGTCCTTTTCAGGGTTGGCAAATGTTTGATCAATTCTGTTCGTAGTGACTTCACATTTTCGAAGCATTATTGTTCTCAACTTCGCCTCTTCTCATTTTCTCTCATCCTTTTGACATAGAGACTCAACCTCATTTGATTAACAACATTATTTTCTTATTTTACTCATTATGAACCCCTTTTATTCAATCACATACTATAAAAAAAAAAAAAAAAAAAATCAATTTGTGACACATTTTTTTTGTTTTTATTTTTTTTTTATTATTTTTTTAATGGATGGGTTCCATCTTCTTGCAATAAGAACCAAAGATGAGTCTCACACTTTTTTTCACTCAAATTCTTTTCTTCTTCCTTATTACACTTGTTTATTCATACAAACCAATACTTTAAAAAGAATTTTTGCATTCGAAGGGAATACCATTTTAAGGCTAAGAGGTTTCATGATGTTTTCCAACAAATGGATTAGGCTCAATTTGTGCCAATATGAGTGCAAATCCTCATAAGGTTGACACAATGTGGGTATGAAAATTGGGCTCACTCTCAAAACTTGTGCCTAAGATCATTTCTTGCATTCACCAAATTTAAATAGTTAGACCAACAAGATAAATTTTAGGAATCCACACACATTTCATTCATGAAATCCTCACCACATAAGGCACATTAAACACAATCATTAGACGTAATTTTACAAACTTAATATTGCATGCAATGGCCATTGCAAGTCTCAAAATTTGTACACTATTAGTCACAATTAGAAGTTCAGGGAAGAGTCATGCAATTTGAATTTCCTCATACATCCACACAAACACACTTCTCATCAAAGTCACTATTTAAGACATCAATATTGATCATGATCGATATTCAAATGTTCACAGTGAGTGTGCAAGCTTTTTAATCATCCAAACCAATCACAACCCATCCAAGGCAATAGATAAATATAGTAAAACATCACAAAAATTCAAACAAAAGTATGAATTTAGTTAATACAACCCAAATATAATAAACAAAACAAAACAATGATATACAACCAAAAGGGCTAGCCACTAGCAAGTGCCCTCAACTAACCATAAAGAAAACAACAGTTTCCTCAATGCAGGATAAAATAAATGCATTAATAAGTAAGGAGAAAGTGAGGATACCCCTATCAGGCTATGCCTAAGGAGAACTCTGGCTCTGTGGCTCAACGAAGGCATTATCAACTTAGCATCAGTGCTTGATGCATCTAGGGGGGGGGATAGGGTCTGGGGGATGGGTCTCACTCTGACCAATGGTGAAGGACTGTTGAAGAGAGTGCTCCATGGGTACCTTGTCCCAAAGTATAGTAATATACATGGACTTGAGCTCATCTACATCCTCTTTCAAAACTACCACATAAGCCTCATCTATATCCTTCCTCAACACTACCACATCATCCTTCAAGGCAGTAAAATCTATTGACTCACCCTCAACTTTTTGACGCTCCTCTACCCAAGCAGTAAGGGTATTTATTATCTGTCTAAAGTCAACCAACAGGGTATCCACTACCTCGGCCCGAAGGGAAGCAAGAACATCCTCAATGGATGTGGAAATCATAGCGGGGACCTTCTCGAGATGAAAAACTATAACATCTGCCGAATTAGTAAGGCTTCCCATTCAGTAAACTACGGCCTATGTCAATGTTGGCCAGGATGTAGAGGGAGGTGCATTATAAGTTGAGGTGGAGGGTGTAGCTATACCTGAGGGCCCTGTAGTAGAAGCGGAAGGTGCATGCTTAGCCTCCAAGGTAGCAAGATCCACTTATTGGGTAGTGTCAACTGGTGGCAACTTCCTCCTTGATGTATCATCCCTCAAGTAATCTGTCTTGATCCACCGAATATCACTAGATGAGGCTGGAGTAATCCGCATATCAGTAGCCTCTATAAATAAAATTGTAGCTAATTCACACAACTGGTAATCAAAACAGGGAAGAGCAACAAGGTTTATTCTTGTCTTGACCTCAAAATAATCTTCTCCATAATGATATTACCCATATTAAACCTCTCTCACACAATGAAAATCCAATAATAAAGCCTTGGGTTAGCGAAGGATTGACTCATTTTGGGGTGATGTCAAAGTGCTGCTGATGAAATAGAACCAATATCTAGCCCCAACATTTAAATCATTCTTTTAAATGTTCACCCCATCAGTAATCTATGGGGGAGTCACATTAGATAAAAATGGTGCAAACCAGCCTTTCAAGTCATTGAGAGTGTATTTCATCCTCTTTTTTTATGTAGTCATATCCTTGTCTCCATCGCCTAATATATTATTGATCGACCTGACCCCACATTAGACCATTTTTCTTGAACTTAAGCCTCATCAAATGGTTTCTAAACAACTCCCTTTCTTTTCTTTGGGAATACCCAGATATAAACCTAAAAAATTCTTGGACCAAGTGGGGACATACGAAGTCCTAGTCAAAATCAATTGCTCAAATTTGTGGTACTAAATGGTATTCCACTCTACTGGATACCCATCCATAACCCCATTAGTCGACAATATTTTATCTTCTAGTATGGGTCTTATCTTGATTGCCTTCAATCTGTTCATCGAATGAGGAGAAATTACAAGCACTACCAAGGCATGTCATTGGCTAACATGTCATGTATAACCTTAGAGCATATTTCATTTCTCCTCCTTTGGGTATCTCGAGACTCGGCTGTGTATGGAATTCGGTAGGTACTCTCTCTTATCAACCTATTCATCGGCATTGCCATCATCAGTCCATGAGAAAGCCAACGACTAAATTTCGGAGTCAGACGTAGTTGTATCTTCATCTATCAACTTTCCCTTCCATGTGATATCAGGAGCTGCAAGAACCTTATCCTTATTTTTCTCACTCATAGGTTTAGAGGTGCATGGAGTGGATTGTAGTCTTTCACTAGGTTTCAAGATTATTATTTCCCTTTGTTGTTTATGAGATGGGGGATAATCTTCTATAGAAGCCCTCTGGGTAACTAGTATTTGTTGTGGGGCAATACCAGAATTGCAAAATATCCCAAAATAAATATTGGGTGAAAGGTTAGTTAAAAAAAAAAAAAAAAAAAAAAAAAAAAAAAAAAACTCACTACTAAACATGCCTTTAGACTATCCAACTAGGTCAGCGAGTCACCAAATAGGTTCAACGAACTAAAGCGGGCTAACCAAAAGTGACAATGGCAATTCATCCGATCTCAGGCAGAAATGGTGAGCTCTTTATCTGATCGGCAAGTCTACAAACGCATTCAGCGAGCTAAATAAAGATTCTCGAAAGTAAAAGTATATACAAGAAACAATTCCTAACCAATAGGCTAGCTGAGACTTACACAATAATGCACTGAATAACCTTTCAAATAATTGGCAACCTTTCAACCCATTTTTCAAAATTCAAATCCAACAACCAATCAACAATCAATAAACAACAAAATTAGCACAATATTATTGTTACCCAACACATCAATTTACCCCGACTACTCAAACATCCCCAAAAATTTAATAATAAACAACAAAAGGATGATTTTCCCCAAAGAATAATTTTACTGAATCTATCATTAGAAAAATTTGGGGCATTTTTTCGAGTTCAGGTTAATCAGACTTCACCCACATGACACATAAGAAAAACCCTCAAACAAATGACTTCCAATTTCTGGTAAGATTACCCAACATCCATTAAATTTAACACATGGAAAAAGCTATACTTCAGAATTTATTGGCATGAAAGCTTCTACTTTATTCGACGACCCGCTATGATTAAGCACTAACAATGTAACAACACATAATTTCACTAAGCATAGTGCACAAGAATTAACAAAATTAACAAATTTAACATAAAAAACAACCTTTAGATATAAAGATAGAGAAGAGAACAAGGGAAAAAGTATGGGCACGATGGAATCTATGCAAATACGCAATCTAATGAAACAAAATGAAGTATAAAAATGAAGAACAACTATTTAGTAGTCTTTGAAAGAAAGCAAGGAATGAGAAAATCTGAAGAATTTTGAAAGAATTACATTTAAACTCTCACTCACCAAATAGGTTCTGAAAATTGTGTAGTAAGCATTTCCCCCACAAAAATTGACAGAACGATTTTCAAATTTTTGTAGTCGACAAGATGAGAAAAGATGGGATCGCTAAGTTTACTCAGTGAATCGCCAACTACACGTGCATATCACTGAACTTTCCTGAACTTTGAAACTTTACTTCCACCATCACATTTAACACACTTTATTGAAAAACCACTAAAAACTTCGGTTGCCTCCTAAAAAGAACCTTAGTTAACACTGTGGCAAGACATGGACATGTATCAAGCAACATCCAAGTACACCACCTAAATTACTCTCACATCACAATCCTCTTCAATGTAAAATGTCAAGCATTGACCATTAACCATAAACTTGGAGTCGTCACTATTCTTAAATTTAATGGCTCCATGGCCAAGCACTCTAATCACATTAAATGGCCCAAACCACTTTGATTTCAACCTTTCTGGGAAAAGTCTCAATGGAGAATTAAAAAGCAACAACCAATCACCTACTCGAAACTCCTAGCATAAGATTTTAGCATCATTCCATAGTTTTATCTTCTCTTTGAAAAGGGTTGAGCTCTCATATGCACTTAGTTGAAATTCTTCAAACTCATGTGTTTGATTGAAACGATTCCTTAAAAGAATCTCCCAATTCAGATTCATCGCTTTCAATGCCTACAAAGCTTTTTGTTCCAACTCTGAGGGGAAGTGAAAAGAATTTCCAAATATAAAATGATATGGAGACATGTCAATATGAGTCTTGAATGATGTACGATTGGCCCAAAGGGAATCATCAAGCCTCTTTGACAAATCAGTTATATTAGCATTCACTATGTTTTCCAAGATGCTTTTGATTTCACAATTGACTGCCTTGACTTAACCAATTGTTTGTTGATGGTAAAGGGTAGAAATTTTGTGTTTCATACCATATTTGGACCATAGCACTTTGAATTGGCGATTATTGAAATGGAAACATTATCACTTATGATAGCTTGAAAGGCGCCGAATCTTGTAAAGATATACCTATTGAGAAATTTTACTACACTCTACCTATCATTGTCGTGTAAAGCCATTGCTTCAATCCACTACAAATCATAGTCATTGGCTACCAAAATATACTTGTTACCAAAAGAACTTACAAAGTGCCCATCAAATCTATCCCCCTTACATCAAAGAGCTCAACTTGAAGAATCAGTCAGAGGGGAAGTTCATGCTTTCGAGAGATACCCCCTTGCATTTGCATTGAAAACACACTTCAGAAAAAACATTTGCATCTTAATATAGCCTCGGCCAATAGTATCCACATTGTAAACTTTTGATGTCGTTTGGTTTCCACCATGGTGACCACTTACTAGAGACTTATGGAAAGCTTTAAGAATCCCTTTGACCACAACTAGCGAAACATATCATCCGATTAGTTGGTCAGCACATTCCTTACACAGATAGGGCCCATCCCAAAAATACTTTTTCATACAAAAGATCTTTTTTTTTTGATAATCACTCAATCCATTGGGTAAAATTCAACAAATAACATAATTAACATACTTTGCATACCGTAGTGTTGAATCATGAGAGATCATCATAACTAGCTCCTCGGGAAGGAATTCCTCTATATCCTTTTATCCAACCAATGTAACACTCGATTCAAGACAAAATAAATGATTAAACACTTTGTTTTTACAACCCTTTCTATCTTTCACCTCAAAATCAAATTCTTGGAGGGGCAATGCCCATATAATCAACCTTGGCTTTGCCTCTTTCTTTGCCATAAAATACCAAAGGGTAACATGGTCGGTATGCAAAATCACCTTAGTATTGAACAAATAAGCTCTAAATTTTACGAAGCCATACAAAACAACTAGAAACTCTTGTATAGTGAAAGTGTAATTCATTTGGGAATAATTTAGAGTCTTTCTAGCATAACAAACAAGGTGGAAGAGCTTGTTCTTGCATTGCCCTAGGACAACACCAAACACTAAACCACTAGCATCACACGTCATCTCAAAGGGAATACTCCAATCTGGAGCAATGATGATTTGGGTCAAGACAAGTTTCTTTTTCAAGCGAAAAAATGCCTTCACATAATTTGCATCGAGCTCAAAAATACTTTCCTTTTGACAAAACATTCACAAAGGAACAACCACCTTAGAGATATTTCTTGTAAATAACTGATAGAATCCCACATGTCCCAAGAAACTATATACACACTTCACTAAAGTTGGAGGAGGCAATTTAGATATCACATCTTTCATTTCTTAATTAACCTAAATCCCTTTACATGAAATCTTATGTTTTTGTACAATCCCTTATCTTACTATGAAATGACATTTTCCTAATTAAGAATGAGATTAGTCTCAATAAATGCTGGAACATGCTACTCATATGGTCCAAGAATTTTTTAAATGAATCACCCATATTGAAAAATCATCCATGAATACCTCCGTTGAGTCTTCTACCATATCCAAAAATATTGATAACATATACCTTTGAAAAGTCACTGAGCATTACACAACTCGAATGCTATTCACTTAAAGGAAAATGCCCCATAAGGACAAATAAAGATAGACTTTTCTTGATCCTCTAGAACTATGGAAATCTAGTTATATCTCGAGTAGACATCTAAGAAGCAATACCATCCTCTACCTGCTAGACGATCCAATATTTGTTCAACAAAGGGCATTAGGGATTGGTCTTTAAATTTGTTTTTAAAGACCATACACTCCCTCTAGCCAGTGACGAGACGAGTAGCAACAAATTCATTCTAAGAATTCGACACCACGGTCAAACACCGCTTCTTGGGAATGAATTGTACCAATCTTACCCACTTGCCAACTGCAATGGGAAAGATCACACTTGCGTCTAGCCACTTAACACTGTTCTTTTTTTATCACTCTTGTATAGAAGGTTTAGCCTCCTTTGATGCTCAATTCTTGGCATGTAATACTCGACGAGTTGAATTTTACGAGTGTGAATGTCTAGAGGAATCCTGATAATATAGGTGTTGGACCAGCCCAAAGCTTTAACATACTTCTTCAAAACCCCAACTAAGGGGTTTACTTACCCTTCCTTTTGACAAGTCATTTACAGTGACCACGGGTAGTGTGTTATCAACTCCCAAGAATATATAATTGATATGTGAGGGTAACACTTTCAACTCAACTTTTGGTGGCTCCTCAATAGATTGCTTAGCCGAAGGATTTTCTCAATTTCTCAAATCAATATCTAACTGCCTGGGTTGGATGTAAATGAACCCGAACCCACAAGAGATTCAATCACTTCATCATAATCACCGATTTCTTTACCATCATAATTAACTAAAACACCCGCTAATGATTTTCCTTAACAAGCAATTTTGCACATAATAGCCCCTAATTCATTTATCACATCTACATATGACATCAAATGCATAACAGTGGGATATTTCATGGACTTTCATATATTGAAAGTAACTTCCTCATCATTCACATGGAACTTTAATTCACCTCTTTCAACGTCAAAAATGGTTTTTTTCCGGTAACTAAGAATGGCCTACCAAGAATAATAGGAATCTCTGCATCTATCTCACAATCAAGCACTATAAAATCAATGGGAAAGATAAATTTGTCTAACATCACTAAGATGTGATAAAATATCCCTACCAACCTTTTTATGGACCAATCCACCATTAATAATGTCATGGTTATCGGTTTTAGATCATCTAACCTAATATTTTTGAAAACGCCAAGGGAATCAAATTTATGCTTACCCTGAGATCAGATACGACCTTTGAATATTGGTACACCCCAATGGTGCACCAAATAGTGAAAGCTCCAATCATCTTTCTTTGTGATCATATTACTTGACAAAATAATACTATAATTGTGAGAAACCTCAATAGTTTCTAAATTTATTCACCTCTTCTTTATGACTAAATCCTTCATGAATTTTGCATAACTTGACAATTCAAGTTAGGTATCCACTAGGGGAATGTTCAATTACAAGTTCTTGAACACGCTTATATTTTTTTGGAAATTTTGAATCATTTTCTTTCTTCCTCAAACTTTAAGGAACATGAGGAGTAACTTTTATTGGAACATGCATAGGTGGGTTAGCCACATCATCACCCCCCAAATTTGTATTAGAACCACTCGCGAGGTACTCTTCATTAACATTATCAACCAATGGTTCATTAACTTGTTTGAATGGTCTAGGATCGACAACCACCTTCTCGGTACTAACATCTTCATTCAAAGAGTCATGTCTTATACTTTTACCACTTTGAGTCATAAAGGCCAAAACATGAGAATTATTTTTCAAGTTGGAAACCGTATCACTTAGCAAACCCCCTCTCGGTATTAGATTTAGATGAGCTGAAATTTTACTCATTTGAGCTTAAAGTCGGTTAATTGACATCGAGTGAGAAGTGATAGTTTGGGTCAAAGTAGAAAAATTGGTCTTCAGTTCTTTTAGTACGTTGTCGGACATTTCTACCTTTTTAAGCATTATTTCTATATATATTTGGTCCAATAATTCTCCGAATCCGCTTGTTGTTCTTTCTTCTTGGGATAATTATTAGGTGGCACATATCTATATTTTTCACTTTCATGCTCCCTCTAATTTGTGCCTCTATCACACCAATCCCTTTCATGATCTCTCCAACTATTATAATGATCTTTGTTCAAAATTTGATTTCTACCTGACCTTGGATTGCTCAGTTGAGAACCCCCCCCCCCCCCCCAAATTGATTGCCAAAAATATGAAACTCTTCATCATACATAGCTTCAAATTTGACATCTTCCAGAAACAACCTGTACTAGCACTAACCATATTCGTAGATTTGAAGCCACCCTGTGACATGTTTTGATAACAAGTCAAGTGGGATCATCATTTTCCTTGTTCTCATCACGCGATTCTTTTCTAGTTTCTTTTTTCTCAAATCCACATTATGATAAGAAACTTGATCTTCCCTTGTATGTGATCAATGGAAGATTTACACTCATTTGATGCCTATTTAGTTCAATAATTAGAGTCTTCAATGCCTAATTATGTCCTATTCAAATGATATTTTGATTATTTGCAGCTATGAAGGATATGGGAAATCAAGGATAAATGTTTAAAATAATGACCAAAATCATGAAAAGAAGTGTAAATTCCATATTGTTGATTGCTTAACAAGAAGATCGAATCACTCAACACTTGAATTAATTGAGTCATGTTGGTTAACTTAAAGATGAATGATGACTCGCCGAATGAAAAGGGTATACAAGATGACCATCATTGAAGGTGACAGAAGTTAGAGATAAATTAAAGGCTTAGAAGGCGATCAAAGATGGTATTCAATGATCTACTGAATGTGAAAGGTAGAATCGAACGAGCATGCCAACTAAGGTTCAAATACCTGAAGCCTAAAGCAAGAGAAAGTCAAGCTAAGGAGCAAACAACGATTCACCAAATGTGCTCGGTGAGCCAGACTAACATCACCAAAATTATCACATAGTTGATTTTTGGCCAAATTTTAGGGAACTATAAATAACCCAAAGGAGTGAAAAAGAAGGATTATGAAGCTTTTAAAGTCTTTAGTCTAAACACTTTTTTTCTAGAGTTATAGAGAGAGAAACACTTTACTTTTTGAAGAACACTTTTAGTTTTGGGGTTTTCAGTTTTACTTTAGAAATTGACAATTTGAAGTTAAATTCAAAGTGGCTATTGCTTATGATTTCTTAATTTCATATTAAACATGACTAATTTCATGAAAAGTATAATTTCTTTACAGCTTGTGATGGATGGCTAAAACCTCAAAATCTAGTGGTGTAATTATGAGGTTGGGTGTTGATTTACTGTACTGGGTATTATGTTATGCTTAGTTTTTTTTGTTATTTATATATGGATTTGGGCAAATTAGCATTGGTTTTATTCATGGGTTAAGGTTGCAATCTTGATTCTTAGTTCCGATCTCCAATTGATGCTTGAAAGAGATTGATTGGAGTGGGTAATTAGTTCAATACTTGCAATTTAGGTATGATGTTTGTAATTTACTTGAAAAAAGATATTATGGGTCAGATCTATGTTATCTATATCTGTATCGAAAGAGAGAATAGTGTAAGCTATTGGGTTATTTAGTTCTGCATATAGAAAAGCCTAAAATGAGATTCTATGAGATCAAAAGAAGATTAGTGTCATTAGAGATGACCCAACCTATCCATGAGTGTTTAGCACCATATAGCAATACAATTACCGCTATGTAATATAGATTTTCATATACCCCTTCATTACTTATGTAATATAGATTTTCATATACCCCTAGATTACTTGTTACTTATTTGTATTTCAGAAATATTAGTTCAATTTTGACTAATGATAACAAAACCATTTTTGTAATTTTTGTGAAATCATCAACCCAAATGCTCTTATTGATGCAAATAAAGTGATTTAAATTCCAAATTTCGTAATAGAACTCTTTACGCTATATCACACTCTGGGTTTCGACCCTGACTCTTAGTTGGGTATTTTTATTGACTACAACAACTTACTCTTTGGATTTATGTTAGAGATTAGTTTGAGCGTTAAAAAAATGATACCCTTGTTGGGGAGTCATGGCTAAGAATTGATTTTGATAAATTAGTTTGTAAATTTGCTTAGTTATATTAGATTGTTACTTGGTGTTGTGGTTTCTTATTTGCAGGTATAAACTATGACTGACCAGAGTAGTGACAATGATAGTCACTTTAAAAAAAGGAAAATATGGGTTATTTGAATGACATGCACATGAATGTCATTCAATCCACAGGAGCCATCCGATTACTTCCCATAAGGTAATCGGAACAACACTACAACTGCTCTAATTGAGAGGAATGTTTGGGGCTTTAACTCATAAAGACCCCCATAAACATCTTCAAAATTTTTTGGATGTAAGTGGACCATTTTTGTTCTAAAACATCTCTCAAGAGTCCAAAAGGTTGAGGTTATTCCGTTTTTCTTTATCGGGTGAAGCTACTAGGTGGCTGGCGGAATTCTAAATTATTCTATCACTTCTTGGGAAGACTTAAATGAAGCCTTCTAAGAGATATCATTTCCCCCTTTAAAGATCGTTAAGTTTAGGGACCGAATCCTAAACTATAAGAAAATTGAAGGTGAACTACTACATGAGACATGGTTGTGGTTCCAAAAATTACTGTTACAATGCACAATATATGGTTGTGGTGCAATACTTTTATTGTATCCTTTATTCAATAAAAAAGATGTGGTTGATCAACCTTCCTAAGGTGGGGTGATGTGACAACCATATGAGGTAACATCATTTTTGCTTGATGACATGATCAAAGTAAACCAAGCATAGTATACTATAAAGGACCAATTGTCTTCTCAACATTTGAGCATGAGCAAGGAAGAAATTGATAAAGATAATGAGCAAGAGAAGAACATGGCAAAAATGATGACTCAAATCGATTTTTTGTCCTAGCTTGTCATGTTAGTTTGATTGAAATTGGTAAATGCGGTCGGAACAAGTAGTGGGCAGTGCAAGGAGGATGCTGAATTTGAGGCATTATTCAAAGAGGAAGTACAATACTTAGGAAATCAAATGAGGGTTCTCACCTAGACTACCAATGACAAGGTGGGAACCTAGGTTGGAACAAAGATAAAGATAATGCTTGAAAAGATTAAAGAGGTGGAAATGATGAGATAAGGAGGCCGAAAAAGATAGGCATATTTCTCCCCATCATCAACCAGGACAAAAATAACCAGCTGGCCTAGAAAGAAACCAAACCAAGGAAATGCTCACAAGGATCTTCAACAAGTTTAAAGGGCCTGACAAGGTATTGAAAGAATTGAAAAATGAATTCTCCACCTTATCTCAAACAGTGATCTCTCATTCAGTGTCTATAAAAAAAATTGGAGACTCAAATACGCCAAATCTCTACCAATCTCAATCAAAGTCAAAATGGGGCATTGCCTAGTGATACCATACCAAACCCAAAAAATATGATTATTGAGAAATTAAAAACTATGTCTTGCCATAACGTTAAATAAGACGCTTCTTGGGAGGCAACCCTAGTTTTACTTTTGTTTTATTACTTTCAATAATGTGTGTTGTGCATGTAGGTTGAAAGGAAGTCAAAGCGTTGAGAAGATAAAATTATGTGATGCCAAAAACCATATTAGTGATCCACCGAAGGTGTTGTGTGGACTCATTCTGGTCCACTTTTTGAGATTAAAAAATGTACTGTCAACTTAGGTGATATAAGATCCAAATGGAGATTCAACAAAGTACAGTATGCAAACTCTGCTGAATTTGCCAAATCAGCCTTTAGGTTTGGTATCCATTCAAGTTTCTTTGGCAAGCTACAATTCCTTTGGCGATTTGCCAAATTCACTCGGCAATGTTAGTCACAGCTCGCCGAAAGTGCTTGGCATAAAAAGACAAAGAGTCTTTTCGTTTCCCAAGCTTTCAATACCATATTTTACTATGAGAGTGCCTCATTTGGCTGATTTTTGAGTACTTAGAGTGCATTGGACTGCTTGCATTTGCAACCCAATCTTACATTCCATTATTGGTTGTGCTTTGCTTCTATTTGAGGTTCATATTTGATTCATATCTCATTATATTTGCTTAATATTATGTTTTTTGATAGGGGCTACATGCCATTTGAAGAATAATGTTGGTTAATTCAATGGGTAGTGCTAAATAGATCATATTGAACTGTTCCCATAAGTTAGATATTTGAGTTTATGCCCAAAATTGCTAAAAATGATTGTGTTGATTAAAAGTTTAAATTGAGTCCCTATATGTACTGGGTCTTTATTGAATTTAATGTGGGTGATGTCTGATTAGCCCAATGTTTCTTTAATTGCATGATTTTTCCCAATAATAGATGGAGTGACAACTTTCTTCAGGGAAAATCATCAATTCGAGTAATAAGTTGTTATAATTTGTGGGAAGTATGAGTACCCAAGGGTAGAAAAAACATATGGGTAGATTGTAGAGTAAATGGGAATTAGGTATTGCGGTATATTGTGATTTATTTCGTGAAAATAGGCACTGGGCTGAACATTTCCTATTTGACGGGCTTTCCTTATCTCGCCAAGGTAGTTAGGTGAACCACCAAATAAGTCCCAATTCCTGTTCATTAATTGAATATGTGACCTAGTTACTTTCACACTCGATGGAATTGTCTTAGTGCGGCGAAAGCCAAGCGAATCGCCAAGTGGGAGTGTACATCGCCATTTGTGTCTGTTTTCTTTAATTTTGCATTGTCACTTTTGGTCGACTTGTCTTTGCCTTCTGAAATCAGCTTGGTGAATCTCTAAGTTGGAGGTAGCCCCCAATGTGTTTGAGTTCTTTGAAATTCTATACTGTCCATCAAGGCGAGCTCACTAACTTACTAGGTGGACCACCTCCTCAGTAGGTGAGCTGTAGAAAATAGTTGTGTCTTCTTTTGGGATTTGATTTCAACTAACCTTCACAAAATCTATATTTTTATGATTGTGTCTTGTAGGAAATGACTAGAATAAAAGCGAAACAATTTGTGATGTCTGGCATGTAGTCAGAAAGATAAACCTCTCGTCCTTCTCCTCTAAAAATGTAAAAGGGAATAATCATAAATGCGTTTCTCACCCATAACTAACCACTTTGAGCTCCTTTACACGTGTGAGTGAGCAATCTAAAATGGTGTTTCTAGGAAAAGAATGGACATCATGTCCAAGTTTGTGCAACCCTATTCAGCTCAAGCACCTGCATCTTGGGTTCTCCCAGTGATTTCTGTTAGGGCCCTACACAGACTCAAGGCTACTTCAGAACACACAATTCTTGAGGAGAGACGACTCTCCACAGATGGTGTCAGAAGTGACTACACTGCGATATGGGACATAATCCAATTTAAGAAGTTTGAGGGATTCACCAAGACTCGAAATCTATATGTCCTAACTTGGGTGAGGGAATTTTTAATTATATATACACAAGCACTGCCAAAGAAGAGAAAGGGCTCAATATGGAAGCAATTAGCGGAAGTTTAAGTACGTGACAAAAACGTATAATTTCATGACCTTGATTCTCTTAAAGGTTGGTTGACACCGCTTATCTGTGACATTTCTACACCTTGGATGGCTGGCAATGTGAGAAAAGAGAATAATGACTTGAATGTTGGCGACCAGTACTAGTTTGGATGCATTAGCAGTAATATTATGCCTTCATTGAATGAGTCCATCCTTCGGCACCTTAAAATTGTGTCAGTTGGTACGATCATCGATAGAGAGAAGGTTCATGTAGGGTCAATCATTATGGATGAGATGCTATTGTGGGCCACCCAAGAGCAAACATCACTACCATTCCCGGTCTTGATCACACAACTATGTGAAGAGATAGGAGTTCCCTTTTTGGGGAAGATTGATGTTTGTATCACCGTAGCTTTCTCCACTAACATCCAAAGGTAAGATTGATTATTTGCACAAGGATGCAACTATGAGGAAACAGCCACCACCAGAAATTATGCCCATGGTTTATTCTGCCAAACTTGTTATAGAGGCCACTCCATTTGCTCCTGCCATGGAGCAAACACGTCTACCCCAATGTAACACCTCAGATTCAAAAGAGGTAAAATAACAGCTTTTATGAAAAGTTGTAGGTGACAATCAATAGTGGCCACCCACGGAACGTGTTTCGGACCGTGTGTAACACCCCTGATTATAAACGAGGCAAATAACAACTTCTGGGAAAACTGCATGCACTAACCATGGTGACCAACCACGGACAGTGGTTGGGACTACGGACCGTACATGGGTTCGTGGTTAGGAACCTCAGTAAGACCCCCAGGTCAGTGCAACGAAGGGACCAATGAACCATAAGTTCATCGATGCCTCGTGAACCAATTTCCCGTCATTTGGAAAAAATTCTCTAACCATGGACTATGACTGACCGTGATAGACCGTAAGTCAGTTGACGATCATCGGTCAGGGTTCTATGGTTTGTGACTGGATGGTTTTTTTAGAGGCATATGGGTCTTTTTTGGGTTTAATTAAATGAATGTGTTGTATTTTTGCCTCAGCCTAGACCAACTATATAAGAATTTTAGACCCTTAAACTCACTTAATTAAGTCATTGTCTCAATTCCCAAAAGAAAACCTGAATCCTCTCTCAAATATTCTCTCTCTAGAAGGTGGAAGAAGAAGGATATTGAAACTAGGTAAGATCAAGTCTCCTAATATTCAAACTTTTGTGGGTATTATGACTAAGGTATGATGGCTTTTCATCCATGGGATCCTTCCTCCCATGAAGTCCCCTAGAATTCCACAATTTGAAGAAGAATTTCTCCAATTTTAGTTAGGATTTCTTCCAATTTTGTGGGTTATGTTGAATGTTGATCCAATTGAGTGGATTATAATTGTTTATGATTAAATTAGTAGGATTACATTTTTTAAGGATGAAATTACATGTACCCATGCATATTTCATGATTTGAACTAGAATTGATATAATTGGGTTTGATGCCTTAAAGGGAAACTTTGTGGGTTTGGATGTCTCCTTATATGACTTATGAATTATGACTAGAATTTCTTGAGATTGAAGCATATATGAGGAATATGATGTTAATTGATTTAGAATAAAGCTTAGATGATGATCATGAGAATTAGGGCTTTGTGAGTAAATCTTATTATATGAATTATTGCTAATTGATGTTATTGTTGAGGAAGTGATACTTCCCACATGAATTGCTTAATTATGATTGTATGAATGTGAAAGGTTCACTCACATAAATGATTCTAGGTTGAAAGGACTGCTAACTTAAAATTAATCTAGACTAAAAGCTTATGTAATTGGTGAGGTTAGATGCAATTACCATTGACCTCTATATGTAAGGATATGAAGTGATTCTCATACTTCTTAGAATTGGACTAGAGGTGAGTCCCCACGTTCTTACTATTTTAAATGTTCATGAAGGTGAGTACTCATGATCCTTATGAAATGATGTAAAAGCGAGTCCCCGTGTCATATGATGAGATTATGGAGGTGAGTACCTGCAATCTAAAAATATGTAAGGCAAGAGGAGAATACCCATTAGCCTTTATAAGCTAGGCATTAAGAAGAATCTCAATTTTTTTAAAAGTACGTATGACTTATGTAATTATGTTAATAAGTTAACTTGTTTGGAGTGTTGCTAGATATGCCTTCCCTAATGTAAGCTTGACTAGAGGTGGATGACCATGTAGTTGCTAAGGATACATGAGGTTACTTAAGAAAATATTCCTCTTTTATTATAATGCTTATTATGTCTTGATTATGCTTATCCCTTATGTCTTATGTTGACTAATGTGTATGTTAAGCTATTTATGCTAGCCATCATATTTAGTACTTGATTGTACTAGCGCATACTTTTGCCTACATTCTTATCCAATGTAGGGTCTGGCGATATAAGGTCTCACACTCATGGCTAGCTTCATTGTTGATCAAGGAGGTGAAGTTTTGGTGAATCCTTACTGTGTTCAAGGATGTGATCACCACTTTCTTTTTTGTCATTCCATTATGTCTTGGACTATTGTATGGGCTGTGACCCAAAAATGGATTGATGTTGTTTGGATGGTTTGAGATGATGTTGTTAGACCTTCGCTCATTTTATAAAAGTATTTGATTGAATTGAAAAGTTTTAAATTCCCGCACCTTTTCTATTACCTTGTGTTATGATATGCTAAGTGGCTTGTATGAGGCCTCTGGGGGACTTATATGCCTTAATACATCTAGGGTGTACTTCTGGGTCGTGACAAACTTGGTAATCTGAGCACAAGGTTTAGAATGGTTCTAGCATGTCTCAAACCACGTCTAGTAGAGTCTTGTTCATAAGTGTGAAGCACGCCACATTTATGAATTAGAGGCTATTATATGTTTAGGAAACTTCACTTCTTCACTTCTCTAAGTAGTGCCATGGAGTTTAACTCTATAAGTCTTTCTCCTAATCCGTGCCCAATGGTTTCCATGATATGACTACTAGAAGGGCTACCACTAGATGGTCGGAGGAAGGCAATGTTGAGAAAGAGGTTCCTCTCCAAGTTTCTTCTGAAGCTCCGATTGACCCATGGAAGGAGAATGTGACTAATGTGGAGTTTAGGTCGACATTTAAAGTGTTCTCTCAAGACGTGATAGCACAAGCCAATAGAGAGGTGGTAGTCCCCGTGAATCCAAATGTGGGTACGACGGCGGCAAGAGTGAGGGAATTTACTAGGATGAACCATCTAAAATTTCATGGCTCTAAAGTTGAGGAAGACCCTCAAGAGTTTATCGACTAGGTCTACAAGATACTTGCTATCATGGGAATGACTCCAATAGAAAAGTTGTATATAGCCGCTTACCAACACAAAGGGGTTGAACAGGTTTAGTTTAATCAATTGAAGGAGGCAAGGCCGGTTGAAATGTGTCCCATAGAATGGGAAAGGTTCAAAAGTTCTTTTCTTGATCAATTTTTCCCTCTTTAGATGAGAGAGGACAAGGTACTTGAGTTCATTAACCTTAGGCAAGTAAATATGAGTGTAAGGGAATACACTTTAAGGTTCACTGAACTATCCAAGTATGCTCCTTCCATTGTGGTGGATCATAGGGCCAAGATGAGTAAGTTTGTGTCAGGAGTGTCTGACATCGTGGTCAAAGAGAGCCACACCGCTGTGCTTGTTTATGACATGGACATTTCTCGCCTTATGGTGCATGCCCAACAAATTGAGAAAGAAAGCTCAAGAAAAGATCTAGAAAGGCAAAGAGAGCAAGAGTGAATGATGGTAACTATTAACATTTTAGGCCCAATAGATGGAGTCGTTCAATGTTCTGGCAAAAGTTCCCCAGTTAAGGTTCTTAAAATGCTCCTCCAAGGATTAATAATGAAAGGGTGTCTAATCCAAAACCTCAAGGAGATGGTATATGTCTTTAATGCCTACTTGTGCTAAATCAGGGAGAAATCATGAAAAGAAGTGTCTAAAGGGTTCTAATGTTAGCTTTGGGTGTGCAAAGACGGATCACTAAATAAGGAATTGTCCTTCGGTTGCTAAGAATGATAGAGATGGTTGTTTTAGGGCTCTACCCTACCCTTCATCCTGTCCAAGTGGTTCGGGTGGGAATGCTCCTAAGCAAAATTGATTATATGCTTTCCAAACTAGAGGTGATCAAGAGAGTTCCCCGGACTTGGTGACTAGTATGTTAAAAGTTTTCCACATAGATGTGTATGCTTTACTTGATCCAGGGGAAACTTTGTCCTTTGTAACCCCTTATATAGATATGAGGTTTGATGAACTCCTTGAAGTGTTGTTAAAACCATTTTCTGTCTCTACCGTTGTTGGTGATTTTGTGGTAGCTAAGAGAGTCTATAGGAGATGTCCCATTTCCATATTCCATAGAATCACTCTAATAGATTTGGTTGAACTTGACATGATTGACTTTGATGTTATTTTAGGCATGATTGGTTGCATTCATGTTATGCCTCTATCGATTCTAGAACTCGGGTAGTCAGATTAAAATTCCCAAATGAGCCTAACCTAGAGTGGAAGGTGGGAAACTCTATGCCTAGAGGTCAATTTATCTCTTACCTAAAAGCTAGAAAAATGATTGTAAAGGGTTGTGTCTACTCTATAGTGGAGGTAAAGGATGTGGAGTCCGAAACTCCTACCCTTGAGTAGATCCCGGTGGTAAGAGAGTTTCTGAAAGTTTCCCCGATGATTTGCCCAGTATTCCTCTTGAAAGGGAAATAGACTTTGTGATTGACCTACTCCCCAATACCCAACGTATCTCTATTCCTCCTCATAGAATGACTCCGATGGAACTTAAGGAGTTGAAAGAACAATTGAAGGACAATTGCATAAAGGTTTCATCCAACCAAGTATCTCGCCATGGGGTGCTCCAGTGTTGTTTGTTAGGAAGAAATTAGGTTTAGTCTATATATGTATTGATTATCAAAAATTGCTCAAAGTATCCATCAAGAACAACTATCATCTTCCAAGAATAGATGACTTATTTGATCAACTCCGAAGGGCAAGTTGTTTCTCTAAAATTGATTTCTGCTTGGGTTATCACCAGTTGGGGGTGAAAGAGGAAGATATTCTCAAAACGGCCTTCAGAACCCGATATGGTCATTATGAGTTTTTGGTTATGTCCTTTGGTTTGACTAATTCTCCAGCGGTGTTTATGGACTTGATAAATAGGGTGTTTAAAAAATACCTTGATATGTTCGTTATTGTGTTCATTGATGATATTTTGATCTATTCAAGGAGTGAGAATGAGCATATTGATCATTTGAGGATTGTATTGGAAATTCTCAAGGACCAACAACTCTATGCAAAGTTTAGCAAGTGTGAATTTTTTTTAAGGTCTATAGCCTTCTTAGGCCATATTGTTTCAAGCAAGGGTATTGAGGTGTATCCTATTAAGACGGATGCGGTCAAGAATTGGTCTAGACCTCTATCATCGATAGATATTAGAAGATTCTTGGGTTTTGCCGGTTACTATAGAAGATTTGTTGAGGGGTTTTCCTCCATTGCTTCTCCATTGACGGGTTTGACTCAAAAGAAAGCCAAGTTTATATGGTGGGATGCTTGTGAGAAAAGTTTCAAAGAGTTTGAGGATAGACTTACTTCCGTTCCGATTTTGACTTTATCAAAAAAGTGTGGATGGCTTTGTCGTGTACTGTGACGCCTCTAGATTTGGATTGGGATGTGTGCTTATGTGAAATGGTAAGGTGATTTCCTATGCTTCAAGGCAACTAAAAGTTCATGAGAAGAACTATCCTACCCATGACCTTGAATTAGCAGCTGTGGTATATGCATTAAAGATTTAGAGGCATTATTTGTATGGGGTCCATGTTGATGTTTCATCGATAATAAAAGTTTACAACACATGTTTACCTAAAAGGACTTGAATCATCACCAAAGAGGGTGGCTTGAATTGTTGAATGACTATGGTCCTATACCACCTCGGAAAGGCGAATGTAGTAGCAGATTCTCTTAGTCGACAATCGATGGGTACTGCTGCACAAGTAGATGATCATAGAAAAAAGTTGGCTCGAGATATCTATAAGTTGTCTCGATTAGGAGTTCAACTAGTGGATTCCACCAAGTGTGGGGTCATGGTCCATAATGGTTCCGAATTATCTTTCATGGTTGGAGTTAAAGCAAAGCAATGTGTTGATCCGACTTTAGTTGAATTGAAAGAGGCGGTTCTAAAGAAGTCCATAGAGGATTTATCCCAAGTGGAGATGGTGTCCTAAGGTATCAAGGTCGTTTGTGTCTTCTGAATGCCGATATCTTGAGGCAACACATCTTGTCAGAAGCCCATAGTTCTTGGTATTTTATTCACCCGGGAGCCACTAAGATATACCGTAATTTGCGGGAGATCTATTGGTGGAATGGGATAAAGAAGGATATTGTGGGATTTGTGATGAAGTGTCCTAATTACCAACAAGTGAAGGTTGAGCATCACAAATCAGGAGGTTTGTCTGAAGATATTAGCATTCCTTCTCTAAAGTGGGAAGATTTGAATGTGGACTTCATAGTGGGATTACCCCGTACTAGGCACCAATATGATTCGATTTGGGTTATAGTAGACCGAATGATGAAGTCGGCCCATTTTATTTTCGTCAAGGTTTCCTATACGGTGGAAGATTATGCTAAGTTGTACTTGAGAGAAATGGTAAGGTTGAATGGAGTTTCCTTGTCCATTATCTCCAATAGAGGTACTTAGTTTACTTCTCAATTTTGGAAGTCTTTCCGAAAGGGTCTTACCACTAAAGTTAAGCTTACCACAACTTTTCACCCCAAATCGATGAGCAAGCGGAAAGAACAATCTAAACATTGGAAGACATGTTGAGGGCTTGCATGATTGATTTTAAGGGAAATTGGATGATTATTTGCCTTTGATAGAATTTGCCTATAATAATAGCTACCATTCCAGTATTGGTATGGCTCCGTTTGAGGCTCTTTATGGTAGGAGGTGTAGATCTCCTATAGAATAGTTTGCGGTTGGTGAGGTTGCTTTGATAGGACCCGAGTTAGTTCATGATGCTATTGAGAAGGTTAGACTCATTAGAGAGAGGTTTAGAACAACCCAAAGTTGACAAAAATCTTATGCGGATGTTAGAAGGAGATACCTTGAATTTGATGTGCTTGATTGGTTTTATTTGAAAATCTCACCCATAAAGGGTGTAATGAGGTTTGGAAAGAAAGGGAAACTTAGTCCTCGATTTGTAGGCCCATATCAAATTTTAAGGCGTGTTGGTAAGGTTGCATAGGAGCTTGATTTGCCAAATGAGTTGGCATCAGTGCTTCCGATTTTCTGTGTCTCTATGTTGAAAGAGTGTGTTGGAGATTTGGAATCCATAATTCCCCTAAATAGAAGATTCGGTTGAGATCTTAAATCGGCAAGTTAAGAGATTGAGGAATAAAGAGTTGCTTCTATTTAGGTGTTATGGAGAAACCACCTAGTTGAGGGTGCTACTTGGGAGATTGAGGCCAATATGACTTCCGGATATCCTCATCTTTTTTCTCCTATTCTAGCTTGAGGTAATGAGTTCCACTTTGTTTGTTTATGTTTGAATTCATGTGTGTTCTATGGGTTTCCATGATTTCTTTAGATTTGCATGTTTATGAAAAAACTCAAGTTTTGAAAGAAAATAACTTTTGTGCGTTATTTTACTCATGTTATTGAGTGTCGAGTATAAGTTTCTTATAAACATCATGAGATGAGTTGTAGAACATGCCTTGACTTGGAATAGAGATCCCCACCTTGAATGTGTGCTTTTTGAGATTGAATTGCATATGAGCTCCATGAGATTGTGTAGAGCATTGTTTTGAGTTAGAGATGATAGTTCCTCTTTGAAAATGAGAAATGTTAATATTTCATGCATATTGTGTTGTTAGATGTAGTTCATACTTCCTTAAGGTGCCTTGAGAATGTTTAGCATGGAGATGGAGTTCCTTCCCGATTGTGTGCATTTAGATGAGTTGCATGCATGATGGACTGCTAGTTTAAGAGTTTTTGTCTAAAAACATGCTTAGAATCTCATTCGAGGATGAATGATCCCAAGGGGGAGATAATGTAACACCCCAAATTTGAAATAAGGCAATGTGCAACTTTAGTGAAAACTACAGGTTCTGACCACAGTGGCCAACCACGGACCATAGGTGGGTATGAGGTTGGGCACCTCAGCGAGACCCCCAGGTCAGGGCAATGAAGGGACCCATGGACCGTAGGTCCACTGATGCCCCATGAATAGGCCCCCGTCATTTGTCCAAAAGTCTCTGACCATGGGCCACAATTGACCAGGAGGAACCGTAGGTCAGTCGACGGTCGATCGAGGTTCTTTGGTTCGTGACTGGACGGTTATTTTAAGGGCATATGGGTCTTTTTTGAGTTTTATTAAATCAATGTGGTGTCATTTTACCTAAGCCTAGACCACCTATATAAGTATTTTAGACCCCTAAACTAACTCAATTAAGTCATTCTCTCAATTCTTGAAAGAAAGCCCAAATCCTCTTTCAAATATTCTCTCTCTAAAAGGTGGAAGAAGAATAAGAAGATTAAAGCTAGGTCAAGATCCAATCTCCCTATCTTCAAGCTTTTGTGGGCATTGTGACTATACTATGATGGCTTTTCATCCACGATATCCTTCCTCCCATGGAGACCCCTAGAATTCCACAATTTGAAGAAGAATTTCTCCAATTATATTACATATTCTTCCAATGTTATGGGTTATGTTTAATATTGATGCAATTGAGTGGATTATGATTATTTTTGATTGAACTGATAGGATTACATGTTTTTAGGATGAAATTATATGTACCCTTGCCTATTTCATGACTTTACCTAGAATTGATATAATTGGGCCTGATTCCTTGAAGGGAAACTTTAGAGGTTTCGATATCTCCTTATAGGATTGATGAATTATGACTAAAATTGCTTGATATTGAAGCATATATGAGGAATAAGATGTTAATTGGTTGAGAATAAAACATAGATGATTATCATGAGAATTAGGGCTTTGAGAGAAAAGCTTATTATGCCTTGATTATGCTTATTCCTTATGTCTTATGTTCACTAATGTGTATATTATACTATTTATGCTAGCCATCATATTTAGTACTTGATTGTACTAAAGCATACTTTTGCCTACATTCTTATCGAATGTAGGGTCCGGTGATATAGGTCCTCACACTTGTGGCTAGCTTTGTTGTTCGAGGATGTGATCATGACTTTCGTTTATGTCTTTCCTTTATTTGTTAGACTATTGTATGGTATGTGACCCAAGACTTTTTTCATGTTGTTTAGATTGTTGGAGACAAAGTTGTTAGACTTATGGTAGTTTTATAAAAGACTTTGTTTAGATTGAAAAGTTTTAAATTCCCGCACCTTTTCTATTACTTTATGTTATGATATGCTAAATGGCTTGTATGAGGCCTCTCAAGGTCTTATATGCCTTGTTACATATAGGGGATACCCCTAGGTCATGATACCATAGACCGTAGGAAGGGTCCATGGATGGGGCAACTTAACTTGACTCACCTCAGGACCACGGACTGACTAATGGACTGCCGGTCAGACCACGGTCCATGGTCGAAGGTCCATAGGTCCATTTCCCATAACTCATTCTCTGACCACCAAATGACGGACATGTAGGACGGTCCATTCCTGTCAACGGTTCGTCGGTCGGGAGTCCGTTGTTTGTGACTGAAGGTTAATTTTAAGGGCACATGGGTTGTTTTTCAGTTTTAATAAATCAATGTTGTGTGGTTTTTCCTAATCCTAGACCATCTATATAAGTATTTTTGACCCCTAAATTCACCTATTCAATTCATTCTCTCTAAAACCCAAAAGAAAACCCAAAACTCTCTCTCAAATTTCTCTCTCTATAAGGTGGAAGAAGAAGGAAGAGATTGAATCTAGATGAAGTTCAAGTCTCCAATCTTCATTCTTTTATGGGCTTTGTGACTAAGGTATGATGTATTTTCATCCATGGGTGCTTTCTCCCATGGAGTCCCATAGAATTTCCTAATTTTGAAGTCTAAATCCCCAATTCTAGTTAGGGTTTCTTCCAATGTTGTGGATTATGATGAATGTTGATTCAATTGAGTGGATTTTGATTTTTTATGATTGAATTGGTAGAATTACATGTTTTTAGAATGAAATTACATGAACCCATGCCTATTCTATGTTTCTATCCTAGAATTGATGAAATTAGGTTTGATGCCTTGAAGGAAAACTTTATGGGTTTAGATATATCCCTATATGATTGAAGAATTATGATTAGAATTGCTCGAGATTGAAGCATATATGAGGAATATGATGTTAATTGCTTTCGATTAAAGAATAGATGATTATAATGAGATATAAGGCTTTGAGAGTAGAGCCTAGACTATGAATTGTTGATTGTTGATGTTGTAGTGTGGAAGGGATACTTCCCATAATGAATTGCTAAGAATGATTGTATGAATGTGAAATTTTTACTCACATGAATGATTCTAGGTTCAAAGGATTGCTCATCAAAAATGAATCTAGACTAAAAGACTATGTAAATGATGAGACTAGAGTTGACTAACCTTGACCTCCATATGATAAGGATATGAGGCGATTTCCCATAGTCCTTAGAATCAAACAAGAGGTGATTCCCCATGTTCCAATTATGATGGATGGATATGGAGGCGAGTACCCATGATCCCTATGAAATAATGTGGAGGCTAGTACATGTATCATATGATGTGATTATGGAGGCAAGTATGCATGATGTTAGAGTAGGTAAGGCAAGAGGCGAATACCCATTAACCTTTATAAGTTAGGTAAAGAGGCGAATCCACATATCTTTAAGAGTATGTATGAATAATGCGATTATGTTATGAAGCTTATTAGATTGGAGTGTTTCTAGATGTGCCTTCCATGATGTAAATTTTACTAGAGGCGGATGACCTAAGTCTTGGTAAAGCTCAAGTAAGGTTACTTAAGGATGTATTCCTCTCTCATTATGAGGCCTTATATGTATTGATTATGATTCATGTATTATGTTGACTAATGCCTATATTTAAGTTGTTTATGCAAGTTATAGTATTTAGTACATGATTGTACTAGTGCATAATCTTGCCTACATTTCTTATCAAAATGTAGGGTCGGTGGCATTGATTCTCACACTCTTGGCTAGGTTCATAGATGATCAAAAAGTAAAATTTTGGTCAGTCCTCATAGGTCGTGGATTGGATCACCACTTTACCTTATATCTTTGTTTTATGGTTTGGACTATTGCATGGGTTGTGTCCCAAGATTTATTCATGTTGGTTTGTTGGCTTGAGACAAATGTACTAGATTTCCACTCGTTATATAAAGACTTTGATTGTATTGAAAATATTTTAAACTTCCACATCATTTTCTATTACTTTATGTTTTGATATGCTAAGTGTCTTGTATGAGGCCTCTCGGGGTCTTGTACGCCTTGTTACATTTAAGGGGTACCCTCGGTCGTGACACCTAATCTTCCTTTGTACTTTCAAATTTTGATGTTGCACCTGCTCCCGCTCCTATCTCCTGCCCCCCTTCAACCAGGCCATGATTTATCAAATTGGAAATCTAGCTTGGTTTTCGAATGTGAAGGATGTGAGGGTTAAGAAGGATTTTCCCGAGAAGATTGATCGTTCGATGAGGGGTGAGCTGGATACTTTGAGGGCTGATGTAGACCAGCTGAGTTCTATGGACATATCAATGTTGTGGGGTGAGGTTCCTATGTCTGATGCGCCTATGTTTGTGCCTCTAGTTATTTATAGTGCGAGCTTTCTTAGAGTGCGGGTTTGTTGCCGGGTAGGAGTGATGTTGAAATTATTAATGCTACAACTATTAATGCTGGTGATGTGCGAGAGGGTGATAGGGACAATGATGATGTGGACAAGAAAATAGATGATGAGGAGCTGTGGAGAGAGGAGGATGAGCAGTGAATAGTGGTGACATTGACTAAGCTGTAGGACCTTGAGGAAACGATGGTCCATACTACTTTAGAGAGATCCCTTGTGGAGACCTCTATAGTTGGTACCTGATGCTTCAGAATCCATCATTCCTCCTAGTGATGTGTTGGGAACTGATGCCAAGGTTGATCCTCCGGTGATCATTTTACCAGTGATGCCTAGGATGATGCTACCCTTCTAAGACTCTAGATAAAAGTGCTCCACATGCATATCCTGTTAGGGGGACTTTTACCTTTCCTCCCATTTTACTCTACTTTTTTTTTTTCATTGAGGACACTACTATTATTATTTTAATGAGGTGAGGGCACTTGTGCTAATATTCCCCCTTTTATTGTATTTTGGACAATTGTAGTATTTTGGTTGTTTCTATTATAGTGGATTAATCTGTTTATCGCATTTTATCTCTTTCTGTAAATTTTCTTTTGCCCCATGAGTTTTTTCATTGAAATGCTTAGGTTTTCATTGATAATAATTCTAGGATCGATCGTATTCAATATTAATGTCTAGAATAGTAATCATAATGAGAATTGTGTTTTTTGTTTGTGTTGCAATGAGAAATTGATGTGGTTGCACTTTTGAACGATCTTTTTGAATCATGTGTTGACTCATCGTGTTTTGATGTGAGCCTTGCAATGAACATTAAACGTTAACTTTTGAAATTTTTGGGATGTGCTAACTGATTGTGCATAAAGTGTCATGTGTGGTGAGGTTTTACTAGGAAGCATGCTTGTGGAGTCCTATAATTTGCCGTCTTAGTCCAATTGTCTTACTTTGGTAAGAATAAGGAATGATTTTGGGCAGAAATTTTTAGAGGGAACCCGAATTTCCATATCCTTTTAATGACTACCTTGTGAGGGTGTGCAACCATTTTGGCGCCATTTCAGCCTAAGCCATTTGTTGACAACCAAATTGAAACCTTTTGAGACAAATTACCCCTAACTTCTCACCCAAAATATTTTTAAAAGCATTAGTTTGTTTGAATAGACAACTTAGGTCAAAATCCTAAGTTAGGGGTGTGGAAAGGAATGAGGAAGGAAAACCAAGTGAAAGACAAAGAAAGATGAAATGAGTCACAACATTCAAGTGTGTTACAAAAAGAAGGAAACCATCATTATAAAAAAAAGGGAAGAGAAAGATTGTGATGAACAACCTTTGAAAAAATGAAATGAAAAAGAGAGTTTGGTGAAGTAAAAAAAGGTTTCCAATAAAATGATTGACAAGTCAAAGTTGAGTTCTTAAATGAAAAAGAATGAAAAGAATTTGAGGACATGTGAACAAGATTGCAACAATTCTTTGAAAAGGTGAAGTCATTGAGCCAAAATGACCATACCTTAAGCCCCATTCCAAGCCTAAAAGACCCTTGATATCTTCCATGAACTAGGTTGTGTGAAGATTAGACGACATGGGAAAACCTATGGGATGAAGCTTGCACGTATTTCTTTTTAGGAAGAGTGAGAGTTGTTTTAATCCTAATTTCTTTGTTAAATTGATTTGTGAGAGCATGTAATCATTCTTGATGTGAGGGCACTTGATGTATTTGTTGAAACATGGTCATGCATTATAAAATAAGCTATAATGAGCTTGAGTTTGTCATCATTTGAAGATTTTATTATCATGACTGAGTGTCGCATGCTATTGAGAGTAGTCTTGTAATGGCACTTGAATTTTAGATCTCATTGAGAACTATTGAAGATACGGTTGTTGAACTAACTGTGTTCTTGATATTCCTGAGGACAAACAAAAGTTTAAGTTGGGGGTGTTGATGAGTAATTTAATTACACTTATTTGAGGTGTATTTTTTTCAGCAATTAATGTCCTCAATAACAAATTATGTCCTATTCTAATGATAATTTAATAATTTGGAACTATGAAGGCTAAGGTACAAGGCAACGATAAATGTTTGAAAGAATGGCGACAACATGAAAAGAACTGTAAGAATTCCACATTGTTGATAGCCTATAAATAAGGGGGACGGCACAATTGGCATGACCTTGCCCAAATTGAAAATGCTCAACACTTGAATTAATTGAGGAAGGTCACTGAACTCAAAAAGGAATGACGACGGGCTAAATGCAAAGGGTGGACATGATGACCGTTGTCGAAGGTGGCAAGACTTCGAGAAAAATTGAAGGCGAAGAAAGTTAATGCTTATAGATCCACAAAATGTGCAAGGCAGACTTGAATGAGCTCATATACTGAGGTTTAAACACCTTAATCCTAAAGCAAGACCTAGGCGAGCTAAGGAGAAAACATCTATCCATCGAATATGCAACGTCACCAAAATGGTCACATAGTGAATTATGGGTTAAGTTTTTGGAAACTATAAATAGCCCAAATGAGAGAGAAAGAATGCTTTCAAAGCTTTTAGAGAAACTAGTCTAAACATTTTTTCTCTATAGTTTTATAGAGAGAAACACTTTTATTTGTAAAGAACACTTTTAGTTTCGGGTTATTCAACTTTAAACGTTAAATTGACAATTTGAAGTTGATTTCAAAGTGAGTATTGCTCATAATTGCTTAATTTTATGTTACCCATGGCTTCATTTATGAAAGGTATAATTTCTTTAAACTTCCTTATGGGTGGCTAAAATCCTAATGCCTAGGGGTGCAATTATGAGGTTGGGTCTTGATTTAATGTAGTGGTATTGTGCTATGCTCTATTTTGTTGTTGTTCATACATGAATTTGGGCTCATTAACAAGGAGTTAATTTATGGGTTAAGGTTTTATACCGCCAATTTACACCTCCCTAAAGAATTATAAGTGGTCATTGTCAAATAAAGAACCTAGATGAGGTTAGGATGGATCCCATGAGGAATATGGTCAAGACTTAGGCTAAGCTATGGTTATTTGTACTTTTAGGTAGATTTACTTCCATAAAAGGGGGGATTTGTAAATAAAGTAATAGATGATAGTTTTATAGCAACAATTAACAAGTAAGCAGGTTTCACAATTTGTAATTCAATATGAGATGAGACTAGGGCACATATGTTTCCCACAAGTTCTTAACGTAGTAGTACTAATAATAGTACATCTTTCCTAGTGTTAACACACAAGGTTGGTAAGTTAGGTATCTCCTAAGTGATTGGTCGCCTGTCATGACCCAGGGGTACCCCCTAGATGTAACACAACGTACCTGACCCCAAAGCGGTCTCATATAAGCCCTTAGCATATAATAATATAAAGCATTAGAACAATAAGAGTAGAACTCATTTAAGTCTAAAAATCTCTATAAAGGAAAGTGGAAGTCTAGACATGTCTCAATTAGCCATATATTCCAATAGTTCAAATGAAAAGGGACATAACCAATACAACATAATACGAAAATGAAATACTAGAAAAGAAAATCAAAGTGAAACATTTGGCCTCGACTAATGAGGACTCACCACAAGCTGGGAGAATAGTTGAATCCAAGCTTGAACCAAATGATGACTGCCTTACAAACCGGACCCTACACTTGATAAAAGTATAGGAAAATATGGGTTCATACAAAAATGTACTAAGTATGATAGTCATGCACAAAATCATGAAAACATGCTAAAAAGGGACATTTTAGTTGAATGCATGCCATTTACTAGTTTAAAGCATTGATAATGGAAAAGCATAACTCACAAACATAATCAACTCATCGATTATCATGTCATAATAGGAACATACCATAACTATTCTCAAAGCACACTTGTGCAATGAATGAGTAAGATCCCATAATCTCACCCATACTAAGTAAAACTTCATAAGTAACCATAGTTCATATTTGATACTCTTGTTCATATTAATATTGTCATGACCCAAGAGTACTGTCACGAACCAAGAGTACCACTTAGGTGTCACATGGCGTAATTGACCCCGAAGGGGTAGCATAAAAACCCTTAGCGTCAACATCACATAAAGACATAGAAAAATATGGAGAAATTAAAAACTTTTACAGTAGAAGTCAACTTCTTCATATAAGGAAAATAGGAAAATAAACTTGTCTCAATCATCATCTAAACATAAAAGTATAAATGGGGACAAAGCCCTTTAGATCAATAAAGTTCCCAACGATGGAAATACAATATAGTCTAGAACATAGGAAGTAAACTAGAAACTAGAATCAATAGCAACTCGTCCTCGAACTTGAGGACTCACCAAGCCTAGGGAATAGTCGACCCAAGCTTCATCTTCAAGGAAGTAGTAAGTATCAACGACCAAAATCTACACTCATAGTAAATTATAAAATATGGGTTAGCACAATGAATTGTACTATGTATGGATACCATGCACAAAATCCTTAAAACATGCATAAATGGAGCATTTAATTGAAATCATGCATTAAGTTAAGTTTAGAAACCATTATGCACATTTACAAAGAATCATAAGCCAATTCAACATTATGAGCAACCCAAAGCCCCACCAGTGCATTGCAAAGGTAAGGTCCCATAACCCTACCAAATGCTAAGTATCACATTTAGGTCACCAACAATATACATAAAAATGAAGGCATTCATATTCGTAACATTCATGCATACCTTTCATGCATTATTATTAAGTCATCATGATATAAAGGAATCATGACATATCCACTTTAGAGTCTACTTGTGTAATCCATAAGTGAAGTCCCATACCCCCACTCACACAAAGTAATACCTTTTAAGAGGTCATAGTCAAAGTCCTTGTCCTTACCATCATTCACATTCATATTAATTTAGGGAAAGATTGCATTAATCGACATAGACCATGTGAGGTACATGGAATCCGGTGTTCTACCCTCACACCGAAAAGAGATGTTCTACTTACCTAAGGTAGAACGTACATTCTAGCTATTTAGGTGGATCCATTAGCTAAGACCTATGTGGGCACATAGTTACGGTACAAGGAGATTTCTACGAGAAACCTGGCATTGCTAAATGTAGAAGGTTTCTATCTCATGAGATATCCTACATTGCGAAGCTGGACTTGTTAAACGTAAAAGCCCCCATCTCACTTTCATGTCCTCTCGGTGCTAAGCATTATTCCCTTTAAAAGTCACCATTAGCCTTTACTTAGGCTCATTAGTCACAAGAGTGTTTATTAGATACTCATGTCAATATATCATCATAATAGCTCATTGGTTCCTTAAGTGAGAATGCTCTTTTAACTTTAGAAACACTAGCATGTGAGTAAACCTTTCACATTATAGTCGGATTGTGATCTGTCCTTTTAATCAACCCAACAATTTCATCATAAGTATACATACATACTTCATACATAATCAAATGCATAGGGTATAAGGAAGGAGGATCTTACATCAATACTACAACATTAGATATCTGATAATTACCCTCCAAGTAAACCACATACTCATTTAGGATCAACATCAACATATACAAACCCTAGCCAATTGCCCTTCAAGGCTATGAATCAACATTAACCCTTACATTATTGAATTAACACAATAGATAGAGAGATTTCATGATGCAACCATCAACTAAACATAAACATAATCAATTATCAATTCCCATGGCCAATCAAGTCATATCTTAGTTCACAATTTAGGAAGAAAGGGAAATCATGGGTTGAAGAGAGATTTTCATTAAAAACCATCAATATTACAACAATCTAACCATAAACCATCATAATTTACCACAATAGATCATAATTGAACAATAGAAATCGTTTTAGAAGAAGACACGTGTTTAGAGTAAAACCCTAGATTTAGGAAGCATTAAAAATACACTTTGAAGGGAATTCTTCCGGGATAGCTACCAAAGAATGAAGAGTATCCATACCTTAGGTTGAATTCCTCACGAATGTGGAGAAGAAAGACTTGTTCTTGGTGACCTTTGACCTAGTTCTTCAATGAAGTTTAGAGAGAATATTTTTGGGAGGGAAGTTGGTTGAGTTTAAGTTTGTGAGTTATGAGAGTTAAAAGACTTGTTTAATAATTAAAAGTACTTTAATATACTTAAAAAAACTAAATATAACCATCCCCCACCCTAACTTAATTAATTAGTAATTTACTAAACTACCCCTGCATAGGTCGACTTAAGGCTGCCTTCCCAGGCCTTATGCATGAGACCCCAACCACGGGGCGTGGTCTAAACCATGGACCGTCTTGGTCACTCGTGGTTTGGGTCTGAGGCTGGCCTTTTGGCCTTAATATAGGACCCATCCACGAGCCCCCATCTACAGGGCGTGGTATGGTCTACGGGCCTTACAGTCTTGGCGTCATTTAGGGCTGGGACTAGGGAGTTTAGGGGTTGTTTGGTGAGGCTGAGTGTTGACTACGGAATCCCATCTACCTGGCGTGATTGAACCTTCGATTCGTAGGTTGAGTCTCATAGCTTCATGTTATTTTTGACATCTTTTGGGCAGCCCCCTTGGCCTTTTTAAAGGACCCTTAGGGGGTCCTTAGGGGGGGCCATGCCTTGACGTTTAGGGACTATAAACTTAGTACTAAGTTAGGGAGGTCATTTTATGACTATTATCTTGACGTTAACCCTATTTAGGACACTAGATGACATATTAGGGTCTAACTTAGGTCATTAGATTTTCAGGGTGTTACATTATCCCCCCCTTGGGAGCATTCATCCCCGAATGACAACCTAGGCACCCAACTAAGTTAGAAACTTTAGACTAGCATCCGAATATGCATGACACATCAAAATGAGTAAAACTCACAAATGCACTATTTACCATATGCAATATTCAAAAGGAGGAAACTTCATCTCCATCACATGATATAGTCAAGCAACATATGGAAGTAGGAACTACATTTAGCAAAACCAAGATGCATGAAACCCGTCATTTCACATAACATAGGAGGAACTACCTTCTCCACTGAAGCAAGCTCAACACAACAATATTAAGCCAACATTTCATTTCATCAAAACATAACTAAGCATGCTCATTATTTCACCTCATGAAGTAAAATATGCAATCATCATTCTACAATCCAATTAACCAAGAGGGACATATAGTCCATGAAAAATCAATGTATACAATAGATGGATTCTCACAGGAACATGCAACACATCAAGAAATCATGGAGAACTCATTCAATACGCATAACTCCCAAAACACTAAAAATTAAAGAGGAATGACTTACCTCAAGCTTGAATAGGAGTAGAAGGAAAAAGATGAGGATAACGGAACATCATATCGGCCACGGCCTCCCATGTTGCACATTCAACTAAGTGATTCCTCCATAGAACTATAACGAAAGCCAAGTCTAACTCATATGCCGCTTTCCCAACACGTTGCAAGACTTGATATGGGCCCATATATCGGGGGCTAAGCTTCCCCTTTCTACCCAACCTCATCACACCCTTCATAGGTGAGATTTTTAAGTAGACCCAATCACCAATTTCAAACTCTAGATCCCTCATCCTATTGTCGGTATAAGACTTTTGCTGACTATGTGCCGTCTTCAACCTTTCCCTAGAAAGTCAAACTTTTTCAATGGCATTATAAATTAGTTTGGGATCAACTAGAGAAAATTCAGCTACCTCAAACCACCGAACCGGAGATCTACACCTTCTCCCATAAAGTGCTTCAAACGGAGCCATAGCAATGCTAGAATGGTAACTATTGTTGTAGGCAAATTCAATCAAAGGGAGATGGTCATCTCAACTACCTTAGAAATCAATCAACCCAACAAATTCATTATAAGTATACATACATACTTCATACATAGTCACATGCATAGGGTATAGGTAAGGAGGATCTTACATCAATACCACAACATTAGATATAGGATCATTACCCTCCAAGTAAACCACATACTCATTTAGGATCAACATTAATATATACAAACCCTAACCAATTGCCCTTCAAGGCCATGAATCAACATCAACCGTAACATTATATAACTACCACAATAGATAAAGAGATTTCATGATTCAACCATCAATTAAACATAAATATAATCAATTATCAATTCCCATGGCCAATCAAGTCATACCTTAGTTCACAATTTAGGAAGAAAGGGAAACCATGGGTCCAAGAGATATTTTCATCAAAAACCATCAATACTACAACAATCTAACCATAAACCATCATAATTAACAAGAATAGATCATAATTGAACAATAGAAACCGTTTTAGATGAAGATCCATGTTTAGATTAAAACCCTAGATTTAGGAAGCCTTAAAAATACACTTTGACGGGACTTTTTGGGGAATAGAAACTCAATAATGAATAGAATCCATACCTTAGGTTTAATTCCTCATGAATTTGGAGAAGAAAGACTTGTTCTTGGTGACCTAGCTTTAGCTTTGACCTAGTTCTTCAATAAAGTTTAGAGAGAGAATATTTTTGGGATGGAAGTTGGTTGAGTTTGAGTTTGTGAGTTATGAGAGTTAAAAGACTTGTGTAATACTTAAAAATACTTTAATATACTTAAAAAAAACTAAATATAACCATCCCCCACCCTAACTTAATTAATTAGTAATTTACTAAACTACCCCTACATATGCTGACTTAAGGCAGCCTTCCTAAGCCCCATCCATGGGACCTTGACCATGGGGAGTGGTCTGAACCACAGACCATCCTGGTCACTCATGGTTTGGGTCTAAGGCTGGCCTTTTGGCCTTAGTCCAGGACCCATCCACGAGCCCCCATCTATGGGGCTTGGTATGGTCTACGAACCGTACCGTCTAGGCGTTATTTGGGGCTAGACTGGGGATTTTATGGGGAGTTTGGTGACACTAAGTGTTGACTCACGACTCCCATCTACGGGGCGTGAGTCAACCTATGAATCGTAGGTTAAGTCCGTAACTTCATGCTATTTTTGACAGCATTTGGGCAGCCCCCTTAGTCCTCCTCAAAGACCCTTGGGGGCTCTTTAGGGACCAATTCCTTGACATCTAGGGACTATAAAATTAGTACTATGTTAGGGAGGTTATTTTACAACTATTATCTTGACATTAACCCTATTTAGGTCACTAGATTACATGTTAGGCTCTATCTTAGGTCATTAGATTTTCGAGATGTTACAAATATGTTAGTGGGAATAAGCGTTAAACGACATAGACCATATGTACTCAAATAGAATCCGATGACTACCCCACACCAAAAAAAGGGTTGTTCTACTTGCCTATGTTAGTACCATAATCTTAGCTTAGGTGGATCCACTAGCTAAAGACCTATGTAGGCACATATTTATGGGATAAGGTGTGTGCTAGTAGAAACCCGGCCTCTCCTAAGGTATAAGGTTTCCATCTCTTGAGATACATACTTTGGGAACCTGGACTCAACTATCGTAGAAGGAACCCATTCGAAAAGTCGGACTCAACTATCGTATAAGCTTCCATCTTATATTCATTTTCACTCGGTGCTAAGCATTAATCCCCATATATTATATATTAAGTCTTGAGTTAAGTGCATATTCATGGAAGAATGTCTTGACACTCAATCCAACATAATTCATACTATAGCTCATAGATTCTATAGGTGAGAATAACCTTTCAACCTTAGAATCATCATATTGTGAGAAAACCTTTCACATCATATTAATTTCATACATAAGTGTGTAAATGAGGATAACTTCCAAAAACACAACAACTAGCTCATAATCATATTCTCTTTAGTCTCCAACTATTCATAAAGTAGATACATAAATCTCATAATCATGCATATTCTCATACTTTGCCCTTCAAGGATCATATATCACATTCCATTAACACATCTATAATTACTACATTAGACATGGACATTAACATGATTCAATTAACTCAACTAGTACAAGCATAATCTTATAATATTATTCTATAATCAGCAAACCTACATCACAAGACCATAATTGAGTAATATGGAGCTTGCATGGGTTCTTGGGAATTTCAACGTAAAAACAATAATAAATCATCAATTCAATCATAATATAAACTAAATCAAACATTAGAATAATTTTGTAAAGGAACCCATGACTTAGGACAAACCCTAACTTTTGGGGGAATTCTATCTTTGAAATTGCGGTTTTGAAGGGACTCAATGGATGGAGGCTATCCATGGATGAAGGACTACCATACCTTAACAATGGAATCCAATGAATTTGGTGAGAATAACTTGATTCTTGAAACCTAGCTCCACCTTCTTCCTTCTTCTCCTTCTTCTTCCTTGAAGTTCTAGAGAGAGAATTTTCTTTAGAGAGGATGAAGTTTTGGGTTTTCTTTTAGATTCTAGAAAGAGTGACTTAATTGTTGAAATTTTGAGTCTAAAAAGCTTATAAACTTTGCTAGTTAAGGAAAAGAACAACTTAGCTTCAAATTAGGCGTAATAAGAAATGCCATTAAGAACCCTACTTACCTGTGTAGAGGCTCGCCATGGGCACTCAACGACTCACCAAGTGGACCCTTGGTCCACCTAAATTTCCAGCATCTCACCTCAAGGAGCCAGCCAACTTGGCGATGGGGGAGCCCCTTTGGCTATTCGCCAACCCAATCAGTGAGCCCCAACTTGGCTCGCCCAATTTTCTAGTAGCTAGGACAAGGGGGACTGCCCACTAGTCGATGGTAGCTCACTTGGCTAATCGCCAAGTCACTTTGGTGATGGCACTACCCCTCGCCGAATGGACCAAGGGAAAATTGTATTCCTTCACCCTTTCCAAGGTAGTTTAGGCCCTTGACCCCTTCCACAACTAGCTACCCCTCTCACACTTAGCCCTAGTCTAGCCTACTAGATTTCGGGTTGTTACAATATCTTCCCTTTGGGGACATTCGTCCTCCAATGATTACCTAGACACCTTACGGAAGTAAATACTCAAGACTAGCAGCCCCTCATGTATGCAAAATAAAAAAAAAAGTGCATAATTCATAGGAGGAAACTTCCACTCCATCTAAAACATAATCAATACAACACAAGGTAGTATGAGCTACATCTAACAACCCATTATGCATCAAACAGAAAATTTCTCATATTTATAGGTGGAACTACCTTCTCCAACTAAAAGCATACTCAACACAATATCATGGAGCCAATATGCAATTACTCTCAAAAGCATACTAAAGCTTTTTCATCAACTCATCTCATGAAGTCAAATAAGCAACTCATTCTAAATGCACAAAAACATAAGGAGCATAGATCATGAAAACTCATTTTCTTACTAAACGTGAATTTCATCAAGAACATGCATAATATAAGGAAATCATGGAAAAGCTCATATAAAACACATGACTCCCAAAACACTAAAACTCATGAGGAACGACTTACCTCAAGCTTGAATAGGAGTAGAAAGAAAGTTATGAGGGTATCGGGACTTCATATCGGCCTCGGCGTCCCGAGTAGAACCCTCAACTAAATAATTTCTCCATTAAACATTCACGGAAGCTATTTCCTTATTTATCAATCACTTGACTTGACGGTCACAGATCTTTATCGAAACCTCTTCATAGGAAAAACTTTCATCAACTCCCAATCCTTCTAAGGGAATAATGGATGTCAGATCTCCAATGAACTTCTTAAGCATAGAGACATGAAATACCAGATGAATCGGGGCCAACTCAAAGGCAACCTTCCCAATAGTTGCAAGCTTTGATATGGGCCTACATACCAGGGACTAAGTTTCCCTTTCTTGCCAAATCTCATCACACCCTTCATGGGTGAGATTTTCAAACAGACCCAATCGTTAACTTCAAATTCTAGATCCCTTCTTCTAACATCGACATAAGACTTTTGTCTACTTTGAGCCATTCTCAACCTCTCTCTAATGAGCCAAACTTTCTTAATAGCTTCATAAACAAATTTGGGACCAATAAGAGCAATTTCACCTACCTCAAACCAACCAATAAGAGACCTACATCTCCTACCATACAAGGCTTCAAAGAGAGCCATACCGATACTTGAGTGATAACTATTATTATAAGAAAACTCTATTAATGGCAAGTGGTCATCCCAATTACCTTTGAAATCTATAACACATGCCTTCAATATATCCTCTAATGTTTGGATGGTAAGCTCCGCTTGCCCACCGGTTTGGGGATGAAAATCCGTGCTAAGATTGACCTTAGTACCAAGCCCTTTTTGGAATGAATTCCAAAAGTGTGAAATAAATTGAGTACCCCGATCCAAAATGATAGATAAAGGAACCCCATGTAACTTTACTAGCTCATTTATATATAACTTGGTATAGTCTTCCGGTGAATGACAAACCTTGACGGGAATAAATTGGGATGATTTTCTCATCCTATATATAATGACCCAAATAAAATCATGTTGCCTATGAGTGCAAGGCAAACCAACAATAAAGTCCATAATTATATCTTCCCACTTCCAAGTGGTAATACTTATATCTTGGGACAAGCCTCCCGGGGTTTGATGCTCAACCTTAACTTGTTAACAATTAGGACATTTGGCTACAAATTCCACAATATCTCTCTTTATGCCATTCCACCAATAGATTTCTCGTAGATCACGGTACATCTTGGTGGCTCCCGGATGAATAGAGTACAGAGAACTATGAGATTCCTCTAAAATTTGTTCCCTCAAACCATCAACATCTGAAACACATAACCGACCTTGGTACCTAAGTAGCCCATCTCTCCCTTAAGAGAAAGCCTCAACAGACTTCTTGAGTATTGAATCTTTCAACTCAACTAATATAGGATCAAGACCTTTCTTAGACTTTACATCCACCACAAAGGATGATTCAGATTATGGACCATGACACCACCCTTGGTGGAATCCCCTAGTTGGACACCTAGTTGGGCCAATCTATGCACCTCATGAACTAATTCTTTCTTTTCATCCTCCACATAAGCCACACTACTGATGAGTCCATAAATTGGACTCATTTAGGGCTATATTTTGATAGAATTAGTGTCCTCAAATGCATATTTTGTCTCAATATATGATGAAAATCCTTAAGTTTCTGGTATTTAGAGTTTGAGGCAAAGCATGGACACTACTTGGCATAAAGGAACAAAGTGGCTAAAAAGAAGAAGAAATGAAGGCCTGAGGATCACTGAGCATTGTTGGCGAGTCGTCGATCAACCTGTATATCACATTTTGTTCTAGTGTGCTGTGCCCTGAAGGGAAAGATCAAGTTGATGATGAAATGGAGCAGTCGGCGTGTCGCCATGTAGTTCCGTGAAGCAGTACCATTTCTCCCAATGACTCAAAGCGTGAAGAGGCTGAAGGCTAAAGCAAGAAGGTGATGAAATTGACCAAATGGTGGATCGCCGAGTATATTGGTGATCCCGACTCACTGTGCCGAGTGATCTGCTGCAGCACAAATTTTGAAAACTAGAATTACTTGTTTAAAATTTCCTGCTTAAGATCATATCACTATTACTATTAGAAGTTTTTACAGTTTTTGAGAGAGTCAAAGTTTTAGAGGGTTTTGGAGACTTTGTTATAAGACCTTTAAGATTAAAGGGTGTCAACTCCAAGAAATTGGACTTGGGTCTTGAAGATTCTTTACTCTTGACGTGTTTTAAGACTTAATTCTTCATACACAATTGATGAAAACTGATATTGGTATTGATTTTTACCTCTTTTACATGTCTAGCTAAAACCACAATTCTTGGGGTATGATTTTGTGAATATCGGTTAGATTATCTGTTAGGTCTTGCTTTTTGATGGTTTATTTGTTGTTTAAATGTGATTTAGTTTAGTAGTTGTGTATGAATTTAATGGGATTATAGTAGCAAATACAATTTCATCTTAGTGTTTTTGGCTTGCTCAGGAGAGGGGTCATAAAACTAAGACTACTAAACTGATAGTCGGTGGTATTGGGTCGACATGGGTTCCGCTAGAGAGAGTGAACCCTAGTCTTTTTCCCACACATTCAGCTCGAGATAGTTAATGGGCTAAATCGGAGGTTGTGCTTAATGCAGCAACTAGGTGGTCGAGAGAAACCGAGTTGATTCGGGGTAAATTGCTTGAGAGAGAATTTACCCCACTATAGTCTAGCCTAGTTACAAATACTCAACAATTTAATATCAAAAGAATGTACCCGATCATTTAGTCTATCCCGTGTTCCTATCACATCCCAAGAATCCTATTTCTCTATCTCATTTTCATATATTTTTGATGTTTTAGTTGTTAATTACTAGAAAACGCCCCATTGATAATTGACGCTTGTGTCATCCCTTTGATTTAGTATGTTTTTATTCTATAATATTTTTAGCTATGACTAATTAGAACTATATTTTATTTTTCAATTAATTCTCAAAACCACTCCCTGTGGGAACGATCTTAACCCTTGGTTATGTTATATCACTACACACGATCGTATGACACTTGAACCAAATTAGTGTCAGTTTATTACGTCCTTAATCCAAATGGCACCGCTGCCGGGGAGTGTTGTTATTAGAGAATTTGTAGTTAAGTAGAATTTTTGTTCTACTCTCCCTTCGTGGACTCATGGATTCTACACAGCTATACATTCCTTTTTGGCTACTCATTACTTGAACAATTTTAGCAAGTCAGTTGCCCCAGAACCTTCTGAAGTAGGTCCGGGGACTATTATCCATGCCCAGGCTCAGGGTGAGGCATCAAGCACTGAATCCCCAACAGATGGAGCGACTGCATAGACATGATCCCCTTAATACCTCCCTCTCTGTCTTACTTTATGTTGACTTTTTGATGTTGTGTCATCTACATTTGAGGACAAATGATTTTAATTATGGTGGGGTGTGGCCCACCTTTGTTTGCTATATTCTTGTTGGGTTGTGAATCATAATGTTGTGTTTTACACTGCGTCCTGTGAATGTTTGATCTTGTGGCTCCTTTTATTTTAATTGCAAATGATTTTGACCCTTCTAAAAAATTTTAAATTTTCGCCACCTCATGTATGTACTTGATAGTGGTTGTTCTTTAGCAAATTTAAGTTTCGGTTTTGATCAATACCGATGACTCAAATAGTGCTCATAATCAAACGAACATGAATGTGCGGCTATACTGAGACCAAATGAAGTTGCACATATAATATGTGAACTCTTTGCATCTTGTTGTGATTATCCAAGTATCAAATTGATTCTCTTGCGATGAACGTTGCACACTAGCGAAAGTGTGGAGTCTTGTTTGACTTTACTATGGGTGCCTTGTGTGATGAGCTTACTGTGAAAGTTGCATGATAACACCTAGAATTTTCCCTGTTGTTTTGGTCAATTAAGTAAGGCTATCTCTTGATATGATCTTAGGCAACTTCAAAGAGTGTGAACCAATTTGACATATACCTCTTTTGTGGCCTACTTTGTGAGTGTGTAAACCTCTCTTGAACACCCCTTGAACCTTTTCTTCTTTGGAAGAAACTTTATGACAACATGACCTTTCTTGACCCATTACCCTTAATCCTAGTGAAATGTGGTTGATTCAATATCCAACTTAGGCCAAAAGCCTATGTTGGGGGTCTGGTGAACAGAAAAGAGAAAATCAAGAGGTGCAAAGAAAGTCTCCTTTAACTAATAGTGTTGAGAAGAATGGAACTCCTCCATACCAAAAAAAAAAAAAAAAAGAGAGAAAATGAAACAGAATAAAAAAGAAAATTTGTGGAATAAAGTTGAAAAATACAAAAGAAATGGGGTTCCCAAACAATCCATGGAGTGTGTATAATGGGATGACTTATGAGCACTAAAGAAAATGATGAAGGAAGTGGAAAGGAAGTGTTATGAGCACCACATTTCATGAGGATGAAACTCACTAAGCCTAAATGACCATACCTTTTCACTCCGCCCCATTACAAGCCTTGTAAAGAACTTTTTGATCTTAAGTGAACTGAAACAAATGTAGATTGGAAAATACGAGAAAACATATGGGGGAAAGCATGCATAGTGTTCTTATTTATGAGAGAGTGAACGCTGCATTTGATTCCGAGCTTTAAATGATTAAGCTGTGTGAATATGGAATCATCCTTTGTGTGAGGGCATTCGAATAATTTTGTTGAGCTTGAGCATGTATTTGAAGCAATTATTGCGAGCTTGAGAATCTTTGGTAATGGTGTGTCATAACTAGAATTTTTTGGTACACAATTGACCCTTGCATGAGTAAATTGAGTCTTGTTGTGTAAATTCATGATCGAGTCTTGTGTAGCACTGTTTGGGACATCCTTTTTGAACAACAGAACTTGAGTTTACTTGAGGACAAGCAAAAGTTTAAGTATATGGTGTTGATGATTCCACAAATTGGACTCATTTAGGGCTATCTTTTTATAGAATTAGTGTCCTCAAATGCATATTTTGTCTTAATATTTGATGAAAACCTTTAAGTTTTAGGTATTTGGAATTTGAGACAAAGCATGGACACTACTTGGCAAAAACGAACAAGACGACTGAAAAGAAAGAAGAAATAAAGGTCTGAGGATTGCCAAGCCTAGTTGGCGAGTCACCGATCGGCCTGGAGATCGCCTTTGTTCCAGTGTGATGTGCCTTGAAGAGAAAGATCAAGTTTGCGATGAAATGGAGGAGTTGGCATGTCGCCGAGTAGTTCTGCAAAGCAGTACCATATTTCCCAATGACTCAAAGTGCGAAGAGGCTAAAGGTTAGAGTAAGAAGGTGATGAAATCGACCAAAAGGTGGATGGCTGAGTGTATCGGCGATCCCGACCAACTGTGCCGAGTGATCCGCTGCAACACAAATTTTCAAACACTATAAATACTTGTTCAAAATTTCTAGCTTAACATCATATCACTATTATTATTAGAATTTTTTTACAGTTTTTGAGAGAGTCTAAGTTTTAGAGGGTTTTGGAGACTTTGTTCTAGGATCTTAAAGATTCAGAGGGTTTCAACTCAAAGAAATTAGACTTGTGTCTTGATAATTCTTCACTCTTGACGTGTTTTACGACTTAATTCTTTAGACCAAGTTGATGGAAACTGATATTGGTATTAAATTTTACCTCTTTTACATGTCTAGCTAAAACCCAGTTTTTGGGGTATGATTTTGTGAATATGGGATAGATTATCTGTTGGGTCTTTCTTATTGACGATTTATTTGTTGTTTAAATGTGAATTCGTTTTGTAGTTGTGTATGAACTTAATGGAATTGTAGTTGCAAATTCAATTGCATCTTACTGTTTTGGCTAGATCGGGAGAGAGGTCGTAAAAATATGGCTACTAAATTAATAGCCGATGGTATTGGGTGGACATGGCTGCAACTCAAGAGAGTGAATCCTATTCCCTCTCCAACACACTCAACTCGAGAGAGTGAATGGGATAAGGTGGAGGTTGTGCTTATAGCAGCAACTCGGTGTTCGAAAGAAACCGAGTTAATTCGGGGTAAGTTACTCGAGAGAGAATTTACCCCCATAATAGTCTAGCCTAGTCAGAAATGTTCAACAATTTACTATCAAAAGCATGTAACCGACAGTTTAGTTTATCCCGTATTCCTATCACATCACAAAAATCCCTTCTCTCTATCTATATTTCGTATATTTTCACTGTTTGTAGTTGTTAATAAATACAAAACCCCCATTGATCTTACTTCATTCCTCTTAGATTTAATATGTTTATACTCGATAATTTTTTTCGGTATGGTTAACTTTAGCATTTTTTGCACTTAACCATTAATTTTTATGAACCGTTCTTTTGGGACTCAACCCCAACCCATTCGGTTGGGTTATAAGATTATAGACTTTCGAATTGGAATTTATGTCTTGCTGGTTTATGTGTTGAAACAGAATAGTGAGTATACATTATGGAGATGGTGAACCAATGGAGCACCTCCCGACAGAAGTGATAAGGTTCTGGGATAAGATTCTAACCTTTAACCAGTTGGAAAGCGAACAACTTCATAAGGAATGGATGAGGTTTAAATCACTTCTGAGTCAATGTCATAGTCATGAGATCCCCGACATAGTTCTTCTAGTATGTTTCTACAGAAGTCTTAATCCAAGGAATGGAATGTGGGCTGATCAAATTATCTCGGGTAGTCTAGTACGACAACCTTATATGATAGCAGCCAAATTGCTTGATAACTTAACTGAGCCAAACCAAGAAAGTGAAAGGAGAGACTTCAGCTTAACAATCTTGCTAACCCAGTTAGATGAGCTGACTAAGACAATTGGGATCTTGATGTCCAGTTCAACAAGAAGGGGTGCTACATTCCTCCTCATGAACTAAGGAAACTTAAGAACAAGGAGGATGGATAGATCAAAGAAATGCTCACACTTCTACTCCTGAAAGCTAATGAGCTGGAGGAGCTCATAGAAAATGTATTGTTGTTGAATCATATGACAACCTCCCATGATATTCTCATTCAACTACTAGGGTCCCGAATGGACCAAGTGTTGATTGAGGTATATCCGGATTCTAAAGAGGGGTTGCCTGATAAAACTGTGGCAAACCACACAATTGGAGTTTAAGTGTTAAGTTGTGTCCTGCCACGACGTAAACTAAGGCACTTTTTAGGAGGCAACCCAGAACCCTTGAAATGCTTTTAATTTATTATTTTTGAAAAATGGTGTTTTGATTTTGTAGATTTAAGCGTGAAAAGCATGTGAAAAGTGTAAGTTGGAGGACATAAGTCCAGTTAGCGAAACGCCATGAAAGTTCAGTGAGGCCGACCTATACCGCTGTTAGACTCAAGAAAATCTCACATCAGAGTCTGTAACATTCAGTGAGCACCAGGACCAACATGGCGAGTCGCTGACTAGGTCGGCGACCCCGATAAAGATCGCTTTTTGGATTCTCACTTTGGTTGAAAGTCGTGTAAAACTCACGATGTAAGTAACCACTTAGTGGATAACAAAGTAGTTGGGCAAACTCACCTAATGTCTCAAAATGGGTGAGATCTTAATAGTTTTTATAAGCCACGAGTTTATAATCTCAACCTTTCTCATTTGCTCTCACTCTCGATCTTTGCAAAATCGTACCTACTTAGTATGTTCAAAATTTTTGCATATTGTATGTATTTTAGTTGATTAATTGGTTCTTGGAACTTGATTATACTACCGCCTAGCATTTCAATCTTCTCTTTGTCGACACCAAAGGTTGGTTTTCTATGCCCCGAGTTTATTTTATCAAATTTTATACTCATTTGCAATAGCCTGATCTTGTTGAAGTGCTCTAATCCTTCCTGACAAGATTAGATTATTTACATGCATGATTTAATTTGATAATGTTGCTCGAGTAGTTGTGACTGTTGATTTTCTGAAATTGCATGCCTTAAACTGGTTAAAGATTAGAGGGATTGTGTTTTGGTTTTATGGGTCCTACCTTAATTGTACTGGTGCATGCTTTGATTTTGTTTTCGGGGGATTGCAAGGTTGAATTCGAGAAGTTGGGTTGAAAATTGGCACGTTGGGCTATTTGGCGAGCTGGGTCGAGCTTGTCTAACCACTCGGCGATTTATCTAATGTCCCCATCTCGCTTTTGAATTTGTGCTTTATTTGATAATTTATTCTGTAACTTTTAGCGAGAAGCTTGATGTCGCCAAAATCATTCGGTGACTCACTGAAAGTCTTCTCTTTCGCCCTTTATTTGCACCCCTTAACCTTTGTGCACCGGATCTTTTGGAGAGCTTGTCCTTGTTCATGAAAGCTAACGGTGATACACCGAGTGCTTTTCCCATGGTCTATTTGCAACAATTTTAGAGCTAATCCCTTCGGCGAGCTCAATGGTTTAGCGAGTCTATCTGAAATTGTTATGATGTGCTTTTGTTTAAGTTTCTCTAACTTCTCTTTGAGATTTTATAGACATGACTAAATTTAAAGCTGCTGAAAGAATAACTACAGCTCAAGAAAAGTCCAAAGGGATTACGTTAAAAGAGGATGCAGTTACGTCAAAAGAAAAATCTTCAAAACTGCCCACAACTTGGCCAGGTAAAAAGATCCACTTCTTCCAGGAAAACCATTACCCTGGACCCTAATATTCCTTCATAGGCTAGGGGATTCTACAGGCCGGTGCATGTCTTTTTGGCAGACTCAACACTATTGTTCCTCCTAAGGTGACCTCAGGCACTAGCGCCCAGGCTCAGGGTGAGGCATCAGACATTAAAGCCCAATAGATGGAGCGACAACATAGAAAGGATCCCTTCTTTACCTTCCTCTCTGTCTTACTTTATTTTTACTTTTACGTGTTGTATCATTTTCGTTTTAAGGACAAATGATATTAATTGTGGTGGGGTGTGTCCCACCTTTGTGTGCTATATTCTTGTTGGGTTGTGACTCATAATGTTGTGTTTTATAATGCTTCCTGTGAATGTTTGATCTTGTGGCTCCTTTTGCAAATGATTTTGACCATTTTGCAAAATTTATAATTTTCACCACCTCTTGTATGCACCTTATAGTGGCTGTTCTTTAGCAAACTTAAGTGTTGGTTTTGATCAATGCTGATGACTCAAATAGTACTCATAATCAAACGAACATGAATGTGCGGCTACGGTGAGACCAAATGAAGTTGCACAGACAATATGTGAACTCATTGTTTCTCATTGTGATTAGCCAAGTATCAAATTGATTCTCTTGCGATGAACGTTGCACACTAGCGAAACTGTGGAGTCTTGTTTGACTTTGGTGCCGATGCCTTGTATGATGACCTTACTATGAACCTTGCATGAGAACACCTAGAATTTACACCGTTGGTCTGGTCAACTAAGTAAAGCTATCTCTTGATATGATCTTAGGCAACTTCGAAGTGTGTGAACCAAGTTGACATATACCTGTTTTGTGGCCTACCTTGTGAGTGTGTAAACCTCTCTTGAACACCCCTTGAACCTTACCTTTCTTTGGAAAGAAACTTGATGACAACATGACCTTTCTTGACCCATTACCCTTAAACCTCGAGAATTGTGGTTTATTGAATAGCCAACTTAGGCCAAAAGCCTAATTTGGGAGTGTGGTGAAAAGAAAACAGAAAGTCAAGAAGTGCAAAGAAGTCTCCTTTAATTCATGGTGCTGAGAAAAATGGAACCCGTTCATACAAGAAAAAAAGAAGAAGAGAGAAAAAGAAAAAGAACGAAAAAGAAAATTTGTGGCTTTCCAAATTTTCAAACATTATAAATACTTGTTTAAAACGTCTATCTGAAAATCATATCACTATTTTTGTTAGACTTTTTTTACAGTTTTTGAGATATTCTAATTTTAGAGGGTTTTGGAGACTTTGTTCTAAGATCTTCAAAATTCAAAGAGTTTCAACTGTATGAAATTGGACTTGGGTCTTGAAGATTCTTCACCATTGACATGTTTTAAGACATAATTCTTCATATCCAGTTGATGGAAAATGATATTAGTATTTATTTATGCCTCTTTTACATGTCTAGCTAAAACTCCAATTCTGTGATTTAGTGAATATGGGTTAGATTATCAGTTGGGTATTGCCTCTTGACGATTTATTTGTTGTTAAAATGTGATTTAATTTAGTAATTTTGTATGATTTTAATGGAATTGTAGTTGCAAATACGATTTCATCTTAGTGTTTTTTACTTGCTCGAGAGAGATGTCGTAAAACTAAGGCTACTAAATTAATAGCCGGTGGTATTGGGTCGACATAGGTTCAACTCGAGAGAGTGAATCCTAGTACTTCTCACACACATTCAGCTAGAGATAGTGAATGGGATAAGGCGGAGGCTATTCTTAAAGCGGCAACTCGGAGTTCGAGAGAAACTGAGATGATTCAGGGTAAGTTGCTCAAGAGAGAATTTACCCCACTCTAGTCTAGCCTTGTCACAAATGTTCAACAATTTACTATCAAAAGAATGTACCTGACAATTTAGTTTATCCCGTATTCCTATCACATGCAAAAAATCCCATCTCTCTATCTAGTTTTCGCATATTTTCATTCTTTGTAGTTGTTAATTAATACAAATCCCCCATTGATAATTGACTCTTGCATCATTCCTTTTAGATTTAGTATGTTTATACTCGATGAAGTTTTTCACTATGGTTAACTTTAGCAATTTTTTGCGCTTAACCATTAATTTTCAGGTACCACTCCCTTCGGACTCAACCCCAACCCATTCGTTTGGATTATATTACTATTGTGCGATCGTAGACACTTGAATTGGAAGTTGTTTCTTAATTACACAAACATCAACTACACATAGATAATCTACTAGGTGTATGCGCTACAACATTAGCTTTGTCGGGGTGGTAAAGGACACTCATGTCATAATCCTTCAAAAGTTCTAACCACCTTCTTTGCTAGAGATTCGAGTCCTTTTGACTAAACGCATATTTAAGACAGTTGTGATTGGTGAAACATCCACATGGAACCCATACAAGTAATGTCTCCATATTTTCAAGGCAAATAAAACTGCCGCTAGTTCAAAATCATGGGTAGGGTAATTCTTCTCATGAACTTTAAGTTTCCTTGAAGCACATGAAATCACATTACCACTTTGCGTAAGCACACATCCTAACCCAACTCTAGATTCATCACAATACACCACAAAACCATTCGTACCTTCTGGTAAAGTCAACACTGCAGCAAAAGTAAGTCTATCTTTCAATTCTTGGGAACTTTTTTAACAAGATTTTTATCACTCAATGTTTGCGAAAAGTTGTTGGTCCTTAAAAACACAATCCTCAAATGGTCCACATGTTCACTCTTTCTCTCCAAATAAATCAAGATATCATTGATAAACACAATCACAAACATGTGTAGGTATTGACTCTATTCATCAAATCCATAAATGTCGCCGGGGCATTTGTCAACCTAGATGACATAACCATAAATTCATAGTGATCATATCGGCTCCTAAAGGTCGTGCTTAGAATATCAAACCCTCTTACCCTTAATTGGTCATAACCCGAACGAAGATCAATTTTGGAGAAATAACTAGCGCCTTGAAATTGATCAAACAAGTCATCAACTCTAGGAAAGGGATATCTATTCTTAATAGTCACTTTGCTCAATTGACGATAATCAATGCACATTCTAAGAGACCCATCCTTTATCCTAACAAACAACACCGGAGCACCCTTATCTAGCAAATCCTTGAGTTACTCTTTCAAGTCTTTCAACTCGGTCAGAGCTATTCTATAAAGAGCAGTAGAGATAGGTTGCATATTCGATAAAAGGTCAATAGAAAAATTGATTTCCCACTCGGCAAGAATACCGAGCAAATCGTTGGAAAAAACTTCCTAAAACTCATTCACTACCGAAACTGAGTCTAGGAAAGGGGTTTCGAACTCAAGATCCATCACCCTAAAAAGATGGTAGATGCACCCTTTGGAGATCATTTTCCTTGCATTAAGGCAAGAAAAAAATTGAACTATAGGGATAGAATCCCCCCCCCCCCCGCCCCCCTCCACTCAATAATAGGTTCATTTGAAATTAGGAGTTTAACCACCTGAGTCCTACAATCGACAGAGGCATAACATGCATGTAACCAATCCATGCAAAAATTCACATCAGGGTCTAACGTGTCTAACTCCACTAAATACACAAAAGTAACTCTATGGGACAAGGAAATGAATAACTTACATAGACTCTTTTAGCCACTATCGAGTCACCGACTAGGGTAGAGACTGAAAAAGGTTCTTCAAACACTTCGGGGAGTATTTCAAACTTCATGGCCACAAAAGGTGTCACAAAGGATAATGTGGCACCAGGATCTAACAAGGCATATACATCAATAAAAAAAACATTTAATATACCGGTCACAACATCAGGGGAGCTTTCTTGGTCACCTCAGGATTGAAGAGAAGAAAAGTGGTTTTCCTTTTGAGTATTGGTGTTGGAACCGCTTTGAGAAGATTGTTTATCTTCCCTTCTTTTAACCTTGAGTATTGGACAATCTCTCATATTGTGGATAACCTTCCCATAACTAAAACACCCATCTGTACCAACAAGACACTTGCCAGCATGCTTTCTACCACATTTAGCATAATCAGGTCTAGCAACATAAGAACCACCAATATTACCACCTTGAGGTTTAGGGTTGGAAACCCTATCCTTGTTGATCCTTTGGGGAACACTAGAGGAGCCTTGTTTAGAGAACCTTTGCTTGAACCTTTGTCACCCTTGTCCATCGGACGTAGCATTGGAAAAGTTCCCATCATCGGTTCTAGCTCTTTTTACCTCTCTATTCCTTTTCTTCAGTTTTGACTCCTCAATTTGTTGAGAATATACCATGAGCCTTGAGATATCCATGTCATGATGGAGAATTGTCATACGTCATTCTTCTTGAACAATGTCGAACACACCCATCAAAAACCTACTCATTTTATCCCTCAGATCCGCCACAATATAAGGAGCATATTTTGATAGATGGGCGAATTTAAAGGTGAACTCCTTAACGCTCATGCTACCTTGCCTAAGTTTAATGAATTCTTCCACCTTAGCTGCCCTCAACTCTTGGGGAAAAAATCTATCAAGGAAGGTTGATTTCAACACTTCCCACACTATAGGACCCGCTCCTTCTGTCCTTGAGTATACCAAACTTGAGTCACATCTTTCAATTGGTAGGCACCTAACTCCGCCTTCTCTTGTGGAGACACTCTCATAATGTCAAGCACTTTATAAACTTCATCGATAAACCTTTGGGGATCTTCTTCCACTTCATACCTATGACATTCGAGATGGTTCATTCTAGAAAAATCCCAACTTAATTCACGTTAGGATTGACCTAAGATACCACATCACTATTAGCTTAAGACACCAAAGTTTGGGCCAATATTTGAAAGGCCGACGTAACTTCCTCATTTGAAATAGCTGAAGGATCAATCGGAGCTTCAAGAGCTCTGGGAGGAGCTTCTTGATTCACATTCTCCTTATCCATTCTTCTAGCACTAGCCCTTCATGTATTCATATCCTGAAGACGTAAGAGAAGGATTATGATAGGGACTTTTATAGAGTTAATCTCTAAAGCAAAACTTAAGAGTAATGAAAAAAGTGTAGTTTCCTAATCATCTTATAGCCTCTCATTCATAAATGTGGCACGCTTCACAAATATGAACAAGACTCTACTGACGTGGCTTATGAGACATCATTCTAGAATCATTCTAAACCTAATACTCTGATACCAAGTTTTTCATGACCAGGGGTACCCCCTAGATGTAACATAGCGTAGTTAACCTCGAAGGGGTCTCATACAACCCCTTAGCATATTATAACATAAAACATCAGAACAATAAGAGTAAAACACATTTAAGTCCAAGAATCTTTATTAAGGAAAGCAAAATTCTAGAATTGTTTCGATTAGCCATCTATTAAAATAGTTAAAATGAAATGGGACATAGCCCATACAATATAATTTGAAAATGAGATACTAGAAAAGAAACTTAAAGTGAAACATCTATCCTCGACTCATGAGGAGTTACCACAAGCTAGAAGGATAGTCGAATTCAAGCTTGAATGAAATGATGACGCCTTATGAACTAGACCCTACACTTGGGAAAAGTATAGGACAATATGGGTTAGTACAAAAATGCACTAGTATGATAGCCATGCACAAAATCATGAAAATATGCTAAAAAGGGACATTTTAGTTGATTGCATGTCATTTACTAGTTTAAAGCATTCATAATTGAAAAGCATAAGTCACAAGCATAATTAACTCATAAATCATCATATCATAATAGGAACATGCCAGAAATACCCTCAAAGCACACTTGCGCAATGCATTAGTAAGATCCCATAATCTCACCCATACTTAGTAAAGCTTCTTAAGTAACCATAGTTAATATTTCATACTCTTGTTCATATTAGTATATTAGTTGAAATAATCCTTAACGGACATAGACCATGTGAGCTAACGTGGAATCTGGTGCCTACCCTATACTTGCCTAAGGTAGAACCACACTCTTAGCTTAGGTGGATCCACTAGCTAAAGATCTATGTGCGCACATAGTTATGGGATAAGGAGATCACTACTAGAAGCACAGACTCCACTAAGGTATAGGGTTTCCATTTCATGAGATGCATACTTTGGGAACCTAGACTCAACAATCGTAGAAGAAACCCATTTGGAAAGCCAGAATCAACTATCGTATAAGCTTATATCTCATATTCATATCTAGTCGGTGCTAAGAATTATATCCCATCGATTACATATTAAGTCTTGACTTAAGTGCATATGCATGGAAGAATGTCTTAACACTAAATCCAACATAATTCATACTATAGCTCATATATTCAATAGGTGAGAATAAACATTCAACCTTAGAATCATCATATTGTGAGAAATCCTTTCACATATTATCAATTTCATACATAAGTGTGTACATGAGGATAACCTCCAACAACACAACTACTAGCTCATAATCATAGTCACTTTACTCTCAAAGGGTTCATAAAGTGTATACATAAATCTGATAATCATGCACAATTCTCATACTTTGCCCTTTAAGGACCATAGTTCAAATTCCATCAACACATATAGAATTACTACATAATATATGAATATTAACATGATTCAATTAACTTAACTACTACAATCATAATCTTATAATATTATTCTATAATTAACAAACCCACATCACAAAATCACAATTGAGTAATATGGGGTTTTCATGGGTTCTTGTGGATTTCAACGTAAACAACATAATAAATAATCAATTCACTAATAATACAAACTAAATCAAACATTAGACTCTCTTTTTGAAAGGAACCCATGACATAGAGACAAACCCTAACATTTGGGGGAATTCTATCTTTGGAATTCCAGTTTTAAAGGGACTCCATGGATGAAGGCTATTCATTGAGGATGGACTACAATACCTTAACAATGGAATCCAATGACTTTGGTCAGAATAACTTGATTCTTGAACCCTAGCTCCACTTTTTTCATTCCTATTCTTCTTCCATGAAGTTCTAGATATAGAATTTTCTTTGGAGAGGATGAAGTTTTGGGTTTTCTTTTAGATTCTAGGAAGAGTGACTTAATTGGGGAAATTTTGAGTCTAAAAAGCTTATATATTTTACTAGTTAAGGAATAGAACAACATAACTTCAAATTAGGTGAAATATGAAATGCAATTAAAGACCCTACTTGCCTTCAGGGCAGATGCACGCTGAGGCTCACCAAGTGGACCCTTGGTCTGCCTAAATTTCTAGCAGATCACCCCAAGGAGCCAGCAAACATAGCAATGGGGGAGCCCCTTTGGCGATTCGCCAACCCAATCGGCGAGCACCAACTTGGCTCACCTAATTTTGTAGTAGCTAGGACAAGGGGGACTGCCCACTAGGTAATGGTAATGCCAAGTCACTTTGGCTAATTGCCAAGTCACTTTGGCGATGGCATTGGCCCTCGCCGAGTGGACCAAGGGAAAAATGTTTTCCTTCACCCTTCCTAAGGTAGTTTAGGCCCTTGCCCCTTTCCATGGCTAGCTTCTCCTCTCACACATAGCTCTAGTCTAGCCTGCTAGAATCTGGGGTGTTACATCACCCAATTAGGGAATTTCACCACGCAACTTAGTTGGTCTATGGGTGTATGCTTTACTAACCCTTACCCTTAAACCCAGATAAGTCCTGATGAATTTTGGGCTAGGCTATTATATAACGGGTTGTCACGCTAAATCTTTGTTGTTCAATCTCTTTCCCATTAATTACTTCCTTGGTCAAACAAGTATGAATGAGGGATGTTCTAACGTTATGCACCGTTAAAAAGCATTCAAAGCATAGAGATTAAGTTTTAGAATTACTTTATTATTAGTTTTACATTGTTAATTACTCAGGGTTCCCACAACCCTAGTTGTGGATTTAGTTATTCATAGATGAGTTATCACAATTCATAATAGGGGTAATAATATAAATCATTAACTTACAATTAGAATAGATGAAAACCAACATCATGAATTCAAGAACAAACGCAAATTTCATAAATCGAACTCCAAGATTTAAATGCTAAATATGTTTGCAATATAATTCCCAAAGCTAAAACAAAGTATCACAAAAAGGTCTAACAACCCAAAAACCAAAATTTACAACTAATATTTATAAAAAAGGTTGAACCCATCGGTAGCTCCCTAAAGTTGGCATCAACTTTCATTTAGACACCTTAATGAAACATTGTTCAATTTAGATACCTCATGTCATGGTCCATTGATTCATTTTGACACTCTTTTAATAATTAGTCAAATATATAAAGTGTTTGGAATACACTGACCGATGCATGTCAAAATGACAAATTAAATAACGACACATGTCATATACATAAAAATAAATCTCAAATAATGATTATTTAGTACAAAACGAAGTGACCAAAGAGTGAATGACATATGGAATTTTTTCCCAAAATATTTTATAACCCATCATCTTATCCACCCCACCCACCCCAACCCCTGCATTTTCTCCACTCTTCCCCCACCTACCTAGCGTCTTTTCCACCTATACCAACCCGTTCCCCACCTACAATAGATTCACAAACCCACAGATACTACTACTCAAATTTAAGTTGAGATTATTCAAGAATTCATTACTTTCCATTTTTCTTCTTCTTTACAATAGCATGAGCCTTCACATTGTCTCCTTTTAATTGTTATTTTATAATTATATTATTAGTTTAATGGGTTGAAATTCTTTTTTTTTTTTTTTTTGTCTGTAGCATCATTAAAATTATTTCTACATAAAGGGAGTTTAAGTTTTGGGAGATGATGGCTGAAAAATGAGGAAGAAGATAGACAAAACAAAATTAATTAAATGATCAAACAAGCCTTTAATTTGTTGGTAATGAGTGTATTACACTAACTATGACATGTCAGGAAAAAATGTCAAAATGACATAGCGGGATATAACATATGGTGTCTAAAATGAACAAAACTTAGTTGAGATGTCTAAGTGAAAATTGGTGCCAAATTAAGGTTGCCACCGATGGGTCCTGCCTATAGAAAATAAATCCTAAAAAAGGTAGGAAAAGGAAGACTAAAGAAATCAAGTCTTAAGCAGTATCCCCTACGACTGGTCGAAGGAATGACAACTTATAGGTGTCTTCTTCGTTCATCATTTAGTCAATATTCTAATGGGTACCATTAACGGGAATGACCTACCTCCGTAAGTCTAAGCCCGAACCATACTATCAACTGTCGTTCATGGACTAGATGTCATCCTTTCTAAAGTTATCTACCAGTCCTCATGTATAAACTCATAGTGAAGACTATGGCTCATATATTCCTTCTATCACTCAACATTTAGTTCCATTTATTCAACACTTCACCCTTGTATTCCACCTATGACTCATTGAAGGATCGACGGCTAGTAGGTGGGTCCGTCTGTCACCAAAAATCCTATTGTTTCAACACTTTGAATACCAACTGCTTCCAAACCTTTTCGTGCAAAAATTAACCCAAATACAATCACATCTGATAACCAAATGCTTAAGACGCACGAAAAAATCTATTTTTAATGCATCAAAAATACCATAAGTTCACATAGCATCAACATCCTTAACTTAAAATCGTTGCTTGTCCTCAAGCGACACGACATACTCTAAATGATTATTGTGCAGAAGTAACCCACAAACTTAAACAACCAAATGTCATTTTCTAAACAATCACCCTTCTTACTTATTTTGCTTGTCCTCAAGCGACACGACATACTCTAAATGATTATTGTGCAGAAGTAACCCACAAACTTAAACAACCAAATGTCATTTTCTAAACAATCACCCTTCTTACTTATTTTTAGTACAGTGCACATCTTATCTTTGATAATCAACAAGCTAATTTATGCGGATCAATACATGACATAGGCATACCAATAGACGCAGTCACATACACATACAACATCACCAAGATGCAACCTCTTTAATAATGTTACTTGTTCCCTTATGGTAAAGAAATTCCCTTTTCACACAGAATTTGACTTTTTTTTGTTAGGGACCCAGTATACACACTTAGAAGTGAATTCAATTACAATTTGTGCTCACTACCATAGGCTTGCCCCTATTTTCTATACTTTGACTTTCCAATCTGTTTACTTAGGATCACTATAGGACTTTCTTAGCCTCTAACGTAGGCTCATGGTTAGGTTCGGTAAATTTTGATGTTAAGTGACTTTCTGCCCTCCTTGACATTACATTAGCTATTTCACCTCTTTTACAAGAAATTCTTACATAATTTTGCTTTTTGCTCTTCTCCTTAAGATTTATTTAAGTGTGGTTGTGACTTTTATTTGACATTCTTGCTTCATTTGTCTTTTCTGTATCGTTTTATTCAAGCATTTCATTCTTTTGTTTCTCTTTGTTCAGTCACACCATTCTCTACATTTTTGCTCCCTTTTTTCTATATATATTTGCTTATTTTTTCTCTAGACAAAACACTTTTTATACCCTTTCTTTCTTGATTTCCTTAATAATAGCCACCCTCAACATAGGTGTTTTGCATGAGCTGAGGTGCATGATGTCCTAGGCAGGACCAAGGCCACAATCAAGGCAAACCTCTAAAGTACCCACCCTCAACTTAGGCTTTTAGCCTTAGTTGAGGAGAAAAATGTCCAAGGAGGGAACATAGCAAAAACAAAGTTTCACAATTTTTTGGTAAGGAAGGTGAATTGGGTGTATAAAAATGAATTGTATTCGTTAGGCTCAAACATTTGGATCGAAGGGAGCAATTTATTCTTTTAGTTGGTATTTTTTAGGCTTAAGTGGACTTATTATCAACAGTGGCCTATGATAATTTCCCAATTTGCACTGTAAACAATCTTAGCAAAACCAATGGGGCAAGTTCTAGATATGCACATACTATATTAATATACAAATAACCTCATACACAAATGGCACCTTGTTTCACTATCAAATCATCAATATATTTGTTTCATGTTATAACTTAGGTCATGTTGTCTGATCGATTCCTATCATATCATACAAAGATCTTACATATTCAATTTATCAAGCACACTGATATTGGGGTACCATTTTCATGTTGTTTTGCATTCATGCTTTCATTCTAGTCTACTTTTACACTTATACTATCCTAAACATGCCGGTTCAACAGAAATTAAATAGTTCCTTGGGTAAAAAGAACACAGGCAAAAAAACCCCAAGGAAGGATTGTAAGCTCAGTTATTAAGACTTCACCCTAACACTCACAATCCATTCACCCAACCCCACAAAAAATATGGTACAATGCCATCAAAGAAAAAAATATAAGAAATTGGGTGAGCAAACCTGTGACGCATAAGCACCGAAGAAAAATCAAGAAGCAGGTGGGTTCGATTGCCTTAAACCCGCTAGATACCATGAGTGACACCCGCATATAACACTTCCAACTATAACTAGGGGAACGCCATTAGTAGTTCCCATCGAAGAAAATACTCTGGCGGTCAACTCCCTCTCTCTACACTGCCACATCTCCTTATCAAGTATTGAGTGTTGTTGTACCACTTCAACCTGCCCCCTCTCTCTTTTTCTAGCCCTCCTCTCCTCATTCATATCAGTAGTATACCTAGAAGTACCTGTGCACTTTCCTTCTGCATGAGGGAGGTCGAGGGAAGGCTATTCCTCACAAAATAATGTGTGTAGCACCACATCACAAACATCTTCCTCTGGGGAAGTCTCTGGGATAGTATCGTCTATGGTGCCCAAGGAATCAGTGTCAGATCAAAGTTTGGCCAGCTTCTTCTGAAATGTAGCAACATCAATAGTAGGCCCAGTCTGAGGCCTCTTTAACATTGCATCAATCATTCCGTGCACCACCTGTATCTTTACCTCTATGCCCTTCTTAGTCAGTGTTTTAGATTCTTCTACGGACTTCCACATCCATGTCCTAATATGATGGAAGAGAGTCGCCACTTATTTATCCAATTTCTGGACTCTAGCTAGTGGTAAGAATGGTGCCCTCATCATCTTGGTCAACCTGAAGTGCCTTGCCCAAAAGTGGTAAATCAACTAGGATGCCCTTTCATGGAGCCGTGGGGTTTGCATCATCTTGCATCAACCAAATGTCGACCATCTTAGTCACCTTAATAAGCCTATTACATCTCTATACTAGAACAATGGCCTCTCTACATAGGCAGAAGATTAGATAGGGAAATGGCAATATGGTCTTCTCCCCAAATGCCCTCTCATGAATCTCAAATATCATCAACCTGGAGAATTCTATCTCGTACCCCTCCATCAATGATGAAAACATCAAATCATGATCCCAAATCACAATATTATCGACCAATGTAGGGTACAATCTTGTTCGAATAATGGACCACTAGAACTTAGCTACAAAATTTAGGGTCTCCTTCTTTATTGGTAACATCATGTCACAAACCCTCTCAGCGTTCTTCCCCTCATAAGAAATAAACTGAGCAATCCATTGAACAAAGCCCTCTCACTACTTAATATCACGTATAACAACTTTATTTTGCCCCACCACCATCTGGTAGTCATACTCTTCTATATTAATTGGCTGTACATGTGAAGGGACTTAAAAAAAATGATACAGCGTAGCCTCTGATAAGTCTAGGGGAATGCCTCGCACCAAGGTAGAAAAAAGTGGGAGCTGACCCTGTGCCTTAGTGTAACATTTCAAATTCAGAAAGGGTAGAAGTTGCAGATTTTGCAAAATTTTCTGCCACTCATAATGAAGCCACCTACGGCCCATGGACTGACACATGAAGCTCATGGTTGGCTAGTCCAGGTTCCTAAAATATGTCAAGTTCTAGTACTTTCCTACGGTTCACCAAGATGGCCTATTTACCAATGCATGAGCCGTAGAGAGATCTCGTAGGTAAGTCCTAGACTTAGTGAAGTTCTTTGAGCCAAAAGTGGAGAACCACGACTAAGAATGTATGGCCTATAGGTGGACTTACAGACCATACATGGGTCCTTCCTTGGGAGCCCAAAAGTGAGGGTCCCTTAACTCATCGATGATCAACCAGTACGGTCCGTGGTCTTACCAACGGACTGTAGGTCAGGTCGTTAGTGAGATCGACAGTTATTTTAAGAGGGGCTCTTGGATATTTTCCTAATTATTTTAGCTTAACACTATGTCAATTTACCCTTTATTAGAAGCCCTATATAAATCTTTTAACCCCAAAATCTACCAAATCCATTCATGCTCTAAAATTCTTAAAAGAAGAATAAGTCATTCTCCCAAATAGGTCTCTCTCTAGAAGCTTGAAAAATAAGGCTAGGATTTCAAGCCAAGACTCCAATTCAACCAATGATAATAACCTTTTGACATCAAGGTACGATAGTATTCACCTATGGAGTTTTTTTTCCATAGGGTCCCTAAATTCTCTAATATTGTAAACCAAGATTCACCAATTGAGTTAGGGTTTTATTCAATTGACATGAGTTCTTTTCAATTATGATATTATTGATTGATTTATGAATTTTATGCAAGAATTGAAGGAATTATTTGATTTTTAATTTAAATCCCCATGAACCCATGCATACCCAAAATTTTCCAAGCTATGATGATATAATGTGGATTTTGAATCATGAAAGAGGAATTTATGTTGATATGAATATTCTTATGAAATTGATGAAAACAATTTAAGATTTGCTTTGAGAGTAAAGCATCCATCTTGTAGTTATTGTTGTTGTTGTGTTGTGTAAGGTTTCTCACATAAAGGATTATTAGGGTTGAAAGGTTTTATGAACTAAGTATTCAATCAAGATTTAAGGAACTATTCTAATGAAACCTAGCTTAGATTGGATGCTTCATTTTACCTTTCCATGGATGATATATGTCTTAGATTGGATTGGCCATATGGCGTGCCCTCCATGAATAATAAGACAAGTATGTAATAATGACTACTCCACAAGATTTACTCTTATCACCGAGAGGATATTGAGATGGAAGCTCTCTCGTTAGTAGAGGTTGGGTTTCTAGAACCAAGCCACTTATCCCATAATTTTGTGCCACAATAGGATGTTGTCTTTTATAGACATTAGCTAGTGCATCAACCTAAAGCTAGAAGTTCATGGTATTACCTTGGTTAGTAGGACACCCTTTTATCGGTGTGGGGTAGACACTGGATTTCGTGTTTCTAGCTTACATGGTCTGTTTATTGTTTAAAGGTAAATTTCCCATAATAATGAGCTAATGTTTCTTCTATAGGTACCTTACAATGTGTTTTAAAGTTGTTATCTTGCTTTGACCATGCTTTAAGATGCATGTTTTCTAACCCTTTTTACCTTATGATTTAGCTTTGTCATTGCATGTCATGAAAAGGTCCATCTTTAGCATGACTTCACATGTTTTAGTCATTGCTTTCATACTTGGTACATTTTTGTATTAATGAATACTCTTGCCTATATTCTTGTGAAAATGAAGGGTCCGATGCTCCTGATTCATATTTCCATGGCTAAGGATCTCTTAGAAGAAGTCAAAGATTGGTGAGTCCTCATTTTCAGAGGATCAAGCCTTCATTTCTTATTGTCTTTAATTTTCAGATTGTATGTGATGTACAGGTTACGTCACAGTCACTATTGATGTATTAGATGGCTTTTAGACTATGTTAGACTTCCACTTCATTTTATAAACTCTTATATGTTGAAACAATCTTTTAATTCTCTTAAATTTCTATTATCTTGTATGATGTATGCTAAGTAGCTTGTATGGGACCTCTCAGGGTCGTGTAAGCGATGTTACACTTACGTATACTTTGGATCATGAAAAACTTGGCATTGAGAGAACAAGGTTTAGAAAGGTCCTAGGAAGTCTCATAAGCCACGTCCAGTAGAGTCTTATTCATGAGTGTGAAGCGCGCAACATTTATGAATAAGACGGTACAAGATGTTTAGGAAACTCCAATTCTTTCAGTACTCTAAAGTCGTGCGATCGAGTTTAACTCTATAATTTATATCTCCTAAGCCTCATAAAATGCTCTATAAGATATGGCCAGTCGAAGGGCATATTCTTGAAGAAATGGGGATAAAACGTGGACCGAGAAGCTCCTACTAAAGATCATCAAGTTTCGGTCAACCCTTTGGCTGAGCAAGTGAGTAATTTAGAGTTTAGGGCTGGTTTTCAAGTGTTGGCTCAAGCCATTACGACTCAAACCATTAAGACTCATGCCAATAGAGAGATTGTACTCCCCGTGAACCCAAATATAGGTACGTTGGCATCTAGAGAGAGGTATTTCTCTAGAATGAATCGTTAGGAGTTTCATGGTTCTAAGGTCAAGGAAGATGCCCATGAGATCATTGTTAATGTGTATAAGGTTCTGATTTGGCCATCTTTGGTCATTTGGGGCAGCTTTCAGGTTAGGCTTAGGGTCCTCCTCAAGGACCCCTAGGGTGGTCCAAGGGGAGTCGTACCTCGACGTCCAACCCCTAAACAACACAACCAGTGCTTAGGATAACACACAACTACAACAAACCTCATGACAAACACAAATGCACACACGTTAGGCTCTAGTTTTACTAGTTCATTTTTAGGGTTGTTACATTATCCCCCACTTAGGAACATTCATCCTCAAATGACACTTTAAACACATTAAGGGTAACGACTCAAGACTAGCAGCCCATACTTATGCATGCAATAGCAATATAAATGCATAAATATAGGAGGAAATATCAACTTAACATCAAAAGGGCTCAATGCAAACAAGAAGGTAGGAACTACATCTACTAACTCATTATGTATCAAAACTTGACATTTCTCATTTCATTAGAGGAACTTCCTTCTCCAAATCACATCATGCTCATCACAACATCATTAAGCACATTTGAGCAATTTTCTCATAAAAGCACATTATGCAACTTTTCAATAATGCACATTTAGGCATGTTCAACAAACCAACTTATGAAACATTTAGGCAACTCATCATAGATGCATATTAACATGAGGAACACAATTTGGAAACTCATTTTCTCATATAACAAGAATTCAACTGGAACATGCATGATATAAGGAGAACATGGAAACAGAATGTCACACATGACTCCAAAAACATGAAACAAGCCAAAAAGGAACTCTTTGTCTTAGGCTTGAATAGGCACATAAAGAAAGAGGTAAGGATATCGAAACTCTCAACAACCTTACTACTTAACATACTATCACCCACTTAGGAGTAAACCCAACTAAGGTCAACATCAACACCACAAGGGAACCTTAATCAAGACATCCACAACTTACAAGAAACCATCAACGTACCGTAGCTTTTAAACTAGGAAGGTTCTCATTAAGCAACTCTTGCACACAACAACCTTACCAACACCACTCAAGGTCTTATATGAGTCTACCACACAGGGTCTAAACTCCTCAACTCCTCAACTCACTATACCACTTCAGGTGAGAAATTCAATCAAGCCTAACTCATGAACATCAAGGACCCTCAAAGGCCTTAACATCAAAGCACTTCATTCCCCCACTTGGGAGTAAGCTTCACTAGCTCTTTCAAACTTCTCTTCTGTCTATTCTAAGGTCGGAGCAAAGCATCACTAAACCTTTCTACTCATCACACCTAATCCTTCCTAAAACACCACATTTCATCAAATCTTTCAATATACCTCAAAACTCATCATAACCTTCTACCATCAACACACAGAGCCATAGAGCAACCCATTTACACTAAAGTCAACATCACAATCTATCACCTCCTATCTAACAAGTCACAAAGCTATAGTTGGCATCACAACAGACCCTTTCTCCCTTACACTTTCTAACATACTCCTTTCAAGGGTCATACACTAAAGACCATCATATAAGGAACAAGAATGAGACATTATAGAGCTAAACTCTATGGCACTACTTAAAGAATGAAGAAGTGAAACTTTCTTCAAACCCAATGGCGTCCTATTCCTAATGTGGCACACTTCACATTTTGAACAAGACTAAACTAGATGTGGTTTGAGATAACCTAAGACCATTCCAAAATCTTGTGCTCTAATACCATGTTTGTCACGACCCGAGAGCACCCCCTAGTTGTAACACAGCGTACTCGACCCTGAAAGGGGTCTAATACAAGCCTCATAGCATTCTTGAACATAAGAACATAGGAAAATATAAAAGAACTAAAAACTATCCTTGAAAATCAAAAACATCTTTCATTAAAAAGTAAGCGGAAGACTTTTTACACTTTACACACTATGTCTCAAACCTTCTAATACATTTAATACAACACTGGGACTTAGCCCAAACAAAAGCTTTAACATGAACTAAAGACATTAAAGGAGCATGATGTGTTTTGTCCTCAAAACTATGAGGACTCACCAAGTCTTCATCTTCAAGAACCTTAGAAACCTACTCATCAAGCATAGAAAACCAATATCTCCAAAGCCTACACATTGGTGAAAATGGAAAAGAATAGGATTAGCACATTAGATGTACTAAGTATGATGACCATGTAAAAACATGCTTAAAAAGGGACGTTTGATTGAAAGCCATGCTTTTATGCCATTTTTGTAAAACTTCATGAACATTGATACAAGAGGCATAATATAAGTCACAACTAACATACAAAGTCACATATTCTACATTTAATCAAAATCACATATATAACCCTTTACCTTCACCTTGAGCCTTCACCTCAAGTAACCCTCAAGCTATACCTTGTGCAATGTATCGATAGCGTCCCATACCATCACCCACACTAAGGTACCACCTTTAGATCACCAAAAGTGAATTTACCATTCATCCTTCTCACCTTTACACAATAGAGCACATAAGAAGCATAAACATCACATAAATCACATCATTACATTATGACCATCATCTAGGACAACTCTAAGTCATACATGTGTAATGTGCAAGTAGCATCCCATACTACTACTCACGCAAAGTAATTATTTGAAGCCACCATAGACAAGACACATTCATATTCAATAAGTCATGACAAGGAAGTAACTTATAATACAATCCAAGAATAGCATGCATCTTTACATTTAATCATCTAAGAGCCAATATTACTCAATAACATCATTTAGAGGACTTTCATTCCTTAGATATTAGATCGAAATTCTTCTTAACTTCTTCCTAGGAGGACGTTCAAACAATACTCATTAAGACTTACATAACTCACTATGACCCTCTCAAATCCTACTCGTGCAATGCATGGATAACATCCCATATTGCTACCCACATTTTGTGGAACTCCTTAAGAAACCCTGATGCACATCTCACATGATGGGAATAATCAGTTAACCGACATAGACCAACCAAGCTTGACATGTAATCATGTGTTCTACCCCTACACTGAAAAGAGGTGGTATCCTTGCCTAAGAAAAACCGGTAAGATTAGCTTGGATTTGCATAAAATCCACTGGCTAATATCCTATCCAGGCACATAGTTATTGTATAGGAATATGTTTATTGGAACCTAAGCCTAACATTGGGAGAGTTTCCATCTTACCATATCCACTCGGTGCTTATTCCCATAGAGTATTTCATTAACATTTATTGTACTTGAGAGGGCTACTAACATTGGGTCTACCGACCCAAAGTACATTACACAAAAAGGGCCACCATCATTAGGTCTACCATTTCAAGGTACATTTAAGGATAGCTCATTGACTTTCCAAGAAGGGTGCCATAAACATTGGGTCTAACGATACAAGGTCATCATTTGACACATGAAAGGGCCACCACCATTAGGTCTAACATTTCATAGTGTCACATTCATATTCAGTTCTAGACTCATCATGAAGGGCCACCAAGCTTAGGTCTACCAGTTCAAGACATAGCCTAAAATACCTCATCATTCATTCATTTATAGAAAGGCTACCAACAGTAGATCTACCAACTCAAGACATTCATTTATTAATTCAAGAAAAGGCTACCAATAATAGGCCTACTGATTCATATTTATTAAGACATTAAGTCAAGGTAAATTCATCATTCAAGAGGAGGATGCCTAAGCCAACAAAGTCAAGATATCACAATCAACATTATTAGAAAAGGTTTCCATCACCTACCAAGTCAATATACTTCATTCATGATCACATTCATCAATACAAGAAAAAGATGCATTAGCCTACCAATTAAATATATCATATTCACCTTTATAGAACACTTCACATTCCATCATCTTCATTCATGAGTGTTAAGAGAGAATATACTATCAATCAACAACACAATTACATTTTATACAAGATCATCATTCCATCATTGAAATTACATGTAAAACCTTCACATTATACAATATCATGATAACACTTCAATTCATCCAAATATGCCTTCAAGTACATGATCACAATGTACATAGTAAATAATCACCTCCACCTTTCAAGTGGATCAACAATTCAAGACAATTCTACTTCAACAAGTAATTAGGTCAAACTTTCCCTTTCAAGGACACGATCAAAAATCCTTTATTAACCAACAATGCACCATAATTACACCTATATAATGAAACAAATCAATAATCTAAATCAATCTACACATAAATCCATCATCATTCATTCATAAGCAACAAACCCACTTCATAAGACCATATTTAGAAATTGACAGAAATCATGGGTTCATGGAGTAAAATCATGTTAAATCATCGATTAAACATCAATATAATCATAGTTTATCAGTTGAAAACATTTGATGCAACAACCCATGCGATTGAGTGAAAGTTAGGGTTTTTCATGAAACTTAGGGTTTTTCATGAAACTTGAAAACTTTGAAACCTCTTTAAAATTGACTTTAGGGTGAAAAGTAACCCTAGATGAACGATCAACGTACCTTATACTCGAATAATCCCATGAAATTGAAGAAGAAACACCTTGAAATCCCAAGCCTAGCTTGAACTTGATCTCCAATGGAGTTCTAGAGAGAACTTTTTAGGAAGGAAGGGTTTCGATTTTGAGAGATGAAATCTAAATGAGGGTTTCAATGTTTTAATACTATTAAAATATGTTAATATACCTAAAATAACCGTCCAAATATTAATTGGGACTTGGGGTGAATTTACCAACTCACCCCCAAGTTAGCCGTGTCACTTGAGAGCATCACAGTGGTCATTCACACCCTAGACTCACGGACCGTGAGTCCATTCATAGACCGTGCTATTGGTCCATGATCTAGGGCTGTGTCATGGTTTGGAGGGACCTGACCTACGAAGGCCATCCATGGGGCTTGGATGGACCTACGGGGCGTGGACCTCTTCCATAGGTCACCCAATTTTTGTCCAACTTTGGTCATTTGGGGCAGCTTTGGGGTTAGACTTAGGGTCCTCCTCAAGGATCCCTAGGGTGGTCCAAAGGGAGTTGTACCTCACCGTCTAATCCCTAAACACCACAACCATGGATCGGGACAGCACACAACAACAACAAACCTCATGACAAACACAAACGCACACATGTTAGGCTCTAGTTTCACTAGTTCGTTTTTAGGGTGGTTACACAAATTAACATTTATTGATAAATGTTGGACATAGATATGAACCTTCAATACTTTTATTCTTGCGTCTTCTTAATAAACGTTTGTGGGATGGGAGGTAGAGGTCTCAACATATGGATGATCTTCTACGTCACCTCAGCCTCCTTCTCATTCTAATTTTTTAGCTCCTCAACTATCTCAACTCCATCCTCTTCCTTCTATTTTTCAATTTCCACTCCTGTCGACATATGAGGGTCAATAGTATAATTTCCACCCTTAGTAGTAACTGCAATATATTGCATGTTAGTCTTTGGATTCTGAATTGTATTTCTAGGCAGTGTTCCTTGTTGAAGCGAATTTACACTTGCGGATAACTGGTTCAGGTGCTACTCAATCTGTCTAAGCAATACTACAAGTGACTCAACTTCATGACCAATACCTGATAAATTAGTATGCTTTTCTTGTATATTGTCATTCATTGAATCAGAACTTTTTATCGCCCTGTTCATCATATCTTCAATGCGACTAATACTCGATCCTCTATCTCAATTACCTAGTGAAACATAAGTTCCATTATTACATACATAGTTTGATAGTTCTCAACTACACTTCCTTTGATTCAAAGTGTAGGCGGTCGCTAAAAATTATAAACCCAACGATGTGTTGGGGTTAATCCAAAAGGGAGTGATATGGTAAAGAACTCAAGTATGAAGTGTAGAAGTTTTGTAATCTATTATAAATGTCAAAGGATAAGCAACACAAAATAAATTGAGGAGTTTTAATTCAATATAAAAAAAAATGGGGAATTTAGCAACCAATTTATAACAAAAAAAAAAAACTAACACACGATTTGAACGATTAGAGAGAGGACCTTAGGATAATGTAACACCTCGAACAAATAGTAGGCTAAACTAGAGCTAAACCTGAGGTTAACGTCAAGAGTTAAGGGCAAGGTCCAAGGGAATTGGGTGAGGGCCATGGCAAGAGGTCCAAGGCTGCTAAAATGCACCTAGCCACTGCACACATGACAACGAGGTCCTTCACGAACCCTGGTAGCCACCACAAACCGTGGTGATACCCGTGGTTGGTGAGGCAGTGAGCTCACAAGGCTACCTAAGAAAGGCTTTCTTTCACTAGCTACTTCACGGCTTGTGGTAAAGACCACAGACTGTGGAAGGCTCGTGGGGTTGCCTTCACCATTTGGGAGGCTTGTCAAGTTGAGGGAGCTAATGGTTAAGGGACCACGGGCACCACCATGGGTCGTGGTGCCTTTGATGGCTCGTGAGGCTGGGTCGTGCTGGCTGACAACTCACATAAAATGATGGTTATTTTGGGGTTTTCACATTTAAGTCCAATTGAAGTCGAGTCAATTTGGGTAAGTTTAGGGGGTAATATATATGTATTTTTAAGTCAAATTAAAGCCAATTACTTCATATTTTCAAAACACCCAAATCAAAAGCCCAAAGTTCATATTCTACTCAAAATTTCTCTCTCCTGAACTCAAGAAATAAGAATAGTAAAATTGGAGCTAGGGCTTAAAGAATCAAGTCTATTTCACTCAATTTATTTGAAGAATCATTACTAAGGTATGGTAGTATTTCATCCTTGGAAAATTTCCATCCAAGGATTCCATCCAAATGCAATTTCAAAACTAGTGATTTCTCCAAAGTTAGAGTTAGACTTCGATCTTGTGGTTTCTTTCAAAAAACGGTTTTAATGGTTGATTTATGATGTATTATGATTGAATTGATGATTTATTTATGATTTATGATGAGTTCCCCCAAGATCCCATGAAATCGCTAATTTCCCAAATTTGGATCTTATGATGTGATTTGTTGGTTTTAGAAGGATGATTGGGTTACTTAAATATTGTTATCATCCATATTTTATGTATTAATTCTAGATGTGTTGATGTATTGTAACCTTGAAAGGCAAGATATGTGAGTTATGCATGACTTTAAGATTTATGAATATGCTTTATGATTTGTTTGAGAATGAAGTGAATATGTTATAATCTAGTTATTGTGTTGTTGGGTAATGACCCTTATGTGCACAATTATGTATTAATATGATCTGATGTGAAAGTTTTGTCACATGTATAGATTCTATGGTTGGAAGACTAGTCTCACCTAATGAATCGAGGAGCTATAGTATGATTGTGTTGGATTGAGTTTCAAGACATTCTTCCATGATTATAAACTTATGTCAAGACTTAATATGTAAAATGTGGGAATCAATGCTTAGCACCGAGTGGATATTGATATAAGATGGGAGCTCTTCCGTTAGTTGAGGTTGTATTTTCCTAATAGTAATATCTTGGGATGGAAGCTTTTCTGTTAGTTGAGTTTGGGTTTCTAGTAGCAATACCCTTATCCCATAACCATGTTCCCTCATAGGTCTTTAGCTAGTGGATCCACCTAAGCTAAGAGTATGGTTCTACCTTAGGCAAGTAGGATACCCATTTTTGGTATGGGGTAGACACCAGATTCCATGTTAGCTTACATGGTGTATGTAGGTTAAGGCTTATTCCCTAATATGTTAATATGAACAAGAATATAGTTTATATACCATAGCTACTCAAGAAGCTTTACTTAGTATGGGTAGGAGTATGAGATCTTACTCATGCATTGCACAAGTAGACTTTGAGGGTACTTATAACTTGTTGCTAGTATGCCATGATGATATGTGCATGACAGTATGCTTTATGACTTATTATTTCCAATGTATTCATGATGAGTTCAAACTTGGTAAAATGCATGGTTTTCGACCAAAATGTATTTTTTAGCATGTTTTCAATGATTTATTACATGGGTATAATAGTTAGTGCATATTTGTACTGACCTATATTTTCTACATTTTTCCATATGTGTTGTGTCCGGTTCTTCAAGTGATCTCGTTCTTGGTGAAAGCTTGGATCGACTATTCTCCTTGCTTTTGGTGAGTTCTCATGTATTCGAGGAAGGATTATGATTTTCTAAATTTCCTTTCTTTGACTTTCATTTGAGAACTATGTCGTAAGGGTTGTGACCCTCTTTTGTATTTCAATTGCATGAGAGTATAAGGCCAAGATCCAAGCCAAAAATGGGCAAGCCTAAGCCAAAAGCCAATGCTGCCCCAAGTTGGCTAGGCAATGCCCAAGGTCCACGACCACATTCACGACCAGTGGTCTTTACCACAGTACATGAAAGGGCTCTTTAAGGTCCCTTAGGCATGTATGAGGTGTTCAATTAAGGCCTAGCCAGTGCCTAGGAACGACGACCTTCACTACGACTCGTGGGCTTGACCATGGATTGTGGGAGGTTTCTTGGTTTTGCCTTGGCATTGTGGGACCCTAGGGTGCATGAAACACCATCTAGACACTGCCTACTATCACCACGAGGGTCTTCACCACCCGTGGTGGCCACCACAAGCCATGGTGCCACCCATGGGGGCAAGAAAAGGTACATAGAAATCATACCAAGCCAAGGCACCCTTCACCAGCCACTTCATGACTTGTGGTCATGACCACAGATCGTGGGAAGGCTCATGGGGTGGTCTTAGCTTTGTGGGAGTGGTGCATGATTGAGGAGTCTACTGCTTTAAAGACCACGGGCACCACCACGAGCCGTGATGCCCTAGATGGTCCATCAACTTGGGCATGAAGCTCACATAGCCTCAAGGGATGCAAGGCAACTTTCACTAGCAACTGCCTCTGTGACCACGAGCATCACCATAACTCGTGGTCTTCACCATGGATCGTGGGAGCTCACGTGGTAGAGAGTTACACTGGTCAAGGGACCACGGGCACCACCATGACCGGTGGTGCCACTCACGACCCGTACAAGTGGGCGTGGTCCCTAACGGGGCTGCCCAAATTAAGGGTGTTTGAGTAATTTCGTTTTATTTAATTAAAGTGTGGGGTTTATTTTAAATGGTTTATATAACTAGTATATATATATATTTAAGTCCTAAAATAAGTCATTAACTCCTTATTTCTCTAAAACCGAAAAGAAGTCCCTCCTTTTAAATTTCTCTCTCTAAACTCAAGAAAGAAGAAGGAAGCCATTGAGGCTAGGGTTGGTGGATTTCCAATTTGTTTCTTCTTCAATTTTCGAGGGGAATCAATAGCAAGGTATGGTAGTCTTCATACTTTTCTAACTTTTCATTCAAGGAGCCAATTCAAAGGATATTTCAAACTATGAAAATCTAGGGTTTTACTCAATCTCATGGGTTCTTTCATCAAACGATTTCAAAAAGTTTCTAATGTCAAATTATGACTATTTAGTTTTTAATTGATGACTTATGATGAAAATACTCTATGAAACCATAAATTCTCTCAATTCCTAAATGGTACCTTTATGAGGTGGTTTTGATGATTATGAAGGCTTATGAATGAATTGTGTCTAAATTGCTTTGGGTTATGGAATGGTATCATTATACATCCATTAATTGTAGTGAATTGTTGGTATGTTGGTGATTTGAAATACATGGCCATGAAAAGGCAAGTTACGATCAGTTATATGTTGAAGTAGAATTGTTCTTGAACTATTGATCCACATGAAAAGTGGAGGTGTTTACTTACTATGTATGTTGTGATTCTTGTAAGGCAAAGTGTGAATGATTAATGCATGATTATGATGAGAACTATAGGTGAGTGGTTACTATGAATGTGTTATTAACATGCTTAGAAGGCAATAGTATGAATGATAAATTTTATGTGTGAAAAGATATTATAACATGCTCACACACACTCATGAATGACTAATGAATGAAGTTCTATGATAAAGTTAATGAATATGAATCTATTGACAGGTTATTCTCAATTGTACTCTAATGAATGAAAAGACATGTTGGACTTTCTCACAATATGGGATTTCTAGGTGCAAGGCTATTCTCATCTTTAAATCTATGAGCTTTTAAATGAATGAATGTTGGGATTGAGATTGATACTCATCCATGAGTAGAGTCGGAGTACCTAGAAACAATCTCCTATCCCTTAATGCATTTAATGTAATGAATGTCACATACTCTGTGGGGAATAATGTCAAGCACTGAGTGGATATGGATTGAGATGAGTACTCATCCGTGAGTTGAGGTGGGGTACTTAGTAGAAATCTCTTGAGATGGATGCTCATCCGTGAGTTGAGGCGGGGTATCTAGTAGCAATCTCCCTATCCCATAAACTATGTGCCCACATAGGTATAGCTACTAGATCCACTTAAGCTATGAAAATGATGGTCCTACCTTAGGCAAGTAGGAATCCCTTTATCCAATGAGGGTGACACCGAGATTCCATGTTAAGCTGTCATGGTCTATATCGGTTAAGGCTTACCCCCACAAAGAATTTTAATGAACTATGGCATCTTAAGTATGTACTACTTAGTGTAGGTGGTGGTATGGGACGCCCCATATATGCATTGCACAAGTAGGCATTTGAAAGGAGTCATGGTGGGTTCCTTATAATGTTAATGAAATGAATGGGCTCTTATGATTGTGTTAATGAAGATGTTGGTCGTATGTCTATTGAATGAAGGTGTTCTTAATGAAAGGCGGTTTAAGGGCTTATAGGTTAATTGTTAAGATGCATGCCTTACTTAGATTGTATTACTTCCTTGTTATGACTTATTGAGTATGAATGTGCCTAGTCTTGGGTGACTTCAAAGGAGCGATTAGTGTGAGTAGTAGTATGGGATGCTATTTGCACATTGCACTAGTGTGACTTAGAGTTGTCTTAGGTGATGGTCCTTGTGTAATGATTATATCTTATGAAATGTTATGTCTCTTATATGTGACTATTGTGTAAGGAGGGAAAGGTTGTATGATGAGTTCACCTTTGGTGCCTTTGGGTGATGCTTTGGAATGGATGTTGGTATGGGACGCTATCCATACATTGCACAAAGTATTGCCTAAGGGTTGCTTGAGGTGACGGGTTAAAGGTAAAGGAATGGTTTGTATGTGGGGTATGGTTTAATGTGAATAATGACTTGTATGTTGGTTGTGATCGAGTATTATGACTCTTTTACTTGTATTTCATGAAGTTTTATCAAAATGGAATAAAAGTATGATTTTCAAATGAATGTCCTTTTTAAGCATGTTTTTGCATGGCTATCATACTTAGTACTTTCTGTGCTAACCCATTCTTCTTCTATGTTTTACTACAAGTGTAGGTTCCGACAAGTGATTTGACTCTATCTAGTGAATCTTGGAGTAGAGTTCCTCCAAGACATCTTTTGGGTATGTCCTCATAAATCAAAGACAAGGACTTTTTATGTTTCATTCCAATTCATGTTTTAAGACTATTTTAAGACAACGATTGTAAAAGACCGCCTCCCTATCTTGTTTAAAGTTTGTCTAAGATGGCCATGCATATGTGAGATTTTAGTATTCCGCTGCTTATGAATGAGTTTTAGATTGTTAGTTTTACTAAAGAAAAGTTTTTAATTCCACACTATTTTCATTATTAAATGTAATGAATGAATGTGAGTCTTGTCTAAGACTCCTTCGGGGTTGAGTACGCCTTGTTACCACTAGGGGGTGCTCTCGGTTCTTGACAATCATGGTATTAGAGCATAATATTTTATAAATGGTTTTTAGGTTGATGGCTCACAAACTACGTCTAGTAGAGTCTTGTTCATCGGTGTGAGTCGCGCGAGAGCCTATAGGACGTTAGAAAGTTACACTTCTTTCATAATCTTTGAAGTTGTGCCTTAGAGTTTAGCTTTAAACATGTCATTTCCTGAATCCTTCTCTTGTGTTTATAGGATATGAATACAAGAAGGACGCCCACAACAAAAGGGGAAGAGGAGAATGTGAATAAAGGAGTTCCTCCCCGAGGTGGCGAAGGTCCTCAAGGTGGCCAAGTTCCTTAAGGGAACTAAGTTACGGTAGTTCCCCCGGACATGACCAATGAAGAGATTAGGACAACTTTTCTAACCCTAGCCCAAGCTATGACAACTCAAGTTACCTAGAATATAGGGCCTAGGGTGAATGCTATTGAGAGTACTATGGGCTCAATGTTGAGAGACTTTGTGAGGATGAATCCTCCTATTTTTCTTGGCTGTAAAGTGGGAGAGGATCCCCAATAGTTTCTAGATGAATTTTATAAGATAGTATATGCTATGGGAGTAACTTCTAGGGAGAAAGCGGAGTTGGCCTCCAATTAACTCAAAGATCTTGCCCAAATGTTTTTCACACAATGTAAAGCCAATAGGCCTTTAGAAGAAGCCCCTATAGAGTGGGAAGAGTATTCCTTGAAGTTTAACCTATTGTCTAAGTATGTTCCATCCTTGGTGTCTAACCCTAGGGATGAGATGAGTAGGTTTGTGACCGGTGTATACAACCTTGTTAAGAAAGAGTGCCGAACAACAATGATCCATAGTGCAATGAACTTTTCTAGACTTATTGTGTACGCTCAATCATTTGAGGAGTAAAAACTTAAGAGAATGAATAGGGACTTGAAGAGAGGTAGATTCGATGAGCAAAGTCAACCAAGGTCCAAAAAGAGGTTCTACAATTAAGATTTCTCTATGGTCAACAATGATAGGGTGTCTAACCCTAAATATCAAGGAGTGAGTGGAAGTGGTTCTTCTTTTGAAAGGTATAGGTGTGCCAAGTGTGGGAAACAGCATTTGGGTAAGTGCCTTGCCGGTACAGATAGGTGCTTTGGGTGTGTAAAGAAGGGTCATAAAATGAGGGATTAGCCAACACTCTCAGCACAAGGAAGGGAGACAAAACAAGCTTCTCTTGATGACTCGGATCCTAATTCTCCAAAAAATAATCGTTTCTATGTGCTTCAAGCTAACATGGATAAAAGGAGCTAATCCGGATGAAGGCACCAGTAAGTGATGGTTCCTTTAGTGTGAATGTCTTATTGAGGTTCTTATGCTGATTTTTCATGATAAGCCATAGTTGGGCTTTCCCTTAAGTGGGGGATGGTATGTTGAATAGTAAGGTTGTAGAGATTTTTGATATCCTTAGCTCTTTCCTTCTATTCTTATTCAAGCTTGAGACCAAGAGTTCCTTGTAGCTTGCTTCATGTTTTTGGAGTTATGTGTGATTTTGTGATTTCCATAGTCTCCTTATGTTGTGCATGTTCTAGTTGAATCCTTGTTTAAATGGGAAAATGAGTCTTCATGTTTTATGTTCATCATGTTGATATGCATTTGATATGAGTTGTCTATATGCTTCTTGAGGTTAATTGTTGAATATGCCTAAATATGCTTTGAAGAGTAATTGCATAATGTGCTTATGATGTTATGTTGAGCATGATGTTATTTTGAGAAGGAAGTTCCTCCAATGAAATAAGAAATGTTGATGTTTTGATGCATAATGAGTTGGTTGATGTTGTTCCTACTTTCTTGTTGTGTTTTGAGCCTTGTGATATGGAGTTGATGTTTCCTCCTATGTTTATACATTGTTTATGATGTTGCATGATTTTTGGGCTGCTATTCTTGAGTCATTTTCCCTTAATGTGGTTAAAGTGTCATTCGAGGTTGAATGTTCCTAAGTAGGGGATAATGTAACGACTCAGAAAAATGATAGGTTGAACTAGAGCCTAAATGTGAGGGTTTATGTCCAGAGTTAAGGGGTTTAGTTTCTAAACATTAAAGTAAGTGCTACACCCTTAAGTTAAGAAGACCTTTTAAGGATTGGATGAGAGTAAAAGGCCAAGATCCAAGCCAAAAAAGGGCAAGCCTAAGCCAAAGGCCAAGGCTATCCCAAGTTGGCTAGACACTACCCAAGGACCACGACCACTTTCACGACTACTGGTCTCGACCACGGTCCATGAAAGGACTCGTGAAGGTCCCTTAGGCATGTGCGAGGCATGGCATTAAGGCCTAGCCACTGACTAGGAACCATTACCTTCACCACGACTCATGGTCTTGACCACGGATCGTGGGAGGTGTCTTGATCTTGCCTCGGTATTGTGGGAGACTAGGGTGCACAAAACACCATCTAGAAATCGTGCCAAGCCAAGGCACCCTTCACGAGCGACATCACAACTCGTGGTCATGACCACAGATAGTGGGAAGGCTCGTGGGGTGGCCTTAGCTTGGTGGGAGTGGTGCATGATTGACGAGGCTACTGCCTCAAAGACCATGGGCACCACCAAGAGACGTGGTGCCCTAGACGGTCCGTCAAATTGGGCGTTAAGCTAACTTAGCCTCAAGGGAAGCAAGGCAGCTTTCACTAGCTACTGCCTCCATGACCACGGGTATTAACACGATTTGTGGTTTTCACCACGGATCATGGGAGCTCACGTGGTCCTCCCTTAACCCCTTGACGTCTTGTGAGGGGGAAAAGGCACACTGGTCAAGGGACCACGGGCACCACCACGAGTAATGGTACCCCTCACGACCCGTACAAGTGGCCGTGGTCCCTGAGGGGGCTGCCCAAATTAAGGGTGTTTGAATAATTTCGTTTTATTTAATTAAAGAGTGGGATTGATTTTAAATAATTTATGTCCTAAAATAAGTCATTAACTCCTTATTTCTTTAAAATCGAAAAGAAGTTCCTCTTTTCAAATATTTTCTCTTTAAACTCAAGGAAGAAGAAGGAAGCCATTGAAGCTAGGGTTGGTGGATTTCCAAGGTTTTTCTTCTTTAATTTTAGTGGGGAATTAATAGCAAGGTATGTTATTCTTCATCATTGTCTAACTTAAATTTCAAACTATGAAAATCTAGGGTTTTACTCAATCTCATGGGTTCTTTCATCAAATGATTTCAAAAGGTTTCTAATGTAAAATTATGATTGTTCTAGTTTTTAATTTATGATTTATGATTTAATTACTATATGAACCCATGAATTCTCTGAATTCCTAAACTGTACCTTTATGAAGTGGGTATGATGATTGTGAAGGCTTATGAATGAATTGTGTCTAAATTTCTTTGGGTTATGGAATTGTATCATTATATATGCCTTAATTGTAGTGAATTGTTGACATGGTAGTGATTTGAAATAAATGGCCATGAAAGGGCAAGTTATGATCAATTATATAATAAAGTAGAATTGTGCTTGAACTATGGAGCCACTTAAAAGATGGAGGTGTTTACATACTATGTATGTTGTGATTATGACCTTGTAAGGCAAAGTGTGAATGATTAATGTATGATTATGATGAGAACTATAGGTGTGTGATTACTATGAATGTGTTATGAACATACTTAGGAGGCAATTGTAGGAACGATAATGTTATATGTGAAAGGCTACTCTCACATAGTCACACACACTCACGAATGACTAATGAATGAATTTCTATGATAAAGTTAATGAATGTGAGTCTATTGAAAGGTTATTCTCAATTTTACTCTAAAGAATGAAAAGACATGTTGTGAAAGAACTTTCTCCCAATATGGGATTTATAGGTGAAAGGCTTTTCTCATCTTTGAATCTATGAGCTTTCTAATGAATGAACCTAGTAACAATCTCATATACCTTAATGCATTTAATAAATTGAATGTCCAATACTCCGTGTGGAATAATTCCAAGCACCGAGTGGATATAGATTGAGATGAGTGCTCATCCGTGAGTTGAGGCAGGGTACTTAGTAGCAATCTCTTGATATGGATGCTCATCTGTGAGTTGAGGAGCGGTATCTAGTAGCAATCTCCCTATCCCATAAACTATTTTTCCACATAGGTCTAGCTAGTGGATCAACTTAAGTTATAAAATCAATAGTCCTACCTTAGGCAAGTAGGAATCCCTTTATCCGGTGAGGATGACATCGGGATTCCGTGTTAAGCTCTCATGGTCTATGTCGGTTAAGGCTTACCCCCACAAAGAATGTTAATGAACTATGGCTTCTTAAGGATGTACTACTTAGTGTGGGTGGAGGTATGGGACACCTTATATGCATTGTACAAATTGGCATTTGAGAGGAGTCATGGTGTGTTCCTTATAATGTTAATGAAATTAATGGGCTCTTTTGATTGTGTTAATGAAGATGTTGGTCTTATGTCTATTGAATTAAGGTGTTGTTAATGAAGTTAATGAAGGGTGGCTTAAAGGCTTATAGGTTAAATGTTAAGATGCATGCCTTACTTGGATTGTATTACTTCCTTGTTATAACTTATTGAGTACGAATATGCCTAGTCTAGGGCATCTTCAAAGGAGCACTTAGTGTAAGTAGTAGTATGGGATGCTACTTGCACATTGCACAAGTGTGACTTAGAGTTGTCTTAGGTGATGGTCTTAATGTGATGTTATGTCTTGTGAAATGTTGTGTCTAATATATGTGTGACTATTGCGTTAGGAAGGAAAGGTTATATGATGAGTTCACCTTTGGTTGCCTTAGGGTGATGCTTTGTTATGGATGGTGGTATGGGACGCTATCCATACATTGCACAAAGTATTGCCTAAGGGTTACTTAAGGTGAAGGTTTAAAGGTAAAGGAATGGTTTATATATGGGGTATGGTTTAATGTGAATAATGACTTGTATATTGGTTGTGATTGAGTATTATGACTTTTATACTTTCATTTCATGAAGTTTTATCTAAATGGCATAAAAGTATGATTTTCAAACGAATGTCCTTTTTAAGCATGTTTTTGCATGGCTATCATACTTAGTACTTTATGTGCTAACCATTCTTCTTCTATGTTTTACTGCAAGTGTAGGTTCTGGAAAGTGATTTGACTCTATATAATGAAGCTTGGAGTAGAGTTCCTCGAAGACATCTTTTGGGTATGTCCCTATAGATCAGGGACAAAGACTTTTTATGTTTCATTTCATTTCATGTTTTAAGACTATTCTTAAGACATCGATTGTAAAGGACCGTGTCCATATCTTTTTTAATTTTTTTCTAAGATGGCCTTGTGATACTTTAGTATTTCACTACTTATGAATGAATTTTAGATTTTTGGTTTTATGAAAGAAAAGTTTTTAAATGTGCACTATTTTCATTATTGAATGCAATGAATGACTATGAGGCTTATATAAGACCCCTTCGGGGTTGAATACGCCGTGTTATGACTAGGGGGTGCTCTCAGGTCGTGACACCAACCTTCAACTAATCCTCCGGCTATGATGGATATGGAGGTTAGGTCGGTTTTTCTAAGGTTGGTTCAAGCTATGGAGGCCCAAGCAAATAAAGATGTTGGGCCTCATGTGAGCCCTAATATGAATTTCGCAGCTTCTAGATTAAAGGATTTTACTAGGATGAACCCTTCTGTGTTTCTTGGTTCCAACGTGGGAGAGGATCTTCAAGAGTTTTTGGAAGAGGATTACAAGATTATTGATTCTATAGGGGTGACTTCGGTAGAGAAAGTGGAGTTAGCTGCCTACAAATTGAAGAGTGTGTCCTAAGTATGGTATACTCAATGGAAGAAAAATAGGATGGTAAGAGAGGATATAATAGAGTGGGAAGTGTTCAAATCAGTGTTCCTTGATAGGTTCTTTCCCGAGAGTTGAAGGAATCTATGGTGGAAGAATTCATAAACCTTCGACAAGGAGGTATGAGTGTTCAAGAATTTTCTTAAGTTTACTCAATTTTCCAAGTATGCTCCGGCCTTGGTAGTGGACCCAAGGGATATGATGAGTAGGTATTTAACGGGTGTATCTAGATTGGTGAGAAAAGACTATCGTTCAGCAATCCTTCATGATAATGTAGATATCTCACGTTTCATGGTGTATGCTCAAAAAATGGAGGAAGAGAAAATCCAAGACAAGAATATGGAAGTGAAAAGAACTAGAACCGGTAATGGGAACTTCTCCAATGCTAGGTTCGATAGACAAGGTCGAACAAGGTTAAAACAATGTTTTTCCAACCAAGGATCCTCTAATGCTCCCCCAAGGGTCAATAATGATAGGATCTCCAACCCTAAACCTCAAGGAGGTAATAGTGGTGGTTCTTATGTTGTTAGGCCTAATTGTGCAAAATGTGGTAGGAAGCATGATGGTAAGTGCCCATTTGGCACCAACTGGTGTTTTAATTGTGGTATGATTGGACATATGATGAGAGATTGTCCTATGCTTATGACCAAAGGGAAAAAAGGAATGCAAGCGGTTAAAACTCCAATGCTCAAAAGAAAAACCACTTTTATTCTCTCCAATCCCGAAGTGACCAAGAGAGCTCCTCAGATATGGTGACCAATAACTTAAATGACTTTTGTATTGATGTATATGCCTTGTTAGATCCCGTTGATATGTTGCCCTTTGTGACACCTTTTGTGAAATTGAAGTTTGAAATACTCCCCAAAGTGTTAGTAGAACCTTTCTCAATATCTACCCTAGTTGGTGACTCGGTGGTGGATAAAAAAGTCTATAGAAGTTGTCCCATTTCTTTGTCTTATAAAATTTCATTGGTGGATTTGGTAGAGCTATACATGTTAGACTTTGATGTTATTTTGGCTATGGATTGGTTGCATGTATGTTATGCCTCTATAAATTGTAAGACTTGGGTAGTTAAGTTCAAATTTCAAAAAAAGCCTATTTTAGAGTCGAAGGGGGGAAATTCTATCCATGAAGGTGAATATTTGTCTTGCCTCAAAGCTTGGAAAATGATCTCGAAAGGGTGTATTTACCATCTTGTTAGGGTTATGGATGTTGATTCTGATACCCCTTCTCTAGAGTCGGTTTCGATAGTGAATGAGTTTTTGGAAGTTTCCCCGATGATTTGCCTGGTATTCCTCCCTAGCGGGAAATATATTTTAGCATTGATCTTTTACCGGGCATGCAACCTATCTCCATTCCTCCTTATAGAATGGCTCCGGCCGAGTTGAAAGAATTGAAGGAGCAATTAAAGGATTTGCTCGATAAAGATTTTATTCGTCCGACTATCTCTCTATGGGGTGCTACGCTGTTTTTTGTTAGAAAGAAGGATGGGTCTCTTAGAATGAGCATTGATTATCATCAACTTAATAAAGTGACCATTAAGAATAACTATCCCCTTCCAAGAATTGATGACTTGTTTGATCAACTTCAAGGGGCTAGCTATTTCTCCAAAATTGATATTCGTTTGGGGTATCACCAACTAAGGGTGAGAGGGGTGGATATTCCAAGACGGCGTTTAGGACACGGTATGGTCAGTATGAATTTGTGGTTATGTCATTTGGGTTGGAAAATCGCATAATTCACATTTGAGAAAAATCACATATAACCCTTTACTTTTACCTTGAGCTTCTACCTCAAGTAACCCTCAAGCTATACCTTGTGCAATGTATGGATAGCATCCCATAACATTACCCACACTAAAGGCACCACCTTAAGGTCACCAAAAGTGAACTTACCATTCATCCTTTCCACCTATACACAATAAAGCATTTAAGAGACATAAACATTACATGAACCACATCATCACATTAAGACCAACATGTAAGACCACTCTAAGTCATACTTGTGCAATGTGCAAGTAGCATCCCATACTAATACGCACACTAAGTACTCATTTGAAGTCACCCTAAACAAGGCACATTCATATACAACAGAAGTGACAAAGATGTAACTCATAATACAATCCAAGTATAGCATGCATTTTTACATTTAAGCATTTAAGCCAACATTCTTCATTAGATTCATTTAAGACACATTCATGCATTTAGAGGACTTTCACATATTTAGTCATTAAGACTTAGAGAACTCACTATAGCCCTTTCATAGCCTACTCGTGCAATGTATAGATAGCATCCCATACTACTACCTACACTTTGTAGTACCTATCAAGTAACTAAAGTGCACATCTCACATGATGGGAATAAGCATTTAACCGACATAGAACAAGCAAGATAGACATGGAATCGGGTGTTCTGCCCCCACACCGAAAAGAGGTGATCTCCTTGCCAAAGCAAGACCGGTTCATCTAGCTTAGGCACATAGTAAGGGGAAATGAAAGATGTTCATTGTGATCCGACCTAACGTTGGGAGAACCTCCATCTAACCATATCCTCTCGGTGCTTAGCCTACATTTCTATAGAGTAGTTTCATTAACATTAGTGTACTAGAGAGGGCCGCCAACATTAGGCCTACCGACCCAAAGTACTTTTCCCAAGAAAAGGCCACCAATACTAGGCCTACCATTTCAAGGTACTTTAAGGATAGCTCATTGACTTTCCTAGAGAGAGCCACCAACACTATGTCTATCATCTATAAGTCCATGATTTCACACAAGTAGAAGGCCACCACCATTAGGTCTACCGCTTCAAGGTTTAACACACACACAAGGAAAGGCCACCAACATTAGGTCTACCGGTCCAAGGTGTTACATTCACATTAGAACCTAGATTTCTCATGAAATGACAATAATCTTAAGTCTACAAATCCAAGGTTTAGCCTAGAATACTTCATTAGACATTTATAGAAAGGCTACCAACATTAGGTCTACCAATTCTAGACATTCATTCATTCACAAAGAGGCTACCAACATTAGGTCTACCAATTATGTTCATTTTGACACTTATGTCAAGATACATTCATTTTCAAGAGGAGAATGCCTAAGCCTTCCAAGTCAAGATACTTCATTCATGATCACGTTAATCAATACAAGGAAAGGATGCATTAGCCTACCAATTCAATATTTTACATTCGTCATAATTGAACACTTCACATTCCATCATCTTCATTCATGTGTGTAAAGAGAGAATATACTATAAATCAACAACACAATTACATTTTATACAAGATCATCACTCCATTATTGAAATCACATGTACATCCATCACATTATACATTCAAATATAAAACATCATGATAACTCTTCAATTCCTCAAACTATGCCTTCAAGGCCATGATCACAATGTACATAGTAAGTAAACACCTCCACCTTTCAAGTGGATCAACAATTCAAGCACAATTCTACTTTAACATGAAATTAGATCAAACTTGTCCTTTCAAGGCTATATTCAAAAAGCCTCCATTCACCAACAATTCAGCATGATTAGGAACATATGATGATACAATTCAACATCTAACTTAATCTAGGCATAAATCCATCAACATTCATTCATAATCAACAGATCCACTTCAAAAGTCACAATTTAAGAATTGAGAGAAATCATGGGTTCATAGAGTATTTTCATCTTAAATCATTAATTAAACATCACCATAATCATACTTTATCATTTGAAAATGTTTGATGCAAGAACCTATGAGATTGAGTAAAACCTAGGGTTTTTTTCATAGACTTTAACACTTTGAAACTTCTTTGAAATTGACTCTAGGGTTAAAACTAACCCTAGATGAAGTATCACCATACCTTGCTATTGATTCCCCATGAAAATTGAAGAAGAAACACCCTGAAATCCCCAACCTTAGTTTTATGTTGACCTTGTTCTTTAATGGAATTTCTAGAGAGAACTTTTTAGGAAGGAAGGGTTTTTGATTTGAGAGCTGAAATCTAAATGAGTGTTTTAACACTCTTAAAATACTTAAAATAACCGTCCACATACTAATTGGTACCTGGGGTGAATTTACAAATTCACCACCTAGCTTGGTCGTGTCCCTTGACAACAAACCAAGTCCAGTTGACAAACCCTCATCCACGGACCGTGGATGGGTTGACGGACCGTACTAGTCTTCCTTCATTGGTGGTAATGGCAAGGTTTTGGGGTTGTTGACCTACAGAGGCCATTCAGGGGGCGTGGATGGACCTACGGGTCGTGAACCCTATCCGTAAGTCATGAAACTTTTGGCAATTTGTAAGTTTCCTTGGGGTCTTGGGAGTTAGACTAAGGGTCCTCCTCAAGGACCCCTAGGGTGGTCCCTGGGGAGTCTTAAATTGACGTTGGACCCCTAAACCCCTCAACCAAAGCTCGGGAAAACATACAACAACATGAAAACTCAACCTAAACTCAAACGCACACACTTTAGGCTCTAGTTTCACTAGTTCATTTTTAAGGTCGTTACTGTATTTTAGTCTAGATTTATTATAGGTGAGCAATCCTTACAACCTAGAATCATTCATGCGAGAAAGCCTTTCACATTCATACATTCTTTCTTGAGCAATTCATGTGGAAAGTTTCCTTTCCACAACAACAACACCAATTACCAACAATTCCTATCATAAGTTTTACTCTCAAATCATTAACATCATCATCACTACATGTTATTCAATCTCAAGAAATTCTATAGTATTTTATCAATTCTAGAAGGATACATCTAAATTCATAATTCTCTTTTCATTGCCTAAACCCAATTACATCAATCTCATCCTTCTAGACAAGGGTTAGGCATAGGTACATGTAATTTCATCAATAAAAATATGTAATCCTATCAATTCAATCATAAGCAAACATAATCCACTCAATTAGATTAACATTCATCATAACCCACAACATATAAAGAAATCCTAACTAGAATTGGCGATTTCTTCTTAAAATTGGCAATTCTAAGGGACTCCATGGGAGAAAGGATCCCATGGATTAAAAGCCATCACACTTGAATCAAAAATCCTACAATTGCTTGAGGATATGAGACATTACTTGACACTAGCTTCAATTCTTCCTTCTTCTTCAACCCTCTAGAGAGAGTATATTTGAGAGAGTAACTTGACTGAGTGAATTTAAGGGTTAAAAAAACTTATATAGGTGTCCTGGTCTTGAGTAAAACGACACCACTTCAATTTAATTAAAACTGGAAAAGACCCATGTGCCCCTAAAATAACTCTCAGCCACCACTGATGGACCCCTAACCGAAGGACCGTGGTCAGGATGACAGACCATCCTGTACGGCCCTCATTGTTGGTCAGAGAATTTTGGCGTTTTGGGTCTGAACCACGGATCGTGGTCGGGCCTATGGTCCCTTGGTCAGGATTTGGTCCTAGTATGACTTAATTTCCAGGGTGCGCAACTTTCCAAAACCTATTATTTTACCTCTTTTCGAATCTGGGGTATTACATTATCTCCCCTTTGGGATCATTCATCCTCGAATGAGATTCAAGGCACATTTTTAAGCAAAAAGACTCAAGGCTAGCAGCCCATTGTGCGTGCAACTCATCAAATTGCACACAATCGAGGAGGATATATCAACTCCAAGCTTAACATACTCAATGAACCATAAGGAAGTAGGAACTACATTTACAAACCCAATATGCATGAAATTTTTAGAATTCTTGCATTCAAGGAGGAATTACCATCTCAAAACTTAAAAGCATGCTTAAGACAATCTCATGGAGCTTATATGCAATATATACTCAAAGCACATACTGAAGGAGGAATTCCCAACTCCAAGCTAAGGCATGTTCAACAATTCATTTCATGAAGTTTATAGGCAACTCATACTCAATGCACAACAACATGATGGAAAAAAATCAAATAAGTCATTTTATTTCAAAACTTAAAGTTTTTCATCAACATGCACAAACAAGGAAATCATGGAAACACATAAAACACATAAGTCTTCAAATCATAGAACAAACCAAGAGGAACTCAGTACCTCAAGCTACAGTAGGAGAAGAAGGAAAGAGATGTGGGTATCGGGACATCATATTGTCCTCGGCCTCCATAGTAGCATCCTTAACTAAGGGATTTTTCCATAACACTTTTACGGAAACAACTTCCTAGTTCCTCTATTTCTTAACTTACCGTTCTAAAATCTCAACTGGAACTTCTTCATAAGAAAGGTTACCTTTCACTCCCAAACCTTCTAAGGGGACTATGGATGTTAGATCTCCAACACACTTTTTCAACATAGCCAATTGATTTGGCAAATCAAGTTCATAAGCAACTTTACCAATACATCTCAAAATTTGATATGTGTCTATAAATTGGGGACTAAGCTTCCCATTATTACCAAACCTTATTACACCCTTTATGGGTGAGATTTTTAAGTAAACCCAATCATGCATATCACATTCAAGGTCTCTCCTTCTAACAACGGCAAAGGACTTTTGTCGACTTTGGGTGGTTCTTAACCTCTCTCTAATAAGTCAAACTTTCTCAATAGGCTCATGAACTAACTCAAGCCCTATCAAGGAAACCTCACCCACCGTAAAACAATCTATAGGATATTTATACCTCCTACCATAAAGAGCCTCAAATGGAGCCATACCAATACTTGAGTGATAGTTATTATTATAGGCAAATTTAATCAAAGGAAAATAGTCATCCCAATTTCCCTTGAAGTCAATCACAAAAACCCTTAACATATCTTCCAAAGTTTGGATAGTATGCTCCACTTGCACATTAGTTTATGGATGAAACGTTGTGCTAATCTTAACCTTAGTGCGAAGATTGTTTTGGAAGGATTTGCAAAACTAAGAAGTAAACTGAATACCTCTATCGGAGATAATGAACAAGGGCACTCTGTGCAATCTCACCATTTCTCTCAAATACAACTTAGCATAATCTTCCGCTAAACAAAAAGCCTTGACGGGAATGAAATAGGCCAACTTCGTCCTTCTGTCTACTATAACCCAAATCGAATCATATTGTCGTTAAGTTCATGGCAACCCTACAATAAAGTCCATATTCAAATCTTCCCACTTCCAAGTAGGAATGCTAATGTCTTGGATAAACCCCCCAGCTTCTGATGTTCAACCTTCACTTGTTGGCAATTTTGACACTTGGCCATGATTCTCAAAATAACCTTCTTCATCCCATTCCACCAATAAATCTCCCACAAATCACGGTACATCTTTGTGGCTCCCGAGTGAATGGAATACCAAGAACTATGGGCTTCTGACAAGATCTATTCCCTTAAGTCATCTACATTAGGAACACCAAACGTCCTTGATATCTAAGGATACCATCTCCCCTTTGGGAGAAAGCCTCAATAGGCTTTTCAAGTACCGCTTCTTTCAATTCTACCAAAGTCGGATCAAGACATAGCTTTGCTTTTACATGAACCACAAAAGATGATTTTGACCCTTTATGAACCATAACACCACCATTGGCGGATTTTACTAATCGAATACCTAACCAGGCCAATCTATGGACGTCTCGAGGTAACTCCTACCTATCATCATTAACAAATGCAATATTACTTATCGATAGTCTACTAAGAACATCCACCGCTATATTAGCCTTACCAGGGTAATAAAGAACACTCATATCATAATCTTTCAACAATTTGAGCCACTTCCTTTGGCGAAGATTTAGATCCTTTTAGGTAAACACATATTGTAAAATCTTATGATCAGTGAAAACATCAACATGAAACCATACAAATAATGCCTCCAAATCTTTAAGGCAAATACTACTGTCACTAGTTCAAGGTCGTGGGTGGGATAGTTCTTCTCATGATCCTTGAGTTGCCTTTAAGCATAGGCAATAACCTTACAATTTTACATAAGCAAAAATACCAATGAAACTCTAGAGGCGTCACAATATACCACAAAGCCATCAGTACTTTCCGCCAAAGTAAACACCGGGTAGATCATCTGGGAACACTTTTGAAAACTCATTCACAATAGGGACCGACTCAAGAATAGGGGTTTCATAATCCACATCCCACACCCTAACCAAATGGTAAATGGAACCCTTAGAAATCATCTTTGTAACTTTAAGATAGGAAACAAACTGACCCTTAGGTATAGAATTTCCCCCCTACCACTCTAGGATACACTCATTTGGAAATTGAAGCTTGACTACGTAGGTCCTACAATTAAAAGAAGCATAACATGAGTGCAACCAATAAATATCAAGAATAACATCAAAACCTAGCATATCAAGATCTACCAAGTCAACAAGAGTAACTCTATGGAATAAGGAAACATGACATCTTCTATAGACCCTCTTAGCCAAGATAGAATCACCAATAGGGGTAGAGACAGAAAAAGGTTCTAACAACACATCGGGGAACACATCAAACCTCATAGCCACATATGGTGTGAAAAAGGATAATGTAGAACCAGGATTAAGTGAAGCATACACATCTAATTGGAAAACTTTCAACATACCGGTAACCACATTGGGCAAACTCTCTTCATCACCTATAGCCTCGAGTGCACAAAATTTTTGTTTTTCAAAGGAGCATTTGCACCCGAACCACCTGGACCAGATGAAGTGTAAGGTTGAGCCCTACGACGATAGCTCCCTCATTCTTAGCAATTGAAGGATAATTTCATATCTTGTAATCCATATTACCAAACCCAAAGCAAGCATTGTAACCCGCCCGCTAGACACTTACCCTTATGATTCCTTCCATATTTAGCACAAGTAGGCATCAAGGACCTACTACCATCTCCTTAAGGTTTAGGGTTGGACAGTCTTTCATTGTTGGACCTTGGAGGAGCATTAGAATAACCTTTCTCAGAGAACATTTTCTGCGACCTTGAACAACCCCATCCACCGGACCTACAATATGAAAAGTTGCCATCATCCATTCTTGCCCTCTTTACTTCCCTAGATCTTTCCTTGAGCTTTTCCTCTTCGATCTTTTGGGCATGCACCATAAGACGAGAAATGTCTATGTCATGGACAAGCATAGTAGTGTGGCATTCTTTGACTACCATGTCGGGTGTCGGACACACCCAAAACAAACTTACTCATCTTAGCCGTAAGATCCACCACTATAGAAGGAGCATATTTTGAAAATTGAGTGAACCTCAAAGAAAATTCCCTCACACTCATATTTCCTTGCCGAAGGTTAATGAACTCAAGTACCTTAGCCTCTCTCATCTCAAGAGGGAAGAATCTATCAAGAAAAGCACTTTTGAACCTTTCCCATTCCATGGGACCTGCTCCTTCCACCCTTGCATCTTTCCATTGATTGAATCAAATTTGAGCAACCTCTTTGAGTTGATAAGTTTCCAATTTTTCCATCTCTACAGGAGTCACTCCCATAGTAGCATGTTTCTTACAGACCTTGTTAATAAACTCTTAAGGATCTTCCTCAACTATGGAGCCATAAAATTTCAGAGGGTTCACCCTTGTAAAGTCTTTCACCCTTGACGCTGTCATACCCATATTTGGGTTCATGGGAATACCACCTCTCTATTGGCTTGGTCCGTCATGGCTTGAGCCAACACTTGAAAGCTGATCTAAACTCCACATTTGTTACATTCTCAGTGAAAGGGTCAATCCAAGTTTGCGGAGGAGCTTGGGGAGGAACTTCTTGACCCACATCGTCTCCCGCATTCCTTCTAGCAACCCTTCTAGTATTCATATCCTAAAAACCATCAAGAAAGGATTAGGAGAAGGACCTTATAGAGTTAAATCTATGTCACGACTTAGAGTAATGAAGAAGGGAAGTTTCCTAAGCATCTAGTAACCTCTCATTCATAAATGTGAAGTGCTTCATACTTTTGAAAAAAACTATACATGACGTAGTTTGAGATATCCTAGAATCATTTTAAACCTTTTGCTTTGATTACTAAGTTTGTCATGACCCAGTGGTACCCCTTAGATCTAACAAGGCGTATAAGACCCTGTGAGGCCTCATACAAGCCACTTAGCATATCATAACATAATGTAATATAAATTATGTAAAAGTTTAAAGCATTTTCAATACAATTAAAGTCTTTATAAAACAAAGCAAAAGCCTATTACACTTGTCTAAAACCATCTAAAACATGAATATCTTTTGGACACAGTCCATACAATATTCCAAAACATGAAATAAAAGACATAAGGAAAGAGTGATCACATCCTCGAATTCTATGAGGACTCACATAACTTCAAGTCTCGCCCTACATGGATCCTAGCCACAGGGTTGATTGTCAAGTCGGACTCTACATTCGGATAATAAATGTAGGCAAGAGTATGTGTTAGTACAAACATTCATGTACTTAACATTATAGCTTGCATAAACAACATAAACATGAAGGTTAGTCAATAGAAATAATAATAATAATCAATGCACATAAATCATCATAATCAAAGAGGACTACTTCTCAAGCAACCTCAACTTATCCTTAGTCAATACTTGGGTTATCCGCCTCTAGTCATACTTACTTGATGGAAGGCATCTCAATCAACAATCCAAGCTATTCATTCATCATAACATAGTTCACATTGCTCATGCTTACTTTTAAAGACATGGGGATTCACCCTTTGCGTACTTACAAAGGCTAATGGGTATTCTCCTCTTGCCTTACTTACTTTAAGATCATGGGTACTCGCCTCCATGACAAACCTTATATGACACGGTTACTCGCCTCCACATCATTTCATAAAGATAATGGGTACTCGCCTCCATGTCAATTCATCATAATAGGAATGTGGGGAGTCATTTCTCTATCAATTCTAATGAGCATGGGAAATCACGTCATATCCTTCACTTATAGAGCTCAAGGGTAGTCACCTCTAGCTTAATCAATTACATAGTCTTTTAGTCCAGATTTATTTTGGGTGAGCAATCCTTTCAACCTAGAATCATTCATGTGAGAAAGTTTTTCACATTCATACATTCATACTTAAGCAATTCATGTGGGAAGTATCCCTTCCAAAACAATAACATCAATTACCAACAATTCATTTCATAAGCTTTACTCTCAAATCATTAACACGATGATCACTACATGTTCTTCAAAGCCCACTTTTTCTTAAGGAATGGAGACTTGACCATAGCTTCAATTATTTCTTCTTCTTCAAGCTTCTAGAGAGAGAATACTTGAGAGAAGTGTTTCGGGATTTATTTTGAGATTTTGAGAGAATGACTTGAATGAGTGTGTTTAGGGGTTAAAAATACTTATATAGGTATTCTTGGCTTAAATAAAACAACACCACTTATGTGGTCCTACTCTGACTTAATTTTGGGGGTTCTCCTACCACGTACCCACCTACGGTTCGTTGTCCTAACAATGGTCTATGGTTGGCCAGCGTTGGTTGACACCTGGAACATTCCAAAACTGCTATTTTCCCTCTTTTCGAATCTTGAGTCTTCCCTTATAATTTTAAATCAAAATTATGCTGGTTTTCTTTCTACCCTAGGCCATACATGAAGGTTTTAAACCCCAAATCACCAACTTTCAATTCATTCTCCTAAATTCCCTAAGAGTCACCAAAGTCATCCTCTCAAATTCTCTCAAGGCTAAGGAATAATAAGAAGATGTAGGGTTCCATTCATGTTTCCAATCCTCCATTATTCGTGGGCTTTTGGCATTAAGGTATGTGGGTTATTCACCCATTTAATCCTTTCCTCCTTGGGGTCTTCAAAGGATTTTAAATTCTACATTCAGTTTCAAGTGATTCAATTTGGGGCTTCAATTCAATCTCATGGTTTTATTCAATTGGGACTAATTATTGTTAATTTAGTCTTCTAATGCATGATTAAATGTTAATATATGTTTTTTAGTTAAAATTATGTTGATCCATGCCTAAATTATGATTTTTCAACTATGAAGTGAAGATGAACTCATGAAACTATTAACTATGAATATATGCATGTTTTTATGAAGTTAATATAAATGATTTAATGATAATTTTAAAGGAAAGTATCAATGCTATTGTGAAGGTTTTTATCACATGATATTATGATCATGATTGTGAGAGGTATTTCTAACATATGGATTCACATCGTTGGAAGGTTTTCTCATCTATGTTGAATTATGTCTAAGGAGCTATTCTATGTTTTGATTTTAAATGATGTAGATTAGTATTAATAATTTCCTTCCCTATGCTAAATTATTTTTTGACTTTTATCCATTATCTTGTAAGATGTATGCTATGTAGCTTTTTAGGGCCTCTCAGGGCCTTATACACCATGTTACGCATAGGTTGTAACTTGGGCCGTGACAGTCCTAAACCAGAAAAGCAAGCTGGACCGAAAGGAAATAAAATTGATGATATGCTAACAAGGATCTTTACAAGGTTTAAGGGTCCGACAAGGTATTCAAAGATTTTAAATATTACTTCTCCACTTTGACTCAAATGGATACTTTTCATTCCATACCTGTCAAGTAGCTGGAGACTCAAATGTGCCATATCTCTGGCAATCTAATTCTAAGGCAAAAAGCTAAAGTTACCTAGTGATACCATCCCCATCCCAAAAACTAATTGTTGGTGGGTAAGAATTGTGTCATGTCATAATTAAAAATAAGGTGCTTCTTGGGAGGCAACCCAAGTTTATTTTATTTCTTTAAATAATATTTGTTATGAGTGCAGAGTGAAATGAAGTTAAAAAGTTGGAAAGGATACATTAGGCGATGCAAGTAACTAGTCGGCTATGTGACAAATTCTTGGGAGGATATCTTCATGTTGCCTTTTGAGCCAAGATTTTGAATAATGGTATTGTCAACTTTAGCAAATAGGGATCTATTGACAATCCACCAAATTACACTAGGCGAATTGCATCATGTCCGCGAATTAAAATTCAAGTTTGGTATTTTCTTAGGAATCATATTCAAGCTTAAGCTCCATCAATGATTCATCAAACATATTCAATAACGTTATTTGCAGACCATCGAGATGGCCTGACATAAAAAGGCCAAGAGTCTTTTCAAGTTTTAAAAGGTAGCCTTTGATCTTTTTGTGTATTTATACTTCTGAAACTCTAAATCCTTTCTAAAATACTAGTGAGTCGTTATTGTGAGTCAATTTTATTGCTTGGAATGTGTATTTGCTCTAGATAATCGACCCCAAACCTTACCTCCCTCGTTGAGTATTGTGTGTGCTTCTCTAATGTTGGTTTATGAGATTATATTTGCTGCCTTTCTTTAATTTGATGCATTTTGAACTTATCTTTGTGGTGTGCTTTATGTAGACGCTTGAACTGTACCCGTGAACTAGGATAATTAATTTTGTGTCTAAACTTATTAATATTGATTGTGAAGGTTAAATGTTGGAATTTAATTGTTAAATTGACTTGGTTTTGGTTGAATCTGATATGGTTGAAGTCAAATTATCCAAGTGGAATCCTTTTGACTAGTATTTTTCCAATGATATATAGGGTGACTACTTTCAAAAATGAAAATCATCGATTTGACAATGCTTTGTTAGTTTTGGGGGTAGTTCGAGTATCCATGGATAGATTAGCATGTCGGTATCTTGTAAAAATTTTTGGGTACATGGAAGTGTTGCATTTTTGAAAAATAGGCATTGGGATGAAATTGCCTTTTTAGTGAACTTGTCATAGTTTCCCAAGGTGATTAGACCAATCTCTGAATAATCCCCCCTCATCTTCTGAGTTTCAATTTCTGTCTTGGGTTATGTCACATTCAATGAACTTGTCATAGTTCACAAAAACAAACTCGACAGATCACTGAGTTGGAATTGGCATCGCCCTTATTCTTTATCCCAATTTATTTTGGACATTCAGTTCTTAGCTCACTGAAACTAACTCAAAGGATCACCGAGTTTGAGTTGACACCACTTTTCATGCCTGGGTGAGATATCTTTTCATTCCTTCAACTTTAGCAAGCTCACGTAACCCATTATGAGAATTGCCTTCTCAGTCGACAAACCTTAGAATAAGATTTTATCGGTGATTATTTGTAAACTTTGTTGAACTAATTTTCACTTGACCTATGTTTTAAATTTTTGTGCCTTGCAAGATATGAAAAAATATAAGGGAAAGTGAGTGATATCTTGTGACTCTGAGCACGTGTCCACTCCTCCACCCCTTCCTAAAAGGAATAGGGTGATCACAATCAATGGGCCTTTCAAAAAATAACAGACAACTTGACGCACCTCTATGCGTGTGAGTAAACCACCTAAAAAGGTGGTGGCCAAGGATGAGTGGTAGATTTTCACTCATTTAAGGTCTATCTAGCTAAATAATTGGTGTTCTCATTGCCTAAACTTGTCCTTTTCTAATCAAATATCGATGATTTGCATTTATGAAGGCAATTGGACAAGGCATGGTCTAAATCTTGAATAAATGGCAAAAAAATGCATAAAAGAAGTGCAAAATGAACATTGGTGATCGTCTAGCATGAAGGGAAGATCGTCAACTGAGCATGACCTCACCCGAACAGACAGTGAATAAAACTTTTATCCTCCAAAGAAGAGCGACGAGCTGCAGAAGAAAAGGCGATGCGCCGAATTAGAATGGTACACTTGATACACATCACCCAAACTGACACTGTGCAAGGAAAATATTTAATGCACAATTAGTGAACTATGGTTCTATTCAGTAATTCAACAAATGAGAAAGGTTGACTCAATCCAGCTCACCAACTAATGTTCAAACACCTGAAGCCTAGAGGATTACAAGGAAAAATGAAGAGCAAAGGGCGATTCGGTGAGAGAGTTTGGCGAGCCCAACTCATCTCATCGAGTTGGTCGCAAATTTCATGAGAATATAAATAGACCAAAAGATATAATCTTGAGGGACTTTGGTTAGAGAGTTGAACTATGAGTTGAGGATAATGCTTTTAGAGAGAGCACTTTGCTTTTTACAACACTTTTTCTAGTCTTCTTGGGATTTCACAATTAAATCTTGAATTTGACAATTTGAATTTAATACAAAGTGGTTTTTCTCATAATTGTTTCATTTCTAGTTCCCCATGGATGCTTTCATGGAAAGTATACTCTCTTTACATTTTGTGATGGGTAGTTGAAACCCCATGATCTAGGGGTGCTCTAATGGGGTTGGGTGTTAATTTAATGTAGTGGGTATTGTGCTACGCTATGTTTGGTGGTTGTTCATGCATGAAATTGGTCTAATTATCATGGGGTTAACATAAGACTTAGGGATGCAAACTTAATTCCAACTTCCGATCTCTAGTTAATGCTTGAAAGAGATTGATTGGAGTGCGTAATTAGTTCAATACTAGTGATTTAGGTTTGATGTCCTTGACTTTCTTGAAAGAAACATAATGGGTCATATCTATTTCCTTTATTGTGAAAGAAAAAATTGAGTAAGGTAATGGGTTGTTTAATTTGGCATTAGATGAGATCGAAAGGAGATTCTAGGCATATATGCTTTGAGATCGAAATATTATTAGCGTCATTGAAGATTACTTAGTCTATTCATGTATGCACATCACTATAAAGCAACACAATTATTCATAAATGACATTGATATCCAATCCCTACACTCCTAGATTGCTTGTTAACTCTTGATTTCGTTCGATTTTTAGTTTAATTACGATAATTGATAATAAAAGCTTTATATTAAGTTGGTGGTACCATCCACTCAATTGTTGTTGCTATTACAAATGAGCTAATATATAATCCAAATCTCTCAATAAATAATTCTCCATGATATACCATTCCATTTGGGATTCGACCCCAACTTTTTTTTTGCCTTTTTTTATGGACTACGATTGCTGAATCTTTTAATTGGTTTTGGAGGGTGATTTTAGTGTTATAGTCCAAATAGGGGAATGGACATCCAATCCAATTTTCCACAAAGCCCACAATCACATGCCTCTAGAGATCTACCAATCATAGCTCCAAAAGCCCTCAATAGGGTCAAAAAAGCAAGAGAATGGACCATTATTGAGGCGAGACACTATTCTATGGATGGAGTGATAAGAGACTACCTGTACATATGGGACACCATTAAGTTCCATGAGTTTTAGAGATTCAAAAAACCTCAACCCTCCTTATGTCTCAGTTGAATATTTGAGAGATGATAAATCTAGGAGAAAACCTCCACCACCTTACACCACCATGATTGTGGATCCCACTACCTTGGAGGCTGACACTACTTGATCAGCTCTTTTTATGGAACATTCGAGTACAACTCCACCTTGTTTTTGCCATCTACTTCTTCTACACCTTCCTTGTGAGTGCACCTATACTTTGATCCTTACCTCTCATGACCCAAACATTGATATATCATATGGGAAACTATGCCCGTTGTGCGGATGCTAGGGCATCTAAGATAGAATGTAAGGCGTCCAAGATTATTTAAATTTAGATAGAGGCTATGATGTGCCCGATTAGGGCTGAGGTTGTGTTGCATAGTATCACTATAGCGTCATATTATGTAATGCCCTTGAAACTAGTAGGCTAAACCAGAGTTTGACGTGAGGGCTAGAGTCGTGAATTTAGCTTCCCGTACTTAGAATTAAGGGTTTCGAGCAAGAACGTCAAGGTATGAATCCCTAATGTCCAACCAAGGGTCCTTGAGGAGGACCCTATCAAACTTCCCAAGAAAGCCACCTAAGGTAGTGCACCTACAAAGGGACTCACGCCCTGTAGGGGGTTCCACACCACGTGGACGGCTTCGTGGGTCAGGGCCCCAAAGACCTTTCCTCAGACCACCATCTAGGATTGACCAGCATGCCCCGTGGGTCCACTCATGGCCCGTGGGCGTGGCCTCATGGGTGAGGCAGAATGTTGTCTTTAGGCGGTTAAGTGATGCCTTAGTGGAACTTTTCGAAATTAAATAAGGGTTAAGTGGTGTCATTTTAACCCTACTTAGACCACCTATATAAAGACTTTAGACTCTTAATTTAGTGATTCCAAATCATTATTTCTAAATCCCTAAAGAAACCCGATTCTCTCAAAGAAATTTTCTCTCTAAGAAGAAGAAGAAGAAGAAGAGAATCAAGCTAGGTCAAGTCAAGACTCCATTTTTGCAAGCTTTGTAAGGCTTTATAGTCAAGGTATGATAGCTTAATCATCCATGGATGGTTCCATCCATTGAGTCCCCTAGATATTCCATAATTGTGAAGATGAAATCCCCAGTACAAGTTACGGTTCCTTGTAATATTGTCGGTTATGTTTATAATTAATCCAATTGACTGGATATTGATTGTTTATGATTGAATTAGTAGTGAATCCAATTATTATGATGAAATTACATGTTTTCAATCCCTAACCAAAGTCTAATTGATTAAATTGAAGTAATGTTGATTTATGCATTGTGAAGGGAAATTGAGGATTCATAGATGTCCTTCTAGAATTTGTGATATGTTTAGTAATTGTTGGAGAATAAAAGAATGTATACATGATTTGAATTATAATAATGTATATGTGATGGATCGTGAGTAGTAAATTTTGAGATTGAACCTTTATGATGATATATGATTAGAATGATATAAGAATGAAGCATGTGATCAGAATGTCTTGTAATCTAGGAATGTATGATGATCGTAAGAAGTAAAGCTTTGAGAGTAAGGCTTGTAGTTATGAATGTAGATTGCTAGGGCTTTGAGAGTAAAGCTTATATGTTGAATTATGCGTGTAATGGCTTGGAGAGTGAAGCCTATATGAGAATGGTAGACTAGTAGATATCATTGTTGTGGAAGGACTTCACCAGCTTCATCTACCTTATGTATGTTTGAATGCATAAAGTGACAGAATCACTTGAAACATGGATTGGTTGTTAAGGACATCCCTCAATGAGTCATGAGTTAAGTAAGGCTTAATAACTAGACTAAGGGGTGTATGCTTGGCCCGAATGGATATTGACAATGAGATGGAGGCTCACACATAGTTGGTTCCGGGCTTCCAAAATAAAGGAGGCTCACACCTAGTTGAGTCCAGGCTTCTAAAGTAAGGGGGAACTCTCACATAGTAGTGTCCGATTTTTCCCAAAGTAGGTCTCATGAGATGGAAGCCTTCACATAGAGAAGTTTGGGTTTCTAGTAGGAATCTCCGTGTCAAATGAACTAAGACATTCTTAAAGAAGTGTCTCCTAGTGTTCAAAAGAATTATTAAACTAAGACATACTGGAAAAGGTATCTCATAGTGTTCAAGTTAATAATGAACTTAGACACTCTTGAAGAAGTATCTCATAGTGTTCAAGATAATAACGAACTTAGACATGCTTGAAGAAGTATCTCATAGTGTTTAAGATAGTAATGAACTTAGACATGCTTCATGAAGGATAGCATAGTGTTCAAGATTATACTGATCTTCAACATGCTTAATGAAGTATCTCATAGTGTTCAAGTTAATATTGAACTTCTACATGCTCGAAGAACTATCTCATAGTGTTCAAAGAGAAACATGAACTTAGACATGCTTAATGAAGTATCTCATAGTGTTAACGTTAATAATGAACTTAGAATTGCTTGAAGAATTATCTCATAGTGTTCAAAGAGAATCATGAACTTAGACATGCTTAATGAAGTATCTCATAATGTTCAAGATAATCAGGAACTTAGACATGCTTAATGAAGCATCTCATAAAGTTCGTGATAATGATGAACTTAAACATGCTTAATGAAGTATCTCATAGTGTTCAAGTTAATAATGTACTTATACATGCTTGAAAAAGTAACTTATAGTTTTCAAAGAGAATCATGAACTTAGACATGCTTAATGAAGTATCTCATAGTGTTCAAGTTAATAATGAACTTAGACATTCTTTAAAAACTATCTCATAGTTATCAAAGATAATCATGAACTTAGACATGATTAATGAAGTAACTCTTAGTATTAAAGATAATATTGAACTTAGATATGTTTAATGAATTATCTCATAGTGTTCAAGAGTAAGGAAGAGGAACTAAGATGTGCTTGATGAAGTATCTCCTAATGTTCCAAAGTTTTAAAAGAGGGACTAGTCCCCAGCCAAGAAGTATGATTATGATGACCTAAAGTGGTACTTAGAATGGGTGGGATGATGGGGTCTTATCCATACATTACACAAGTATGACTTGAGGTTATTTATGAAGTGTTTCTCTTATAGGATGTATGTTGAGATTGGATTGTGGTACAGTTTCCTTCCATGATGTGTTTGACTAAAGGTGAAGATTCCATAAACTATGAGAAATAAGCTAAGTATGAGATTAAATATGGTAAGTATGTATGATGGCCTAAGGTGGTACTTAGAATGGGCGAGATTATGGGTTTTTCTCAATGTATTGGACGAGTATGACTTCAAGTTACTTATGAGGTGTTCCTCTTATAATATGAATAACTAAGTGTTGTCTAATCCTTATATTATTCCTATGCTGGATATTATGCCTATGACTATGTTATTGTCTCTTATGCTTATTGTTTATGTTTCATAAAGTATCTCTTATGATTATGGCATATGACTTATGTTGTCTAACTTTTATGTTATGCTCTTATGATGTAATGCTAGCTATTATATTTTGTACATTTTGTACTAACGCATACTCTTGCCTACATTATTCTCAAATGTAGGGTCCAGCGATCTTGAGTTCTATTCCCGTGGCTAGGTTCTTAGTAGAAGTAAGGAGTTGAAGACTTGGTGAGTCATGATAGCATCGAGGATGTGATCACCTTTCCATTATGTCTTTTATTTTCATGTTAGAACTACTGTATGGGCAGTCTCCCAAGAGTTATTCAAGTTGTTTTAGATGGTTTGGGACAAAGTGTAATGGACTTCCGCTTTGCTTTTATAAAGATTTCGATTGTATGGAAAATGTTTTAAATTTCAGCACTTTTCTATTATATGATGTTATGATATGCTAAGTGGCTTACATAAAATCCTTCGAGGTTCTATGTGACATGCTACATCTTGGGTGTACCCTTGGGTCGCAAAAAACTTGGTAATCAGAGCACGAGGTTTAAAATAGTCTTTAGGATATGACTACTCAAAGGGCTCAAGCCACATGGAATGAGGGAGAAAATGTTGGTTGTGATGCCAATTATCGTAATGTGACTAGATAGGACTTGATATGCTAGATTTGGATGACATCCTTGGCATTGATTGGTTGCATTATGGTTATGTTATTTGATGGTAGAACCCGACTTCGTCATGATGAGTTTTGGGTTATGTTGATAGATTTGATTAATAGGGTGTCTGAGTAATGCCTAGATTTGTTGGGTGAGTAGACTTGCCTAAATAGTAGTAGTGTAATTCACCTTTGGTTAGGAATCCTCTTGTGTGAAGGATGTGAAACTTTAGAGATAATGTGTTCCGACCTTAGAATTGAAAGTAATGGTGCTGAGAAAGTCCGCCTAGGCTTACTACCAAGGGGGAGATGGTGTGCTTAGGTAGAAAGGTCGTTGAGTGCTCTTGATTTCATGATATGGGTTGGATTAAAATTCTCACATTGAGAGGTGTACTGAGTTTGGGAAGTTTAGCCCCAATTTTGTAGGCTCCTATGAGATATTGAGTGGAGTTAGTAAGGTTACTTGTGAACTATAGTTGCTTAATAAGTGACATCGGTGTATCCGATTTTCCATGTCTCTTGGTTATAGAAGGGTGTTGGAGATCTGTCATTCATAAATTCCTTAAGAAGAATTGGGAGTTAATAAGAATTTCTCTAATATAGAAATATCGATTGGGATCTTAGACCGGCAAGTTAAGAAATAGAAGAACAAGGAAGTTGTTCCTATGGAAATGTTGAAGGGTGATCTTTTAGTAAGGGTTTTAGTTGAGGGTGTTACTTGGGAGGCCATGAGCCAATAAGAAGTCCCGATATCCTAACCATTTTTCCTTGTATTCCTCCTTTGGCAATCAGATGATGAGTTCCTCATGATTTTTCTTTTATAAGAAGACACGTGTGTTTTAGATGTTTCCATGATTTTCCTTATGTTATGCATATTCATGAAAACTTTTGCTTTGAAAGAAAATAAAGTTGCATGATTACTTTTACTCATAATGATGTGCATTGAGTAGAATTTCCTATATACTTCATGAGATGAATTGATGAACATATCCTAACTTGGAGTTGAGATATTCCTCCTTGGATGCATGTTATAAGTATAAAATGCACATAGGCTCCATGAGATGACTTGTTGAACATGCTTTAGTTCTGATTTTTGAAAATATGCTGCATATAGACTCCACAAAGTTGTGTTGAGCATTCTTTTATTTGGAGCAGGTAGTTTCTTCTATGAATTTGAGAAATTTTGAAATTCCATGCATTTATGGTTGTTAGATGTAGTTCTTACTTCCTTGTTGTGCTTTGAGTATGTTTAATATGAAGTTGATGTTACCTCCTTTGAATTATGCATTATTTTGATCTGTTGCATTCATGATGGTATGCTAGTCTAGAGTCATGACCTTACAAAGTGCCTAGAACATCGTTCAAGCACGAATGTTCCCAAGGGGGAGATATTGCACACCAAAATTTAGTAGGCTAAACTAGAGCTTGACATGAAGGTTAGAGTCATGAATTTAGCATCCCGTACTTAGAATGAAGGATTTCATGCTAGAAGGTCAAGGTACAACTCCCCAAGGACCAACCAAGGCCCTAGCAAACTGCCCAAGGAAGTGCACACACGAAAGGACCCACGCCCCATGGATGGCTTCGTGAGTCAGGGCCCCAAAGAAAATGCCTCAAACCACCACCCACGATTGACTAGCATGCCCCGAGGGTCCACTCACGGCCCGTGGGTGTGGTCTCGTGGGTGAGGCAGAATGTTGACATTAGGCGGTTAAGGGATGGCTTAGTGGAACTCTTCGAAATTAATTAGGGGTTAAGTTGTGTCATTTTAACCTTAATTTGACAAACTATATAAAGACTCTAGACCCTTAAGTAAGTGGTTCCAAATCATATTTCTAAACCCCCAAAAGAAACCCAATTCCCTCGAAGAAATTCTCTCCAAGAGAATCAAGCTTGGTCGAGTCAAGACTCAATTGTTGCAAGCTTTGTAAGGATTTATAATCAAGGTATGATAGCTTATTCGTCCATGGATTTTTCCATCTATGGAGTCCCTTAGCTATTCCAAAATTGTGAAGATGAAATCCCCAATTCAAGTTAGGGTTCCTTCCAATATTGTGGGTTATGTTGATTATGAATCAAAATGAGTGGATATTAATTCTTTATGATTGAATTAGAAGTGAATCATATTATTATAATGAAATTACATATTTTTTCTATGCCTAACCCTAGTCTAATTAATGAAATTGAAGTAATGTGGGTTTATGTCCTGTGAAGAGAAATTGAGGATTCATAGATGATCTTCTAAAATTAGTGATATGCATAATAATTCTTTAAGAATAAAAGCATGTAGACATGAATTAAATTAGGATAATGTAAATGTGATGGATAATGAGTAGTAAAGCTTGAGATTGAACCTTTATGATGATATATGATTAGAATCACTTAAGAATGAAGCATGTGATTAGAATGCCTTGTAATTTAGGTATGTATGATGATTGTATGAAGTAAAGATTTGATAGTAAAGCTTGTAATCATGAATGTAGATTTCTAGGGATTTGAGAGTAAAGAAAATATGTTGAATTATGCTAGTAATGGCTTTCAGAGTTAAGCCTATATGAGAATGGTAGACTAGTATAAATCATTGTTGTGGAAGGACTTTACCTACCTCATCTACCTTATAAATGTTTGAATGCACAAACTGATAGCATCACTTAGAACATAGATTGGTTGTCAAGGACATCCCTCCATGAGTCATGACTTGAGTAAGGCTTAATAACTAGTCTAAGGGGTGTATGCTTGGCCTGAACGGATATTGACAATGAGATAAATGCTCACACATAGTTTGGTCCGGGCTTCCAAAATAAAGTGGGCTCATACCTAGTTGAGTATGGGCTTCTAATGTAAGAGGAAACTCTCACATAGTAGACTCCGAGTTTTCCCAAAGTAGGACGCAGAGATGGAATCCTTCACATAGAAAAGTTTGGGTTTCTAGTAGCAATCTCCGTATCCAATGAACTATGACATTCTTTAAGAAGTATCTGATAGTGTTCAAGATAGTAATGAACTTAGACATGCTAAATGAAGTAGCAGATAGTGTCCAAGTTAATAATGAACATTGACATTCTTGAAGAAGTATCTTATAGTGTTCAAAGGGAATCATGAACTTAAATATGCTTAATGAAGTATCTCATAGTGTTCAAGTCAATAATGAACTTAGACATGTTTGAAGAAGTATCTCATATTGTTCAAATAAAATCATGAAATTAGATATACTTGAAGAAGAATCTCATAGTGTTCAAAGAAAATCATGAACTTAGATATACTTGAAGAAGAATCTCACAGTGTTCAAGATAACAATGAACTTTGACATACTTAATGAATTATCTCATAATTTTCAATATAATAATGAACTTAGAAATGCTTATTGAAGTATCTCACAGTGTTCAAGTTAATAATGAACTTAGACATGCTTGAAGAAGTAACTCATAGTGTTCAAAGAGAATCATGAACTTAGGCATGCTTTATGAAGTATCTCATAGTGTCCACGTTAATAATGGACTTAGACATGCTTAAAGAAGTATCTCATAGTGTTTAATGAGAATCATGAACTTAGACATGCTTAATGAAGTATCCCGTAGTGTTAAAGATAATAATGAACTTAGATATGTTTAATGAAGTATCTCATAGTGTTCTGGAGTAAGGAAGATGATTTAAGATGTGCTTGAAGAAGTATCTCCTAGTGTTCCAATGTTTTAAAAGAGGGACTAGTCCCCAACCAAGAAGTATGATGATGATGACATAAAGTAGTACTTAGCATGGGTGGGATTATGGGGTCATATCCATGCATTGCAAAAGTATGACTGGAGGTTATTTATGAAGTGTTTCTCTTATATGATGTATATTGACATTGGGTTGTGTTATAGTTGCCTTCCATGATGTGTTTGACTAAAGGTGAAGATTCCCTTTTCTATGAGAAATAAGTTAAGTATGAGATCAAAGATTGTATGTATGTATGATTCCCTAAGGTGGTACTTAGTATGGGTGAGATTATGGGGTCTTATCCATTCATTGAACAAGTATGACTTCAAGCTACTTATGAGGTGTTCTTCATATGATATGTAGGACTAACGGTTAACTAATGCTTATATTGTGCCTATGTTGGAGATTATGCCTATGACTATGTTGTTGTCTTTTATGCTTATAGTTTATGTTTCATGAAGTATCTCTTATGATTATGGCATATGAATTATGTTGACTAACCCTTATGTTATGCTCTTATGATGTTATGCTAGCTACCATATTTAGCAGATTTTGTACTAACGCATACTCCTTCCTACATTCTTATCAAATGTAGGGTCTAACGATCTTGAGTTCCATTCTCGTGGCTAGGTTCTTAGTAGAAGCAAGGAGTTGAAGACTTGCTGAGTCCTCATAGATTCGAGGATGTGATCACCTTTCCTTTATGAGTTTTATTTTTATGTTAGAACTATTGTATGGGTTGTGTCCCAAGATTTATTTAAGTTGTTTTAGATGGTTTGGGACAAAGTTTAATAGACTTCCGATTTTCCTTTATAAAGACTTTGATTGAATGGAAAATATTTTAAATTTCTGCAATTTTCTATTATCTTATGTTATGATATGCTAAGTGGCTTACATGAAATCCTTTAGGGTTCTATGTGCCATGTTACATCTTGGATGTACTGCTGGGTCATGACATATTGGGAGATGTTGGACAACCTCATTACTAGAGTAGAAGAGAGAGAGAGCGATGTAAAGGCTTCTCTACTATGTTGAGTGAGTTAAGGGGTGATATAGATACCCTTAGGGCTAATATAGACCAGCAGAGGTCCATAAATATCTCCATGTTTTGGGGTGAGGTTCCCTTGTATGAGATACTCGAGGTTGTGCCTCCAACTAATAATATAATGAATACACCAAGTGAGGTAGTTGAGCTGCCAAATAATATTAATGATGATGCTGAGGATTAGCCAGCTGAGGAGACGAATAGGGATGAGTTCTTGGGAGCCGATAAGAAGGTCATAGTTGAGATATCAATATAGCTACATAAGATAGAGCAGTTGATAGTGCATTCGACAATAGAGAGATCTCTTCTGACTAGACTTCCGCAATTGTCACTAGTAGGGTTTGTTCTTCAAATTCCACTATTCCTCCCACTGATGTGCAGGACAATGATGCCCCCACTTGATGCTACTGTGTGGCCTATTGTATCAATTTTTTGGGAATTGATGCCGGTGATGATGCCATTACCTTCGATTCTCTTGGTCAGAGTTCTTCAAAGGCATAGCATGTCTTGGGACCTTTCACCCATTCTCCTCCAGTACAAAATTTTGATATCATTGAGGACATTGCAATGATTTTTTTGGTACGGTGAGGGAACATGTGCCTATATTGCTCCTTTTGGATTGTATTTCTTTATTGATTAAGTTTATATTGAGATATTATAGTATTTTGTTTTCTTTATGATAATTTGGTTTTGGTCTCATTTTATCTCTCTATATATTACTCCTTGATTTTTGGGTTGTGTAATGATTAAGTATGCTTTTATTTTTATTTTTTATATTCGTAGATCGATTATGTTCAATATCGATGTCTTGGATAGTACGCATGCTGAAAGATGTGTCTTGTTTTGATGTGGCAAGAAGGCATTACTGTGTTTTTACTTTTTGATGATCTTTTGGATTCTTGTGTTGATTAGTTGCGTATTGATGTTAGCCTTTCCATGAAAATCACACATAAGTTTCTTGATTTTGTAGAGCTATGCTAAATGATTATTTTTGAATTCCATTTATGGTGAGGTCCTACTTGAAAGCATGCTTGTTTAGTCCTAGAATTTTCCTTGGTAGTCTAAATGTCTGATCTTGGTGAATGTAAGAAATGATCTTTGGCATAAATTTTGAGTGGAAACCTAGATGTTCATACCTTTTGTAACTACTTTGTGAGGGTGTGCAACAAAATTTGCACCATTCGAGCGTAAACCATTTGTTGTCAACCTTGTTGAAACCTCTTGAACCAAATCTATCCCTAATTTCTTATAACACTCGACTACACACTTCTTTCGATGCGAAGTGTAGGTGGTCCCTAACAAGTATAAACCCAAGTAAGAGTTGGGACCGATCCCTTAGGAAGTGATAAGATAAAAAATTCAACTATGAAGTAAAAACGTGTTCTAATAGTTATAAGTAAAGATTTTGCACAATAAAATTAAATAACGAAGTTTCAATGATCAATATCAAATGGGGGGATTTAGTAACCAATTTATAATAATGAACAACTAATATGGGAATTAAACAATTATAGATAAGAACTTAGGAATGTGATCAATCAAATGTTAATTCCACTTAATGCGTAATTACTAATTGCTTCAAGTTCTCACTGGGTAAGATAGGGTTTGAATACAATAGTCATCTCTCAATGAACTATTAAGTTTCGAGTGAGTTGTCTTGAACCTCAACAAGTGTAACACTATCAGACAACCCAATTCCTTAATTAACCCAATTTCTCAAGATGGTTTTGTAAAGATATGAATCAATACAACTATTAATCATTCACTCTACTCTGATACCACTTTCTAAAGCAAGCATAGAGAGCTATGCTATAATCGAATTTGCAACTTCAGTTCATCAATTAAAGCATGAACAAATAATTTAACCCATTTCAAAACAACGTTAAATTCAGTAATTAATGACACCCATTAGCTAATTAATGTATTTGACTACATGATCACACCCCTAAGATAGGGGTTTTAGCCAAACATAGTGCAAAGCTAAAGATAGTTACCTACAAGATTATTCATCTGAATTGTTAACAATCTACAAAACCTAATGAAAAAATTAAAGCTACAATCCTATAAACTGAAATACAATATCCAAATTTTCTCCAAAATTGTTCAACAATGTGAAAAGATAAAACTCTCAAAGACTCAGGACTATACTGTGTGGGTACTCCCTTTTCTTCTTACAAAAAATGAATTTATATGTTCCCAAAAACTCATCACGGAGACCACTCGGCGAAGTTAGTCGGGATCGCCGATCCACTAAGTGATCCGCCAAGTTTCTCTTCTTCTCGCCTTTCGTCTTGACTCCTACGTCCAATTTTTCTAGAACTTTTGGCGAGCTGGATCATTGTCGCTGATCCATTCGATGATTCACCGAATCAACATTTGTTCGCCAAGTTGGTTTGGTACGTGGGAAACTTTGTAGGAACTTTAGGCGAGCTGGAGGCTCACTCGGTAAGTCACTGAGTGACTTTTGCGAGCTCCAACTTTTTTTTTTCAGATTTTCCAACTTCTTCGCTCCTTTTTACATCATAATGTCCTTGCCTCATTCTTAAGCCTTCATCGCTGCGTATCAAGATACTAACATCAGTTATGATCTTAAAATAAGCATTGAGGACACTAAATCATTGAATAATAAACCCTAAATAACTCTCATAAAATTTGGCCAATCGGTCATGCACCACTTTAGAATGCAGTTACATGTGCCTCTACTTTATCAACCCTCCATCAGTTGCTGGTGTGTGAGTAGGGATCCTTCACCTCATAGATTCCTTTCTCTCAAACTTAGAGGAGGTTAGATGAGTGTAATCGATGCCCATGTTGTCTGATGAACTCAAACTTGAGTTGGAACTTGCTACCACCAACTTCCTCCTTTACCCTTCACATTCTCCTGAGTAGGTTTAGACCGAGCAACACGAGAAAGTGTAACCTTCGTTGTAATTACGTCCCCATTTGCCTTCATTCAGGGTGTTGGACCTCTTAGCGAAAGATTTAGTCTAGACATATCTATAGAAAACACAAATAAAATGCATGAAGGGTTAGTGAAATATCATTTTCAAACATTTGAAGGAAAACTCACTAAACTACTCGATGAGTCACCGACACCATTCGGCGAGCAATAGAGGGCTCACCAAAATTTATACAACAAAACAACAAACATTTCAGCATAAAAGGGAGAGACAAAAGATCATTCAGTGAGTCGCCAAGTTCACTTGGCTATAAGAAGTTGCATCACCGAATGTTACAGAAATAAACAGCCAAAAAGGAAAGTCAGAATGGTGAGTCTAAAACCATTTGGTGAGTCAATCGCCAAAATTTACAAAGTGATTCCCCAATATTTCAAGTCAAAAAGGCGATAAGGGAGGTTAATTGGTGAACCATCGAGTCACTCGGTGAGCTCGACTCAACTTGTTAAATGGCCCAACGTGCCAGATTTCCAAACCAAAGTCAAATTTTCACCAAACAGCCTATGACGGCAAATCTTGAGTACAATTCTACGTAATTCATGCCTACATACAATGATTATCTATGTTGGGGGTACTCAGGCTTCCCTTCAATTGTTCTAAATTTAACCAAATAACGATATTTCCCTTAAGAATGATGTCACCCAATCCATCATTAGGCAAATTCGAGTTGTTTGGTAGAATTTGGGTTACTCAGACTTCACCCACACAAAACCCAACATGCAAACCCACACATCACACAATTTAAACGCCAAACTTAACTAATTTCAGCTAAACAAGTTATCTGGCATGATTTATTTCAAATTAAATTTTAATGAGCGAATAAGCCCACAATCAAGGAAAATAACAGATTTACAAACTACTCACACACATGCTCATAACAAATTATGAAATTTGAAAAAACTTTGGACAACTAACCTCAATTGTAGACACGTGACACTAAGGCAACGAGAAAAAAATGGGCAATACTTTAGATTTCGACCACACGAGAACACTCACAAATATCGAAGTTAAAAACTATGATCTAAAATTTGATTCTAAGAGTGCAAGAGTAGAAAAGTTCAAAAAAAGAAGAGGATTAGAATTTCAAATGGTTGAAAGGCCGTAGACCCTTCAATTTGCGGCTTGATCAGTGAGTCGTCGATCCACTCGGTGATTCGCTGAGTGGACTTTAGTCCACCAAATTTAAAAGGACACAACCCCTCCCATTAAACTGCGAGCAATATCGGGCTCACCGAGCCACTCAAAAAATCAACGAGTTTTCCCCCAAAATTTCAAATTTCAACCTACACATCCAACAAACGTTATTCAAATGACAAAAATTAAGCCTTGGGGTAGCCTCCTAAGAAGTTCCTTATTAAACATCATTGCATGATACGGCCATGTGATCATGCCTCATTCTTCGGGTTGACTCAAGTATCACTAGGAAGACCCCCTTTAGGTCTTGCATTTAGGTGAGCTGAGATTTGTCCCATTTGAGTCTAAAGTTGCTTTATGGACACCAAGTGAGAAGTCATTGTTTGAGTTAGAAAATATATATCATCTTTCATCTTCTTGAGTACCTTGTTCGATCATTCTACCTTGTTCAAGATACAGGCAAGCATATCCTTAGTACGAAAGCTTTCAGGATTAGCCCTTGATTTCTTCGGCTTTGAACATTCATGTGGAGGCACCTAGAAATCTTTTTTACCATCTCTACGGCTCTAACTTGCACCACGGTCACGCCTTTCTCAATTTTGATCTCTCCGACCATCATCTCGATCTCTATTCCAACCTTGATTTCCACTCCGCCTTGGATAGCTCAAATGAGAAACATCCGCTTGGTGTGACAAGAACTTTACCTCTTCATTGAACATGGCCTCAAATTGTGCGTCATTACGATTCACACAATTATTAGAACCAACCACATTTAGTGCCTTTTAACCACCTCCCATGACATGTTTCGTCAATAGGTCCATTTGGGTCTTTTTTTGTTTTTTTTGCCATCGTTTCATCTTGTTCTTGGTTATTTTTATGTTGTTCCTTTTTCAACCAAAGATTCAAAGGTGACATATGATCTTTCCTTATGTACCATACATGATTTATTTTAGTCATCTGATCAAGTAGGGTCGGCTCTATGTCAAAAAGTTGTCTCATAATTCCAACAAAAATGAGTTGGTCAACGAAACCTTTGTTGACCGTGTCAAGACATCGATAAAAATATTACAATAGCACATTTCCCGAAAACCCATGAATCATACATTGGAGACCCAACTTTTGGAACTTCAACAATGTTTCATGGATGGGCTCACCATCAATGAACTTGAAGTTCTGGATATTATCCCTCAACTTAACCATCTTCGATGGAGGGAAAAACTTTTCATTAAATACTTCTCTTACCTCCTCCCAAGAAGTGATAGATTCTCTTGGTAGTTCAGTGAACAACTTCGTTGTTTTCCCCCATTAGAGAGAAGGGAAACAAACGAAGTCGGACTGACTCTTGAGTTATGTTGTTGAAGGAGAATGGTCCACACACGTATAGAAAATTTCTAATGTGGTCATGAGGGTCCTTATGAGAAAGTCCCCTAAAGAGACATTTCATTTGCAACAGCTGCAACATCGTGCTGGTCACATGAAACACCACATTGCCCATAGTTATAGGCAATCGAATCACACCTGTACTTCCTAGATGATCCTTATTGATATCATGCAAGTTTCTGATGCCACATTGTTTCCAAGTTTACTTCCATTGCCCCCATTCAAATAATTTATTCACATCCTTTTGATCAATCAACAATAGTATGAATAAGAAAATTCTACTACAAAAATATTATTTAACAAAAAGGCCTCAATAATACAATTCTAAACACTACTCCCCGACAGCGACACCAATTTTAATAACAGTCAACTACACTTCTTCCGATTCTAAGTGTGGGCGGTCGGTAACAAGTATAAACCCAACTAAGAGTTGGGTCGATCCCACAGAGAGTGATATGGTAAAGTATTCAACTATGGAATAAAATTGTGTCCTAATCGTTTGTAGAAGTAAAGATTTCACAACATAAAATTAAATCACAAAGTTTGAGTGATCAATATCAAATGGGGAGAATTTGGTAACCAATTTATAATAAGTCACAACTAGAACATGAATTAAACAATTAGAGATTGGATCATAGGAATGTGATCAATCGAATGTTAATTTTGGTTAATGGGTAATTACTAATTGCTTCAAGTTGTTGTATCTCAATAGGTAGGATAGGTTTTGAATACAACAACCATTTCTCGATCAACTATCATGTTTCAAGTGAGTTCTCTCAAACATCAACAAGCATAACACTACCAAACAACCAATTTCTTAATCAGCCCACTTTCTCAAGCTGGGTTTGTAATGACACGAATCAAGACCACTATCAATCATTCACTCTACTCTAACACATCTTTCTCAAGTAAGCATACATATTTAAGCGATAACTAAATCGGTAACTTCAACTCATCAATTAAAACACGACCAAATAATTGAACCCATTTCAATACAACATTAAAATTTAGTAATTAATAATACTCATTAGCTAATTAATGCATTCGACTATATGATCACACCCCTAAGTTAGGGGGTTTCTACAAAACATTGTGAAAAGTAAGAAATCATTAACCAACAAGATTATCCATCTAAATTGTTAACAATCTGCAATATTCAATGTCAAAATTTAAGCTAGAATCCAAAAAATTCAAATATAAGTTCCAATCTTCTCCAAAATTGTTTAGCAATAAGATGTTAAAACTATCAAAGACTCGGGACTACACTATGTTGGAACTCCCTTTACATCGTTCAAAAATGAATTCATACGTTCCAAAAAATTCAGCACGGAGACCACTCAGCGAAGTTAGTCGGGATAGCCGATCCACTCGGTGATCCGCTGAGTTGCTCTTCTTCTTGCCTTTTGGCTTGTCTCCTACATCCAGTTGTTCTATAATATTTGGCAATTTGGATCATGGATGCTGATCTATTTCATGTGTCACTGAATCATCATTTGTTCTCCAAGTCAGTTTTGTACATGGGCAACTTCGCTAGAACTTTAGGCGAGTTGGAGTCTCACTTGGTGAGTCGCCGAGTGGGTTTTGCGAGATCCGGCTTTTTTTTCCTTCAGCTTTTCCAACTTTTAACTCTTTTTCTCATCATAATGTCCTTGCCTCACTTTTAAGCCTTCATTGTTGCATATCAACATATTAAAATCAGTTATAAGCACAAAATAAACATTGAGGACACCAAATCATTGAATAATAAGCCCAAATGAGTTGAAATTCCTGGCTCATCAATTTCTCACCCATAAATTCTTTTCTAACCATTGGGTTAAGAAGTCAACTTAGTCCAAATTCCTAAATTGGGGTGTGGAAGAAAGGAGAAGAGAAAGAAAAGTGAAGGTGTGGAAAGAAAAGTGAGACTCATACTTGAAGTTTGTTGTAAAAAGAAGGAACCCCTCCTAATAAAAAAATGTGTTTGAAAAAAAGCTTGAAAGTTAAATGAAAAAGAAGGTTGTGATGAAATAAATGGTGTTTCCAATAAATTGAGTGAAAAAATTAGGTTAGAATCTCCAAGTGCAAAAGAATGAAAAGAACTTGAGAAGAGGTGAAGATGAGTACACCAACGTTATAAAAAGGTGAAGTCACTGAGAAAAATTTACCATTACTCTCAACCCCATTACAAGCCTTAATGACCCTCGAGATCTTGCTTAAACTAGGTTGTATGATGATTGGAAAATATTATCAAACGTATGGGATGAGGCTTTCATCTCTTTCTCTTTTGTAGAGTTATAGTTGTAGTGATTCCTATCTTCTTTATTGATGTGCTTTGTTAGAGCATAGAATCTTTTTTTATGTGAAGGAACTTAAATGCTTTTGTTGAAGCATGGTTCTGCATTATTAGACAACATAAGTGAGTCTGAGCTTGTATTGATACCAGCTAGTCATCATTTAAATATTCTTGAGCATGAATGAGTTATTGCATATACTTTTTAGTAGTCTAGTGTGACACTCGCATACTAATTCACATTGAAAACTTCTGAAGACACCCTTGTTGAACTAATTATGTTCTTGATTTACTTAACGGGAAACAACCATTTAAGTTGGGGTGTTGATGAGTGGTAGATTTCCACTCATTTGCGGCTTGTTTAGTTCAACAATTATTGTTCTCCATGCCTATTTATTTCTTATTTTGATTATATTTTTATATTTTGTAGCTATCAAGGCTAAATGACAAGGCAAGACTAAATACATGAAAAAGAGGCCATGCACATTTACAGGAGTACAAACTCCCATCTAGTAGTTTACTAACCAAAAGGGCGGATTGCCCGATTGGCAAGACCTTACCCAAGTTGATGATGTTCACAATTGAAAATATTCAAGGAAGGTCCATGAACTAAAGTTGTAACAACGACACAACAAAATTTATTGGGAGAGCTAGAAATCCATCACCGAAGGTAATAGACTTCTGAGTAAAAATGAAAGTTGAATGGGCGAACAGGGTGGTAACCGGAGATCCCTTGAATGTGAAAACCTGACTTAATAGAGTTCACCAACTGAGTTCAAGCACAAGAAGCCTGAAGTAAAAGAAGGGATATCTTGAGTGAAAATGACGATTTATCAAACGGGTCAGGTAAGGCATACTATTGTCCCCGAATGTGTAATGCATGAAAATTTTGGCCAATTTTGGGGAAACTATAAATAGCCCAAAATAGAGAGAGAAAATATAAGTGGGATCTAGAACAGAACACTTTTCATAGTTAGTATTGTAGTTTTTTGGATATTGAGAAATATACTCTTTTCATAGTTTTGGAATTCCTAAAACAATAATTGAGGGTTAAGATTGAAGTTGGTATTGAAAATTCTTGCTTATTGTCAACACACTAATGTTTGGTATCATTATAGGTATAATTTCTTTGCTTTTACGATGTGTGGCTAAAACCCCAACTCTAGGGGTCTGATTACGGGGTTGGGTGTTGATTTTTTTAGTGGGTCTTTTTTTGCCCATTTTTATTGTTGTTCATCTATAGATTTGAGTTATTTAGCATGGGGTCAATTGACGGGTTAAGGTTTCCAAATTAATCCTAATCGACATCTTCAATTGATGCTCAAAAGAAATCAATTGTAGTGGGAAAATAAAATGATACATGCAATTTAGGTTTGATTTATATGGTTTGCTTGAATGAGAAAGTATGGTTTACTTCTAGTTGCCAAATATGCTCTAAAGAGAGACTTCTGTAAGGTAATGGATAGATTGATGATTAACATAGATGAGATGAAAAGGAGATTCTATGATATGATTCTTTGAGATCGAAAGAAGATTAGTGTCATTGAAGATTACCCAGCTTATCCATGTCTGTCTAGAACTATTGGGAAAGCACTTGCACCCCTATTTGACATCAATACCAATCCCCACATCCCTAGATCGTCTCTTACTTATGAAACCCCTGTTTTTTGTTTAATTGTGATAATTTTTACCAAATTTTTTTATAAAATTTGGTGGAATCATCCACCCCCTTTGTTCAAATTAATAAAATGAATCGGTTTGCATTCTTAATTTCCTAGTTGAGTTTTTATCACTAAATAACTTCTTGTCTCGACTCTTGTTGTGTATTTTTATTGCTTATGACAGCTTACTGTTCTAACTATTTTATAGGGTAATTTTAGTGTTATCAGATGTTAAATTCACACTTAAACGATCCATTGTAACTTAATCTCATGCAACTCAATCATGGGTAAAATCATATATGCCTTGGGATCACAATTACCCACCTATTTTGCGAATACAAGAAAATATATCTCAACTACTTTTCACAAACCCAACTATGTAGCAAAACAATCAATCCAATCATAAGCATTGCACAAAATCACTATCTCTAGCTATTTCCTTTGTATGAGATGATATACCTATTTTGCGAATACAAGAAAATATATCTCAACTACTTTTCACAAACCCAACTATGTAGCAAAACAATCAATCCAATCATAAGCATTGTACAGAATCACTATCTCTAGCTATTTCCTTTGTATGAGATGATATACCTCAATATGCACTGATGAACATTTCCCAACCTCAATGTATTCTCTTTAACTCAATCAAAGTAAATACACAAGACCAAGGAGTGATCAATTCCTTTAGAAAGTAATTTATGCTTGAAATTGATTAGATATTTAAAACCCCATTTCATAAATGAGAAGCATTCAATCAATTACAAGAGCAAAAGAATAAAATGAACCACCCAATAGATTTTCTATCTCTAACACAAAACCCAAAATCTTCAATGGTCAATTACATCCACAATTCAAGCAATACAAAGCAAGGAAATGAAGGAGTAAAAATTAGTACAAGCTTACAATCTTCAAAACCAAATGTGAATTGTAAGGAAACTTGTTATCCAAGCTCAAAATCCCAAGCTAAAAAATCTATTATATTGGAAACTTTTTTAGTTGTCAAAAGGATAAAAGATAAATGGGATTTTAGATCAAAGTGGTGAATTTCCAATTTTGTATAGACAACTACCAATTGCTCTTTACATTCATGAGAACTACCCCATGCGATCGCGATGGGTTGAATTTTCGAACAACATGGTCACAAGAATTTTATCACGTGATCGTGAGGGTCACGTCATAAGTTTACCGCGATCTTGATCCAGTGACCACATGGTCACAATTACTAAACTCAAGCCAATCCAATTTCATGCTTTTTGTCCTATTATTTCCTCAATTTCACTTGATTTCTTCAAATATCTTTTAAGTCCACTCTTGACTTCACTTTTCTAAAAATATGATGAAAGCCACATCAAAAATCACCAATTCTAATCTAAATAAGCAAAAATATAAGCTTAAAGATGAGATAAGCTGGTAAAAATACCCACATATCACACCCTCAAACTTAAACTATATCTTGTCCTCAAGCAAGATAGAATTAAAGCATCAAGAACCTATTCAATTCAAGCACACCAATTATCCCTTAAATAATAGAACATGACTTCGGTTGATAGTAACAAATAGTCACCGCATGCAAAATATTCATAAAAGAATACCCCTCATTACTCATATCATATTTTCAAAAACGAAGAATAATGAAGTGACAACAACTCAAACTCAAAAAGTGATTCAACCTTATTTGTTCATTCACATGCTCATTTGACTCAATTAGAATTTTTCATAATCACTACTATTTCAATTAACATGTCCTCAAAAGAAAGGAAATGCCATAATGCACTCAAAAAGTATTGACAAAACAAGGGAAAAACACTCACAAAGAAACATCTCATGAACACAAATACCACACCATAGGCTGGCTCTTATTTTCAATCATCATTGACTCAAATTCAACCAGTTGGAGATTGTAAAGGACTTTATCAAGCTTGAAATGCTGGCTTAGGAATGGTTAGGATAACATTTGGGTAAAAAGTAACTACACCCACCTTGAGCACTACACACAGCACTTCTTCATTTTTTTCAACTTCACCACTTTTCTTTATTTTTCAAACCAATGCACACTTTTTCTCAATTCACATCAAGATAGCCCGCATATAACAATTTTATACCTTGGAGAATCAAATTTCTGTTATTAATATTATTCCTTTATTTTTCAAGAATTTCCTTCCTTCAAAACGTTTTTCTACTTCCATTTTTTAAATTTGCTCAAAATCAAACTCTCAAATGATAAGCATCTCCTTTATGGTTTTCCAACAACACCCTCAAACTTAGGCTTTTAGCCTTACCTTTCTAAATTCTTATGTTCAAGAATTGAAGATTCAAAATAGGATTACTTTTTAAAAATGGATAAGACTTGTAATGAGGTTTCCAAAGAAAAGGTTCAAAATAGGATTACCTTTTTTGAATTTCACTTTTAGACATGATGTATGGGCTAGGTCCAATTTCGTTCTATTGTATTAGATGGCTATGATGAGACAAGTGTTTTTAGACTTCTGCTTTTCGTTTATAAAAATATATTGGACTTGGACTACTGTTTTACTCTTATTGTTCTATTTCTTATGTTATGAGAACAAAGTGGCTTGTATGGAGTCCTTTGGGGTTCTATACACCATGTTACATCTAGGAGGTACCCCTGGATCATGACATCGACAAGCCCAAAAATCTAAGAAGTTGAAAACCTCAATTAACCTACTCTCTCGAGCTAGATTGGCAGGATCAAATACAGACCCACCTTCTCAAGCTAAATCTACAATAACCAAATCACTTCAATCATTAATTGATAATTTTAATTCTAAAACCTCTTTCTCAAGTAAGCCTAGAATACTAAGCTAGAACTGTAGTAGCAACTACAATTCATCAATTATAACTCAACTATCAATTAAACCTTGTTCAAATCAACAATTAAATAAGGAAATACTAACATCCATAAGCTAATTGAAACACTTAATCACATAATCACACCCCTAAAAATGGGGGTTTTAGCCAAACATTATAAAACTAAAAAAAAAATTGGAAAATGTTACCAACTATGTTCTCCATCAGTTTAGGCTTTTGGCCTAAGTTGACTATTCAAAAGGATCAATGTTTCATAAAGATTTTAGGTGGGAAGGAAAGAGGTCAAATGTGCTCAAGTTTCATCCAAAGAAATGGTTAGGCTCCAATGGTGCCAAGAAAGGTTCACACTCTCACAAGGTGGTCACAAAGAGATATAATAGCAATATTGGTTCACTCTCCAAAAATTGTGCCTAAGATCATCTCTATCATTTGCCTACATTAGTCGATTGGACAAACGGGGCACAGGTATTATCACACACAAATTTAAAGATAACCTCACCACACACAGCATTCAACACAATCATCAAGCCAGACTCTACAATTTTAGCTCGTATGGAATGATCATCACAAGGTTCATTTTAACAACCGACCGGCCATAATGAGATGATAAGAGTTCCCATATGACTTATGCAACTCAAATTTGCCTCATTGGAATCTCACAAACATATTGTTCAATAAAGAGAAATATTCAAGTCCTCGATATTGATTGCAACTAACACTCAGATTTGCAAGAAAACCGCCACATTCACAAATATCAAAAGCTGAACTTTTTTTATTTGGGTCAAACTAATTCAAAAGTGACATGCATATTAAAACCCAATAGTCACAAACAAAATCAAGCATTCACGAAGCTAAATCTATCCATAAAAAAATGCCCAAAAAAGGCAAATATAGCTCACCCCGCCAAACAAAACTAGCAATTGTCCTCAAATACAAATAATCAAAAAAATCTAAAAATAAAAGTTGAAAGAGAGTCAAGATCCCCCTGTTAGGCTAAGCTAGAGGTGAACTTTGCATATCTATGACTCTCTCAGTCTGGGTATTAGTGCCTGGCTCAGCTCTATTCGCTCCACTTGAGCCCACCAAAGTTGTATACCCAAGAGACGCCTCCACATTTGCTTGCACCATGGAACCCTCAAGGTCCTCTAAATCATCATACAATATTGCATCTCATATACCAAGCTCCTACTCATAAGTCTCGAGAGCCACTAACTCGGCATCATCATCAGCCATACTAGCATCTCTTGTCATAGTAGTAGGATGGATCTCACTAATGGATGAAAAATTTGTGCTCAGGACTTTGGGAAGGTCCACCGTGCCGAAAAGCATAAACATATCCATGGATTTAAGCTCATCTATATCCCGTCTCAGGCCAGCAGTGTCAGCTCTCAAGGTCACCAAATTGATTCCTACCCTTCTCACAAGCCTCCACTCTCATTGTGGGGGAATCTAATACAAATCCATATGTAGTAATAGGCTCCTAGAGATCTCAACGCAACCCATATTAGAGATCAAGCGGCAGCAATGACCCTCTCAATCATTCTCGAAATAGCAGCCTCTACTCGGGAGGCACGCCCATTAGCAGATTGGGACAGATGACCCATCTTAAACAACATATCCTGGGTCAATGAGGACTGGGAAGAAGCAACAGTAGTTGAACTAAGAGAAGTAAAAGGGGCAACAACAGAAGTAGAGGATATAGTAGTAGAAGTATGAGGGGTACCTGAAAGGTCATCGGCCTGTGTAGAAGGGGTTGTGTCAGTCTGCAACATCTCTCATTCGACAACCAGGGAAGTATCCACTAGTGTAGCCCTCCTCCTTTAGGCCTCATCTCTAGTGTATTCGGTCTCTATTTATGGAATGTCAATATAGGATGTGGGAATCACTTCCACATCATTCATCTCTATCAATGCATTCGAAAATACCAAAATAGCTCCATAATCAACACAAGGAATGGTAGAGAAGTCTAACTCTGTTTGGCCCTTATGGTCATCTCATGTTCGATAATCAGGCCAAGATTTAGTTAATCTCCGTCCATGATGCAACCCAAAAGAGCATTCTTTGGATGCCTATATGGACTCATTTTACGATGGCATCAAAGATATACTAATGAACCCAAACCAAAATAGGGTGGCCACATTCAGATTCTTCTTCTCTATCGAGACTCCTACCTCCATCCATGGTAGCGTGATGTCTGTGATCAGAGAAGCCAACCAACCCTTTAAGTCATCTAGGGTCTTCTTCTGTATCTTATCCACTATGAAGTGGATTACATTCATCGTACACTCTAGCACCTCATTGATGTCGATGTTGCTGTATTTAACCCGTCTATCACGCACCACCATATGGTCAACTGATGCTAATGTGCTAGCCTTCTTCTTCCCCCTTGGCACCAACTTAATGTACTTGGTATAGAACTCTCGAACCCAAGAAGAAATGTAGAAGCCTTGGGGCCTGGTGAAGATTTCAAATTTGGGGAATTTGATAGTGTTCCATACTTTCGAATATATGTCTACTACTCTATCTGTAGACAATCTCTTCTCCTCAAGAATGGCTCTTAAACCCGCAGCCTTTAGTATGTTCAACGATCGGGGCGGAGCTGCCAAAACTGGGGCACCAAAGGATGTTGTTATATTGACTGTTCTGAGGTAGAGGAGGTGTAGGAGGCATTGGGATCCTTGTTGGATCATATAGTGACTTAGAGCGTAGCTGCGCTCTCCTGGTCTGTAGAGTTTGATCGTCCTCTGGCCAGACATGGAGACTGGTGATTTGTCTCCCGAGTTGCCCTCGCTTTCTGACTCTGAACTAGTGAGGTGGGTAGCATAGATGCCCATACTATCTGAGCTAGTCTCTAATGGAGATGGCTCAACAGGCCCCTTTCCCTTGCTTTTCCCCCTGTTAGAGGAAGCTTTGCCTGTGTGGTACAGGAGGGTGAAACACCCTCGTTGATTATAATCCCTCGTGCTCTCTTACGATGTGGTTGATTTCTTCTAAACACCTTTGGTCTAGCCATACCTGCAAACCAACATAGAATAAACCAATAAATCAAGAAATAGTTCAAAAGGATCAAAGTATAAAAATTTCATGAAAACTCGCCGAGTAGTTTGGTGAGTCGCCGAGTAGTTCGATGAATTGCTGAATGTTCTAGAATCAAATTGCTCAGAATTCAGCACAAGTTGGTGATGTCTAAGGCCTTTCGGTGATTCGCCGACACCATTCGGCGAACTAAAAGTAGCTCACTGAATGTTACAGAATATTTTGTAAAACCTAGGCTTAAAAGGGCGATCACACGGACATTAGGCGTGTCACCAAGTGAACTTAGCGAGCTCAGACATATCACCAAATGTTACAAAAACATTTCATCTACTTTAAAGGTTTAAAAGGAGATCCAAGAGTCATTGGTTGAATTGCCAAACCATTCGGGGAGCTTGACTAAGCTCGCCGAAAGGTCCTTCATGCCAATGTTAGACCCTGACCTCCAATTTCTAATCTACAGCCCACGAGAATTAAATTAAATACCTATTATATGCAATTAAGGTCAGACATCCCTTGATTTGTTCAAAATTGACCAATCGACGAATTTTACCTTTTAGAATAACGTCACATGCTCTATCATTGGGCAAAATCAATCGATCAGTACAATTGGGGTTACTAAGACTTCACCCACACCAGACCAAACATATAATTAACACACACCCATATTTTCGATCAAGTAACACCCAATATTCAACAATTATAGGCTAAAACACGCATAAAAAAAGTACAACAAGGGAATACACTAGCACAATTCATTTAAACAATAAAGATTACACAGATATTTCAACAATGATACGAGCATGCATTTGGGAACAACAAAAATTTAAAGTGGAGTTAGAGTCACCAACCTCAAAATCAAACAAATAAGTGCTATGCAAGCAAACATGAATGCTATAACTCAAAGATTCCCCAAGTAAATGATCCCCACAAGAACTTAACAAGCAAAAATATCTAAATTATGGTTGTGAAAGTGCAAAGGTCAGAACATAAGAAATGAAAGAATATTTTGAATTTAAAATGGATGAGGCCTTTTTGACCCTTCAATTCGCGCACCAATCAAAGACGCCCACTTATGTTACCGACCATTCGCCGATGCTTTAGTCCGCCAAAAGTAACACAATTCCAACCATTACGCTGGTCAAAATGGTGGTCCATTTTGGGCTCACCGACCTGGACGAGTTGCCAACTTGTACCTAGGCTCACCTAATTGCTGCTCTTCCCAGAACTTAGAATTTTCAACCTGCACATCCAACACCCATTATTCAAATTACAACATTAAAAACTCAAAGCTTGGGTTGCCTCCAAAGAGGTTCCTTATTTAACTTTGTGGCACGACGAAGATACACTTTCAAGGTTCATTCTTTGGGTTAAACATGGTGTCACTCGGTAGACCCCCTTTTTGCCTTGGGTTTAAATGGGATGAGATTTAGCCCATTTGTGTTTCTAGCTGCTTAATGGACATCGAGTGAGAAGTAACTGTATGTTTCAGAGAAGATGCATCAGCTTTCATTTCCCTTAGCACTTTTTTTATCCTTCCACTTTGTTGAGAATACGAGCAAGCATATCTTCTGTGCAGGAATTTCCAGGATCAGCCCTTTGCCCTTTTGGCTATTGACGCTTATGGGGAGGTACACATCTCTCTTTTTCACTGTCCCTCTCCCTCCAATGTGTACAACAGTAATGCTGCCCTATCACCATTTCTCCAATCGTCATCATGCTTCCTATTCCAGCCTTGGTTCCCACCTAGCCTTGGATAATTTAGGCGGAAACCTCCTTCTTGATTTTCTAGAAAATGTACTTCCTTATTGTACATAGCTTCAAAGTGTGCATATCAGGGTTCACATCACAAACTCCGACGACATGCACAACCTTAAAACCATTTCCCATGACATGTTTCGACAATAAATCCATTTGGGTCATCATCTTGGCATTGTTTTCATCCCGATCTTGATCTTTCTATATTTGTTCCTTTGACATCCTGAAATTCAAAGGAAACACTTGATCTTCTCTAGTGTACCAAACATGGTTAACGTTTTTCATCCCATCAAGAACATTAGATGTTATTTCAAATGGATGCTGCATGATTCCTCCTTAAACGAGTTGGTTAGCCACACCCTTGTTGACTGAATCAAGACTTTGGTAGAAATGTTGTAACAATACATTGTTCTGGAGTCGATAAGTTTGACATTGGAACATCTACTTCTGAAACCTCAACCATGTCTCATGAATTGTTTCACCATCCAGTCATTTAAAGTTCTTAATATTATCTCTGAATGCCTTCATATTTGACGGAGGGAAACATCTTATATAGAACGCAGCAGTGAGAGCTTCCCTACAAGTGATTGTGTCTCTTGGTAGGTCAGCTAACCACTTTATTACCTACCCCATTAGAGAAAAAGGGAACAATCAAAGTCGAATTGACTCTTGAAAGAAAATGGACCACACACATCCGCGAAGTTTCGGATGTGGTCAAGAGAATCCTCAGTAGCTAGACCTCCAAATGAACCCTTCATTTGCAACAACTAAAACATAGTGCTAGTCAGATGAAATACTGCATTTCCCACAACTGGAGGGAACCGAATGGCACCTGCACTTCCCAACTAATCTTCATTGACATCGTACAAGTTACATATGTCATCATTGTGTCCAAGTTGGCTAGTATTGCTCCCGTTAACACTTATCTCATCACCTGTTCAAGAGCATCCAATGACAAACAAATATAAGTTTATTTAACTACAACAAGATTAGTTCAAAACTAAACTTCACTAAAAGAATTCTAAGCACCACTCTCCTGTAGCTGCGCCATTTTTGATAACGCTCAACTACACTTCATACAATTCTAAATGTAGGCAGTTTCAATCAAGTATAAACTCAAACAAGTGTTCGGGTCAATCCCACAAGGAGTGATACAGCAGAGAATTCAATTACGAAGTAAAAAGAGTGCTCTAATCGTTTGTAGAAGTAGATATTATCGAAATAGTTAAAGTAAATTTCAAGGGTTTGACAACTACTATCAGTTGGGGGGATTAGCATGAGCAACTAACAACTACGAAAATAGGGATTAATCAAATAGAGAGGGATCCTTGGAGATGTGATTGATTAAACATCAATTTTGCCAGATGGGTGACTATTACTTACTAAAAGTCATTGAATCTTAGTGGGTAGGCTAGGGTTTAAGTGTAACAACTACTTTTCAATCAACTGTTACGGATCAAATGAGTTCTCTCGAACCTCAACAAGCCCAACAATCTAAATAACCCAAAATCTCAATTAATCTACTCTCTCGAGCTAGATTGGTAGGATCGAATTTAGACCCACTTTCTCAACTTGAATCCACAATAGCTCAATCACTACAATCATCAGTTGATAATTGTAATTCTGAAACCTCTTTCTCAAGCAAGCCTAGAATACTAAGCTAGAACTGTATTTTCAACTACAATTCATCAATTAAAACTCAACTATCAATTTATCCAACTTCAAATAAATAATTAAATTAGGAAATAAAATACCCATAAGCTAATTGAAATATTTAATCACATAATCACACCCCCCAAGAATGGAGATTTTAGCCAAACATTAAAAAAAGCAAGAAAATATTATCTACTATGTTCTCCATCAGCTTGGGTAACAAATTGCAGGTCTTCACAATGCTCAAAATCAGTTCAAAATCAAAACCCCAATTTTAAAATCCTAAACAAAAGATTAAAAACAATGTTTAGAGTATCTTGGATCAAAAACCCAAAGTTAGATTGTATGGGAAATCTCCAAACATCAGAATTCTTTTTCATCTTTTAAAAATCACATTTATACATTCCTAGATTCTTAGGCTTAAAACTTTTCGGCAGAATACGTCAAGGATTGCTGACCTGTTCGGTGATGCGCCAAATTTCCTTTTCCATCACCTTCTTGACTTGACTCTTCACCATCCACCTTCCGTGACTTTAGGCGATCAGGATCTCCATCAGCGATCCAATCGATGCTTCACCTAAATGCAATTTTCCATTGCCGACTTGGATTTCTCCTTGGGCTGGCCTGCTATAACTTTTGGCAAGCTGAAGAGCCACTCGGTGAGTCGCCGAGTGGTCTTGGCAATCGTCAGCTCTCATTTTCCTCAACTTTTTAAGCTTTGGTCCTTTTTTCCTAGTAATGTCCTTGCCTTTCTATTTTGCCTTCATTGTGCAAATTAGCACTTTAACATCAGTTTAGTGCATAAAATAGGCATTAAAGACACTAAAACTTTTTATATTAAGCCCTAAATGAGTTTAAATCCCTGACTCATCATGCATCACTAGAAGGGGTAAGATTCGTAGGATGGATCCCACTCGATCTAATGGAAGAAGTTTCGAGGGAGTTCCCATGGCAACCTGCAAATATGTGTCCTCCAAGTCTGCCAAATCAACATAATTGTCCTCACTCCAATGCTCAGTCATACCAAGCTCCTTCTTGTCAATTTTTGCAGTATTATTGTCCTCATCAACAATATTGGGTGAAACTTCAACTCAAGGTCCACATCACTCACAATTAAGTCTAGGGGAGGCACAGTCGGTGGAACATCAGATACAGTAACATCACCCCCAAAACATAAATATGTCTATGGACTTAAGCTCTTCCACATCTTTCCTCAAACCAACAATATCCGTCTTTACGGTTGCCCACTCTTTAGAACTCCTTTCAACTCCCTTACAGTCCTCAACATGAGTGATAAGGGTATAAGTAGAAGGCCATAATATATTAACAAAGCACGTTGTATCATCATCAAAACATTAATAGGGGCAAGAATAGCCTCAATGGATGTGATGATCATAGTCGGGATATCACTCTCAAGATGAGAGGCTCTTACAAGTATGCAAGTTTGCACATCCGATAAAGAATGACCTCAATCAATAAAGGTTGGGATGTGGGAGGAGGAACACTAGAGGTAGAAACAGAAGGTATACCAAAAGGCTATGTAGAGGGAGCGGGAGGTGAAGTGTCAACCTCAAAAGTCTTTGGATCCACAACTAAAGTAGTGTCAACCGGTGTCAGCTTATTCCTAGATGCATTATCTCTCAAGTAATCCACCTCAATCCTTTTTATATAACTACATGAGTCTACAGTAACCCTAACATCATGTAATACCTCAAAAAATAAAAGTCTAGAAATAGAGCAAAGTGAAAGGTCACCGGCCCATGTCAGATCCATGGCACCCTTCATAGAGCCCCAAATGGGTCGTGAAGGACACCATGGCTTGTGTTGGTGCTTGTGTGCTGCCTTCCACTATTTGACCAAGAGGGCTGCCCATGAAGGGGAGGTAGTAGCCACTTTAAGGCTGACCCTTCACACGAGCCACTAGACATCTAGTAAGAGCCATGACGGCTCGTAGAGTGGGTCGTGAGGGTAGTGGGATATTGGGGTGAGATTTTCAAGCTACTGGTCAAGGACCACGACTTCCACCACGCCCCGTGATGTCCTTGGTGGCTTGTGTAGGCCTCCATTTGGAGGTTTGCATCAACTATAAGTTAATGGCAGTTGGGTCTTTTCCTAATTATTTTATCATGATACTATGTCGTTTTGTCCCTACCTAGAAGCCAAATATATGTGATTTTAACCCAAAAATTTTCCCATTCAAGTCATTCTATTATATTTACCAAAGAACATCAAGTTCTTCCTCTCCAAACTATTTCTCTCTCTAGAAACATTAAGAAGAAGGATTCCACCTAGAGATTCAAGGCAAGTCACCAATTCCACCATTTAAGGCAAGCTTTTGGAATTGAGGTATGATAGTTTTCATCCATGGATTCCTTTCCATTCATGGAGTTCCCAAATTCATCCTATTTTCAAAGATAGAAACCCCCAATTGAGTTAGGTTTTTTCTTATATAATATGGGTTCTCTTGATTGTTGCTTTAACTGATGGAATTATGATCTCTGATGCAGGAATTGATGAAATTCTATGGTTTTATGATAACTCCCCATGAACCCATGCAATTCCCATGTTTTACAAATTATGATCATATGATGTAGGCTTTAGATTATGAATGAAGTGTTTATGAAACTAAGCATGTTATTATGGGATGTATGTAAAATACTTTAAGAGTGCTTTGAGAGGGAAGTATCAATGACAATATTGTTGTGTTGTCGAAAGGATTTTCTCATATACACATGAAAATATGATTGTGAAAGGTTTTCTCACATAGTAACTATTCTAAGGTTGAAAGGTCTTCTCACCTAAATGAATCGAAGATAAAGATCTATCCTAATGAAACCTAGCTCGGATTGGTTATTGAATGATACCTTTCCATGGATGCCTTATGACCTAGCTTGGATTGGAAAGTTGATGTTTTCTTTCATGGATAATTATAAATAGTAAAAGAAATGACTATTCGTGTTATTTATTCTTAGCACCGAGAGGATTTTGAGATGGAAGCTCTCCCATAAGTAGAGGTCGAGTTTCTAGAAGAAATCTCCTTATCCCTTACCTATGTGCCCCCATATAATGATTTTCTAGATAGACATTACCTAGTGGATCCACAATAGCTAAAATTCCAGGGTCCTCACCTTGGCAAGTAGGACAACCTTTTTCGGTGTGGGAGACACGGGAGGATCATGTTATAGCTCACATGGTCTCTATGTCGGTTAAGGCTACTTCCCACAACAATAATGAACTAAGGTTACTACAAGAAGTAACTGACATGTGTTCAAAGAACTAAAAGATGTTATCTTGCATTGACCATGTTTTACGACTCATGTTTCTAACCCTTTTTATATCATGTTTTAGCTTGGTCATTGCATGTCATTAAATGTCCTATTTTAGCATGACTTAAATGTGTATATGCATGGCTATCCTACTTGGTACATATTTTTTACTAATGCATACACTTGCCTACATTTCTCCAAATATAGGGTCCGACAGTCAGGGTTATCAATTTTGTGGCTAAAGGTTGAATAGAGATATTTCAAGCTTTGGTGAGTCCTCATGCTTTGAGAATGGATTTTCATTGTTTTCAGCCTTTTCTCTTACTTTTTGTTTTTGGAAAAGATGTATGGGCTAGGCCCAAATTTCATTCTTATGTACTAGATGGCTAATCAGACAAGTGTTTAGACTTCCACTTCATTTTTATAAAACTTTGAAACTTTAAATGTTGTTCTTTAGCTCTTTTCATTCTATTTCTTATGTTATGAATGCTAAGTGGCTTGTATGGGGCCTCTCGGAGTCCTAGATGCCATATTACGCCTAGGGGTACCTTTGTTCTTGACTGATCAGTTGCCTCAACGAATGGGACTACATCCCTCTGACACAAGTAGGCGATCAAAATAGGAAAGGGCAACAAAGTTTGTTGTTGTCTAGCTCGAAGGAAAATCTATGGGACAATGATAGAGCCCATATTTAAATGTTTCATATCAATAATATAGCCCAAAAAAGAGCATTCGCGTGCTAGATAATTGAATCATTTTGTGATGGCATCAAAGTATTGCTAATAAATCCAAACTAACATCGAGCCACAACATTTAGGTCCTTTTTAATCTAAACTCCCTCCTCAATCTACTAAGGTGTAGCATCGTGTAAAAGTGAGGCAATCCACACCTTCAACTATCAAGAGACTAATGCATCTTTTTTGCAAAAGTTTCATTGCTTCTCAACTCACACCCAAGTGCCTCATCAATAGCAACTATTCCACATCAACCCATTTTTCCATTAACTTAATCTATAGAGAATGGCTCATAAATGACACATTTCTTCTTCTTATTTGGGAGAAACCGTATATAAGCCTTACATAAATCTTGTACCTAAATAGGTACATAAGGATCTCATGCTCGCATGAATCTCTCCAACCCATGAAATTGTATAGTCTTCCACACATCAGGGTATTTATCAACCACCACATAAGTAGAAAGTCTATTCTCCATGATAATAGGACACAACCCAACATCTTTCAATTAGTTCATAGAATTAGGTGAAACTATAGGGACTACATGAGGTAACATATAGGCCAATGTATCATGAATCACCTTAGAGTGCATTTCAGTACACCTCCTCATGGTAGCCTGAGACTCGAAAATGGGCCTATGCACTTGAGTAGTAGAACCCTCATCTTCCTTTTAATCCTCATTGTCATCAATCCATGTAACATTTAGAGGTTTGGATTCACTGGTAGTCCCCTCATTAGGACAGTAAATCAGTTTCCTCTTTTTGATGTCTCCCGGAGTTGTAGCAGCCTTCTTTTTGGTTGTGTAACTCACACGCTTACATTTGCGTTAAGTGGTTTTGGGAAAGTCACTAGGTTAAGAGATTATAATACCTTTTATTCTTTTACTAGGTGGAGAATCATCTAAAGAAGCTCTTTTGATCACAAAAATCCTAGGACGGGCCATTCCTACATATAACAACATAAACAAGACATATCTAGTTAAGGATTAGTGAACAAGGATTCAAAAACCGAAGCTTAAGTAAGAAAGGTCTTGATTCCCTCCAACTGGGTTGGCGAACCGCCAAACAAATTTTTCATGACTCTATTCCTCAATTCATGATGGCACCTACTATAACCCACCTGTATGTAAGCCAACCCGTGCCTAGAAAAAAAAGTAAGAGTTTGAGGGTAGTACTAAGAAGAGCTACCACCAGACAATAAAATAAGATGGAACCAAGCAAAATCTATAAAGCCACAAGTATATAGTTTTCTAATATGAAAATCCAAGTCCCAAAAAATGGACCAAAACAAGGAATATCAAAGGCAAAAGACTAGCTAAACATATAAACATAAGGCAACAACCTAATCTAGGCTGCCAAGATCTCAGCCTCATCTCTGATCCACAAAAGTTTAAAAAGATGGAACAAACGATCACCATTGGTGATGGTACTACTACATGAATCACGAACCAAATGGAGAGTGTAGCATCAATACAAAAACAAAGAGTAGGTATCATAGGCCGACTAAGCTGGAAAGGTGAAGACAATAAGAAAATATAGAATCTAGACACAAACAGAGGTCCAAGCAGATATGAAATAAAGCGCATAAGCAAACCAAAAGTTGAAAAGCTCTGACAGGGCATTTTGAATTTGTTCAGAACCCCATGTATGTAAACGATATAGGCAACCATACCAAATTTAATATTTCAAACTCAACAAGTAATAAAAATTTCCATATGAGGTCATCTCGGCAAAAAGTGGGTCCCACTCTCAAACTCTATTTTAAGATAAAATCCACAAGGGGGCTTAGAATTAGCCTGAAAGCTTCGGTATCCAAATGAAGGGTTGTTCTAGAAAAACTAAACATTCTAAAGCGAACCACACTAATGAAATTCTGGTTCGAGCTCATTTACTCAAGATGTTGACTAAAGTCACTTAATCCTTAACTTGAAAGTTAAAATGCCTAATCATACAGATTCGCACTAAAAGCCTCACGAGTCATATCAACCATTCTACTAGCCTAAAATGACCCTTTTGAAGCTGATGAAATCATCAGAATCTTATTTTGTGGTCATTTTCTTGAATATTTGATAAAAATGACCGTTCAAGGTTCAAAAGCTCCAAAACACTAAAACTTACATGAAAAGGAAATAAGCTACCAGTTAATCGAATTATTAGTACTAATAAGTCATAAAAAACTTGAGGTCACTATAAGAACGCTCTAAATGACGAACATAAGGCATAAACACAGAAATGACATTGAAAGTCATTACAGAATTTTGTGATCTAAATTAGGCTCACCAAATTAATCATAAGGGACTGTCAAAAATTATAGGAAAAAGGTGAGCATAATGTAAGGTTTGCGATTCGTCGAAGTCATTCGACAAAATAAAAGTAGCTCACCAAAGTTCAATCGAGCAACTATTGAGATTTCAAGGCAAAAGGGCAAGCAAATAATCAAATCGGTGAGCTGCTGAAGTCATCGGTAGAACTACAAGTAACTCACCAAAATTCACTGAGGCAACTATCAATTTTTAGCAAACAAAAGTGAAGTGGCAGCTCAAATGGCGACACGCCTACTACGTTGGCAAGCTCAATGGAGCTTACCCAAAAGCCAATTAACAACTCTCCAACCTAATTTTAAAAAAATCATCCCAACAACTCAAATATGATCAATATGTCCATAATATGAACAATTATAGTCTACCCATTCAGAATTAATTACCCCTACGTACTCAATGTTTCCCCAAAATTCCATCAATAAACAACGAAGTGACAATTTGCCCACTTGATGTCACCTAATATATCATTAGGCCAAATGAAGACATTTAATCAAATCAGGGCTACTTATACTTCATCCAGACAACAAACATACAAGACTAACTAATAGACATGAATCAGTTACACCAATAACCAACCTGACCCCATATGATCAAACCAGTCAATAAAAATTTGAAATGAAAATGAATAAGTACTTAATTAACACCACAAATTGGAAATCATCAATTTGTTGTGGAAATATTTAACATAAGGAAAAAATCCCAAAATCAACTTAAACACATGATCATGTGATATCTATAAAAAGAGGTGAAAATAAACAAGAAACCAATCTCTAAATTGGACAAAGACACACAAAAGGGAAGAAGGGTTCGGCACAAGTGAGATTTGATGAGTGGTAGATTTGCACTCATTGGTGGCCTATTTAGCTTAATAATTAGTGTCCCCAATGTCTAAGTTTGTCATGTTCTAATGATATCTTGATGATTTGCATCTATGAAGAATAAAAGGCAATGCAAAGATGAATGTTTGAAAGAATGGCCAAAAATGTAGATCGCCTAGTGAGCATTTCCTCACCCAAAGTGATACTACACCACACTTGTGTTTATCAAGGCAAGTTGGTGAACTCAAAAAGAAAATGTGGTTCACCAAATGAGAAGGGAAACCATGTTGACCATCTCAAGAAGTTATATTGCAAGGAGAAAAATTGAAGGCTCGAAAGGTGAACTAAGGTGGTACTTAGTAAGTCTCCAAATGTGAAAGGTAGACTAAAATGAGCTTGCCAACTAAGGTTCAAACACTTGAAGCCTAGAGAAAGATAAAATGAGCTGAAGTAAGATTGGCAATTTGCCGAATGAACTCGACGAACCTGACTAACGTCGCCTGAAGGGTAGCATGTCGAATTTCGATCCAAATAACGAGAAACTTTAAATAGCTCAAAATAAGAGTATTAAGGAAAAGTTTCAGATGGAGAGTTCGAAATTATGAAGGAACTCCTAAATATTCTAGAGAGAGAAACATTTTATTTTGTGAAGAACACTTTCTAGGTTTTGGGATTTTTTAACTTTACTCTTGCAATTGATAAAATTGAAGTTGAATTCAACGTAGGTTTTCTTGTGATTTTTTTATTTCATGTTACTCATGATTGCTTTCATGGAAGGTATAATTTATTTTATTTTATGGTGGGTGGATAAAACCCCAAGATCTAGGGGTGCAATTATGGGGTTGGGTGTTGATATAATGTAGTGAGTATTGTTTTATGCATATTTCTATTGTTCATATACAAATTTGGGCTAATTAGAATTGGGTTAAATTATGGGCTAAGGTTGCAAACGTAATTCCTACTTCCAATCTTCAATTGATGCTCAAAAGAGATTGATAGGAGTGGCTAATTAGTCTGATACTACAAACTTTTGTTTGGTGTATGTACCTTGCTTGAAAAATAAAGGCTATGGGTGATGAGTCGGAGATTTAGACTAAGTTAGGGCTTTCTTTTGATAGTTTTAGTTTCCTCAAATTCCTAATTTATGCTCTAAACAGATGTTAAAGTGTTGATTTGAAGCATTTAAGGCTAAGGAGTAAGGCAAGGACACTATCGGGCAAAAAGGAGCAAACAAGATGAAGAAGTGAAGAAAAGTGATCCTGGTGATCACCAAGACCACACGAAGCACCGTCGAGTGGCTCTTCTACCTCACCTAAAGTTCCAGGGTGATAGCCCTAGGGAGAAAAACCAAGTTGGCGGCAGAAATAGTCATTCAGTGAATCACCGATCAATTCCGCGATGGACACCTTTATTGCCTAAAGTCACAGAAACCTAAGGATAACTGACCAGTGCAAACCGGCGATGGATTGGAGAAAATGGTGGATTGCCGACCCATTTGGTGAAGCTCGACTTATCTCGCCCAATGGCTTTTCAGGCCAAAAATTAGGCAACTATAAATTGAAATTTTAAATGAAGATTCAGTATCCTGCGATCATTCAGTTGAGTTTTCTTTTACTTTTTTGAGTTCCATTGTAGACTTTGAAGCTTTTGAGGCTCAAACATGAAGATTTGCAAGTAGGTTTTTGAATTTACTCAATTTGGACCATTGTAAAGACTTGAGAACATTTACGCAGATCATGGCTAATGGATTTGGTAACCGTTTCTCTATTTTTATGATGTGTAGCTAAAACCCCAATTCTTGGGGTGTGATTATATGTTTATTTGTCTAATTATCTTATGGGTATTGTTCTTTGATGATGAAATTGTTGTTTTAATGTGGGTTTAATCTATGAATTGCAATTGCAAATGCAATTCTAATTTTTAGTTCTTGGCTTGCTTGAGAGAGAGGTTTTAGAACCAAAGCTTTTGATTAATGATTTGTAGGTATTGGGTTGATATGGGTTCAACTCAAGAGAGTAAATCCTAAACCCAAATCTACGTGTCAAGCTCGAAAGAGTGGATGTATTAAGGTTGTGGGCTGGTTATCTTGTTAAGTTTCTTGATATTCAAAAGAAATCACCTGAACTGTAATAGTTGTTCGAGAGAAAGCTATTGCACCTAAAGTCCAGCCTATCCACAAATTTTCAGCAAATTATTGTTAAATTCAATTACCAATATAGTGTAATTAGCTTATAAATGATCACATCCCGAGAATTCCTCTTAATATTGTTATTTCCCCTATTGTCATTCTTGTTTCAGCTGTTAATTACAAATCCCAACCCCCCCCCCCCCCACCATCTGACATTCGTTGTCACCCATTTAGATTTGTGTTTTTTTTTGATAATTTTTATTCCTATAACCGCCTAGACGATGTTTGTGCTTCATACTTCATTTTGAACACGCATCGCTCCCTGTGGGTTCAACCCCAACTCTTAGAAGGGTTTTATTCTAATTAACGATAGTTTACACCTAGAATTAGATGAGGTGTACTTGAGACGTTTAATCAAAATGGCGCTACTATTAGGGAGTGGTGTTGTTTAGAATTCTTTTATTGAAGTTGAATTGTGATCTTTTTTATTCTAGTTGAATCGGCTTAATTCGATTTGTGCTTGTGTTGTTTGTGTGGAACATAGGAAAAAATGAGCGTGAACCGGAGTAATGGAAGCCAAGTGTCCCACCAAGACGATATTGGAAATCTGAATTATGTGAATACCCAATCCAATTGGGTGGTGTTGGTGCATACGTCTACCTCCAATTGAAGAGAATGTTGTCTTCCATTTTACTATCACAATGCTACAACTCCTCCAAATGAAAGGTCCATATGGAGGATTGGCTCACGAAGACCCCATGAGCATATCCGAAACTTCATGGACAGTTACAAGAATCAGTCCGTCTTAGGTTGTTTCCATTCTCTTTGATAAGTGAAGCTACCAAATGGTTGGATGAGTTACTGAGGGACACCATCACCTCTTGGGATGAACTGACAACATCATTCTATGTGAGATTCTTTCCCCTGTAAAAGATGATGACGCTTAGAGATAGAATAGAAGGTTTCAAACTCTTGGATGCTAAACCAATCTACGAGACTTGGCTGAGGTTTAGAAAGTTGGTACTTTAATGTCCGGCTCACTGACTCCCAGACCATATATTGCAGCAATACTTCTATAGGAGTCTTGATTCAATGAACAAACAAGTTGTTGATCAACTTGTTCCTGGTGGTATAATGCAAAAACCCTATGAAGTAGCATCTCAACTCCTTGATTGCATGACCAATATAAATAGAGTGTGGTATACTCATGAGGATCAGGTGTCTCTTCTCACTTTTAGGATGAAAAAATAGCAGATCAATAAGGACCAAGAGAGAGACTAAAATATGGCCAAAATAATGACCTAGTTGTATAACTTGGAAAAAAGTGTGATAGGTAGTGGGTTGAAGAGTGTTTTTGTTGTGGGTGTTGATGGAGTAAACCCCAATGAAGCATAATTTGAAGCATTGTACAATAAGGAAGTGAACTTCCTTGCCAATCAAGGAGGAGGTTTTTCATTCCAACTATCCAAGGTTGGGTGGAAATGCAGGATGGAATAGAGATGATGGATGGAGAGAGCATGATAGAGAATGGTGTGATCGTAATGCTAATTAGAAGGAAAGAGAGGGTGACCAGGACAGGTACGTCCCACCCTATGGGCGTCAAAAGTCCAAGGACTCAGAAAATGTCAACCAAGGTAGAAGGGTCGGGCAAGGTTTTGAAAGAAAAGAAATAAGATGTCTCTACACTTAATCAAACGGCGACTTCTCATTTAGTCTTGATTAAGAAACTGGAGACACAAATGGGTCAAATATAGACCCAATTAAATCCAACAGAAAAAGTGGGGTTGCCTACTGACACAACGACCAACCCCAAAAATGAAGCTTGAATTTGTATTTCCATCGTACCACGACATTAAATAAAGCACTTCTTGTGAGGCAACCCAAGTTTTTGATGCTTTAGTTTTGCTTCTAAATAACAGGTGTTGATTTTTCAGGTTGAAAAGTGGAAAGTGTTGGAAAATGGTATTTTGGCAAGCCAAAGTCCAGTTGGCAACTAGTCAAACAGGTCGGCGAGCACCGACTTGGACCGCCGTTGGAATCACCCAGCTTGAAGGGGAACTTTGTAAAACTCACCGAGCTAAAATCTCAGTTGTTGACTTACCGAACAGGTCGGCAATCCTCGACTTTGTCCGTCGTTTGAACCCCTAAATTGTAGGGAGTTCTATAAAACTTGGCGATTAAGAATAACACTCGACGCATCGCTAAGTGGTTTGGCGGGCGCAACTTACTCCGTCAAATAAAGCGTGAACTAAAAGATTTTAAAGGTCAAACGGTTTAAATTTTCAAAATCTTTCATCTTCTCCCATTTTTAACTCTTGTACTTTGAACCCAATACTATATTTTTCATATTTTCGCAATTTTTACTCTCATTTAACGTTGGATCTTTGCTTGGGATTTTGGATTCTTTGCCACCTAGCATTACAATCTCGTTTTTGGCATAAAGGTTGGTTACCTAACCCCAAACTCTATTTGTGATTGAACTCGAATGCAATCGTTAATGTGTTGTCAATATTAGTTGGGTAGTATGATTTTATCATTTTTAACCATTGGATTGCCCGTAATGAATTAAATCGTGCCTATTTTCTAGTATATGGTTGATTCCCGTGTTGTACTTGTGCAAAATCAAGTCTAAATTGTTTGGTTGCGATGAAATTGAGTTTGGCCTAGTGGGGTGAAGTATGAGTAACCCTAGATTGTGCTAAATGTTAGATTTTTCCTAATAATGGAACAGTTGACATCATTATTAAGGGCAAAAGACGTCAACTGGCCAATTTTGGCCAAATCAGGGGAAGTCTGAGTACCTGGAGGGCATGGATAGTATGATTCTAACCTTAATTTTATAGTGTAGGTGTTTAATTTTATTTTTGGGGGGTTGCGGGCTTGATTTTGAAGTGTGGGTGAAAAGTTGGCACATAGGGCCATTTGGCAAGCTGAGTCGAGCTCACCGAGTGGTTTGGGGGTTCGCCAAACACCTCAATCACCCTTAATTTCATAAAATTGGTGAGTTTGATTCTATAAAGTTCGGTGATATGCCTGAGCTCACCGAGTTAACTTGGTGACTTGCCGAAAGTCCTTTTTGATCATCCTTCTATGCCCCTTATCCTTAAAATACATTGTAACTTTCGGTGAGCTACTTTTAGCTCGCCGATTGGTGTAGGCAATCCGTCGAATGGCCCTGGACATCGCTGACTTGCTTTGAATTTTTTATATTTTTGTTCTGGAACTTTTGGCCAGCCTGATTTGGTTCGTCGAAGTTGTTCAGCGACTCGCCCTACAATTTAACGAGTCTTTTACAGCTTCGTTTCTGCACTTTTTTTCTAACATTTTTTCTATATTGTTTTCAAGAATGGCTAGAACCAACATGCCACCCTGGAAGCGGGAATGAGGAGTCGTTATAAATGAGAAAACAGCTTCTTCCAAGGATAAAGCCAACAAACTACTTCCACAAGGGGGTAAGGGCAAGGGCAAGGTGCCCGTGATAGTTACACCTGCGGAAGAGAGCTCCGACTCTGAGGGGTGTATGAGACACACCTCACATAATTTGGTAGTAAGGGGGAGCCAAAAGATTCTCAGGCCCCTATCTTTGAGTCTAATGATGATTAGCTGTTATAGGACTGGCAAGCGGAGCTACACTCCAAATCTCGTCATGATCCGTCTAGGATTTCGTAGACGAACCCTCCAGCTGCATCTCCAGTGCCTCGGTACAACTGTGGCTCCAGTTCCATTAGTACAGGGTCCTCCTTCCCGTCACACATTCTGCTCAAGGCCGAGAGATTGAGGACCATTATTGAGGAGAAGAGACTTTCTAGCGATGGTGTAGTGGACACGTATATAGTGGTATGGGATACTCTCAGATTCCACAGATTCCAGATCTTCACCAAACCCCATGGCCCATACATTCATAATTAGGTCCGAGAATTTTATGCAGCATACAGTGAACTGGTACCAAAAGAGAAAAATAAGGCCAGTGCCTTCAAACTAGTTGACTATGTGGTGGTTCGGGGGAAAAAGGTTAAATGTCGCAGTGACGACATAAGTGCAAAATTCATGCATGCCATCGAATTTATACATGACTATCAGAGCTTGATCCATACTCACACTCTGTATTGCTTAAAAGGTATGCTAGCACCCCTTCTATTTGACGTCATCCTGAGGTAGATTGAGGTCGGAGTGCCGATAAAGAAGAAGGTCATCAATGTAGCAGCTCGTTATTTCTTAGGCTTTATCAGCAGAACGATCATGCCATCCCAGAATAATTCTATCCTCCATCACACAAAGGAGGCCTGCCTTGGGAGTATCATTTCAAGGAAACGACTTAATTTGGGATTGATCATTGAGTAGGAGATAGCCATGAGGGCCAAGTAGTGCTAGACATCTCTCTCCTTTCAGGTGTTGATCACCAAGTTGTGTCGCCAGGCCTAAGTTCCACGAGATGAGAGTAGGGAGTCGAGGTCACACCCACATCATCTACCGACATTCGATGCATAGAGGTCAAGTACACCAGGGACGAGGCTGACAGGACGAGGGCAACCCCGGTGGACACTTCCCCGGAGGTTGACATTTATACATTACCTGCAGAGGAAGCCATACCTACTTCAACTACTAACCATCACGTACTTCTAGCTCCCTTCCTTCTGCTACTCCAGATGCTTACGCTACTCCATTTCCCCCTAGATCTGTTGTTGCTTCTGCTTCTAGGCCTCCGATCACCAAAGCGATGATGTATAAGATGGGGAATTTAGCCCAATTTATAGATGTGCATACCTCTGGGTTAGAGGCTGCGATTCTTGGGATGATCGAGAGAGCCATTGTTTCTACTTTGACACCTCTAAAAGCTTTGATTGATGCCCTTACAGCGAGAGTAGAGTTGTGTGAGAGGGTAGGGAGCCAATGATGTAGTGACGACCTTAAAGGCCGACATCTCTGAGCTGAGGAAGGATGTGGACCATCTAAAGTCCATAAATTTTACTTCACTATTTGGGACGATGGTGATTCCAGATAAATTGAGCATAGATATTTCATCTTGTTCTGAGGTGCCTTTGGCTACCATCGGAGATAACATTAGGGTTGATGTTGTTGTTGCTGAGTCTGAGGCCAAGACAAATGAGGAGCAGCTTGGTGTGCATGAGGAAGCTGTTTATGAGGACCTGTCATGCAACACCTTGGAAATCTAATGACCTAAGCTAGAGTAGCCTAATGGAGTTAAAACGTAAGGTTAGAATCCTAAAATAACCTTCTTAACATAGTACTAGAGTTCTAGTGCCTAAACATCAAGGCATGACCCCCTAGGAGTCCTCCCCACCCACCCCTCAAAAGGTCCTAGAGGAGGACCCAAGGAAAGGTCCAAAAGCTGTCAAAAATAGCTTTCAACCACGATTCGAAACCCAAGAGTCATGGGTGCAACCACGCTCTATGGTTAGGAGGCGTGGGTTGAGACTTAGTCTCCCCAAGCTTGTCCCCCAATTCACCATCTATGATCAAAACCACACCCATGCAGGATGGGCCGTGGTCCCATCCATGATCCATGGATGGGGTCTGTGGATCACCTATCTGCAAAAGCTGGTTTAGGCAAGGCCAACGGAGGGGTGTTTTTGTAAATTCTATTTTAATTAATTAAGGGTAGGAACGGTTATTATTAGTTATTTTAGGTATATTTAAGTACTTTTAACTATTAAGTAAGCTCATTTAACTCTCATAACTCACAAACTCAAACTCAATCAACTTCCCTCCCAAAATATACTCTCTAGACTCCATTGGAGAACAAAGAACAAGGTCAAGATTAGGGTTCAAGCTCCAAGATTTTCCCTCCTATTTCGTGATGAAAACATCAATTAAGGTATGGGAGCCTTGATTCATGGAACACTTTTCTTCATGAAGCCCTTCAACTCTTAATTTTGAAATTGGTAGATTGTTCAAAAACTAGGGTTTTCATTCTAACCATGGGTTCTTCCTAAAATTGATTTCATTATGTTAATTGCATTATATTATGGATGATTTGATATTTAATGGGGATTTTTATTGTAAAATGCCCCATGAACCCATGAACTACCCCATGACCCCTATTTCATGAATTGTGATGGGTGTATTGATGCTAGATGATTACTATGAATTGTATCTATGTTAATTTAGTTATTGAATCTTTTTTTATTCATGCTTAAAGTAGTATTTCTAAGTGTGATTGTGAGACATGATTCATGAACCTTGAAGAGGTAAATTACTAGGGTTTGTACATGTTGATGAAAGTTGTGTATGAACTTATGGTTCACTGGAAAGGTAAAGATCCTATGACTATTATGTAAATTGAGGTATTGTGGAAAGGTCATTCTCCCCTTGACCTTAAACATGTTTATGCATGACTTATCTAGGATGATGATAATGATGTTGTGTTGATTGAAAGGCTATTTCTCATGAAAACACTATGAACTTAATGTGAAAGGTAAGGTTGAAAGTACATTCTCACCTTATTGAATGTATGAGCTATATTATGGGCTGTGCTAAATAAAGGGTAGAGCACTCCTTCACACATGTAGATAAAATTCAAGACTAATTATGTACAATTTGGGAAATAATGCGTAGTAACGAGTGAATATGGAAAGTGAGGTAAAGGTCGTTCCTTCAATGCAATAGGTCGGGTCATCTAAATTAAACTCATTAGATGGAAGCTCCTCCGCCAATGCAAGAGGTAGGGTTTCTAGAAGCAATCTCTCTATCCCATAACTATGTGCCCACATAGGTCTTAGCTAGTGTATCCACCTAAAAGCTAAACATGTTAGTTCTACCTTAGGCAAGTAGGGCACCTTCTTTCAATATGGGGTTACACGACACCGAATTCCATGTAGCTCACATGGTCTATGTCGGTTATGGCTACTCTTCCTTATATGATAAGATTTATGAATAAGACATGAACTATACTATGACTTCTTGGTGGCTTTTACTTAGTAGGAGTGGGGGTATGGGACTTCACTTCCACATTGCACAAGTAGACTTAGTAGGATGTTATGGGATGGTTCCTTTATGTTATGATGAGATATGAATGTATGCATGTATGTTGAATGGATAGTTTCTATAAATGACGTTCCTTATGTTCAAATAATGTGCATGACTATTTCCTTATTGATGACTATTGATAATGATGAGGTCTAAAGATGATATGTATGACTAAGGTAGCTTCAAAGGAGTACTTGGTATGGTTGATATTATGGGATGCCAACAATACATTGCGCAAGTGTTCTTTTGGAGTTGCTAAGGTAATGGCTTTACTATGTTATGAGTATAAATGTGATTATGGCTTGTGTTGTACATTGAAAATGCATGTTGGTTTCTAAACTTGATAAATGCATACTTTTCAACTAAAATTTCCTTTTTATCATATTTCAAGGATTTGTGCATGCTTCCATACTTAGTAAATATTTGTGCTAACCCCTACTTCTTCTACATTTTTTGTAAGTGTAGGTTCCGGCTAAGTGGCACACACTCTCCTTTCTTCAAGAATACTTGGATTGCTTATCTCCAAGTTATGATGAGTCCTCAAGTTCGAGGACGGATTAGCCATTTCTTAGTTCCTATTGCATTTCTTTTATTGAGACTTTCATTGATGTAAAGGGCTAAGTCCCAAACTTTGTATTCCTATGTTTTAGATGGTGAATGAGACAAGGTCTAGACTCTTATGATATTCTTTTATGAAAAATAAAGTTTGACTTCGATTGTAAGAGTTTTGAAAATTCCGCATCATTTTTATGGCTTTATGTGTATGATTATGCTAAGGGCTTGTATGCGACTCCTTCTGGGTCAAGTACATCGTGTTACGTCTAGGGGGTACCCCTAGGTCATGACATGGCTAACATAGAAGGTGCTATGTATGAATCAGCTAGACAGACCTCTCTGAGAGATACTTCGATGGTGGGCTCTAGTGGAGAAAAGGTTGATGAGTCATTGGGCACTAATGTCCAGACAGTTGGAGTGACAGACATGTAGAATTTACCTTAAGATTGGCCTAGAAGGATGATCTTTCCCCTCCCTCTCTGTTACTTTTTAGACTATTTTTATTATTAGTTACATTTGAGGACAACTGCTTTCTTTTTGTTGGTGGGTTGAGGTATTTCCATACCTACCTCTTGTGGGCTATTTTGTGAATATTTTGTTTTTGTGATGTGAATATTGAAGCTCATTGGTTTATATATATATCTCTGTGTGTGTGTCTTGATTATAGTATTGTGGATGTTTTTAGCTTGTAGCCCATTGTTTTTATTTGGAAGCGGTTTTGAACCAATTTTAAAAATTTTGCCACCTCTTGTGTGTGTGATTATGGTTGTTCTTGTGCAAATTTAAGTGTCGGTTGTGGTCAACATCGATAACTCCCATAGTTCTCTTAATTGAACGAAATGAATGTACGGCTACGATTAGGCAAACTAAGTTACATAGGCAATATGCAAACTTTTAGCATCTCATTGTGACTAGCAAGTTGTCGAATGAGTCTCTTGTGATGAACATTGCACACTAGCTTGAAAGTGTGAAGTATTGTTTGATATTTGTAACAATGTCGTGTGTGGTGAGGTTGTCTTGAAAATTTTCCTTGATCACATCTAGAACTTGCCCATTTGGTCTAATTGATTGAGTGAATCAAGAAATTGAAATGATCTTAGGCAAGAATTTTGAAACTAAGCCAATTTGACAATATACCTTTTTGTGGCCAACCTTGTGAGATGTGTGAATCTTGCTTGGCACCTTTTGAGCTTATCATTTTCTTGGAAGAAACTTGAGCAACTTTTACCTCTTTATCCCATCACCCATAACCTTAATTAAGTTGTGGTTTGTATGAATAGCTAACTTAGGCCAAAAGCCTAAGTTGGGGGTGTGGTGAAAAAGAGGGAAGTCAAGAATTGTAAAGAACTCCCCTTTTGATCTATTGTTATGAAAAAGATGGAACCCCACCATGTAAAAAAAAAAAGATAAAAGGAAAGAAAATAACTGAAAAAAAGAGAAAAGGTTGTGAAATAAAGTAGTGAAAATTGCAAAAGAAATGGGGTATCTGGTGATTCATGTTGAGTTGAATAATGGGGTGGAGTTTGAACATGCTGCAATATGAAAGAGAAAGAGAAAGAGCGTTTTTCAGGCCATACTTCATGAAGGTAGAAGCCACTAAGCCTAAATGACCATACCTTTACACCCAGCCCCATTACAAGACTTAAAAAGACCTTTGTGATATTTAGTGAGCTAAAATGAATGTTGATTGGAAACTAAGGGCAACCTTATGTTTGGAGTCATGCATATGTTCATCTTTGTGAGTGTGAGAGTTATATTTGATTTTGGGACTTTCAATTTTTGAGAAATTTTGTGTGATTATGGAATCATCATTGTTGTGGGGGCATTTGAGTACCTTCATTGAGCTTGAACTTTCATTTGAAGAAAGTGTTGTGAGCTTGAGTACACTTGATAATGTGAGTCACAATTTGAATCTTTGAGTGCACCATTGAGCATTGTATGTGTAGTTTGAACCTTGTTGCGCGCATTATATTGAATCTTAAGCAACACTATTTGTAGACATCCTTGTTGAACTAATTGATCTTAAGTTTTATTTGAGGACAAGCAAAATTTTATGTTAGGTGTGTTGATGAGCCTGAGATTTCGACTCATTTAGGACTTTGTTTTGATAGTGTTAATGTCCTCAATGCCTAATTTATGCTCTAAACTTATGTTAAAGTGTTGATTTGTAGCATTTAAGGATAAGGAGCAAAGCAAGGACACTGTCGGGCAAAAAGGAGCAAACAAGCTGAAGAAGTGAACAAAAGTGAATCTCATGATCGCCAAGACCACTCAAAGCACCTCAAGTGGCTCTTCTAGCTTGCCTAAAGTTTCAGCATGCCGGCCCTGGGGAGAAAAACTAATTTGGTGACAGAAATGGGCATTTGGCAAATCGCCAATCAACTCTACAATGGTCACCTTGATCACCTAAATTCACAAAATCAGCGAAGGATTGGAGCAAATGGAGGATTGCCGACCTGTTCGGCGAAGCAAGACTTATCTCCCCAATGGTTGTTCAGGCCAAAAATTGGGCAACTATAAATTGAAATTTGAACTGAAGATTTAGTATCCTACGATCATTCAATAGAGTTTTCTTTTAGTTTTTGAGTTCCATTATAGACTTTGAAGCTTTAAAGGCTCAAACTTGAAGATTTGCAAGTGGGTTTTTGAATTTACTCAATTTAGACAATTGTAAAGACTTGGGAACCTTTACTCAAATCATGGCTAATGTATTTGGTAATGGTTTCTCTATTTTTATGATGTGTAGCTAAAGCCCCAATTCTTGGGGAGTGATCATGTGTTTATATTTCAAATTATCTTATGGGTATTGTTGTTTGATGATGAAATTGTTGTTTTAATGTGGGTTTAAGCATTAGCTGGGTTTTAATCTATGAATTGTAGTTGCAAATGCAATTCCGATTTTGAGTTCTTGGCTTGTTTAAAAGTAAGGTTTTAGAACCAAAGCTTTTGATTAATGATTTGTAGGTATTGGGTTGATATGGGTTCAGCTTGAGAGAGTGAATCCTAAACCCAAATCTACTCAGCTAGCTTGAAAGAGTGGATACATTAAGGTTGTGGGATGGTTATCTTGTTAAGATTGTTGATGTTTGAAAGAAATCACCTCAACCTTCATAGTTGGTCGAGAGAAACCTACTGCACTTAAAGTCAAGCCTATCCACGATAATTTAGTAAATTATTGTTAAACTTCAATTACCCATATAGTGTAATTAGCTTATAAACGATCACATCCCGATAATTCCTCTTACTATTGTTGTTTCCCCTGTTTTCATTCTTGTTTTAGCTATTAATTGCAAATCCAAAACCCCCCATCTGACATTCGTTGTCACCCCTTTAAATTTGTATGTATATTTTCAATAATTTTTATTCCTATAATCGTTTAGACCACGTTTGCACTTTATAATTAAATTTGAATACTTACTGCTCCATGTGGGTCCGACCCATCTCTTAGTTCGGTTTTATACTAGTTAATGATCCCTTACACCTAGAATTGGATGAGGTGTGCTTGAGATGTTTAATCAATGGGTTTGAATTTTTTTCCCTATTTCTATATCAAAAGAGATAATAGAGTAAGGTATTCTGTTGTTTATATTGGCATATATATGAGACCGAAAGGATATTATATGCAAGGATGCTATTAGAACGATAGAAGATTAGCGTCATTGAAGATGACCTATCCTATTCATGAATGTTCATCACTATAGAACAATACGATTACCCCTATGTGACATTGAATTCCAATCTCTGCACCCTTAGATTCCTTATTACTTCTTGAATTTCCCATAATTTTAGTTAATTGTAATAAGTGATGACCAAATCCATTATGAAATTTGTGGAATCATCCACCAATTTGTTTTTACCACTACAAATATTTAATTTTACAATCTAAATTTCTTGATAAAATTTTATACGATATACCATTTTCTATGTAGTAGGGTATTTTTATTGACAACGACCATTGTCTTTTTCAATTGGTTTTAAAGAGGACATTTCAGTTTTATCAAAAATGTGCCGCTGCGAGGGAATGGTGGTTGAGAATTCTTTTTGATAAATTAGTTTGTAGATTTGTTTAGTTTTAGTAGATTGTTGATTTGTGTTGGTGGAAGATTTGCAAGTCTAATACAATGAGTGCCCATGGTAGTGATAATGATAGTCACTATAGTCAAAATGACAACATGGGTAATTTGAATAATATGCATGTGAATATTTTCCAAACCACGAAATTTATCTCGATACGTCCCACTGCTGGGAGGGCTATGTTTTATGTAATTGAAACAATGTTACGATTTCTTAAACTAAGAAAAATGTTTGGGGTTTAGCTAATGAAGATCCCCATGAACACCTTAGGAATTTTTTGGAGGTGTTTGGATGATGAGCAGGGGATTTTGACTCATTTGGGGCTTAATATTCATAGTTTTATTGTCCTCAATACCTACTTTATGCTCTAAATTGATGTTAAAATGCTAATTTACAGGAAGGAAGGCAAACGAGCAAGGCAAGGACATTACTAGGCAAAAAGGAGCGGAAAAGCTGAAGAAGTTGAAGAATAACAAAGTTGATGATCACCAAGACCACTCGGCGAACCATCGAGTGGTTCTTCAGCTCACCAAAAGTTCCAGAAGGCCAGCCCTGGGAAAGAGCCAACTGATTGGCGAATGGTGCAACTCAATGAGGCGCCGAACGAATCAGCGAAAGAGATCCTGATCAACTAAAATTACAGAAGATGAATGGTGAAGAGTCATTTCAAAAAGGCAATGGAAGAGGGCATTTGGCGCATCGCCAAGTCAGTCGGTGATGCTCGACTTACTCCACCCGTTGGTGCAAAATTTGAAATTCTGAAAGATTATAAATGCGATTTTTAAAAGATGAAAAGGAAGTTTTGAGTTTATAGAGAGTTTTTGGAGAGTTCTTCCGGTCTAACTCTATATTTCTTATCTAAACACTATTATTAGTAGTTTTTGAGTAGAATTTCGAATTGGGTTTTGATTTTTAGTTTATTCCAAGCATTGTGAATACTTGAATTATGTTACCCAATCGATGGAGAATATAGTTTGTAATGTTTTCTTGCTTTTTATAATGTGTGGCTAAAACCCTCATTCTTAGGGGTGTGATCATGTGATTAAATGTTCTAATTAGATTATGTGTGTTAGTATTTACTGATTTAAATTTTGATTTTAAGTGAATTTGATTGATAGTTGTGTTTTAATCTATGGATTCTATTTGTAAATGCAATCCTAATTTAGTATTCTAGGCTTTCTTGAGAAAGAGGTTTTATAATTAAGACTATCGATTGATGATTGTACGATTGAGTTATTGTTGATTCAGCTTGAGAAAGTGAATCTAAAACCATAGAAGCTATCTGGATAACTCCCACAATCAGGAGGGCTATGTTTCATGTTATTAGAACAATGTTACAATTGCTCAAACTAAAATAAATGGTTGGGGTTTAGCTCATGAAGATCCCCATGAACATCTTAGGAAATTTTTGGAGGTGTCTGGATGATGATTCAAGGATTTCGACTCATTTGGGGCTTAGTATTCATAGTTATATTGTCCTCAATACCTACTTTATACTCTAAACTGATGTTCAGAGGCTATTTTATAGAAAGGAAGGCAAAAGAGAAAGGCAAGCACATTACTGGACAAAAAGGAGCGGAAAAGATGAAAAAGTTGAAGAATAACAAAGTTGATGATCGCCAAGACCACTTGGCAAACCATCGCGTGGTTCTCCAGAAGACCAGTCCTGAAAAAGGCCAACTCAACGATGCAAGGTGCAACTAGGCGAAGCACCGAACGGATCGGCGAAGGAGATCCTGACTGACTAAAATTATAGAAGGTGAATGGTGAATAGTCATTTCAAAAAGGCGATGGAATAGGATATTTGGTGCATCGCCGAGTGGGTCTGTGATGCTTGACTAACTCCACCCATTGGTGCAAAATTTGACATTTTGAAAGAGTATAAACGCAATTTCTAAAAGATGAAAAGGAAGCTTTGAGTTTTTAAAGAGTTTTTGGAAAGTTCTACCAATCTAACTTTAGGTATTTTATCCAAACACTGTTATTAGTAGTTTTTGAGTAGAATTTCAAATTGGGTTTTGATTTTAAGTTGATTCCAAGCATTGTAAAGACTTTAAATTTTGTTACCCAGCTGATGCAGAATATATTTGGTACTATTTTCTTGCTTTTTATAATGTGTGGCTAAAACCCAATTCTTAGGGGTGTGATCATGTGATTAAATATTCTAATTAGCTTATGGGTGTTAGTATTTAGTGATTTAAATATTGATTTGAAGTGGGTTTGATTGATAGTTGTGTTTTACTCTATGTATTATAGTTGCAAATGCAATTCTAACATAGTATTCTAGGCTTGCTTGAGAAAGAGGTTTTAGAATTAATATTATCGATTGATGATTGTAGTGATTGGGTTATTGTTGATTCAGCTTAAGAAAGTGAATCTGAATTCGATCCTACCAATCTAGCTCAACAGAGAAGATTAGTTGAGGTTCTGGGTTGTTCACATTGTTATGTTTGTCAAGGTTCAAGAGAATTCTTCTGAATCGTAGTAGTTGATTGAGAGATGGTTATTACATATAGAGCCTAGCCTACCTGCAAATATTTAACATCTTTTAGTAAATCATAATTACCTATATAGAGAAATTAGCATTTAATCGATCACACCTCCGATAATCCTTCTCTACTTCATTACTCCCTATTTTCGTAATTGTTAGTTGTCACTCTAAAACCCCCATTTGAAAATAGTTGTCTACCCCTTCAATTTACTTTAATTGTTTCGATAATGTTTACTTCTATAAATGACTAGAACACGTCTTTGACTTCATAGTTGAATTCTATTCCGTATTACTCCTTTTGGGATCTACCCCAACTCTTCGTTATACTTGATTGCGACTGTCTACACTTAGAATTGGATGAAGTGCAGTAGAGCGTTATCAAAAGTGGTGCCGCTTCTAGGGAGTGGTCTTTAGAATTCTTTTAGTGAAGTTTTGTTGTGAATTAGTATTGTTGTAGTTGAATCAACTTGTTTTTGTTTGTCATTGGCATATTTTGAAGAGGTGACAAGATGAGTGTGAATAGGAGAAATGCTAGCCAACTTGGAGACAATGATGACATCAGCAACTTGAACGATGTAAATGAAGTTTAGATAGGTGGTGTAAGTGCTATCCAGTTGCCTCCAGTTATGGGAAATGTGGTTTTTCATGTGATTAGCAGGATTTTGCAATTGTTACACTTGAAGGGTTAGTTTGGAGGTCTAGCTCATGAATATCCCCATGACCACATCTGGTATTTTGTGGACGTCTGTGGTCTATATTCCTTCAAAAATATCTCCCAAGAATCTCGTCCGACTTCAATTGTTCCCTTTTTATCTGATGGGGGAGGCAACTATGTTGTTAGTTGACCTACAAAGAGACTCAGTTACCTCTTAGGAAGAGCTCACTAAGGCATTCTACTTATGGGTTTTCCCTCCCTCGAAGATGATGGCATTGAGAGATACTATCCAAGGCTTCAAATGATAAGATGGTGAACCAATTCACAAGATGTGGTTACGGTTCCAGAAGTTGCTACTCCAATGTCCAACTCATAGACTCCTGAACAACGTGTTATGACAAAATTTCTACCATAGCCTAGATTCAGTAAACAAAGGTGGGGCTAACCAACTTGTCCGAGGAGGAATTATGCAGAAACCTTTTGAAATTGCATCTACTCTTCTTGATGGGATGATGAAGATCAACCATGCTTGGTACACTAGGGAAGATCAAGTGTCTCTTTTGACTTTGAGGAAGATAAAGGAGAAAATTAAAAATGACGAAGAGCGGGATGAAAACATTGCCAAAATGATGACCCAAATGGATTTATTGTCAAAACATGTCATGGGTAGTAGTTATAAAGCTGTAAATGTGGTTGGAGTTGGTGGGGTGAACCCCGAAGATGCACACTTTGAGGCTTTATAATATGACGAAGTGCATTTTCTAGAAAATCAAAGAGGAGGTTTTAGTTCAAACTATAAAGATCGGGTAGGAACCAAGGTTCGAATAGAAAGCGTGATAAAGGTTAGAGAAACTTTGATAGGTAATGGCGTGATTGTGGGACTAACTGGAAGGAGAGGGATGGCAACAAGGATCGCTATGTACCCCCACATGAACGTCAAAAGCCAAAAGAGCAAAAGGCTGATCTTGAAAATTTTTGTGTAGAGGATATGCTTGCACGTATTCTCAACAAAGTGGAAGGGTCGAACAAAGTGCTAAAAGAAATGAAAGATGATGCATCATCTCTAAACCAAACGGTTACTTCTCATTTGGTGTCCATTAAACAGTTGGAAACACAGATGGTCCTAATCTCATCTCATTTAAATTTGAGGCAAAAAGGGGGTCTACCAAGTGATACTATGGTTAACCCGAAAAATGATTCTAGAATGATTATCCTCATCGTAATACGACGTTAAATAAGTGGTTTCATAGGAGGCAACCCAAGTTTTTATGTTTTTAATACTTTTGTTTGAATAACTGGTGTCGAATGTACAGGTTGAAAATTCAAAATTTTGGGAATTGAGCAATTAAGGGGAGCCCAGGCACCAATTGGAAATCATCGAATAGGTCGGCCATCTCAATCTAGATCACATATTGGACCAACTAAATGGGTATAAGTTTTGTAAACTTTGGCATACAAATGAGCCATTCGGTGCATTGCTGAATGGTCGGCGACATAAGTGTTGTCACTGACTGGCGCATGAATTAAAGTTTCATGAAGACCTAAATCACTTTTAAATTCAAAAGCTTCCCTCATTTAATATTTGCTGACTTCTACACTTTTACAACCGCATTTTAGATTTCATTACTTGCTTTCGTTATTGTTTTGTGTGGGATCTATTGCTCGGGGATTTCAACTCATTTGGGGCTTAAGATTCATATTTTTATTGTCCTCAATGCTTAATTTATGCTCTAAACTATTATTAAAATGCTAATTTACAGCAAGGAATGCAAAAGAGCAAGGCAAGGAAATTACTAAGCAAAAAGGAACGAAAAAGCTGAAGAAGTTGAAGAATAACAAAGTTGATGATCGTCAAGACCACCCGACGAACCTCCCAGTGGTTCTTCAGCTCATCAAAATTTTCAGAAGGTTAGCACTTGGAAAAAGTCAACTCCGCGATTGAAAGTGCAACTCGGCAACACATCGAATGGATCAGCGAAAGAGATCTTGATCGCTTAAAATTATAAAAGGTGAATGATGAAGAGTCATTTCAGGAAGGCGATAGAAGAGGACATTTGGCGCATCGTCGAGTGAGTTAGCAATGCTTGACTAACTACGCTGGTTAGTCCAAAAGCTAAAATTTTGAAAGAATATAAATGCGAATTTTAAAAAATGAAAAGGAAGTTTTGAGTTTTTAGAGAGTTTTTGGAGAGTTCTTCCAGTCTACCTCAGGAATTTTGATCCAAACACTGTTATCAGTAGTTTTTTAGTAGAATTTGAATTGGGTTTTGATTTTAAGTTGATTCCAAGCATTGTGATGAATTATGTTACCCAGCTGATGGAGAATATAGTTGATAATATTTTCTTGCTTTTCATAATGTGTGCCTAAAACCAGCCTTTTTAGGGTGTGATCATTTGATTAAATGTTCTAATTAGTTTATGGGTGTTATAGTTTACTAATTTAACTGTTGATTTGAAGTGGATTTGATTGATAGTTATGTTTCAATCTATGAATTGTAGTTGCAACTTCAATTCTAACTTAGTATTCTAGGCTTTCCTGAGAAAGATATTTTAGAATTATAACTATCGATTGATGATTATAGTGATTGGGTTATTATTGATTCAATTAGAGAAAGTGAATTTGAATTTTATCCTACCAATCTAGCTCGAAAGAGTAGATTAATTGAGGTTTAGGCATGTTCACATTGTTATACTTGTTGAGGTTCACGAGAACTCTCCTAAATCGTGGTAGTTAATAGAGAGATGACTATTAAATCTAAAGCCTAGCCTACTGGCTTAGATTCAACATCATTTAGTAAATCATAATCACCCATATAGCGAAATTAGCATTTAATCAATCACAGCCCCAAGAATTGTTCTCTACTTGATTGCTCCCCTATTTTTGTAGTTGTTAGTTGTCACTCTAACCCCTCCCCCCCCCCCCCCCCATTTTAAATGAGTTGTCTACCCCTTCAAGTTACTTTAATTGTTTCGATAATGTTTACTTCTACAATCGACTAAAACACACCTTTGACTTCGTAATTGAATTATATTTTGTATCACTACCTATGAGATCGTCCCCAACTCTTCGTTGGATTTATACTTAATTGCAACCGCCTACACTTAGAATTGGATGAAGTGTATTTGAGCATTATCAGTGGACAATTTGTGTTCAAGAACATCTTTCAAGAATCCATGAGATTGAGGTTATTCCCATTATCTTTCATAGGTGAAGCTACAACATGGTTGGCGGAATTTCCAAATGACTCTCAGTTCTTGGGAGGAGTTGACTAATGCTTTCTTGGAGATATTATTCCCCCCCCCCCTCCCCCCGAACATGGTGAAACTTAGAACCCAAATCAAAAATTTCAAATGCATTGGAGGTGAACCTCTACATAGAACTTTGTTGTGATTCAAGAAACTACTTTTGCAATGTCCATCACATGGTGTTCCGGACGATTTGTTGTTTTTATACTTCTATTGTAGACTTGATTCATTATATAAAGGTGTGGCTGATTAGTTAGTCCAAGAAGTATTAATTACACAACCACATGACATGGCTGCTTTATTGCGAGATAACAAGACCAAAGCTAACCGAGAATGACATACTAGAGAGGATCATGTGCCTATTCTACAACTTGTTATGAGCAAAGAAAAAAATGAGAAATATAATGAATGAGATGAAAACATGGTCAAGATTATGACCCAACTCAAATTGTTGTCTAAACATGTAATGGGAGGTGGACTTAAATGAATGAATGTGGTTGGAACTAATAGTGGGTGATATGCTCAAATTACACCTCCCTAAAGAAGTATAAGTGATCATTATCAAGTAAAGAACCCAACTTCAAGGTTGGGGTCGATCCCACGAGGAATATGGTTTAGACTTAAACTAAACTTATGATTATATTCGTTTAGACAACGTACTTCCGAAACAAGTAAATAAGGGGGGATTTGTGGAACAAATTCTGTAAATTATAGTTAAGTAACAAGTGAGCAAGATTTAACTTTGTTGTTATCAATGAGAGAAAGTAACTAGGGTGTACGTGTTCCCCGTAAGGTCATAACGCGGTAATCCTAGTAATAGTAACCCTTTGCTAGTGTATTACATGCAAAGTGATAAGTTAGATATCTCGAATTCCTTGGTCCGGCAACTAGAGAATTTCACCTAGCACCTTGGTCCAGCTACGTGTGTATAATTTTTTAACCCTTACCTTTACCTCATATTAGACATCACATCGATGTATGGCTTAGTTTTCACCCTCACACCAATCGACATTAGAATATTACATAGTATCACACTAAATCTATGTTGATAATTATTTTCTTATTAACTACCTCGTTGGTCCGGCAAGTAGCAACAAGGCGAGTTCTAACCTTTGCAACCACTAAAAAGATTTCTAAACGAAAGAATTATCAATGCATGCAATAACACTATTCAAGAATTACTTAGTTACTATTCATACTTTGTTAATCGCTCATGCTTCCCACAACCCTAATTGTGGATTTACTTACCCATAGTAGTAAGAACACAATTCATATTTTTAGATGAAGGAATCATGAACTTACGTAATGAGAAGAATAAACCCAGAATATCAACTTGAATTTCAAAGTCAAAACCTTCAAAACGAACTTAGGAAATCAAGAATTGCTAAAATTGCAAGTTAATCTCCAAAGCCAAAAAACAGAATAAAAGTAATGAAGTCTCACTCCCAAAAACAAAGTTTACATGCCCTATATATAGAAAAAAAGACGACACTAACCTACGGGTCATGGACTGGCCTATGGTCTATAGGTCCCTTCTGTGGTTTGGGACTTAGGCTATTTTCCAACTCCAAAAATCAGCACTCTCAGCCACAATCGATGGACCGTGATTCAATCCACGATCCGTGGATCCTCCTCCGTGGTTTTATACTTAGACTTTTGAAATCAGGTACTGGAACACCCTTTTCTGAATTATTTGACGGACTTGCAGAACGGCCCATAGGTCCGTAGTTTTAGGTCATGGTTCCACACTTGGTCAAGAATTCCTTTATTTCTTCTTCATGTTTTGCCTGTCCATCTACGATACGGTCCGTGAGTTACTTCCGTAGATGCCCTTTTTGTAACACCCCGTATTTCTAATAACCTAAGCTAGAGCCTAGCATGTAGTCTAGTAGCCTAATGAAGTATAAACATAACTTTAAGGTCCTAAAATATTTTCCTAACCTAGTACTAGGGTTCTAATGCCTAAGCGTCAAGGCACAACTCCCTTACGACCCCCTCCCCCAAGGGTTCATGAGGAGAACCCAAGGGAAGGTCCAAAAAGTTGTCCAAGATAGTTCCATCCATGAAGGGAGGACCACGAGGCATGGACTAACTCACTCCCCATTGATGGGTGTCATGAGTCCAGCCTTAGCCTCTTCATGAGGTCCCCTAAAATACCATGTCCCAGCCCCATTCCATGGATGAGCAGTGCGGTCCATCGACCAACTTACGTTCTGTGGAAGGGTCTCGTGAGTTGAGACTTAGTCTCCTCACCAAGACCCTCATCCTCCTGTCTCTAACCCAAACCACGAGAAACCATCACGGTCCGTGGTTCAAACCACACCCCGTGAATGAGGACTCGTGAATGGGGCCTGGGCTTACTAACTAGGTTCGACCTATGTAGGGGTGATTTGGTAATTCAATAACTAATTAAGTTAGGGTGGGGGAAGGTTATATTTAGTTGTATTAAGTGTATTAAAGTATTTTTAGGTAATAAACAAGTCTTCTAACTCTCATAACTCACAACTCAAAATAAAACCCACTTCCCTCTCTAAACATTCTCTCTCAAAACTCCATTGAAGAACACCAAGAACTTGAAGGTTAGGGCTTAAGAATCAATCTTCTCAACTCCAATTCGTGGGCAAAGCTTCAATTAAGGTATGGGAACCTTGATTCAAGGAACATCTTTATCCATTAAGCCCTTCAACTCTTGATTTTGAAATTGATACATTGTTCAAAACTAGGGTTTCTATTCCAACAATGGGTTCCTCCTAAAATCGATTTTATTATGTTAATTGCATTATATTATGCATGAATTGATGTTTAATGGTGATTTTCATCGTAAAATTCCCCTTGAACCTATGAACACCCGCATGATCCCAATTTCAAGTATTGTGATGGGTGTATTGATGCAAAATGATCACTATGAATTGTTTCTATATGAAGTTAGTTATTGAATATTTGTTTGTTCATGCCTATTGTAATAACTTTAGGTGTAATTGTGAGACATGATTCATGACCTTGAAAGGGGGGGGGGGGGGGGTAAATTTCTAGGGTTTGTACATGTTGATGAATGTTGTGTATAACCTATTGATTCACTTAGAAAGTAAATCTGTTATGACTAATGTGTAAAGTATGGTATTGTTGAAAGTATAGATCTTCTCTTACCCTTACACTTAATAATATATGAATAGTCTAGGATGATGATGATGTATTGTGTTGATTGAAAGTCTGTTTCTCATGAAAACACTACGAATGTAATGTGAAATTCCTACTCACACACTAATGTTGATTCAAAGATTGAAAGTACATTTACACCTTTAATGAATCTATGAGGTATTTTGATGGATTGTATTGAATGAGGGATAAAGCATTCCTTCACACATGTAACTGCAATTCAAGACTTAATGATGTTTAAATTGGGAATGTATGCTTAGCACTGAGTGGACATGGACAATGAGGTAAAGGCCCTCCCGCCAATGCAATAGTGAAGGTCATCCAAAGTGAACTCATGAGATGGATGCCCCTCCACCAATGCAATAGGGCGGGTTTCTAGAAGCAATCTCCCTATCCCATAACTATGTGCCAACAAAGGATTTAGCGAGTGGATCCACCTAGATGCTATACACTCAGTCCTACCTTAGGCAAGTAGGACACCTTCTTCCGTGTGGGGTTACACGACACCGAATTCCATGTAGTTCACATGGTCTATGTCAGTTATGGTATTCTTCCCTAAATGAATGATAATGAATAAGACATGGACTATGTTATGACCTCTTGGTGAGTTTACTTAGTAGGAGTGGGGGTAAGGGACATCACTCCCACATTGCACAAGTAGACTTGGTGAGATGTTATGGGATAATTCCTTAGTATTGTAATGAGATACGAATACATACATATATCTTGAATGGTTAGTTATTATGAATGACTTTCCTTGTATTCAAAGTAATGATTATGATTATTTCCTTATTGGGGACTAATGATTATAATGAGGGTTGAAGATGATATGCATGACCAAGGGAACTTCAAGGGGACACTTAGTAGGGTTGGTATTATGGGATGCCAACCATACATAGCACAATTGTTCCTTGGAGGTTGCTAAGGTGTTTATATTACCATGTAGTGAGTATAAATGTGATTATGGCTTGTGTTGTACATTGTAAATACATGTTGGTTTCTAAACTTGACAATGGCATAATTTTCTAACAAAAATGTCCTTTTTATCATATTTAAGATTTTTACGCATGTTTCCATACTAGTACATATTATGTGCTAACCCCTTCTTCCTTCGACATCTCAATGAGTGTAGGTTCCGTCTAGGTGACTTTTACTCTCTCCTTTGAAGAAGAATTGGATTGCTTTCTCCAAGTAGTGGTGAGTCCTCAAGTTTGAGGATGGGATTTCCTATTTTCTAGTTCTATTGTACCTCTCATGTTGACACTTTTGTTGATGTATAAGGGCTAAGTCCCAAACTTTGTATTCCTATTTTTTATATGGTGGTATGAGACAAAGTCTAGATTTTCCTATTACTTTCTTTTATAAAAAGTGAAGTTGGACTTCGATGTTAAAGTTTTAAATTTTCGCATTATTCCATTGTCTTATGTAATGATGATGCTAGAGGCTTGTCTGAGGCCCCTTCGGGGTCAAGTACACCATGTTACGTCTAGGGGGTACTCCTGGGTTGTGACACTTTTCTGCACAATTCTTCAGTTGTGTCTCATACTTCCATGTGCAAACTTATTTCCTGGAAACATAATAAAAACATATTAATACCAATACAAAATAGCCGTAGACACACACAACTCTTAAGTGAAATGTATTAAAAATATCGTAAACTCATGGTATATCAACACCCTCAACTTAAATTCGTTGTTTGTCCTCAAGTGACACATTAAGACTCTAAATGACACTTGTATAGAAGCAAGCATTCAAACACAAACAATCACATGACTCTCTATCCTGACTCTCTTTTTGAGTGCAAATCTATTCTCATAGACTCAAAAAGCTAACTCATGCGGATCAAAATATGACAAAGATCGACTAATCAACACACAACATACACTGATTTGCTATCACCAAAGTACCAACTTTCCGACAATGTAACTAGTGCCCTTACCTCAAACGAAATCCCTTTTTCACACAATAAATATGATTTTGAGTAATAGGATTCATTCAACACTCACTCTCAAAAGTAATTTCTAGTACAGTTAGTGCTTAATACCATAGGCTTGCCCTTATTTTCACTGCTTAGACTCTCCAAACTAGTTGCTAGGAAAACTATAGGACTTTCTTAGCTTGTAATGTAGGCTCGGGGTCAAGTGTGGTACATTTAGGTACTTTTTAGTGACTTTCTGGCATCCTTGACATTACATTGGCTATTTACCTCTTCCTTAACTATTTTTGGCAACTTTTCATCTTAATTTCTTTCCCTTAACTCTTTTCAACCAAGGATGTGACATTTGACTTTTTTTATCTCTCTTTTTCTTCTTTTTCTTTCACTTTATTTTTCGTTTATTTCTTTCAACACTCTTCTTTTGCTTCTTTTGATTCTTTTGCGCAAAGCCACATCCTCTTTCATAATTTTTCTCTTTTCAACACTAAACTCTTTTCATACCCTTTTTCCATTTGGTTTCCTTTTTCATAGCCACCCTCAAGTTATGCATTTTGCATTAGTTGAGGTGCACAATGTCCGATATCGGACCAGGGCCAAGATCAAGGTGACTTTTGGGCTTAGCCACTTAAGCTTTTGGCCTAAGTCAAGGTGCACATGTCCAAGGAGGGACCGTGGCCAAGACAATGTTCTTAAGGGAAGGTGAGTTAGGTGAATCACAAGAATTGGTCAGTGTTAGGCTCAAATATTTGGATCAAAGGGGAATAATAATACCATCTGGTTACATCATTTTAGGCTTAAATGGACGAGTTTGAACAATGGCCTATGATCACTTCCCAACTTCTAGCCTAGATTATCCTAGCAGGACCAATGGGGCAAGTTCTAGATTGGCACAAAATTGTCTGAACAATCAACCATTCTCACACACTCTTGGCACATAGTTTTATTATCAGATTATTAGATTACCCAGTTCAAGTCTTAGCTTAAGTCGTGAAATAAAATTGTTTCTTTAGCATGTCACACTCAGAGCCAACACATGCAACTCATTCTAGCCTACTGATTTTAGCACATATCACAAATTTTGGACGAGTCAATTTTCATTCATAATTATGTCATCGTGCTTCATTCTTTCTCATGCTTCTACACATACAATCCTAACACATGCCGGTTCAACATAAATTAAATAGTCTCTTGGGGAAAAAGAACACAGGTAAGAAAAACCCCAAAAAAGGATTATGAGTTGGTTACTCAGACTTCACCCTATCACTCACAATCCATTTAACCCACCCACAAAAAAATAGAGTGCAATTATCCCCAATGCACAAAAATAAGCATGAAAGAGTAGGGTGAAGGTGAAGCAAACCTGTGGTGCAAATGCGCCACAGAACTCAACAAGCGAATGGGTCCGGTTTCCCAGAGCCTGCGGGAACAACACTTGGGTCAACCTCAGTAATGCCCACATTAGCTATCACAACACCTTCAATAGTGCTATATATTTCTATAAAAGAACCATCAGTGGTGCTCACATCATCTCACACGGTGGCCTCAGTGGTGGGCCTAGAACTCGAGGCCCCAAGAGCACTTTCACGAACCCTCTGCTGGCGTAACTCCTCGTCCACCATAGATGCTCTCCTAGCATACGTATTATGCTAGCTCTCCCTCTTATTTACCCTTGCATCCTCAATGGCCTGAGAAGTTTGTCTAGAGCGGTGCCTCTTTCCACGAGCATGGGTGGGCTCGGGATGTGCTATATGATCTCTGAATAAAGTATCAAGCATTATATCATCAGCCAATGCAGTAACTACAGACTCTAGCTGTGGGTGGGGCAAGGATGGCATTAACTTCGGCTCGGAGACTATCTAACTTAGTTCGAAAAGAGGATAGATTTGTAGCAAGGGCTGGTCGCTCGAGGTCTCTCAACTCAAAGGCATCCAGGCACTTATTAATGGCCTGGACCTTCTGGTCCATCATGGTCACCATCCTCCACTCCATTCTAGCCTCGGACTCTACAATAGATTAATGCATTCATGGCTTCACTTGATAAAGTATTGTGGCCATTTGCGTCTCAATTTCTGAACCTGTGTAAAGGGTATGACAGCAGATCACGATGAAGTGGTGGCTCTGAATGAGCTAGGGGCCCAACTGGCAGCTTGAGATGGGGAGCTCGGGGCATCATCAGTGTAGGTTGGAGGGGCAAGGTCATCAACCTACATCGCCTCCACATCAACTACTAACTCTGCTCCTAATTGCGGCACCTCAATTTGTAGGCCACGTCGTAAGGCAGCTATATTAGCCACATCCTCAATAAGGTCGGTGTCAAGGGTCTTTGTCTCCTCTACCAATTTGTCATAATTTCGGATAGGCACACCAGCATCCCTGCATAACCAAAAGATCATACACGGAAAGGGTAGAGCAGTGGTAGTCCTTAACGCCTTCTCATGGATCTCTGCCAATAGCAAAAGGGCAAAGTCATTCTCAAATGCAGCTACTAAAGCCGCAACCATTACCACTCTATCCCAAGTGAGTGCATTATCGGCCTTAGTGGGCGATATTCTATTCCACACCAAAAGCCAGAAGAACTTGGCCACCAAATTTAGGGCGGCTTTCTGAATACCCAAGCGTGGCGCGCTGACCCACTCTGCGCGCTCTCCATCCACAGCTAGGTTACTAGCCAGCCAAAGTAGTAAAGCTTCACTCTGCTCTATATTCTTCTGGAACGCTCCACTCCTAACGATGTCCCACTAATCGTCAAATTCGCCGGTGTTAAGTGCCCAAATGGTACCCAGACCGTAGAGGAATTGGCTGATAGTAACCTGCAATATGTCCACCAGAAAACCCCAGACCATAGTGGAATGTGGGGTCTGGGCTGTGGGCTTGGCCAGTTTATGGATAAACCCTTGAAGTGTGGCAGCATAGAAAGCATAAAACTCCTGCACAATCTCCTCCCTGTAAGTCCCGATGCTCCGAGCCATCTAATCACATTTGTGTTTCTGGAAGAGCCGGTGGATGTCGGGTATGGTGTGTAGACTCCCCGTTAGAACCCTACGCTCTTCTGTGGTAAGTCGGGCCATTTTCTCTTTGTCGTTCAACATCTTGGCATCCCTATAGATTTGCCATTGACCCTATATGCACCATCTATTCGACTCTTCAACAACTGGAGTAGGGTCGGTGTTAGGTGGAACTAGGATATTCCCTGAACTAGTAGCCTCATTAGACAAGGTGGCCTGGCCATGTGACCTTGAGCCTGATTCAGAGCCAGAAGCAGACCCTCCAGTAGAGGCGGACTCAAAACCAGAGGCAGACCCAGCCGGTGACCCGATCAGTGTATCCTCCTAATTAGACTTGGAGGCAATGACTACGTCGGGGACTACCTGTTTGGATTGATTCTGAGTAGTCCTGGGTGTTATGGGGGATGTCCGTCCAGTGGGAGAAACATATACGAGGTCATTCTACACATCCATATCTTCATTGATTAGCTGACAGGTAGTTGTAGTTAATTTGGATCTACCCTTGACGGTTATAGCTTTCTTCGGGGCCATGGTACCTGTGGAGTGAGAATTAAACCTATATAAACTAAAAACACACTCAAAAAAATATTAGAACAAAGAACATACCAAACGAAAAACTAAAAAAAATTTCAGACAGTGGCTTCAATGGCCACCTACGGTGGGTGTCTATGGTCCGTAGGTAGACCTACGGTCCATGGATCTGCTCTAGGTCAGAAGTCCCAAAAATTTGGGCTCTGATGGGAACCACGGATGTGCAGAACGGTCTGTAGATTGACCTACAGACCGTAGTCCATCTCCATGGTTCCACACTTAGGGGAATTGACTTGTGCCATAGATGACGGACCTAATCTACGGTTCGTAGATGGGGTCTCGTGGATTAGGTCTATGCTAGGTATCAGATATGCTTCTATTTGAAACCAAATTTTTACCAATTCAAACAATAGACCTTAGTCTAATCATGCATTTCAACACAATTTATGATAGTTTGTCATCCCTAGGGTTCTGATTATTCATTTTTCACATGTATTGCATACAAAGGTAGGAACCCTAAATTGAAACTTTAATTTATACCACATTTTCACCAAGTTATTTACTTATTAAGGCTACACAATCACTATCTATCGTCCCATGGGTGTTTCTAACATACAATTCATGTGGGACACCTATAACTTCACACCCAAGATCAAGATCCACTTCCTGACTTTCTATAACAATAATGAACCGGAATTCAAAGTGAAGGGAAGTCGGTTACCTTACAAGCAAAGGAAGTGGGTGATGGTGTGATGACTTTAGACTTCCAACAACTCCTTACTCACCTTTTTCACCGAACCTGGATACCAAAACTTTTGGGAAATAGGGAATGAAGGAATTTGGGGGAGAGGAGAGTGAATTCGGAATATGGGGAAAGAAAGTGGAGTGATTAATATGATATTGTGGTGATATGAAGGGATTTTAGGAGAGGAGGAGTTACAAAAATGGTTTGGGTGAATTTTAGAAGTGGCGGGAATGTTTAAACTATGGGGGTATTATTTAAAAGAGGTCCAGGTCAGGTCAGGCAGAATTAGGGTTTGGACCCACAAGACCCCATCTACGGTCTGTGGGTCGACCTACGGACCGTAGATAGGGTCCGAAGGTCACTTACACACTTAGAGAAATTTAGGAAACTTACCTGGGGTCTACGACTACTATTCAAGGTCCATAGTTTGACCTACGAACCGTTGATGGTCTTCGTAGACCTCTGCACCAGACATTTTGTGCAGATTTTTCTTTTCACCCCTACACATATAGCAACCATTAGGCCTTTCTTTTTACATTTTCTGGACACTTTTTAGACAAGGACCCTATGCTATATCTAGCCAAAACTAAAACAAAAATAAAGCACCTATTGAAAGGAATACAAAAAAAAAACAAATAAACAAAGAAAACTACCAAATCAAAAAGAAAAATGTAATGACCCTCCTAGTCATTTTTGTTTCTTGCCTTCTGTGTGTCATTTAGAGCGTTCCTGTAGCGACCCCAAGTCATTTATGACTTGCTGGGATTGACAGTTCGGTCACCTGGTCGTTCGTTTGGTTTTGGTGTGAGTTTTAGTGTTTTGGAGCTTATGAACCTTGAACGATCATTTTCGATCAAAAGTTCAAGAAGAACACCTCAGAATGGAATTCTGACAGTTCCATCAGCTCCATAAGGGTCATTTTAGGCTAGTAGCATGATCGGCATGACTCCCGAGGCTTTCAGTGTGAGTCGGTGCGATTAGGCGTTTTAGCCTTTGAAATTTGGCCTTAGGTCGACTTTGGTCAACATTCTTGGAAAACGCGCTCGGATGAAAATTCCGTCAGCGCAGTTAGCTTTGGAATGTTGAGTTTGGTTTAGAATAACCTTTTGTTCGACTCCCGAGGTCTCCGGACTAATTTCAAGCCCTTTGGTGGATTTTGGTTAAAATGGCTCTTGGAAGTGGGACCAACTTTTTATCGAGATGACCTCTGATGGAAATTTTGACTGCGCCGTTGAGTCTGGAATGTCGAATTTGGTAGGGTAGCATATCTGTTTTACTTTTATCGGGTCCCGATCGAATTCCGAGCCCCCGTCGGAGACTTTAAATATTTGGCAGCCATCTGGTGCAGCCATTTTCAGTTTTTTTATCCAAATTCAAACCCTCATAACTCTCTCATTTCTAGTCCAAATCAAGTGATCCAAAGGTGCATCTTGTGTGGTTTTTCGCAAGGAATGCGTCGGTGTGGTTATATTTCATATTCAACACTTCGTTGGAGGTAAAAATTTGTGTTTTAGCTGCTGTCATAGCCATTTTCGGGCTCAGTTTTTGGGCAGTTTTGGAAGCTGATTTCTCACTCGTTTTAGGTCCGATTTTAGTGATTCTTAAGGCTATCTTGGGTGGTTTTCCGAGGAGAACGTTGTGGTGTTGTCGGATTTCGCTGTAGACCCCTAGTTTCTGGTATTTTCTCGTGAATAGCTGCTGCTTTTACTGTTCATTGTAGTATGTTTTGTGTTTTTTTCATTGTATGTCGTGTTGGGCTGTTCCGAGCCTCGAATTGTGTTCTACTTTGGGACACAAGTTCGGGGAGGTGTTTAAAAACCTATTTTTGGGGTTAATTCCGGAATTTCCGGTGCGGGCCCCACTTTTCCCATTTTGACCCCGAAATTGGTTTGTCTCTGTTTCTTGCGATTTTAGTGTCTAAACGACCGTAGTAACGTTGTGACTCTATTTTTGATAGCGTGTCAGCATTTCGAGGCTGTTCGGAAAGGGAAAACTCCGGAAAAGTGACTTTGGAGCGAGCGTGGTTGGCGTACAGGTAGGCTACGGTTTCTCTCTCTTAGATTGAACTTGAGAGTGTGAATGCATATTGATTTGTTGGGATTTGGGTTGGTAATTATTGAATAGTGCATAGGTGTTTAGAATTCATGTTTCGGTCTCTTTCGGAAATTATCGGTTAACAGGGAGCATGCTTGGTGTACAAATTGCCCCTCCTTGCTATGTGGAGTACTTGTATATTTAATTACTATTTATTTGAAGCATGTTGGACCTTAGTTTAGGTTTGACTAGGGCTTGCCTTAGAACTTCATGATTCGGAATAGTTAGGCCTTAGTTTTGCCCTGACGTCGCCCGGCTGGCCTAGATCCCTGTAGACTGGTGTAGCAGACTAGAGTCTGATAGTTTAGACCTTAGTTAGGCGATACGCTTACTTCGACGATAGTTATCTTTATTTTTCCTCGATATTGCGGTTTCACGAGTTACGTCGACGACACTAGTTTTGCTTCGCGATTTCGAAGTTGTTTTCGACTAAATTTCAAGGACTTACATTGATACTTATATAGAGCATCCGGTTCGAGGTCCGGCCTCTATCGCTTAGTTACTTATATAGAGCATCCGGTTCGAGGTCCGGCCTCTATCGCTTGGTTACTTGGGTACTTCTAGTGAGCATCCGGTTTGAGTTCCGGCCTCCGTATTGTCAGATTCTATTATTTAGGGTTGAGGTTTTGGTTTGATGTTCTGTGTTATTGGATTCTTATACGTAATTCTCTTTAGTTATAGTTTTTCAGTGTACCTTCTGGGCTTATGGGGGTCCAGTTAGATGTAGTTAGCTTATAGATTACTTTAGTTAGTTATTTCTACACTCGCGTGCATTCCATCGTTACTTAGTCTTAGTTTCGTTCTAGACTTCTGTTTGTGTTATTCCTTCTTTTCATATTGCATTTACTTTTCAAGTTCAGTCGGCCTATGATGCCTACTGAGTACCTGTTGTTTGGTACTCATGCTACACTCTGCATCTCTTTCGTGACGCAGGTCCGAGCACCAGTGGCCAGCATTGATCCAGCTTGGAGTAGTTTGATCTGGAAACGGGGGTGAGCACACGGCGTTCTGTACTATTTCAGTCTCCATCTGTATTATAGACTTGTCTTTTGCCTTTCGAGACAGTCGAGTCTCTATAGTCCACTTTTGGGACTTGTACTCTTTTGTTAGTAGCTCTGTACTAGTGACTTCCAGGTTTTGGGAGGTATCGTTATTGTATATATGTTTTGGTTTGTGCCCGCTTGTTTTATTATTATATTAAATTTTGTCTACTCTTGGTTACTTTTGCCCTCAGACCCATTACTTGTTGTTCTGGGTTACGGGTCGGCTTACCTACTGGTGGGTTATAGTAGGTGCCATCATGGCTTGAGAAATCGGGTCGTGACAAAAAACCTATAGTTGGCTAGATTGTACATCTTGGGTTGGCTCCCAAGCAATGCTTGATTTAACGTCACAGCACAATGCAGGCCTCTTGATTACTTAGACTTCATCAAGATAATAGGCCTTAACAACTTCTTGCACACTTTCTGCATTTTCGAGATAGATCTTCATCATTTGCCCATTTACCTTGAACCTTGTTCCCTCACTGTTTTCAAGCTACACCACTCCATGTGGGAGCACTTGCATGACTAAGAATGCCCATTCCACTTGGACTTGAGCTTGCCTGGAAACAAGCACACCCTAGAGTTGAATAGAAGCATAAAATCACCCACAACAAATTATCGCTTTTCAATCCTTTGATCATGATACTTCTTCATCTTCTCCTTGTAAAAGGCTAAACATTCATAAGCTCTTAGGAAAATCTCATAATGAACATTCAAGTCACTTATTCTCTGATTCGATGCAGAGCCCCAATCCAAATTTAGCTTCTTTAGTGCCCACATAGCCTTATGCTCTAACTTTATCGGTAAATGGCAGGACTTCCCATATAAAAGTTGGTAAGGAGACATACCTATAGGAGTCTTGAATGTGGTACGATAGGCCCACAAAGCATCATCAAGCTTCCTTGACCAATCCATTCTATTAGCATTCACAGTCTTTGCCAAAAATCTGCTTGATCTCTCTGTTGGACACTTCAACTTGCCCACTAGACTGCGGATGGTAAGGAGTGGATACAATGTGGCGGATGCCATATTTCTCAAGTAACGCCTTGAACAACTTATTACAAAAGTGGGAACCTCCATGGCTGATAATCGCCTTAGGTGTACCAAATCTGGATAAGATATTCTTTTTTAAGAATGCGGTGACACTTTTACCTTCATTATTGGGAAGCACAATTGCTTCCACCCACTTCGATACATAATCAACCACAACAAGAATTTACTTCATACCATGTGAACTAACAAATGGACCCATAAAATCAATGCCATATACATCAAACAACTCTGTCACCAATATAGGGTTCATAGAAAGCTCTTGTCTCTTTGAAATTCCTCCTTCTCTTTGGCAACAGTCACAAGACTTGGTGCAATCATGAGCATCTTGGTGGATGGTAGGCCAGTAATACTCACACTGCAAAATTTTATGCGCAGTCCGAATACCACTATGATGCCCACCAACAGGCGATGCATGGTATGCCTCTAGTATACTCAACATCTCAACCTCAGGCACACAGTGACGAATAATCCATCAGCACAACTACGATACAAGTAAGGCTCATCCCAAAAGAACTTCTTCACATCATACATAAACTTTTTCCTTTAGTGGAAAGACAAATCCAATGTCACCAAATCACTTGCCAAATAGTTAGCAAAGTCTGCAAACCAAGGAATCAGATCATGAGAATCAGCCAATACCTGTTCATCTGGAAAAGCATCATTAATTTCAGCCCTATCACCATGCTTGAGAATAGCTTCTTCCTCCAATCTGGACAAGTAATCGGCAACCTAATTTTCTATCCCCTTTCTATCTTTCACCATAAAATTGAACTCTTGCAGCAACAACACCCATCTAATCAACCTCGGTTTTGCATCATTTTTAGCCATCAAATACCTCAATGCAGAATGGTCAGTATGTACTATGACCTTAGTACCAAGCAAGTAGGATCAAAATTTCTCGAATGCAAAAACCATCGCAAGAAGCTCTTGTTCAATCAATGTATAGTTCTTTTGAGCCATATTTAGAGCTTTAATAGCATAGTAAATAGGATGAAGAATCTTCTCTCGCCTCTGTCTTAGTATCACACCAAGCGCCACTCCACTCGCATAGTACATTACCTCAAACGATTGTCCCCAATTCGGTGAAATAATGATAGGTGCAGTAACTAACTTCTCCTTCAACTCTCAAAATGCCCTCAAACAAGCATCATCAAAATCAAACTTATACTCCATTTCGATCAGTTTGCACAATGGATGTCCAATTTTGGAGAAATCCTTGATGAACCTCCTATAGAAACCTGCATGCCCAAGAAAACTTCTAACACCTTTAACAGAGATAGGTGGTGGAAGCTTTTCTATTACCTCAACTTTCGCTCTATCAACCTCAATACACTTATTAGAGATCCGATAACCCAGAACTATCCCCTCTTTCACCATGAAGTGGCACTTCTCCTAATTGAGCACAAGATTGAACTCTTCACACAGTTTAAGCACCTCAGCTAAATAGTCTAGACAACGATCAAAAGAGTCCCCTACCACAGAGAAATCATCCATAAATAGCTCAATAGTGTCCTCCACCATATCAAAAAATACTGACATCATGCAATGCCGAAAGGTCACTGGAGCATTACACAACCCAAATGGCATTCATTTGAAGGCGAAAGTCCCATAGGGGTAAGTGAAAGTGGTCTTCTCTTGGTCTTCCAAAGCTATAGAAATTTGATTGTAGCCTGAATAACCATTAAGGAAACAATAGCAACCCTTACCCGTAAGTCGGTCCAACATTTGATCCTTGAACGACATAGGAAAGTGGTCATTTTTTGTCCAAGCATTTAATTTTTGGTAGTCCATGCAGACTCTCCATCCAGTCACAGGCCGCATCGAAACAAGCTCGTTTCTCTCATTAAGTACCACAGTAATTCCATCTTTCTTGGGCACACACTAAAAAGGACACACCCAACTACTATTTGTAATGGGATAAATAACTCCAGTATCCAACCACTTGATGATCTTCTTCTTAACTACCTCTTGCATAGGCGGATTTAGTCTTCTCTTGTGCTCAATACTAGGCTTGTGATTCGGCATAAGTCGAATTTTATAAGAACAAATATCAGTACGAATCCCAATAATGTCTACAATAGTCCATCCAATAGCTCCCTTGGACCTATTCAACACAGAGACCAATGCCTTAATTTGTGCCATATTCAAATTTGTTGCAATGATGACCGGTAAAGTACCATCTCTACCCAAGAATACATACCTCAAATGTGATTGTAGAGCCTCAAGCTCCAATTTTAGAGCCACTTCAATAGACGGTCTTGTAGGTGGAGAGTTGTGATTCCTCATGTCTAAGTCCAATATCTTTGGTTTTGGATGAAATTCAAATCTATCAAGTGCGGCGACCAATTCATCATAGTCTTCATTACCATCACTCTCAAAGTTCATCATTACTGTTGCTAGTGCATCAACACCTAACCTCTCTTCAACAGACACGTCAAAACCATTCTCTTACAATATGCGTCACCATAAATACCGATTTGAGCTCACTACTCTACTTTATGGACCTACAGATATTGAAAGTTGCCTCTTCATTATTCAATCGGAACTTCATCTGCCCTTTCTCCATATCAACCAATGCATGCCCAGTGGCTAGGAATGGTCTCCTAAGGATAATGGGAACCTCAAAGTCCACATCACAATCAAGTATCACAAAATTCGCCGGAAAGATAAAAGACTCCACTTTCATTAGTACATCTTGGAGCACACCAATGGGATTCTTCATAGTTCTATCAGCCATAAGCAGTCGCATCGCAGTTGATTTTGGATCCCCTAAACCCAAATTCTTGTAAATAGACAATGGCATTAAATTGATACTAACACCCAAATGGCGCAACATCTTTGCAAAATGTAGCAACCCAATGGTACAAGGAATAGTGAAAGCATCAGGACCCTCCTTCTTCTCCACAAGGGACCTTGTAGCAATAGCACTATAGTGTTGCAACTTATCATCATCTTCAAAACTCACGGCTCGATTTTTAGTTATCAAGTCCTTTATAAACTTCGCATACCCAGGCATTTTCTCCAAATCTTCTATCAATGGAACATTGATGGAAAGCTGCTTCAACATACTAATTAACCTGCGGTATTTACCTTCTTCAGTATACTTCACTAACCTCTATGGGAAATGAGGTGGAGGTCTAGGCATGGGAACAACTTTCTGGGTTATCTCCACTTTCTTCTCCGTCGCTTTCTTAGACTCTCCATTTACCTCAATCACATCATCATTTTTACTAGACTCAACTTCAAACCCAGACGGCATAGGTGGATTAATGGTCTGCTTACCCCCTTGAATAATGGCTGCCACACAATGCCCATCATTTTTTGGATTTTGGATGGTGTTGCTAGGAAGTGTGCCAGGTTGACATAGGTTTACTGTAGTAGACAACTGAGTCATCTGCTGCTCAAGATGCTTGATTGACACTGCATGGACATCAAATTTTTGACCAATGCTAGACAAGTCATTTCGCTTCTCCTTCATATTCTCATCAGTCAAATCAAACCTCTTCATCATCTTCTGCATCATATCCACAATATGTGACATGTTACCTCTAGCTTTCCTATTACTAGATTCCCAATTTTGAGGAGAAACATAAGGTCCAACCCTATCATTTCTATTGCCATAGTTGTTCTAGTTTTTGTTGTCACGATTGTAGTTCCCATCCCAGACATATTGACCCTCTCGGTTGTAGTTTCCATAGTTTCGACCTTGGTTTCCTTGACCTGGGTGCCAATTATATGTATTGGAACCTTGGGCGTTGGCTTAGAAACCCCCCATTTGATCATGCACCGCATAGGTATCCTCTTCATAATAACATTCCTCAACCGGTGGTGGATTTCTAGTCAAATAATTGACAGCATTTACCTTTTCAGTATCCTTGCTTACATGCTTCAACACCAACCGCAGTTCTGTCCTCATCTGAGCCATCGCCTCACGAATATAAATGGTAGATTGGTTAGTTGTAGCTTAGACTGCAAATGTATTTTTTCCCAGTATCTGACTTTCTAGTGCTCCACGCTTTATTGTTTTGGGAAATCTTATCCAGTTTCTTTGCAATATGCTCTAAAGTTCATTCACCATATGAACCTCCAGTGATAGTATCAAGAACTGCATTACTATTGTCATCCTAACCTTCGTAGAAGTATTCCTTCAGCGATTCATCATCAATACGGTGATTCAGGACACCTCTTATGAAAGTGGTGAACCTGTCCCAAGAAATACTCACAGACTTTCCAGGTAGTGCTACAAAGTTGTTGAGTTTATCTTTGTGGTTCAGCTTCTTTGACACGGGAAAGTATCTAACCAGGAACACCTCAATTAATTGGTTCCATGTGTAGATTGAGTTATAAGGGAGCTCAGTAAACCACACAGCAGCATCGCCGGTCAATGATATAGGGAATACTCTCAATCTAATGACATCCACGTCCAAGACTGGTCCACCCTCACAACTTTTATAGACACTCCTCAGCTTGGCTATGTGAGCATGTGGATCCTTTAATGCCAAACCAGAGAACAAACCCCTTACTATAAGCATCTGCATCAAGTTGCTAGTCACCACGAACGTATCCCCTGGAGGTAGAGGGGGTAAAACAAGAGGTCTTTCAGATTCAGCAGCATTAAAGTTGACCCTATAGTTATCACGCAGTCTTGGTCCTGGTGGATCTTGTACCCTCAATGCATCTCCTAGTAGATTTTCATCTTGAACCTGAATATTCTCATCACCAACCCTCAGAGGTTACAACCCAGCTCCATCACCTTAATTTCCTCTGATAGGATTAACTGGGACCCCTTGATATTTCATCCTTCTCAAAGTTTTGTGCAATTATGGATCATAAGAAGTCAGTGGTTAACCTTGACTCTGTGTACTTGGCATACACTAGAGTAGGAACCTAAGAGGAACAAAAACAAAAAGAAAAAGTAAAATTAGGAAATATTTGACTAGAGTTCAATAATGTAGCTAAATTTAATCTAAAAGCCTTATTCCCCGGCAGAGGCTCCAAAATTTGATACACTCAAATTACACCTCCCTAAAGAAGTATAAGCGATCGTTATCAAGTAAAGAACCCAAAATGTAGGTAGGAGTCGATACCACGAGGAATATGTTTTAGACTTATACTTAACTTAAGATTGTATTCGTTTAGTCAACGTACTTTTGAAACAAGTAATTAAAAGAGGGGGAGGATTTGTGGAACAAATCTTGAAATTGTAGTTAAGTAACAAGTGAGCAGGATTTAACTTTGTTGTTATAAATGAGAGAAAGTAACTAGGGTGTACGTACTCCCCATAAGGTCATAACGTGGTAATCCTAGTAATAGTAACCCTTTCATAGTGTATTACATGCAAAGTGATAAGTTAGGTATCTCTAATTCCTTGGTCCGACAACTAGAGAATTTCATCCCACACTTAGTCCGGCTATGTGTGTAAAATCTTACCGTTACCTCATATTAGACATCACATCGATGTATAGCTTAGTTTTCACCCTCGCACCAATCGACATTAGACTATTAGATAGTATCACACTAAATCTATGTTGATAATTCTTTTCTTATTAAATACCTCCTTGGTCCGGCAAGTAGAAACAAGGCGAGTTCTAATGTGTGCAACTGCTAAAAAGACTTCTAAACGAAAGAATTATCAATGCATGAAATAACACTATTCAAGAATTACTTATTTACTATTAACACTTTGTTAATCGCTCATGGTTTCCATTACCCTATTTGTGGATTTAGTTACCCATAGTAGCAAGAACACAATTCATATTTTTAGATGAGGAAATCATGAACTTATGTAATAAAAAGAATAAACCCAGAATCTCGACTTGCATTTCTAAGTCAAAATCTTCAAAACGAACTTAGGAAATCAAGAATTGCTAAAATTGCAAGTTAATCTCCAAAAACTAGAATAAAAGTAATGAAGTCTCACTCCCAAAAATGAGTTTTACATGCCTTATATATAGAAAAACAAGTCCCAACTAAAAAGGAAATGAAATAAGGAAATAAAGTTTTTGTACGCGGTTGTAGTTGACGACACTGACCTATGGACCATGGACTGACCTATGAGCCATAGACTGACCTACAGTCTGTAGGTCCCTTCCGTGGTTTGGGACTTAGGCAATTTTCCAACTCCAAAATTCAACACTCTTAGCCACAATCAACGGACCAACAGGACTGACCGTGATTCAACCCACGGTCTATAGATCCTATTCTGTGGTTTCATACTTAGACTTTTGAAATCAGGTACTGGAACACCCTTTTCTGAATGGTTTGACGAACTTGCAAGACGGCTCGTAAGTCGACCTACGGTCTGTAGTTTGAGGTCGTCTTCCACACTTGGTCAAGAATTCTATAATTTCTTCTTCATGCTTTGTCTATCCATCTACGATCACCATCTATAGAACGTGACTGGACATATGGTCCGTGAGTCACTTCCATAGATGTTTTTTTATGAACAATTCTTCAGTTGTGTCTCATACTTCCACATCCAAACTTATTTCCTACAAACATGATAAAAACACATTAATACCAATACAACATGGCCCTATACACACACAACTCTTAAGTGAAATGAATTAAAAATATCGTAAACTCGCGGTATATCGGTGGGCAATACCCAGATAATTCCATGTTTGAGGCATTTTACAATGAAGAAGTTTAATATTTGGAAAACCAAATGGGGGGTTCTCACACCAATTATCAACAACAAAGTGGGAACCAAGGCTGGAACAAGGATTGAGATGATGGTTAGAAAGATTGGCAAGGTAGAAATTTGAGAGATAGGGAGGAAGACAAAGATAGGTATGTTCCTCCCCATGATAGTCAACAATCAAAAGACCCAGCTAGGCAAGAAGGAAACTGAACTGAGGAAATACTCTCAAGGATCCTCAAACGGTTGAGGGATCCGACAAAATGATGAAAGACTTAAAGACTTCTCCACTTTATCTCAAAAAGTAACCTCTCATTTAGTATCTATCAAGCAGATGAAGACCTAATTGTGTTAGATCTCCACTCATCTCAATGCAAGGAAAAAGATAAAGTTGCCTACTGACACCATCCGAAATTCCAAAATGAATGTTGAAGAAATAAGAAAAATGTTATGCCACGACATTAGTAAAGCACATAGTAGGAGGTAACCCAAGTATTTAAGTTTATTTGATTGATTTAAATAATATGTGTTGTGAGTGCAGGTTGAAAAGAAGTTAGAGGGTTGAAAAAAGGAACATTAGGTGATGTCAAAATCAACACGGCAATCCGCCAAAGGAGTTGTGCGAACTCATTCTTGTCCACCTTCTGAGATTGAAAAATTGGAAAAGTGTACTAGCCATTTCAGCGATCTGAACTTAAAAGAGCGATCCACCAAAGTACACTTTGCGAACTCCGTCAGGTCCATCGAATCAGCCTTCAAGTTTGGTGTTAGCTCAGGCATGTTTGACAAGCTTCACCTCCAATCAGCAATTCTCAAGCACAATTGGTGATGTTAATTATAACTGTTGAGTGCGCCTGATATAAAAAGGCAAAGGATCTTTTTAAGTTCAAAAAGAAAACCCTTTGAAATCTTTAAGCATTTTTCTTTCCTTTTTCTTACAATACCTTCTTTGAGTGCTTGTGAGTCCTTATTGTGTGATTTTTGAGTGCATGGAGTACATTTTCTTCCTAGAGCAATCCACCCAACCATGTTCTCATATTATTATCAAGTTTTGTTTCTAATTGAGGTTGGACTTCGATTTTATTGTATATTTTGAGCTTGAAATCATGTTTTATATATGGGCTTGAAGCCAGTTGTTGATTATGATTGTTGGATTTCATTAGTAGGAATGTAATGTTTGTATTGAACTGTGCCCATGAACTAATTTTTTGTGTCATTGCCTAGAAATTGCTAAACTTGAATGTGTTGGTTAAATGTTTGAATTGAACCCTTCCCTCTAGTAGGTCTTGGTTGAATTTGATGTGGGCGAAATTAGAGTAACCTAGTGTTGACATGATTGCATGATTTTTCCTAACGGTGGACACAGTGGCGACTTTCCTAAGGGAAAATCATCAATTTGAGCAATATTTTTCAATATCTAGGAAGTGTGAGTACCCATGGGTAGATAAGCAAGTAGCTGGATTGTAATGATATTGGAGAGCCTGTTTTCTTATGTTGGTTTATTTATGAAAATTAGGCACTGCACGGAACACATCTTGTTTGACAGGCTTGTTTTAGCTTGCAAAAGAGGTTAGGTGAATCATCAAGTAATCCCCAGCTTGCCTTCTTGAGTTATGTGACCTTGGGCACTATCCCATTCGGAGAGTTTGTCTTAGTTCGCCGAACACACTTGGCAAAATACTGAGTGGGAGTGGACATCGCCCTTGATGCCTATTTTCTTCATTTTACACTGTCAGTTTTAGTGGACTTGTCTTAGCCCATCTAAACCAACTCGGTGAATTACCGAGTTTGAAATGACTCTGCCATTTGTGCATATTTTCTTTCATAATTTCTACAGTCCATTTCGTGAATTCACTGGGGCTCACCTATCCTAATAGGCGATCTGACTTCCCGTTCATGAAGCCTCATGGTATTTTTGAACTGTGCTTTCATTGTCTTTAATTTCATAATATGGTTAGAACGAAGGGTAACAAGTGGTGGTGATGTCAAGCACATGTTATGTTTGATGCTTGTAACTTTCTTCAAAATATAGGTTCTGGGTCGTATCTATTTGCCTTATTTCTGATCGAAGGAGAGAATAGAGTAAGGTATTGGGTTGTTTAGACTGTTATATATATGAGACTGAAAGAAGATTCTATGCAAGGATGTTATGAGATCGAAAAAAGATTAGTTGCATTTAAGATGACCAAGCCTATTCATGTATGTTCATCACTATAGAGCAGTACAATTACCCCTATGCGACATTGATTTCCAATCCCGCACCCCTAGATTGCTTGTTACTTCTTAAATTTCCCGTAATTTTAGTTAAATGACAATTGATAAAGAAATCCTTTTATTAAATTGGTGGAATCATCCATCCACTATGTTTTTACCACTACAAATGAATGATTTTACAATCCAAATTTCTTGATAAAATTATATATGATATACCATTCTCTGTGGGATTCGACCCCAACTCTTAGTTGGATATTTTTACTGATGACAATCGTTGTCTATTTTAATTGGTTTTAAAGAGGACATTTCGGCGTTATCAAGATTACACCCAAGCTCGATTAGAGTTGAAATATAATGATAAAACTTAAAAGAAAAGATCTCAAAAGTGTTTATATGAATGCTAGGAAGAATAAAGGTCTAAACAATTTGAAAGGTCAGCATTTAAACGGTAAACAAACCCTTGGCCCTTCGACTGATGAACCTTTGATGAGTTGTGACTAACATTGCCGACCTGTTTAGTGACTCATTCCAAGATCTTCTACTCCCCAAAAGGTTCCTTAGATCATTGTATATTTGGCATCGATTTGGTGACCTCGATCGAGCTCGCCAAAGCAACTTGGTGACTTACTAAGAAGAGGCTCACTCACCAAAGTTATCGGAGCCTTTTGCAAATTTTATCTTCACAAAGGGTGAGCTTGGAAAGGCTCACAAATGGAGTTTGGTGAATCATCAAATCAGCTTCTCCTCACCAACAAGTACTACAACTCATGCAGATTATTGAATCAGAAAAGGTGAGCCAAGATGGGATCACAATCCCACTCGATCACCACCAACTCTGCCATCTTCTCACAACTTATATGTCACTTTTGTAGTTTACTTCAACCTACACTATAAACACACATTATTGAAAAATGACTAAAAGCTTGGGTTGCCTCTCAAGAGGGCGTGTTAGTTTATGTCGTGGCATGACGTAGAAATACTTTAAAGTACTATCCAAATACACCATTTCAATCATCACAACACACAGACCATCCATGAAGTACAAGTTCATAATATGCCCATTTGGCTTGAATTCGGAGCCATGTTTAATTTCAACCTCTATCGCACCATTTTAAAACACATGAGCCACCTTGAAAGGGCCCAACCACTTTGATTTCAACATTCCCAGAATAATTATCAATTGGGAATTAAAAAGCAAAACAAGATCATTTACCAAAACTCCAAGTGTAGGATTTTGGCGTCATGTCATTTCTTCACCTTCTCGTTGTAGAGGATCAAACTCCCATAAGCTCTTCACCAAAATTCTTATAACTCATGGAGATGTCTAATACGCCGTCTTAAGGCAACTTCCAATTCAAGTTCACAACTTTCAAAGCCAACAATGCCTTGTATTCTAACTCTACCAGCAACTGATATGATTTTCACAACTCTTTCTGACAGGATAAATGATCTGCCACTTGATTTTCACAACCCTTCTGGCCTTTAACTTCAAAGTCAAACTCTTAAAGAAGCAGCACCCACCAATCAGCCTCAGTTTAGGTTTTTTCTTGGACATTAACTACCTAATTGCAACGTTTTCTGTGTGCACAATCACCGTAGTACCTAGAAGATAGTCCCAAAATTTCTTGAATCCATACACAACCACTAAAAAATCTTGCTCGGTTACGCTGTAAATTTTTTAGTTCCATTCAATTTTTTGCTAGCTTTGTAAACCAAGAATAATAATTTGTTGTTTCTTTGCCCAAGCACAACACCATGAGCCACTCTGCTAGCATCACACATAAGTTTGAATAAAATACTTAAATCTAAGGCAATAAAAATAGGAGTTTCTCTTTAAGACAAGAGAATGTTTTTACACAATCCACATCAAAATCAAATACACTCTCCTTTTCGAACAAATTGCATAATGTAGCATCCACCTTAGAGAATTCTTTGACAAAATGTCTATAGAACCTGACGTGCCCTAAGAAACAATGGACTCCCTTTACCGAAATAAGAGGTGGTAGTCTTGTAATGACATCAACCTTTGCTTTGTCAACATGGATACCCTTTCCAAAAATCTTGTGCCAAAGTATGGTCCACTATTTAACCATGAAATGGCACTTCTCCCAATTAAGAACAAGGTTTGTCTCGACACATTGTTTCAAAACTTTTCTCAAATGACCAAAGAAATCCTGAAATGAGTCACCAACCACGGATAAATCACCCATGAATACTTCCATTGAATCTTCAACCGTATGTGCAAGAATTTACAATAGTCATCTTTGGAAAGTTGTTAGAGCATTGCATAACCCAAACGCCATCCTCTTGAATACAAATGTACCATATGGAAATGTGAATGTTGTCTTTTCATGGTCTTTCAGGAAAAGAGAAATCTGGTTATACCCCAAGTTCTCTTTAAAAAAAGCAATACCAACCCCGATACGCAAGATGATCAAGCTACTAATGCATGAATAGCATTGAAAATTGTCTTTTTCAATCTATGAGTTTAACTTCCGATAGTCCATGCATGCTCTTCATTAGATAATATGTCTTATAGCTACAAGCTTGTTCTTCTCATTTGGTACAACTGTCATACCACCATTGTTAGGAGCACATTACACTAGGCTGACCCACTTTCTACCTGCAATTGGATACATCACACTTGCATCAAGCCATTTGATGATCTCTTTCTTCACCACTTATTGCATTGGAGGGGTAAACCTTCTTTGGTGCTCCATACTTTGTTTACGCTCTTCATCTAGTTAGATTTTATATGTGCAAATGCCGAGTGGAATCCCGACAATATCAACAATCAACCAACCCAAAGTTTTAATGAAATCATTTAGCTACCTAATCAATGCCTCAATTGGCCCATCCAATAAATCATTGTCAATAATCACTAGTAATGTGTTGTTACTTCCAAAAAATATATAGCGAATGGGAGAGGGAAAAGCTTTGAACTCTAACTTTGGAGGCTCTTTCACCAATGGCTTGGCCGGAGGATTTTCTCGATTCTTCAAATTAATATCCAGCTTTTTGGGGTTGGATGAGAAAGAACCCAAACCCATAAGAGCTACCAGAACTTTCTCATAATTATAAATATCTTCCCCATCATAATTAAGCAAAACAGCAGCCAATGATTCACCAATACAAGAAATCTCGCCGGTATTTTCTACCTTCTCATCAATGACATCCATACATAACACAACATGCATTTCAATCGGATGTTTCATAGACTTGCACACATTAAAATTAACCTCTTCATTATTCACCTGAAACTTTAATTCTCTACTTTCAACATCTACTAAGGCCCTCCCAGTAGCCAAGAAAGGCCTACCTAGAATAATTGAGATCTCTGTATTAATATCACAATCCAAGACAAAAAAATCAGTAGGAAATTAAATGTATTCTCCTTTACCAGAATATCTTAAAGTACATATATTGGTCTCTTGATAGACCGATACGCCATCAATAGTTGCATTGTTGTTGGCTTTGAAGCATCTATCCTAAGATTTTTAAAGATAGCTAAGGGCATCAAATTGATACTCGCTCCAAAGTAACAATCTGCATTCATGAATTGATATACCCCAATAAAGTAAGGTATAGTAAAAGCCCCAAGATAATCTTTCTTTATAACTACATTACTCGATGTTATAGCACTACAATTGTGTGAGCCTTCAATGGTTTCATATTTCATTCTTCTCTTCTTAATGACCAACTCTTTAATGAATTTAGCACAAACCGACATTTCAAGCAAATAATAAACAAAGGTGATATTCACCGACAAGCTCTTGAACATGCTCAAGAATTTTTTAAAATTATCATCACACTCCTTTTTTTTCAAAAGTTGAGGAAAAGTAGGGTTCACTTCTATTGGAACTTACACATTCACCTTGCTTTGTGTAGCAAGCACATCACCCCCCCCCCCCCCCCCCAAAAAAAAAAATTACCATGATATTCACTCCCAAAATTACAACTATTAGCATTCTTAGCCACAACCTCTAGTTCATCAACACAAGCTTCCATCGGTGACTCATCAGCTATAATCACCTTCTTATTACCATCTTTTTCATTTATAGAATTACTATTCAATATTTTACCTCTTTAGGTCACAATTGCTAAAACATGAGCACTATTCTTCGTATTAGCAATTAGCAAACCACCCTTTGGTCTAGGATTCAAATGAGCCAAAATCTGACACATTTAGGCCTCAAGTTGCTTTATAGAAATTTGTGTACACCTCTTAGAAGACCTTATAGGACCCTTCTACCCTATTGAGGATCCTTGCAAGCACATCTTCAGTCTAAAACCTCTCTAGATCCACATGTTGTTCCTTGGGATTTGGTTGGTGATGTTGTTGCACATATTGCTCCCGTTCACCCTTATGTTCTCTCCATATGGCACCCCAATGATGCCAATCTCTTTCTTTATCTCTTCAAACACCTTCAAGCTCTTTGTTCTAACCTTGATTCCCACCCACCCTTGGATAGCTTAGATGAGAACCCCCACCTCCCACCCCTCCACCCCCGAGCTTGATTGCTCAAAAATTAAACCTCTTCAATATACATTACTTCAAACATGTCATTTTCTGAACTCATTGCACTACTTGCTCCTACCGCATTGACAGTCTTGAAACTGCCACCTATCACATACTTTGATAAATGATCAAGTTGAGTCATCATTTTCTCCATGTTTTCATCCCGATCGTGATTCTTCTCCAACTATTATTTAGTTAAACCAAAGGTAAGTGGAGATACTTTGTCTTCCCTTACATGCAAAACATGGTTGATATATGAGTCAAATATTGCAACAACTTCTTATGAAACCTCAACCAAGTCTCATGAATCGACTCACCATCAATCCGATGAAAGGTTTGGATGTCATTGTAAAGCTTCAACATTTTAGATAGAGGAAATAACCTCTCAAGAAATGCTTCAGTTAGCTCCTCCCATGAAGAAATTGATTCTCTTGGCAACTCTGTCAACCACTTCATAGCATCCCCCATTAAAGAGAATCATAATAGACTTAGCTAAATGGACTCTCTAGTTATTTTTTTGAAGGTGAATGGACCACACGCATCCACAAAACTTTGAAGATTGTCATGAGGATTTTCATGATCTAAACCCCTACACATCCCCTTTATTTGAATTTGTTGCAACATAATCCATGTAACATGAAATATTGCATATCCAATGGTAGGGGCATGCAGATAGCTCCCGTGCTACCAAGATCTTTCAAGTCATCAACATTCTCCATATGGCCTTGATTGCTACCGACCTCTCTATTGTCGATACTCATATCTTCACCTATTCCAATTAAGATAACAACAAAGAAACTAATGCTAAGAGTGCTCAACTACAAACAAAATTAGTTCACAAGATCACTTTAATGAAAGAATTCAAAGCATCACTCCCCGACAGCGCCGCTATTTTGGTTACACTTAAATGTACACTTTACAAATTAGTGTACAAGCAATTTTAAATCATATAGAACCCAATTAAGAAGTTAGGGTCGAATCCCACATGTATATGCTAAATTCAATTAATAAGTAAGATTTGTGATTTAATCTTTTGTAGAGATGTAGAATTAATGTTTAATAAAAATTTAAGTCTTAGATATTTAAAATTAACAATTGAGAGTTTGATTTAGCAAAACCGTTAACAAGATCAAAGAATGAGAGTAATTGTCAAGTAAGAGAATAATTATAGAAGTGTGTGCAATTGGGTATCAATTTTGAATATGGGTAATCATGATTTCTCAACAGCATTCACTCCTAATGGGTAGGCTAGATCAATCAATACCACAATAAGCATTTTTTAACCACAAATTATTCATCATAGGAGTTTTCTCAAACCTCACATGTATGCTATACAAACCAATCCACTACCTTAATTAGATTCTTTTTTCAAGAAATTATAGAAATTAAAATCAACAAGAAATTAGCAATCAATCCATCCACTCCATGTAATCTTTCTTAAACTAACATGGATATATAAGCTATATTTAAGTTTGCAACCCCAAAACATAAAGTAAAACACAACAACATGATTGAACCCGTTGAAATTAACATAAAATAGAGCAATACACAAAATACCAATGTTCAGTTCAATACCCAACTACATTTGCACACCCCTAGAACAATGGGGTTTAGCTACACATAATGAAAATAAAGAGAATTATACCAAAAAAAATATTTTCCGTTAAGTTTGGATGAATCTATCTTTAAATTCAAATTGCACAATCAAAAACACACCAAATTCAAGTGTCAAATTAGCCAAAATACCATGATTTTTAGAAGGCTCTAAGTACTATATGGTTAGAGTGATGGAAGATATATTTTCTCTCTCTTTAAATAAATTCTTATTCTCCCAAAGGATGGAAATAATCTCGCTTCAGAACTCATTTAGTGACATTCGTCGAGCTCACTGACTCACTCGGTAAGTAGCTAATTCGCCAGCTTCCTCGCTTTTCGACTTCAATCTCAGAGAATTATAAAAATTCTAAGCTTTAAGAATTCCAAGTGTCATAAATGCATGACACATCAATATCCTTTTGGTTGAATATATATTTGGTTGCCTGTTATTGTCTTAGCCTAGGTGTAGGCTAGCGATTTCCTTAGACTTGCGATTTGGATCCATTTTGCCTCAGAAATTCTCCGGCGTTACTTCGATGACTTAGCTCTCTATAGACTGATATTGTAGACATGGGTCTAATAATATGAATTATTAGCTAGGATACAACTCAACGTTTGTAACCATTCATACATAATGTCCCTTATGTTTTGATCTGAATGTGTTCTTTGGTGATTTCAAGCCTTGTAGGCAATATTGGATTGGGTCTTAGAATTTAGGCTGGAGTGGGTCCCTAGTGACTCTACAAATAGTTTTTTTTTCTATGGTATGTTCCTGCATGAGGAAGAACGTTTAATTTGGAGACGTTTGGAGTTTACGTGCCATGGTTTAAGGCTCATGCACATGATAACTAGCCATGGTTCAAGCTCTGTGCACATGCCTATTAGACACAATTTGAGGTCTAGGTGTATTCCGTTTAGCCAATGTTTAAATCCAGGCATAACTTAATATCTATTAGTCATGTTCGAGTTGTGTGATGAGTGGTGGATTTCCACTCATTTGAGGCTCTTTTCATAGTATTTTGGCTTGCTTTAGTTTAGAATTAGTGCTTCTAATATGGTTTTCTTGATATTTGTAGGAAAATAAAATGGAGATTTTATTTAGAAGATTTTCGAAGAAATCAAGTGGAATTGAAGCAAAAAGGGGTTAATTGGAAGAAAGTGGAACATGCTGCAGATAACTCATCACAACTATAGGAAGGAGAGGTCATGATCACGTAGGCTAAGAAAGTCAGAAATTTCAATCGTGTGGTCAATGTTCCCAAATATGTGACCTCATGAAACTACTCATCGTGATCGCGTGAGTAAGATGTCACGACCGTGATGAAGGAATCACCTAGCACTTGGACAGATTGGAAATTTCACAAAACTGATCCCCAAAACCCTTTTTAAACTCATCACCCATCATTGTTCATCTATCTTTTCAATCTTTGAATTTATCCAAGTTAGAATAGAGAGAAAAATTTCATAGAAAAAATTCATATTGTTTTTAATTTTGGGTTGAGTCTTTGAAGGGAAGTTACCTCACAATTCACATTTGGGTTTGAGGATTGTGTTCTTATTAGTAAAATCTTTTGTTCCCTTCTTCTTTTCTTTCTTTACATTGCTAGAATGGTGGGTGTACTTTTGTGTATAAAATTGGGGCTTTTGTGCTAGAAATAGATAAAGTTATTTGGGTATTTGATTCATTGCTCTATTTTTTTCTTGTAATTCCTTGATTTCATGCTTAATTCCATGAAATGGATTTAATCTAGTTTTCATGCTTTAATCTATGATTTGAAAGTGCACACTTCAGTTTAGCTTCTAATCTTTATGGGTTGCTTGAAAGAGAATTAGTGAAGTGGTTAATTAGGTCAATAATCATATTTGGATTTGAGTCCCAAATTTGAGACCAAAAGGAAATAATTTAGGTCAACCTTGTTAAATGCTAAACTTGCTAAAAGAAAAGGGTTTACATTAAGGTCTTGGATTGCTTTGCTATTTATAAATTGAGACTGAATGGAGATTTTTTTATGTAAAACTTTGAGACCGAAAGGAGATTATTGTTGATTGATGATAATCTTGTCTATCTATAATTGAGTTAGCATAGTTTAATTGCAATGGATCATTGAGTGTTGATTGAAGTCCAAATTTTTTCAATTCCCGTATATCCCTTGCTTGATATTGTCTTTGCCCAAAACCATCATATGGTTACCAAAATCACTCTTAATATTTATAGTCATGTATTCTTAAGTTTTGGTTCAAACTCATAGCTATTTATTCTTTGTCTTTTCAATTGCCAATAAATTGTTCCTTGCGACCCTGACTCTTAGTTGGGTATTTTTATTGATGATGATTGTTTATCCTTTTAACTTGCTTTGAGGGTAATTAGAGTGTTATCGCTCTAGCATGGTGGTTCTATTGGTATCTTTGGGATGCCTTCGTCGTGGTTTGAGTCTAGGATGGCTATTTCAGTTAGGGTGTACTTTTAGTCTTAACTAGTGTTATCCTTAGCTCTTATGTGTACTCATCAGTCTTATGAGGTATTTAGGGTTATGTACTCCCAAATTATGTACGAGTGTACCTTCTGGACTTATGGGATCCAACTAGGTTATAGTTAGTTTTTTACTTCATCGTTTTGTCCTTTTCTAAACTCATGAGCTATATAGTTAAGCGCTCAGTTATCGCGTCGTTCTTATGACTGCTAGTTGTTTTTACTTTCTCACTTTTCATACTGCTTTTTCTTTCCAAGCTGAGTTGGCCTATGATGCCTACTAGGTACAAGTTATTTTGGTACTCATACTACACTCAACATATTTTTACTTGATATTTATTCGAGCTCCACTCGACAACGGTGATTCGAGCTAGTTGAGGAGGTCTTCATAAAGGGTGAGCTAATAGAGTCCTAGTTCAACTTATCTCTATCTGTGAATAGTTTTTGGCTAGTGTATGTATTCGAGACAAGCATGTACATTTAGTCCACTTTTGAGAGTTGTACGCTTTTAGTAGTTTTGTGCTTACGTCCACTAGGTCGTCACATAGGATCTTCTATTTAGGATTTTATATATATATATATATATATATTGTTGTAGTACACATTGTGTTAGGTCAACATGGGAAAAGTAATGTGAAACTAAGGGAGTATTATTCAATAAATCATACGAACTCCCTTCATTCACTTTTATTTGTTATAATTCGCTTCTCAAGAGTTAAACTGTATAAAGTTTGACTAATATTTTAAGATATACTTCTTTATTATATTACTATGAGTAGGATTGCACTTATAATTTTTTATATAGTTTTTGGAATCTAAATTTTATATTTAAAATATTGAATTAATCTCATTCAAATTAGCTTTGAAGATTATTAAAATTGTCTCTCATAAAATGAAACGTCACAACTAAAAATGAAGTGAGGGAGTACTAAACAATGTTTAATGAGTTGGCATTTTGTCGGCTCATTGGACTTAAATTCATGAATTATTACTATTTTTTAATACTTATTGAGGGCCTTTTAGGCTCTAGTTCTTTTGTATACAGGCATTCTTTAGAAAAATCAAGTTTGGTGCATTTGATTTTGAAAATCACCAAGCACACCGGTGAAGGAACTAACTCCCACAAGAACCAAAAGGCATCTTGCTGGCTAAATGAAGTTCTGAATAGGGCAATGTCGCCTCAGTACCAATGCTTCAATTGGCGTGGTACAGTGCTGAATCAACGGCGCGCTGATCCCAGTGGAGATTTTTTTGTGAGAACTGAAAGCAAAGCAAAATATTGTCTAGTGCTCCACAATCCTAGATCGGCATTCCACCAATCCAACATAGATTCAAAGATAGAAGATGAATGGAAAAAATGTAATTAAGGAATTTAGCCTTTATTTGGGATGTTCCAAGGCTAGAATGGGGATTTGTGTATTTGCGTACCTTTATCTTCTTCTCGATTAGAGATAGTAGAAGAGAGTTCCGCTTTGGTGAAACATATTCATAAAGTATAGTGAAAACTTCATAGCTTGTAGAGGAAGAAATCTACACATTTGCTTGAATGGAGATTTCCTACATATGCAATGTCTCTATTTCTTTTTTATGAGCAGTTGAATCTTTAGCTATGAGTGTGTGTGCTTGATAGGGGTGTAAACCCCAAATGGATATTGATTATTCAATTATAAAATTGATTGTATTACATAGATCATTTGTTATCTTTATGTTTTAATGTAAATATAAGTGGTTGTAACATTTATTGAGCTATCTTACATCATGTTTTCTTGAGAAAGTAAACTAAAGTTGGGTAAGACTCATGTGAGGACTTGTTGAAATTACTCCACCCGTTTGAATAAGTGATTGGATAATCCGAGTAATTTTTCATACAATGACATATGATAGTGATAGTTTATTGAATCAAGAAATGTTTATTACTTTATTGGAAATGGTCTTGGAGTTTGAGAGTATCCAAGGGACATATGTTTGATTGTTCAAGAGAATATCGAACGTATCCTAGACCAAATGCTATCCATGCATCAATCAATTTGGTTGTAATTAATCTTTTCCTATTTGAGTTGAATCACCAATAGTTTTGCATACACCTTAGTTCTTTCTAAACTTGATAGAGCGTATTTTTGTTGATTCCATATTTTGTTACTTGATTTTGGTGGATTTTAGTTGTTACTAACCCCCTACCTCCATTTTATATATGCATGTTTGTTGAGAATTCAATTTGCTAGTTTGTTTCGAGTTGTGAAATCAATTAAAGGTGATCCAATTTTCCAATGCCTGTGGCTTTACCCCAACCTCTACAATTCCTGAAAAATGGGACATAGTTGAGCATTTATCAAAAATGGTGTTGTTGTCGGGAATTGGTTAACGATCGTCTTTTGTTTATTTTTAGATTCAAATTTGTGTGCATTTTGTTTACTTGTTACTTTGTGTTTTTGTTGTTGCTTGCTAAAAATAATGCAAAATGATCCAAGTGCGTGAATAGGAAAGCGTGGCTGGTTTTGCAAATGAGTTTGTTGTGGATGAAGCACTTATGGAATTGGGTGTATCTAGAGAAATTCACCTACCACCGAAGGTACGAAATGTTGTATTCAAGTGACAAATATGATGCTTCATCTACTATAGATGAAGGGGTTATTCAGAGGTAAAGTGGTGGAGGATGAAAACCAACACTTACAGAAATTTTGTGGAAAATCATATCCCGTTCAAAATGTGGGACATTAGCAAAGAGTTTATCCAGCTAAAGTTATTTCCTTTCTCATTAACTAGAGAAGCCACCATATGTCTTGGAGAGTTGCTCGAGGGTCAGTTATGTCTTGTGCTGAACTAAAAGTTTCTTACCTTGACTGATTTTTTCACTCTTAAAGATTTTTAGAGTAAGGGATAAGATTAAAAAAAACTTTGAATAAATGTGGGGCGAATCTACACATGAAGTGTGGTTGAGGTTAACAAAAAGGTGGAAGAATTCTTAAACCATGGGTTTTCAGACCAAGTTTTACTCCAAATTTTCTACCGCTCATTGGATAAGGTGAATCAAGTTGTGGTGAATAACTTGGATGGAGGTTCCTTCATGAATCTCACCTACCCTCAAGTTACTATCTCTCCTAACAAAGTGGAAAAATTCAATATGGCATGACACACTTGGAAAGGGCGAAGTGTGATACTGCAGTTGCATCAACAATCACAAATGAGATAAGAACAAAATAGTAGGAATAAGATGAACAAATGGATATGATGATGAAAAGTATTAACCTCCTAGTAAAACACATGTTGGGAACCGGAGCTAAAAATGCAAATGTCATTGAAGCACAAAGTAATGCGTTGATTGAAGAAAAGGATCCTTATGCCTCATTTAATGAGGGTATTAAATACTTGGTGAACCAAAGGCTCGACTAGGGTACCAAGTGAAAAATCAAGATTCGTGGAATCCTCAAAAAGAGAATCAAGGTTAACGGGATCAAGATGGTCAATAGAAAGACCAAGAAAGGCATTGGCATGAGTAAGATAGAGCAAGAGGAAATGAAAGGTACAATCATAGGAGTTCAAATCCGTATGTGCCACAACAAAAATGTAATGCACCAAAAAACCAATCAAGAGTGAATGATTTGGCTGGTTCAAAAATTGACGAGATGCTAACCAAAGTTCTAAAAATTAAGTACATAAAATAGAGTAAAAGATCTCAAGAGTGATGTATCCAAATTAACTTAAACTATTAGATCCAACTCTGCTTCAATCAAGCAGTTGGAGAACCAAATGAATCACTTATCAACTCAAATAAACCCTAGATACATCGGTACACTCCCAAGTGACACTTTATTGAATCCAAAAAAAATGATGTTCATTGTATGGCAATAATCACAACGAGCTTGAGTATGCCAAGTTGGTGCTTAAGAAGGTTGCTAGTGAGAAGTTTTGGGGTGAAACCTAGTTCATCAATCCAAATTGTGGTTGATGAAGAGTTCTTTAAAGAGGAAAATGTTAGTGTTGGTGAAGAGAAGGGGGTTGATCCTCCTAAACTGATGATTAATGTTGAGGAAGAAATAGGGGATAAATCTGCTAAGGGTGATGAGATTAAATGTCCCCTTATTTATCCTTAAAGGGTGACAAAGAAGAAAAAAGATGAGCATTTTAAGATGTTTGTAGATCATCTCATCAAATTGTCTAAGAATATTCAACTAATTGATACTCTGTTTCAAATGTTAAGGTACTCAAAGTTCCTGAATGAGATACCACAAAGAAGAGGGTGGCTAATATGAGAGAGATCAAAGTGCCTCACCATTGCAACATTGTGATAACTAGCACATTGGCCTCAAAGAAGAAAGATTTGAGAGCTTTCACCATTTTGTGCACCATTAGGGTGCATAAATTCAATAAACTCTCATGTGATTTTGGGGCAAGTATCAATTTGATGCCTCTTTTGATTTTCAAGAAGTTTTATCTTGAGAATCCACGCCCACCCCGATGAGGAAACTAATGATAGATCGCTCAATCAAGAAACTTGGTGGCATACTATTTGACGTCTTGTCAAAGTAGACAAATTAATTTTCTTGGTGGATTTTGTAGTGATTGATTGTGATTTGGACCTAGAGGTGCCTATTATTTTAGGCCAACCATTTGTCTCCAAAGGCCAAACACTCATTGATGTGGAGCTTAGAGAGCTCCAATTTAGAGCGGGGGAGAATAAGTGAAGTTCGAGGTAGGCATACCTACTGATGAGTGGTAGATTTATACTCATTTGAGGCAAATTTAGTTCAAAAATTAGTGTCCTCAATGCCTATCTAAGGGTCCTAAATTAGACATTCAGGACACTAAATCTTGAGCTAAATAGGACTCAAATGAGTGCAAATCTACCATGCCTTAACACCCCCAACTTAAACATTTGTTTGTGCTCAAATAAACCAAGAACACAATTAGCTCAAAAAGGGTGCCTACAATAGTATAATATGAGACTTAATATGCAAGTTCCATTACAAGACTACTATCAACAACATGCTACACTCAATCATGATCAAAATGCTTCAAATGATGACTAGACAGTTTCAACACAAGCTCAAGCTCACTTTAGCTTCTTTTCTAATCCAAGACCAATTTTTAATAAATGCATTCAAGTTCCCTCACATCAAGAATGATTCCCTGCTCTCAAAAAGAAAACCAACCAAGAAATAAGGAATCAATGCAACGCTCACTCTCTCAAAAGAGAAATACATGCAAGATTCATCTCGTAGGTTTGCCAATATTTTCTAGTCATCACACAACCTAGATCATGGAATATCAAAAGGGTCTTTTAGGCATGTAACGGGGCTAACGGTTAAGGCATGGTTAGTTTGGCTCGGTGACTTCACCTTTTCAAAGCATTGTTGCAATCCTCTTCACCTTTTCTCAAGTTCTTTTTCATTTGAGAAGTCAAACTTTGACTTTCACTTATTTTATTTGGAATCCCCTTAATTTCATCACTTCTCTTTTTCAGTTCCAGTTTTCAAGCCATTTTCATCATAATGATCTTTTTCTCCCTTTTTTATAGGGAGGGGTTCTTTCTTTTTTACCAAATTCAAAGTTGAGTCTCCTTTCATCTTTCTTTTCCCTCCACTTGGCTTTCATTCCTCCTTTCTTTCCACACCCTCAATTTAGGCTTTTACCCTAAGTTGCTATTCAAACATAAAAATGCTTCAAAAAGACTTTTGGGTGAAAAGTTAGGGACAATTTGGCTCAAGAGTTTCCCGCTTCATTTGTCAACAAATGTGTTCGTTTAAAGAGGTGCCAAAATGGATAAACACCCTCAAAAAGTAGTCATGGCAGATTAAGGAAATTTAGGTTCCGTCTTAGAATTGTTGACCAAGATCATGCCTTACATTTACCAAGGTTTAGAGAATTAGACTAAATGGCGAATTCTAGGAATCCACACACATGCTTTCAAGTAAGATCTCACCACACATGTCACTTCAAAATACACACATTTAGCATATCCCAAAAATATTAAAAGGATACGTGCGATGTTCATTTCAAAGCTCACATCAAAATACAGCAGTGAACAAAACATTCAAAGAGAGATTAAAAGTGCAACCATATTGATTTCATTCTCACAAAACCAACATTATACATCATCTTATCTTGAGTACTATTCAAGACATCAATATTAAATACAACTGATCCTTGAATACTTATAAATGAAAACTCAAGCATTTCAAAATTTTCAAAACTCACGGGGGGATTGGGAAATTGAGAGAAAATGAAAAAAGAAAAAAAGATACACTAAACCAAATAAAACACACTAATATATACAAAAGTAAAATAATATAATCATCCAAAACTGAAAAGTAAGAAAATACAAAGTAAATTGGGAATTTTGGCTCAAAGTCCCTCACCCCACCAAAAAGAAATATCCAGTGTCCTTAATGCAAAGATAATAAATTACAGAAGGCAGAGTAAAAAGGTTTTCGTGACCGGCTAAGCCTGTGGAGCACTGTTAGCTGGAGTCTCTAAAAGGGAAGCATTATCTGGGGCATCATTTCCAGGCAATAAAATCACTGGAGACAGTAGAATAGTACTAACTGGGGCATCAGTGCATGTCACAACACTAGGAGGAATGGTGGAGTTTGAAGATACTCCACTGGGATCGAATGTTGAAGTCTCCCGAAGGGATCTCTCTGGGTGGCTTGAACAATCACCTCCTAAGTCTCCTTCAGCTTCATGAGTGTCTGTGTAATTCCATGCTCCTCTTTCTCACTCCTCAGCTCCTCCTCATCTATGTCTACAGCCAAATCGTCATCTACCTTCTCAACATCCATAGCAAAATTATCAACTCTCATAACTAACTCAGGTTGCACACTAGAAGTAGGCTCAATGTATGGCATCATCAGTAGAATAAAGATTGTTGCATCTGGTAGGGGACCTCACTCCATAGCATCGAAATATCAATAGACTGAAGGTTGTCTACATCTGCTCGCAACATAGTAAGCTCACCCCTCATGGCATCTACTGCACCAAAGCTTCCCCGAGCCTTCTCCTAGGCCTCTAATCTCGCAGTGAGGTTGTCCAACCTCACACAATGGTCCTTAACTAACCACTCACATCAAGTAACTTTGTCCTTCAAAGGGGCCAAGGCCTACTTAATAGCCCTATAAATAGCTCAAGCATATCCTTCTTAACCCTAGCGACTCTGACATCTGCAGACTATGCATGACTACCCATTTGGTAAATTAATTCCTGGATCAAGAGGGATGGGTAATAGGAGTGGGGGTTGGCACATAGCAACAACAACAACACTTTAAGTATAAGAGTAGGTGCAGAAATGAAGACATAGAAGGAGAAGAAGGTATACATGCCTGCTTCACATAAAGAGCAAGTGTGATGGCCTCAGATTCTAGAACAACTAGATCCTTTACAGGCATAGTATATGGCGGTAATGGCTTCCTCTGAGTCACATCTTCTCGTAAATACTAAACCACCAACCTCCTGGTATAATTGGAAGAGGCTGGTGCAATCCGCACATCATACTTCCCCAAAAAGAGAACTATTTATCTCTCACAAAGTTGAGTAATGAGAATTGGGAAAGGAAGGGAGGTTTTCTCTTGCCTAGCCCATAGCAACATTTTCTCGAAAATGATAGTATCAAAATTTATTTGCTCTTTGTCGATTATAGTGCCCACTAGAACTACCTTGGGATGCCAAAGGATCGATTCATTCTAGGACGGCATGATATTGTTGTTTATAAACTCGAACCAATAGTGGGACACAATGTTTAAGTCATTTTTTTCAATCCTTACACCATCAACCATCCATGGCAGAGGGATATTAGATATCAATGGGGCTAACCACCCCTTCAAAGCATCAAGCTCCTGGTGCATCCGGGTCTAGTATGTATCATCATAAGTGAAAGGGGTGCGTAGGACTGTGTTAATCTCACCCACATGGCATTGTGCAATTTTTTCTCACACTTCTACTTCCTCTAGGGTTTCAAAACACTACCCTTTGTATTCTTAGATAGGGTCTTGGCATAATCTTCGTCAAATTCCCTAACCCACTTTCGTATATAAGGTTGCCTCAGCTTTGTGAACTGCTCAAATTTATGAAACTTGATTTTCTCCCATATAGCCAGGTAATCACTCATTACCTTAGTTAAGAGACTTTGATCCTCAAGAATAGTTCATTCTCCTTCTACCTTAAGCCTATTTAGGGCTCTTGGAGTTATGATCGGGAGAACACAAGAAACAGGGTTGGATATTACGGAGGAAATACTAGCTTGGAACAAACATTTATATTTTTCTTGGCAATCTGCTTCCAGGACTTCTTACCCACACTTGCTGGAGTATGCGGAGTGGCTTGTTGGCCACGAGGAGCCTCAGAAGACTCATTAACAGATATACCCCTATTACTTTTCAGATGAGAAGGAGGACGAAGTCTATGTCTCACTATGTGTTTAACGTCACCACATGTTTACCCTTTGTTCTTGCCATGAGCTGCAAAGCACACACATTCGAATATAGAATCGATGAAGGTTGGTTTAAATCAAACTTAGTTAGAATCACTATTCAAAAAAACAGCCTGAGGCTCACTAAATGGGAAGGTGGATCACCTAATAGGATAGGTGAGCTCTAGAGAACTCACCAAAATAGATAGTAGCAATTATCAAAAGGAACATGCACAAAGGTCGGAATCAATTCCAGCTCGATGATTCACCAAGTTGGTTTCGGTAGGCTAAGACAAGTCTGTCGAAACTGATAGTGCAAAATTAAAAAGAAACAAAAGGTTTATGGACACTCTCGCTCAACAATTCACCAAGTGGGTCTGGAAAACTAAGGCAAGATTGCCAAATGGGAAAGTGCCCAAGGTCACATATTAACTCAAGAAGTTGAGTTAGGGCTTACTTGGCGATTCACCTAACCTTTTTGGCAAGCTAGGACAAGTCCGATGAATCAGAGATGTTCATCCCAGTGCCTAGTTTACACAGCTAAAACCAGCATACACGACAAAACAAGTTCCACAATATCATTACCACCCACCTATATGCTTATCTACCCATGGGTACTCAGACTTCCCCTAGATATTGCAAAGTATTGCTCAAATTGTCGATTTACCCTTAAGAAAGTCGTCACTCTGTCTATCATTGGGCCAAATCATGCAAATGGCTCAAATTGGGTTAGTCAGACTTCACCCACATCAAATCAAATAATGACCTATCAAATTTACAAGTTCAATTACATATTTAACCAACACATTCAAGATTAGCAATTTATAGGCAACACACAAACAATTGGTTCATGGGCACAGTTCAATATGAACATACAGAGCTACCCAATAAAGTCCAACAAACACAATCAATAAATGGCGTCAACCCCATATATAATACACAATTTAAACTTCAAATCGCACAATAAAAATTGAAAACCAACCTCAATGGAAGCAAAACTCAAAAATAACAAGAGAATGGGGTTAGGTCGACTACTCTAGGAAGAAAATGCACTCCCCGCACTTAGAGAAAACAGAATAAAGACTCACAATCACTCAAATAAGGTAATGCAAGAGAAAGGAAAGCAAAAGGTTTAAAGATATCAAAGGTTTTTTTAGAATTTAAAAAGACCCTTGGCCTTTTCATATTAGGCGCATTCGGCGGCCACGACTAATGTCACCGAGTGCAATTGGAAAATTTTCGATTAGAGCTAAAGCTCGTTGAAAACGCCTTATTGAACACCAAACTTGAAGGTTGATACGGCGAACCTGATGGAGTCCACATAGTGCACTTTAGCAGAAACAGTACACTTTCCACATGTTCAAACTTAGAAGTTGGATAAGAATGAGCCCGCTCAATTCCTTCGGTGGATCATTGTTTTTTTTTTTTACATTACCTAATGTTCCCTTGTTCAGCCTTTTAAATTTTTTTCAACCGCCACACTTACAACACACGTTATTGAAAACAATAAAAACAAAAGTAAATACTTGAGTTGCCTCCCAAGAAGCACCTTATTTAAAGTCATGGCACGACATACTTCTTATTTCCTCAATATTTATTTTTGGGATTTGGGACAGTGTCACTAGGCAACGTTTTCTTTTGCCTTGGATTGAGACTAGTGGAGATCTGGCACAATTGGGTCTCCAGCTACTTGATTATACCGAATGAGAGTTTAACGATTGATATAAAGTTGAGAAGCCATTTTTCAAGTCTTTAAACAGTTTGTCAGACCCTTCAACTTTGTTGAGGATCTTTGAGCGAATTTTCTTGGTTTGGTTTCCTTCTTTCCCAGCTAGGTCTTTTGGTCATTGACGGTCATAGGGAGGAAAATATATATCTTTTTAAGCCTCCTTCTCTCTCCAATTTCCACCTCGCCAATCTTTTCAACCATTATCTCAATTCTTATTCTAACACTGTTCCCACTTTGTCGTGGATAATTTGTGTGAGAAACCCCCCCCCCCCAATTGAGTTTCCCAAATATTTAACTTTTTCATTGTATAATGCCTCAAATTTGGCATCATCTGTGCACTACCCACTATTAGTTCCAACCGCATTTACGGATCTAAGTACACCTCCCATGACATGTTTAGACAACAAATCGAGTTGGGTCATCAACTTGGCCATTATTAATCTCGTTAATTATTCTTCTCAATTTTTTCTTTGCTCATGCCCAGTTCTAGAGTAGGCACATGATCCTCTCTAGTATGCCATGCTCGGTTTACTTTGGTCATGTCATCTAGTAACAAAGCAGCCACATCATACAGTTGTCTCGTTAATCCTCCTTGGACTAACTAATAACCACACCTTTATTGATTGAATCAAGGCTACAATAGAAGTATTGCAATAGCAAATTGTCTAAACCACTATGTGTTGGATATTACAACAATAGTTTCTTGAATTGCAACCAAGTTTCATGTAGAGTTTCACCTCCAATGTGCAACCAAGTTTCACCATCTTTGATGGGAGAAATAATCTCTCTCCAAGAAAGCTTCAATCAACTCCTCCCAAGAAGTGACAGTGTCATTTGGCGATTTACCAACCATCTTGAAGCTTCACCCGTCAAAGAGAACGAGAATAACCTCAACCTCATGGAATCTTGAGAGATGTTCTTGAACACAAATGGTACACACGCCTCCAAAAAACTCCTAAGGTGTTCATAGGGATCTTAATGAGCAACCCCCCCCCCCCAACCCAAACATTCCCCTTAGTTGGAGCAATTGTATCAATGTTCCGATTACGTAAAACACAACCCTCCTGACTGTCGAAGGTATCCATATTGATCTCGTGGTCATAACAATATTCACATGCATATTATTCAAATTACCCATATTATTGTTTTGGCCATAGTAATTTTCATTGGCACTACTAAGGTCACTTATTATATAATACCTACAAATCAGCAAATAACAACACAAAACAACAATTTGCTACAACTAAACAATTTACAAACTAATTTCTCAAATAGAATTCTCAACCACCAATCCCAGGTAGCGGCGCCATTTTTGATAACGCTCAAATTTCCTCTTTAAAATCAATTAAAAGGAACAATGGACGTAGTCAATAAAAATACCCAACAAAGAGTTAGGGTTGAATCCTATAGGAAATGGTATATCGTAGAGAATTTTATAAATAAATTTAGATTGTAAAATCATTAATTTGTAGTAGTAAAAATAAGTGGGTGAATGATTCCGCCAATTTAATAAAAGGGTTTGGTTATCAATTGTCACAATTAAACTAAAAGTACGAGATATTCAAGGAGTAACAACCAATCTAGGAGTGCGGGGATTTGAAATCAATGTCACATAGGGGTAATTGTGTTTCTCTATAGTGATGAACATTCATGAATAGGCTAGGCCATCTTCAATAATACTAATCTTCTTTCGATCTCATAGAATCCTTGCATAGAATCTCCTTTCTATCTCATCTATATGTCAATCTAAACAACTCAATATGTTACTTTATTCTCCCTTTCGATGCAGAAATAGGGCAAATAGATCTAACCTATAACCTCTATTATCAAGCAAGTTACAGACATCAAACATAAATTGCTAGTATCAAACCAATTACCCACTCTAATCAATCACTTTCGAGCATCGACTAGAGTTTGGAAGTAGGAATTAAGTTTGCAACATTAACCCATAAATTAACCCCATGTTAATTTGCCCAAATTCATATATGAACAACAGTAAAATAGAGCATAACACAATACCCACCACATTAAATCAACACTCATCCCCATAAATGGACCCCTATATCTTGGGGTTTTAGCCACCCATCACAAAAAGTAAAGAAATTATACCTTTGATGAAAGCAGCCATGGGTAACATGAAACTAGTCAATTGCAAGCAAAAACACTTTGGATTCAACTTCAATTTTTCAAATTCAAGAGAAAAATTTGAAAACTCCAAGAATTAGAAAGTTTTATTCATAAGGTAAAATGTTTCTCTCACCAAAAACTTCTCAAAAACTCTTACTCTCAAACCTAGAATTTCAGACTCTCCTATGAACTCTTTTTTCTCTCTTCTTTAGGCTATTTATAGTTTTTCAAAATTTGGCCTAAAAACTCAACATGCTACCTTTTGGTGACATTTATCGGGCTCACCGAGCTCATTTGGCGAATCACCAATCGTGCTTCAACTCACCTTCTCTTACTCTAGGCTTTAGGTATTTGAACCTCAGTCAACGAGCTCGTTCGAGTCAATCTTTCACGTTCAGCATATCGTCGAGTACCACCTTGGTTTGCCTTTTGAACCTTCAATTTTCCTCCTTACACTGTCACATTCGGCAATGGTTAGCAAGGTTTCCTTTCTCATTCGGTGAGTCACCTTTCCTTTTACAATTCGCCAACCTATCTCGATATACACAAGTTTTTTTCACTCTTACTTTGGGTGAGGTCATGTTCAGTAGGCAATCTTCCTTTCTATTATGGTGATCATCAATGTATAATTTGCACTTCTTTTTCCATTTTTGGCCATTCTTTCAAACATTCATCCTTGACTTGTCCATTTTCCTTCATAGATACAAATCATCAAAATATCAATAGAATTGGACAAAATGAGGCATTGAGGACACTATTTATTGAGCTAAATAGGCCTCAAATGAGTGCAAGTCTACCACACTTCAAAGGTAGACTCAAACGAGCTTGCCGACCGTGGTTCAAACACTTGAAACCTAAAGAAAGAGAAAGGAAAACTAAGAAGCAAATGTTGATCTATTGAATGTGCTCGGGGAGCCCGACTAATGTCGCTGAAATAGTCACACAATGAATTTTGGGCCTAATTTTGGAGAATCATAAATAGCCCAAAGGAGAAAAAGAAAGGTTCTGAATCTTTAGAGAGAATGGTCTAAACACTTTTACTGAAGAGTTTTAGAGAGACAAGCACTTTACTTTTTGATTAATACTTTTAGTTTTGGTGTTTTCAACTTTGCTCTTGAAATTGACAATTTGAAGTTGAATTCAAATTAGGTATTTCTTATAATTACTTTTCATGTTACTCAGAGCAACTTTCATGACAGGTGTAATTTCTTTACACTTTATGATGGGTGGCTAAAATCCCAAACTCAAGGGATGCAATTATTGGGTTGGGTGTTGATTTAATATAGTGGGTTTTGTGTTATAGTCTGTTTTCTTATTGTTCATACATTAATTTTTGTTAATCATCATGGGGTTAATTTATGGGTCAATGTTGCGAATTTAATTTCTACTTTTGATCTCCGATTGATGCTCTAAAGAGATTTATTGGAGTGGTTAATTATCTCCATAGGTTTGATATCACTAATTTGCTTGAAAAAAAATTATGGGTCGGATCTGTTTGCCATATTTCTGCATCAAAAGAGAGAATAGTGTAAGGTATTGGGTTGTTTAGTTATGCACGTAGATAATACCAAAAAAAAATTCTATGAACCGAAAAAAAATTATCGTGATTGAAGATGAGCCAACCTATCATTTAGAGTCTAGCAATATAGAGCAACACAATTACCCCTATTTGATATTGATTTCTAGTCCTCACACCCCTAGATTACTTGTCACTCATTTGAATTTTTGAAATCTTAGTTTAATTGTGACTATTAATAACAAAACCCTTTTCGTAAATTTGGTGGAATCATCCACCCAAATTTTCTTATTTCTACAAATGAATTAATTTACATTCCAAATTTCTTGAAAGAATTCTCTGCGCTATATCACTCTCTGTGGGATTCGACCCCAACTCTTAGTTGGGTTTTTTATAAAATACGACCACTTACTCTTTGGATTTATGTTTGAGAGTAGTTTGAGCGTAATCAAAAATGGTGCCGCTGCTGTAGAGTGATGGCTAAGAATTTCATTGGAGAAATTAGTTTGTAAATTTTTTTAGTGCTACTAGATTGTTGCTTGGTAATGTTGTTTGCTGATTTGTAGGTCTAAAACATGACTGACCAAGGCAATGATAATGATAGTCACTACAGACAAAAAGACAATATGGGTGATTTGAATGACATGCACATCAACATCATGCAAACCATAAGAGCCATCCGATTACCTCCTATAATAGGAGGGCAATTTTTCATGTAACCAGTATAATGCTACAGTTGCTCCAATATAGAGCAATGCTTGGGGTTTAGCTCACGAACACCTTCGGAATTTTGTGGATGTATGTGGGTCATTTGTGTTCAAGAACATCTCACAAGAGTCCATGAGGTTGAGGTTAAAACTTTTCTCTCTGACAGGTTAACCTACTAGGTGATTGGCGGAATAGCCAATAGCCAAATGATTCTATCACTTCTTGGGAGGAGTTAACTGAAGCCTTCTTGGAGAGATTATCCCCCCCCCCCCCCCCCCGGAAGATGGTAAAGCTTAGAGACCATATCCAATACTTCAAGATAATTAAAGGTGAACCTCTACATAGATAGGGTTGTGGTTCTGGAAATTACTCTTGCAATGCCTAACATATGGTGTCACATACCATTTGCTACTGTAATACTTCTATTTTAGCGCTGATTCAATCAACAAAGGTGTGGCTGATCAACTTGCCCAAGGTGGGTTGATGCAACAACCATATGAGGTACCATTATTATTGCTTGATGACATGATCAAAGTAAACTGAGCATGGCATACTAGAGTGAACAATGTGTCTTCTCTACAACTGAGTCTAATTAAGGAACAATTTGAAAAGAACATGAGCAAGATGATAGCATGATGACTCAAATTGGTTTGTTGTCCAAATATGTCATGGGAGGTGGTTTGAAATCAGTGAATATGGTTGGAACAAGTAGTGGACAGTGCTCAAAGGATGCCAAGTTTGAAGCATTATACAATGAAGAAGTAGTATATTTGGGAAACCAAATGGAAGGTTCTCATCCAAACTACCAACGATAAGGTGGGAACCAAAGTTGAAACTAGTGGTTGGAAAGATTGGAGAGATGGAAACTAGAGGGATAGGGAGACTGAAAAAAATGCATGGATATTTATGTTGGAAGAAGATGAGTCATATCACAAGGAATTATGAACCAAAATCATCTAACTTATGTTCGTTTTCTAGTTTTCTTATCTTATGATTTTAATTAACTTATTTATTAAAACGTGTGTATTTATATTTCAAAATTGGAAAGAGCCGCCACTTTTACTAATTCAAAAGATCACATTCCTTTAAATAAAGTATTTTTTAAAATTTTTTCTTTGTTATTTTTTTTTCATAAATTAAGTGTTTAAGTTATTTAAAATTGACTAAAGATAAATTATTAAAACACCATATTACTAATTTTTTCTTAATTTAGTAAAAAAATATTTTAGTAATTTGGTTTTTAATTAAAAGCTTTCCACTTCTAATATAATATAATATAATATAATATAATATAATATAATATAATATAAATTAATAAAAAATAAAAGATATTTAAAATTGTTTACATTGTTTACAAGAAAGTATTATGCCATGTGTATATAATAATTAAAATATGTATATAGTTTGTCAGTTCAATTATTTCTTCAATTATTTTTTGTTGAATAAAATCAATACTTAATCAAATATTATTGGGTTTTTAAAAATATAACTAAAATCAAGTCAAATTCAAATAAAATTAATTAATTTGATTCAGTTTTTTCGATATAAATCAATTTTTACTCAAATCTTGAATGCACTGTGTGGCCTAAACTCTTTGCTATTAGATACTCTATTTAATTCCACTTTTCTTCTTTTGCCTAATTCTCCTTTTTGCTCGACTCAAATTTTTATATGTCTCAAATTTTACATTTTACAACTTTCTCTCTTATAAAATTTTGAACACTCTACGTATTGACTAACTTTATTTTATTTTTATTGCAGTTTTGCTATTCCTCTTTTGCTTACTTCTCCTTTGGTCTGACCCAATTCCTCACATGTCTAAATTTTTACAATTTCAATCAATTTTTATTCAAACCTTAAACACTTAGCTTGTGGCCTAACTTTTTTTTTTTTTTTTAATTGTGTACTCTATTTAGTCTCACTTTTCTTCTTTTGCTTACTTCTACTTTGGCCCGACTAGAACTCTAACTTGTCTCAATTTTTATGTTTTGCAACAATTTTCTCTCTTATAATATTTTGAACATTCCACATGTTACCTAACTTTATTTTATTATTATTGGATACTTCATTCGGTTTCACTTTTCTTCTTTTGCCTACTTCTCCTTTGGTCTGATCCAATTCGATTCATCACATGTCTCAATTTTTTACGTTTTACATCAACTTTTTCTCTTTTTAAAATAAATATACAGGTTATTAAAAAATGAGGGAAGAAATAATCATATTGAAAGTTGAATCTTTACCGATAAAATATAGGAAAAATTACTTGTATAAGTGTTTTTTAATAAATAACTACTGATTTTAGCGATATTTTTTATTTATTACCATTTCTAGTAATACATAACAATACTATGTTAAATCTGTAATATGTATTAAAATCGAATTAAGTATGCAATATATATGTATTATAACTGTTTTTAAAAATATATTATGCTTGTTTGGTAAAAAGTTGACACATTGTATTATAAGTATATTAAAATATGTGATAAATGTATTATCCATTAGTAAAACTTGTATTATATGTGAATAATAAATTATTCTTTGTAATATGTATTAAAACAGTATTAAAAGTGATCAAGTTAAAAAAAGTTATTACTATAAACGGTAAATATTTTTAATTTATAGTATATTTATGTAAGTTTTCTTAAAATATATGACCAGGTAACAACAATTAAGCATTATGTTTTTTTTAAAAAAAATATACTTTTTATTTATTTATATAAATGTATTTCTCTTTCTGCTTTTACTTTTTTTTTTTTTTTTTTTTTTTGGTTTCGTTTATTCATTATTTTTTTGATAAAAAGAGAAATGAGGGTGGCAGGGTTTGGGGAGGTTTTAGAATTTTGAAAAGAGTGGCGATATTCTTGTCTCTTTTCTCTATTTGCCTACGCCCTCATATTTTGTCTTACTATATAAAGTCGCCATTGCTTCTTCACATACACCCCATTCGCACTCATCCATTCTCTTTCGCTCATGCTTTTTGCACCTCCTTTTTTTCTCTCTTATGAAAAAAGAAACGCCTTTGATTGGATAAGGTTGCTTCTTTTCATACTATTCTTAATTTGAGAAAAAGTTTCCTGGCCTAAGTCTTTTCCTTGTAGGTATGTTTGTTCCCAATTCTTGGCTTGTTTATTGTACCACCCCAGAGCAAACATTGTCTCTGAAAAATTGCTAATGGGTCCTTTTTCTTCTTCTTGTTTATAGAGTAGCTGAAGAAATGAAGTACGTGTTGGTGACAGGAGGAGTTGTTAGTGGGCTCGGTAAAGGAGTCACTGCCAGTAGTATTGGTCTTACTCTTAAGGCCTGCGGTCTTCGTGTTACCTCCATTAAGATTGGTCTCTGTTTTTTTCCTCATTCTTCTTCAATCTCATTTCTACATCAACAATGCACACAAGAATCGATACTGCTCTCAAACTCATGCTTATATGTGTTAAAAAAAAGATTTCTTTTAAAAATATAAAGCCAGCTCAATGACTTTAAACATTTGATAGTTCCTCCCTTATCTGGTATATACTTAATGAAATCAGACATTGTTGGATAAATGAGGGAGGGAAATTCTGATGGTAGAAGAATATGCTGTCTTCTCCACTCAGATTCGCAAAGGGCTCTAACCTTGAAGAAAAAACAAGTATTTTCCTTTTGGCTGTTCTAGAAACTCTCTAGTCAACTAAACTATTGTCTCTGCCGATAAGACACCGGAAAACTTTAGATGGCGTTTCTCTGATGAATAGTTCTGGTCAAGACTTCAAGTTTATGTTTCTTTAAATTTTTTGATTTTTTTTTTTTTTTTTTTTGGAAAACATGTTCAGAAAATTTGAAGAAGCATTCCTTGTTTTAAACAAGAAACGTTTTCTGTTTTTTCTTTTCAGCTTCAGCCACAAATTGTTTTTCTTTCTTCTTTTCCCCCAATTTTACATGGGCTCTTGTAAACTTATTGTTGGCGGAGTTGTAGTTCCTGTGTTCCTCTCCTAGGTTGAAAAAATTGTCTCTTAGGAAATGGATCCTCCTTTTTTGCTTCTTAACGGATTTTCTTAAACAAGTACAGTGTACTGTTGTTTACTTCAATTGCTGGTATAGTCCAAATGAGGTGGAAGAATTGTATATAAAATGTCTACTTACTGTTCATTTCTTCCTTTTTCACTTTCAGATCCATATTTGAACACTGATGCTGGCACAATGTCTCCTTTCGAGCATGGAGAAGTGTATGTCTTGGATGATGGTGGAGAGGTTAGATATAAATCTTTCATCTTAATGATTAATATAAAATTTTATTTGCCCTTTTCACCCCCAACTAGTAGTCAGATGGTACTGATTTCTTACATTATTTTGGACTCTCTAATTTTAAACTAAAACATGTTAGTCAAATTGCTGATTAATGTTTGGTTGTGTTTTCTGTTAGGAACTGTTAAAGTGCAGATATTTGAAAGTTAATTTTTTTGGTGTATAGTTTTGCTTTTTAGTATTTACCTGTTCTCCTTGTAAAATTAAAGCTTTTGGATGGTTACTTCAATTTCACTTGAGATAAAGTGCAAACTGTTTGTTTATATGTCACTGATATCGAGATTTGTTTTTCACTTGCAGGTGGACCTGGACCTTGGAAACTACGAGCGTTTTCTAGATATTAAGTTGACCGGCGACAACAATATAACTACTGGGAAAATTTACCAGGCATGTCCTCTAAAATCCCTATCAGATTATTGATGTATGCTCGATGATATTCATAGATTATGATAGAAAATGTTAAGTTGAGAAACTGCTTTGTTATTTTGGTTTTGCAGTCTGTTATTGATAAGGAGAGAAGAGGGGATTATTTGGGAAAGACTGTTCAGGTTTACCACCTTTCCAGAAAATTACAGTCATTTCTTCCAATGTTTATGCTCTTACCGTCTGTCTGTCGCTTCTCTAGGTTGTCCCTCACATTACAGATGCCATTCAAGAGTGGATAGAACGTGTGGCTGTCATACCAGTTGATGGCAAGGATGGCCCACCAGATGTTTGTGTCATAGAACTGGGTGGCACAATAGGTATGCTGAACAACTTTTTCACATGAGCAGGGTAGTTGTCAAATGACACGTGTTTTCTTAAAAGTAATTTGTTCCTTAATGCAGGAGATATTGAATCAATGCCATTTATTGAAGCATTTGGACAATTTTCATATCGTGTAGGTAAGGTTTACTCGTCTAAACTTGATTTCTTGACAATCAAATGATGTCACTGTCAGTTGTGGTCTATGATGTGCAAATCTTGAATTGACTCAGCCTAGTACCTTCTAAAAATTAAGTGCAACTAACATCTATTCATCAACTTGTGCTTGTTAGGTGCTGGTAATTTTTGCTTGATACATGTCAGCCTTGTGCCTGTTTTGAGTGTAGTTGGTGAGCAGGTAAATTTATTTCTGGGTCATGTGGATATCTTCTATTATAGTAATCACTCAGATTGAGTATTTTGTTATTTTGAAATTCAGAAAACAAAACCTACTCAGCACAGTGTTAGAGGTTTGAGAAGCCTGGGATTGACTCCCAACATTTTAGCATGCCGGAGCACAACGGTTTGTCTCTTACCCACTCTCTTTTGGGACACATATATCTATATGTTTATCAAGTTCAGTTCTTGAAGTTGGTCTATTTATTCAGGAACTAGAAGAGAATGTCAAGGAGAAAATTTCCCGGTTTTGCCATGTCCCGGTATTATGACAAAATAATCTTTATTTTTATAGAGCTAATCTTGTTTAGGTCATCAACTCTCAATTCTTGGTGCTCAGGCTCTATATTCCTTTTATTTCAGCTAGATAACATTATGACTCTTTATGATGTCTCAAACATTTGGCACGTTCCTTTGCTTTTAAGAGTAAGTAATTTTGGCACACTTCTTTTTTATGTATTTCTACATAACTTCTTTACTATAAGCTTTAAAGAAAATCTTTTGTGTATTTAGGATCAGAAGGCGCATGAAGCAATTCTGAAAGTTCTGAACCTTAAAGGGTATGTTTCGGTTACATACATTGATTGATGACAAGGAGTATTCAAAATTCATTTTTCTGCTTTGTGATTTTGTGCTATCTCTTGTATGATGATGAATTTATTTTGTCATTTTCAGTGTTGCACAAGAACCTGCTTTGGGAGAATGGACATCTCGGGCTGCCCTCTGTGACAAGCTACAAGAACCTGTAGGTTCTGTGATATATAAACACATAAATAAATAAAATTCTATTATATATATATGCAATGTATTCTATCTTCCTTTTTGGAATTTAGTCCCTCAATTTGCATCACAACTTTCATAAATATCTCCGTCTGAATTTACAGGTTAGAGTAGCCATGGTAGGAAAGTACACCGGGCTTTCAGATGCATACCTCTCTGTACTGAAGGTGATTATATTGTAGTCAAATATATAAAGAGGAGGTTTCCTTATTGTATTTGGCCCTACACCTATTTTCATTTAATTGTTATTTTCTACGATAATAGTTTTGCGAAAAGTAATCATCAGGCATAACAGTTTTATCAATGACTTAGATTCTTCTGCTAGAGTTAGAGAAATGGAGAATAATGTTGCCTCTGATGCTCCATCTCGTTTTGACCTCCCTATTTTGTTTCAGGTGGCTATTGTATCATTTAAGCCAATATATTTCCACCTCTATTTTACCTTTATATAGCTGAGAACAATCAGTCTATAAGTTAGTTCTCCTTTTTGTTGTCAATATCTAAATCATTGTGAGTTATTGTGTAGGCTCTTGTGCATGCCTCTGTATCTTGCCACAGGAAACTGTGTATAGATTGGATTGCAGCCAGTGACCTTGAGGATGAAACTTCTAGAGAGGTATTTTGCTTCCGATGTGTTCGCTTGCTTTTAACTCTTGGTTGTTCCTTATCTGACTTATACTTCTACATGCAGAATCCTGAGAATTATAGAAGTGCTTGGAAGTTGTTGAAGGTTTGTGTGGTGTTACTCTCTAACATGATGTTGGTCAAATTCAACTCCTTTTATATCCATGTCTTCAATTTTATTGTTTCTGACTTGTTGGACTACTCTTCACTTTACAGGGGGCGAATGCTATCCTAGTTCCTGGAGGATTTGGTGACAGAGGTGTGGAGGGTAAAATCCTTGCTGCTAGATATGCCCGTGCAAACAGGATTCCGTTCCTTGGCATATGTCTAGGAATGCAAATTGCTGTTATTGAGTTTGCTCGATCCATTCTTGGATTGCTAGACGCAAACAGTACAGAATTTGATCCCAACACTCAGAATCCTTGTGTCATTTTTATGCCAGAGGTAAAGAGTGCTTTCCCTTTATCTCTCTTGTCCCTCATGATTGTCCTGTGTTTCTAGTTTTGTTTTAGTAGTTCTCAGTTCTAATCTGTGTGATATGATCTCAGGGTTCAAAAACTCATATGGGTGGTACGATGCGTCTTGGATCTAGGAGAACATATTTTAAAGTTGCGGATTGTAAATCTGCAAAATTGTATGTTTCCTCTACTTATTACATAGGATGAAATGTGACACTGCAAAGGAATTTCAATTGACACGAGGGAAGTTGAAAGTCATAACCATTTAAGATGATAATGCAAAAGCAAGATAACTTAGTACCACAAAGAATCCCTTAACTTGCTGATAGTTGTGCTTATTCTATTGCTGGTATCAAACCTATGTTGTCTTCTAGATTGAATAGAATTATGATCATCCGTATTTGGTTTGGAGTTGTTTGAAAGTCAACAAAAGTTGGGTATTATCGAGTCTTATATTTCAAAGTGTCAGATGTTTAAATTTCAGTTTTTTCAGTGATGCGACTTCAAGAGACCGCATGACAATCATCATCTCTGTCAATTTTGATTGTAACACTCTTTTCTTTCCTTTCCTGGTAACTTTTTCAATAAATCAGCCTGAGTATGTGCATGACCGTAAAATATATGTTAAAGATTTTGAGTGAAAGCTCAGTCACTACCACTTATGACCTTCATTGGTAATTCCCTCTTTTTAGTGTACACTTTGTTTGAATGGTCTTATTTTGAATCCGTACTATAACTAACAGTTAGATTAAGCATCTACCAATGCATCAGGTTGTGTTGCTATATAAGCCATTTGCAGATTTGAAAGACGGTCCTGCATTGCTCATCAATTCATATCAATCTGTCTGCTAGGAAGTTGTTTCTTTTGTTCCATTCTTGAAATTTTCTGTTGTGGGTGGAGGTGGGGTGGGGAGGATCAGCATCATTTATCCACAATATTAAATATCCTATAATTCATCTAAACCATATATGGTGGAATTTTACCTTTTGCCATCTCCAACTGAATAAAATATATTGTGTCAGATACGGGAACCAGAGCTTTATAGATGAGAGGCATCGGCACAGATATGAGGTGCGACACTTTTTCTTTGGAACTTTGGTTTAGCTATTTCAATTTTCAATGTTAGGTGGACTTGTAAAATTACATGCGGACTACCCTCTTATATGGACTTCACGACTAAAGAGCCGTATCTCATGCTACTGTTTAGGTGAACCCCGACATGGTGCAGCAATTTGAAGATGCTGGTCTTTCTTTCACTGGCAGAGATGAAAGTGGTCACCGCATGGAGGTTAACCTCTTAAACCATTAAATTTAACAATCATGCTAGCTAGTTATGTTGCTGTGGTTGATTGATTTGTGGGATGCTTCATCTACAGATTGTTGAGCTGCCAAATCATCCTTACTTCATCGGAGTTCAATTTCATCCAGAATTTAAATCAAGGCCAGGAACCCCTTCTGCCCTGTTTCTAGGTATTTCTCCTGCTTCAGATATCTGGGGACGAGGAGCCAAATGGATGAATTCGTTTTATTAATTTGGATGCTGGGCTTATAGATATATCTGCATTTCATGTTTTTTTTCTTGAAGTTGTGCTGATTCTTTGTATAATGCTGTTTTTTACTTCTAAACAGGGCTTATAGCCGCAGCAACTGGGCAACTCGAAACTTTATTGAAGAAGGGTGTTCCCAAAACATTGAGTTTGAGCAATGGTACGTCAGGACTAAAATCACATCGATATGTAAATGGGACAAAGATGGCTAATGGATCATTAGATGGCATTTATTGCAACGGGAATGGTATACATGTCTAAAGGAAACAGTAACACCCTGGATTTCTAGTTGGATCAAATTTTGCTACTGCATTTGTTCTGTAATTAGCAGCATTATATAGGGTAGAGCGAGATTCCGATCTTTTATACGGAACATCCTGTCGTAGCTCCAGCACACTGTGGTGGAAATGGGACGGCCAATGCTATTACATTGAAATCTGTGTTTGTTATTCCATCTGGGATGGTATATTAGAGTGCTAGAGAAGATTGAATACTGATTTGTCCAGTTTTATATTCAGCTAAATGGCTTGTGTAGTATGAAATGAAATGGCTAGACATGGGACGTAGCAGGAAAGCTGAATAAAGCTTGCGACTGTAAACCAGCGAAGTCGCTTGATTCAAGGTATTAAAGCCAGCTGAATAGAATGTATTTTTAGTTGTTTGGTTCTTTTTTCATTCCGTGGTATGAATTCTTTTTTTCACCCTCTAGACTTCACATTTGTAATCTCTCTAATTTTCAACTACTACTCTCCATTCCCCGCCATCTACGGTAAGTTCATTACCCTCAGCGGTATCCTCATTAAAAGGTAAAATGATCGTCACATTAATTATCAGATGTATTCTTATGCTGTTTTCACAAAGAGCAATTATATGTTAACTTTTTGTTCATTTATTTATGTGTAACACAGTGTCAATTATCTTTTAATTGTGGTTTTAACTATCAAGCGTTTGAAAACTATATATGGGAAGCCCCCTCTCTCTCCCACGATCCATGTCTCTCCAACCTTGATTCCTATCTTGAGGTCGCCAAGAGCCTTGGTTGGCACCTTGGTACCTCGTGGGAGAATCCGCCACTTGATTTGATATGTATTGAACTTCTTCATCAAACAATGCATATGCATTATCTTCATCGAGGGATTCGTCTCTTTGCGCGCCATAACTTCCACACCGACTCTGGTGCCAATCATGTACTTTGCAAACAACTCTACTTGAGTTATCATTTTCGCCATGTTTTCATCTCTTTCTTCCTCTTTTCTACTTCATTGGTCATGATCGTGGAGTTGACACCGATGTCACCTTGACATCCTTTGTTTTCCAAGCTCAGTTAGTTTTAGTCATTCAATCCAATTGGCCCTTTGCAAGTTTGATCCATGAGTGAACCACCTGTTAGGTTGTTTGCTCATGACTTGTTAGTGGAGTCCAGTGATCGGTAAAAGCATTGCAAGAGCACTCCATCCGGTAACTAGTGATTGGGACACAAGAACACTTTCTTTTTGAACCTCAATCAAACCTCATGTAAAGGCTCTCCCACCACTAAGAGAAAGTTGGTGATTAATCATCACGCAGATGCAACATTCTCGAGGGTGGAAAAAATTGATCTAGGAAAGCCTTGGTTAATTTGTGCCATTAAGTGATGGAGCCTTGAGGTAGCTCCTCCAACCATGTTGTAGCGTCTCCCGTAAGGGAGAATGGGAACCATCTTAGCCTAATGGATTCTTGACTAATGTTTGTGATGTTGAAAGGATGACAAATTTCAGTGAATTTCCTTATATGGCCGTTAACATTCATTTGCAAGGCCTCCAAACAATCCTTTCATCTGGCTTAGATGTAGCATAGTGCTAGTGACATGAAAAACGACATTCCCTACTGTCGGAGGTAGGTGAACGACCCTAGGTACACCATGTGCTACCACTACTTCATCCTCGACATCCATGAATCCATCAATACTAGCTTGACTAATCTCTTATCATGTAAAATCACCAAAAACAACAAAACAACATAAAAGAAAAGCAAGATGCCAAACAAATGTGAATCAACAAACAAACAAATGACAATCAATTTCCGATCTTCAACAATGGTAACATTTTCAATAACGTCTAAAACAACTCTCAAATTAAGGAGTTGGAAATGATCGTATGCAAAAAAAAGTACCCAACAAGAGTCGGGTTGGATTTCCCATAGAGATTGGATGTTATATTCACTAAGGTTTGTAAATCAAAGCACATAAGCAAGACAATTGCTGGTATCAAGATTAAAGGGACTACAGGTGTGCATTCTATAGGTATAACTTTGATTATAGTACTCCCTCTATTCAGTATTGTAAGAATTTTTGAGGTTTTTTTTATTGTTCAAAATAATTGAATAGTTCAAAGTTCAAGATAAATGTTTGAAACTTTTTTCATATTTTTGTTTTCTAATGAAGTTTTATATTTTCCAGGTCATAAATTGACTACTTTGAAAGTTGTATTTATAATTTCATAAAGGACAATGGTGAAAAATATGGTTTAAATTATGTCCTCGAATATTTTTCTTAATAGGAGTGCAATTCCTCACAAATTCATTTAATATGGAATAGAGGGGGTATTAACTAGAAAACATAGAACAAATTATAGCATGCTGATAAAACTAACACCATTGATTAGCTTCATTCCTCTATTAATGGAGATCAACTCAACTAGAGAGTAACTGAATTGAGAGAGAAAACTTGTGTTTGTATTGAATGTGAATTAGAGAGTAAACATTACAATGTGACTCTATCTATACAATCACTAATAGAATACAGCTGGAAATTAACTAACTAACAACTTGACACTAACTAACTTTACTGTGCATAATTAACTTTGTGGATAACTAACTTTACTGTACACAACTAACTAATGAACTCTATACTTTATATTCTCATCACCCCCCTTAAGTTGGAGGTGATGTAATTACATACAACTTGTCTACTAGAGTAGTATGTTTAACCCCAGTCAAGGCCTTGGTGAAGATGTCTGTCAACTGTGAACCAGTGGGTATATGATGGAGTGTGATCAATCCTTGCTAAACCTTAGTCCTAAAAAAATGACAATCAATCTCGATGTGTTTTGTCCTCTCATGAAAAACTGGATTCTTAGCAATATGGACTGCTATTTGACTGTCACAATGGACATGTATAGGCAAGGAGCATTGTACAGTGAATTCACCCAACAATCTTTTAAGCCACACCAGCTCTCCCACAACTTGTCTTACTGCTTTATATTCAGCTTCAGCAGATGATAGGGACATTGTTGCTTGCTTCTTAGACTTCTAACTAATAGGACTGTCTCTTATAAGTACTAGGTATCCACTAACAGACTTCCTTTAGTCAGGGCAAGCAGCCCAATCAGAGTCACAATAGGCACTAATAGTGAGATCAAGCTTGTTTGAAATGAAAACCCCCATTGTTGGATCCTGTTTCAAATATTTGAGTGCATGGTAGACTGTTTTCAAATGTGGTTCCCTAGGTGATTGCATGAATTGGCTCAAATGTTGTACAAAATATGTTCTATTCTAGTATTAGTTAGAAAATTGAGCTTGCCAACCAACTTCCTATATTGAGTGGGATCAGTTAAGAGTTTTCTATCTGTGGCTATTAACTTCTTAGTGCAGTAAAGTGATGATGTAGTGGCCTTGTAACTCAACACATCAAAATCCTTCAGGAGATCAGAAGTGAACTTCCTTTGAGAAATTAGAACACCATCATGCTTGTACAAGATTTTTAGGCCTAAAAAGTAGTGAAGTTTGCCCAAATCTTTTATCTTGAACTAGTCATTCAGGAAGCACTTTAAGGAATTAATCTCAGCTGCATCAGTACCACTCATGATTATATCATCCACATATATGGCAACAAACACCAAGGAGCACCCCTTTCTTTTATAGAATAGTGAATAGTTACTATATGAGTGTTGATACCCTCTTGAACAAAGACTATTTGCCAACTTCTCATACCATTGCCTGCTGGCTCTATAGAAGGATTTTTTCAGTCTGCACACCATGTTATCACAACCTGCTGCAAGGCCTTATGGAGGTACCATGTATACTTCCTCATGTAAATCACCATGTAAGAATGCATTATTGACATCTAATTGATATAAATTCCAACCTTTCTTAACAGCCAAAGAAATCAATGTTCTAACGGTAGTCATTTCACCACAGGTGAAAAAGTTTCAGTGTAATCTACCCCAGCTTGTTGTGTATAACCTTTGACTACCAACCTGGCCTTGAGCCTCTCCACACTTCCATCAGCCTTATGCTTTATTTTGTACACCCACTTGCATCCAATAGCCTTCTTCCCATGAGGTAACCTGACCATCTCCCAAGTATCATTAGCATACAAAGCTACTCATGTGTCATGGCTTGCTGCCAAGAAGGGTGCAATATTGCCTCTTCAAAAGAATTAGGCACACATTCATGTGAAATGTTGACTATCAGAACAAGGACTAGTGAAACATATATAGTTATGGTGAGACATAAAAGAAGTGAGGGAGTGTAACTTAGGTAGGGTGTAGTTGTATTCCTTTAGGTAACTAGGAGTGTATATGGTCCTGGTTGTTCTTCTAGGTCCTGGTGGTATAGGTGTTGATAAAATATCATTCATCATAAAGGCATTTGGATTAGGCAAAGTACTTTGTGTTGCAGGTTCATGTAGATCAACAGGTGGTGTTTCATGCATGTTGGTACTAGTGATTACTTGATTATCAATGACTTCATGTGGTGTAAAATTGTCCAGCCTTTCATCATTAGCAAAGTTGTTTATTTTACCAGGCATACAAGGCATGTTAGTGGTATGAATAATCATTTGTAAAATAGAATTGAAACTAGAACCATCAGGGGCAATAACAAAAGGAAAAATCTTTCATAGAAGGTGACATCTCTAGATATGTGAACTTTCTTGGTAGCTAGATTCAAAACTTTGTAAACTTTTGTATTGAATAGGTAGCCAACAAAGTTATGAGGTGTGGTTCTTGGTTCAAGTTTATCCTTGTGAGTTCTTAAGACAGTTGGAAAACAAAGACAACCAAAACTCTTAAGGTGGGAATATGTAGGTTGTTTATGGTACAACATTTCATATAGAGACTTATTTTGAAGGATTTGAGTGGGCAATCTATTTATTATGTATGTGGCAGTTAATACACATTCTCCCCAGTATCTCATAGGCAGTTTTGATTGAAATAAAAGTGTCTTTGTTGTTTTAAGTAGGTATTTATGTTTTCTTTCTACCACACCATTTTGTTGAGGTGTATATGGACAAGTTCTTTGGTGTATGATACCTTTGGTTTGGAAGAAACATGTAGCTTCAGCTGATGTGAACTTTAACCCATTGTCAGATCTTATGGCTTTCAACTTGGTTTGGAATTGGTTTTCTATGAGAGATATGAAAGCTTTGATAGTTTGGAGAGCATTACTTTTGCATCTTAGTAATTGTGTCCAAGTGGACTTACTGTGGTCATCCACCATGGTGTGAAAATAATGATAACCATCAAGAGTGGGAATGTGATATGGTCCCCATAGGTCAACATGGAGCAACTCAAAAATTGTGGTAGTGGTGGCGGTGCTTTCTGGAAAGGGCATCCTAGTTTGCCTAGTCGTAGGGCATATAGTGCATGTAAAAGGTTGTTTGGGAGAAAAATTCACAAGTATGGATGAGATACTATTCATTTTTACAAAAGGTACATGTCCTAATCTAGAATGCCATAAAAGTTCATCATCATGAGTGTGACTAGAGACATTAGCAAATGAAGGACATGTATTAGTAAAATAAGAAGAAGGAACAATATTACAATCTTCTTTATTCATAGTAAAAATGGGAGATTGTTTTACATAAGATGCAGTGTGCACTTTAGAGACAAGATGACAATTAGAATGAGGTGGCTTGTTCTCAACAGATGGATAACAGTTGTGGCATTTGTGACACAAGAAGTACAGGACATTTTTGGCTTTACCAAGTTCCAGAGGGCTCTTCAGAGAAGGGTCCTACAACAAACAAGAAAATTTGTCAAAACTGACTACTCCATTGAGTTGTAGTGCTAAACAATGAACAGAAATGAGATTAAACTTGAAGCTAGGTACAAATAATACTTTGCTCAGAGTCAAGTTTGGATTTAAACAAGCATCACTAATTTCAGTCACTTTAACCTTGTAACCATTTAGGAGTGAAATTAAGAAGGGATATGGAAGTGATCTAATGTTTGTGAGAGTGATTTTATCATAGGTCATATGATGTGATGCTCCTGAATCTATGATCCAAGAGTCAGTAGTCAGTTTAACATATTTACAAGAAATGTCTCCTATATTAGTGATAGAGGAATAACAAGCAAGTATACCTGCCAAGCTCACAGCTCCATCAGCATGTTGTCTGAGTTTTCTGAATTTGAGGCTCAATTTCCAGCTTGTAGAGTTCCCAAGATGTTGAGTAGTTGTTCATATTGGTCTTTGGACAGGTTCAATGGCATCTGCTTCCCTATTTCAGGTTCTTCCTCAGCTTGATGTGCATTCATATCAGAGGCCCACATATTCGCTGCAGAACTTGTAGAGATGGCAATGGGGAAGTGTAGGGCGGGGGCGGTGCGGGTTGAGCTTAACCCGCCAAATTTTTAATCCGCCCAGCCCCGCATAACAACTCTTTTCATTTTCAACCCGCCCTACATAATTTTTTTAATATTTTCTTTTTCTAGTTATGTTTGATACTAAAAATAAAATTCATAAAAATAAATTCATTTTTTTATTAAGTTGTATTGTTTTATAAGGATAGTGACTTAAATTTTTTTTTTTAGAGGTCAATTAAGAAACATGTAAGAAATTGTATTATTTTTTATTGAACCATTTTTATTTATTATCTTGAATATTTTAGTAGCTTTAATGAAATTATCTTAATAAATAATGCTCTATCACTTTTATAACATGTAAAAAGTTAAAATTAAGTTTGAACCCACGTAAAATCACATATACACGCAACCCGCCCTGCCCCACATTAATTTTTAAAAACCCACTTCAACCCGCCCCGCATCCGACCCACCCCACACAACCTTAAACCTGCACTTCCCCACATAACCTTAAACCCACCCCACCCCGTATCCACCCCGCCCCATTGCCATCCCTAAGAACTTGTGTCTTTTCCCTTTTGGAACCTTGGATTGGATGGATATCCATGAAGCTTGTAACATCTATCCCTTGTATGTCCTGATTTCTTACAGTAGTCACAAAATAGAGAAGATCTGCTGGTACTGGAATTGCCTCTAAACACAGTTGTTGTTTGTATTCCCAGAACTGGTTCCAACTCCTCTAGATGAACGGTAGTTTTTCCTGAGCCCCTTGTAACCTGCACTGTTGTTGGTCTGTCTATAGGCATTGAGAGAGGTAGAATCCAAAGTTGTATGATTATGAGGCTTCATTTCTCTTTGTTTTTCCTCTTGGCATAAAATGGCAAAGGCTTAAGCCATGTTAAGAAGAGTGCTCATTATGAGAATGTTGCCTGTGACAGTCGTATACATCTCATTCAGCCCCATTAGAAAGTGTATCAGTCTTATGTCTTGTTTAGCCTTGTGCAGTTTGTTTTTACCCTCACAAGAGCACACACAAGTGCATTGAGAATTGACATCAATGGTGCTCATATCCTCCCACAACTTCTTCATTGTTGTGTAATACCTAGTGATGTCTAGAGTGCCTTGGATAAGTTCATTGATTTCCTTCTGCAATTGATACAATTTGCACCCATTGGTTTGATCGTACCTTTCTTCTAACTCTGCCTAGAGTTCCTTGGCATTATTCACGTACTGCAATCTATCACACAATTCTGGGGACAAGGAATTTAAGATCCAAGATGTGACCATGTCGTCACATCTCTCCCATTGCATGAAATTAGGGTCAGTAGGAGTAGGTCTCACAATTGCTCCATTAATAAATCCTGTCTTGATCTTGACTGAGAGAGCTCTGAGAATAGCCCTTTGCCAAGATCTATAACCAGTACCATCAAAAACTCCAGGTAAAAGAGAGGATCCTGCACTCTTTGAGGGATGCAGGTAAAAAGGACTAGCAAAGTCCAATCTAACTGTAGTCGAACTAGAAGAGGAATCAGTTTGGGTATCAACCATGGTGTTCGAGTATTTGTGAGAAAATTCAACACGAAAACAACCAGAAAAACTAATCCCCAAACACGAAATCAAAAATTTGATAAAAACAGAGAATTCACTACACAATTCCTCAATCAGGAAATCAAAATTGACAGAAATAGAGAATTCACAACACAAACCCTCAAACAGCTTGCAAATGTAGAAGAGAAGCTTACAAAATGATTTTGAAAGGAAGAACTATGATCAATCAATCACGTTCTGGTACCATGATAAAACTAACACCATTGATTAGCTTCATTCCTCTGTTAATGGAGATCAACTCGACTGGAGAGTAACGGAATTGAGAGAGAAAACTTATGTTTGTATTGAATGTGAATTAGAGAGTAAACATTACAATATGACTCTATATATGCAATCACTAACATAATACACCTGTAAATTAACTAACAACTTGACACCAACTAACTTTACTGTGCATAACTAACTTTACTGTACACAACTAACTAATGGACTCTATATTTTATATTCTCATCACATGCATTGCTTTCATTTTAGCTAAACTCAAAGTTTCTCAACCCAAATAATTGCTTGAGAAGGCATGCACTATTTTTAGCTCTATCCCTTAGATGAGGTTGAAGTCCCAAATCCTCACGATTGAAGACTTACCCAATTGCACCTCTCTTTCTCAAGTAAATGTGAAATTAGAGAATTTAAACAATATTTGCAACCATTAATATCCATATTAAAACTTGAAGAAAACAATAGATATCCTTATTAACCAATTCTAAAATCAGCTAGTCAATACACAATCAATACTACTTACCCCTAGAAGAGAAATTAACTACTCATAATTGAGGAAAGAGAAACTATAGCATAAAGGAGTTCCTCAATTCCATTTACCATGAGAAATTAATATTAATTCAAAACTTTTCTACCTTCAATAATTGTGGTTTCTCAATTCTAGAAGCAAAAGATGCTAAAATTGTACTTTACAAGTGTACTCTCTATCCTCTCCAATAGTCTATGCAGATTGGGGAAAAACTAGGCATAATATTCCTTGCACAAATTCCAAAATCATCATTGAAAGCTTCCTAAGTATGCAACTGACTTATGGACGATTTAATCATTTGGGTAACTTGCGACTATAACGCTCAATTGCATTCCTAAATTAGAAATGTAGATGGTCGTATGCAAAACAATATCCAACTTATGAGGTAGGGGTTAAATCCCACAAGAAACATTGAAAGCGTGATCGAAAAGATAAAGAATTACAAGCAACATATTTGAATCCAACAATAGATACAAATATTTTTTGGGGGGCTTTCAACTAAGGGACAAACACTAAAATTAAGACAAAAAAATAAATGATAGATTGATCATAGACTTTTTGACCCAAGGGTAGCAAATTGATTTGTGAATGTGGATTCAATTCATGCTCATATCACAAGTAAACAAACATTATCAAGATAACCATGAGTAAGTCAACTATCCCTTGGATTCTCAAGTACCCACTTGTATCTCCCGATCACAAGCTACTATATCTTGACTAATTCTCTCAAACTTAGCAAGTATAACAAATTAAACAATCCAATATGACAACACTAGAATTATCCTATCTCTAGCTCAAATCCATAAAATGAGGGTTAGACCCGAATCTAGGATTTCTCAAGCGCTAGTCCATTAGCCAATTATCAAATCGTGTTAATCAACCTTCTCAACACTTAATCCTCTTTCTCAAGCAAGATCAAGATAAATAGGCAAGTCTTTGAGTTGATCACTTCGTTGGAAGTCAATTAAACCATGATATTATTAGATAATCAAAGATCTGTATCATAAAAAAAAATATTCAACTAATTGTAATAGCACACAGCAAGAATCAAAATCACAACATCAAAATCCGAAAATCAAATAATACAACTATGAATATTCAATACAAAACCAAGAGTTGTAGAAAGATCTTAAGATTAACACATTTAAGCTCACAATTTTCACTCTTCAAGTTGTGTGGTGGCTCTCTCCTCTTAAAGTAGGGTTTTTTCTCTCAATTATAGGTCAATGATGTCAATAAAAAGGTCTCTAATGGGTTGAGAAGCTTTCATCCTGATTGGGGTTTTCAAAAGTGTTAAAAGATTACGTTGGGCTTCACTGTACTTGATAATGCTCAACTACACTTCATCTGATTCTAAGTGTAGGCGGTCGCAATCAAGTATAAACCTAACTAAGAGTTAGGGTTGATCCCACAGGGAGTGATAAGGAAAAAAATTCGATTACGAAGTGAAAGGAGTGCTCTAATCATTTGTAGAAGTAGAAATTTTCGAAACAATTAAAGTAAATGGCAGGGGTTTGGCAATTAATGTCAATTGGGGAGATTAGAGTGAACAATTAACAACTACGAACAAACGAGAGTAATCAAGTAGAGAGATCCTTGGGAATGTGATTGATTAAATGCCAATTTTGCTAAATGAGTGATTATTATTTACTAGAAATCGTTGAATCATAGTGGGTAGGCTAGACTTTAAGTGCAATTTCCATTTCTCAATCAACAATCGCGAATCAAGCAAGTTCTCTTGAACCTCGACAAGCATAACACATATGAACAACCCAATACATCAATCAATCTACTTTTTCAAGCTATATTAGTAGGATTGAATTTAGACCCACTTTCTCAAGTTAAGTCCACAATAACTGAATCACTACAATCATCAATTAATAGTTTTAACTCTGAAACCTCTTTCTCAAGTAAGCTTAGAATGTTAAACTTTAATTGCATTTGCAACTACAATTCATCAATTAAAATTCAACTACTAATTTAACCCACTTCAAATCAACAATCAAATCAGTAAATACTAACACCCATAAGCTAATTGAAACATTTAATCACACCCCCAAGAATGGGGGTATTAGCACACATAATAAAGAACAAGAAATAGTTACCAACTATGTTTTCCATCAGTTTGGGTAACAATCCACAAGTCATCAAAATACTCAAATAGAGTTCAAAATCAATTAAACCCTAAATCACTACTCAAAAACTTAAAGAACAATGTTAGGGATCAAAAACTCAGAGCTGGACAATGTGAGAACTCTCAAAAACTTCAGAACTCTTTTTCTTCTTTTGAAAATTGCATTTATACGTTCCCAGATTTTCAGCTTCGAAACCACTCGGTGGAATAATTCGAGTTCGCCAACCATGTTGGCAACTCTCCGAGTGCTCCTTTTCATATCCTTATTGGCTTGGCTTTTCACACTTCCATTCTGTGACTTTAGGCGATCAAAACTTCCATCACTAATCCATTCGACACATCGCCGAAACTCCAATCTCCACGCCGAATTGGCTTTGTCCATGGGGTGGCCTGCTCAACCTTGTTTTTCTTTAGCTTTTTCAGCTTTCTCACTCTCTTTTGCCAGGTAATGTCCTTGCCTTGATCTTTTGCCTTCATTGCTATAAACTAGCATTTTAACATCAGCTTAGAACATAAAATAGGCACTAAGGACACTAAAATTCGGAATATTAAGCCCTAAATAAGTCAAAATCCCCGACTCATCAACAGCCCCAACTTAAACTTTTTCTTGTCCTTAAGTAAAACATAAGATCAATCAATTCAATAGAGATGTCTACAGACAGTGTTACTCAAGATTCAACATAAATGCACATGAGGTTTAATCCACTCATGCAATGTTCAATTGTGCACTACAAGTTTCAAACTGTGACTAACCATCATTAAATAGAAATTAAATTCACAATGTTTGCTTCAAATGCAAATCTAAGCTCAACAAAAGTATTCGAATGTCCTCACATCAAGAATGATTCCATGCTCGCACAAAGATCATCAAAATTTCAAAATTAAGGAATCAAAAGCAACTCTCACACTCTCAAAGATAAACACATGCATCATTCTATCCATAGGCTTGCCCCTTTTTTTCAATCAACATGACATTAAGCCCAATCAAGATCACAAAGGTCCTTCAAGGTTGGTAACGAAGCTGAGGTTAAAGGTATGATCATTTTGGCTTAGTGACTTTTACATTCATGAAGCATGACCTGCATTTCACTTTTTGTCCTTTTCCTTTAGTCTTTTTTATTTTCACAACACCATATGTTCTTTTAAGCATGATTCATTAGACACCCCATTTCTTTTATCCATTGCACAAGCTTTATTGCAACATCTTTTTCTTTTTCAATATTTTTCTTCTATTTTCTCTCTTTTTTATATGGAGGGGTTCCATCTTTTTCAACACAATCCATCAAAGGTGAATTTTTCACAAACTTCTCAACTTTCCTCATTTTTCACCACACCCAAACTTAGGCTTTTGGCTTAAGTTGGCTATACAAATGGATCAATGCTTCATGAAGGTTTTAGATGATGGGACAAAGAGGTCAAATGTGTTCATGTTTTATCCAAAGAAAAGGTTAGGCTCAAATGGTGCCAAAATAGGTTCACACTCTCACATGGTGATCACAAAGAGGTCTCCACAAATTGTGTCTAAGATCATCTCTATCATTCGCCTACATTAATCGAATGGACCAACGGGGCAAGTTCTAGGTATTACCAAGTACATATTTCAAGACAATCTCACCACACATGGCATTCAACACAATCATCAATCAAGATTCTATAAATTTAGCTTGCGTGGAACGATCATCACAAGATTCATTGCAACCATCGACCAGTCACAATGAGATTCTAAGAGCTCACACATGACTTATGCAACTCAAATTTGCCTCTTGGAATTGCACAAATATATTGTTCAATCAAGAGAACTATTCAAATCATCGGTATTGATCACAACTGATACTCAAACAAAAGAATAGCCACATTAAAAACTATCAGTCACAAAGATAGGCATCCAAAACACGATAAATCCAACCTAAGAGTGTAAATGTGAAGGTACCACCCTGCCAAACAAAACCTAACATTGTCCTCAATGTAAATATATTGAACGTAGCTAACAGGACAAGCAAGTAGGGATAGTTGAATGAAAAGATTAAAGTAGGACGACGCTTTACTTCATGCCCAGTCAGCGAGTAGGTGTCAGGCACGCCGAACCATTCAACGAATCACGAAGTTGGCACGAGATCGCCAAATTTTCCAAAAAGGTAGTCTGCCACCTTGGTAAAAAGGCGAGCTTAATCGAGCTCGCTGACTGGTTCTGCGGTGCGCTGAAGGTTCCTGCCGCTCGACCAAATTTCTAGAGCAAGTGTGTCTGCCACCTTGAGCAAAAAGGCGAGCTTAGTCGGGCTCGCCGACTGGTTCGGCAATACGCTGAAAAGTCAGACAACTCATCGACTTTCCATTATGTCATAAATAAGGATTTTAACCTACACATTCACTATTAAAAAAAGGGACAAGGGACATATTTACCCCCGAACTTTAATAAATGGTACGTATATACCCTCCGTTATACTTTCCGTCCGCATAAGCCCCTGCCGTCCAATTATAGGTACACATATACCCCTCTCACTAACGGACCCCTAATTTCTTACACGTGTCTTAATCCTATTGGACGGGTCGTCCAATAGGATTAAGACACGTGTAAGAAATTAGGGGTCCGTTAGTGAGAGGGGTATATGTGTACCTATAATTGGACGGCAGGGGCTTATGCGGACGGAAAGTATAACGGAGGGTATATACGTACCATTTATTAAAGTTCGGGGGTAAATTCGTCCTTTTTCCCTTAAAAAAATAACTAAAAACTAAAAATTTGGGTTGCCTCCCAAGAAGCACTTTATTTAATGTTGTGGAACGACGAAGACATGCTTTCAAGCCTCATTCTTTGGGTTAACCATGATATCACTCGATAATCCCCCTTTTGGTCTTGGATTCAAATGAGTCAAGATTTGACCCATTTGTGTTTCCAGCTACTTAATCGATACCGAATGTGAGGTAACTATTTGGTTCAGAGATGAGACGTCATCTTTTATTTCCTTTAGCACCTTGTATAATCCTTCCACTTTGTTGAGAATGTGTGCAAGCATATCTTCAATGCAGAAATTTTTAGGTTTAACCCTTTGCTCTTTTGGCTTTTAATGCTCATGGGGAGGTACATATAGTTCTTTGTCACCGTCCCTTTCTCTCCAATTTGTACCACGGTTACTCCATTCCCTATTTTGGTCTCTCCAATCGTCATTTTGATCCCTATTCTGACCTTGGTTCCCGCCCGGCCTTGGATAGCCCGGACAGAAAGCATGTGCTTGATTTGCCAAGAAATTCACTTCTTTATTGTACATAGCTTCAAAGTGTCCTTCATCAAGGTTCACTGCACTAACTCCAACTGCATTCACAGCGTTGGAACCACTTCCCACGACATGTTTCGACAATAGATCCATTTTGGTCATCATCTTGGCCATGTTTTCATCCCGTTCTTAGTCATTTTTGATTTGTTCCTTTGTCATCCTGAAGTTCAAAGGAGACACTAATAATCTCTAGTGTAGGAAGCAAGATTGATTTTTTTCATCTTATCAAGAAGAGTAGATGCTATTTCAAACGGTTGTTGCATGATTCCTCTCCGAAAAAGCTGGTCAGCCACACCCTTGTTGACTGAATCTAGACTTCGATAGAAGTATTGTAGCAACACATTATTCGAGAGTCCATGAGTTGGATATTGGAGTAGCAACTTCTGAAACCTCAATCATGTCTCATGAATTGGTTCACCATCCACTCTCTTAAAGTTCTAAATATTATCTCTTAATGTCATCATCTTCGAGGAAGGAAAAAACCTAAGATCACGAGTGACCCCAAGCTAACCCTGACTCTAACATAAATCAAGCATGCTAAAAATATAACTACGATAAGCAGAAACATAACTAATAAATGAGTCAAAACTAAAGGACTCCAACTGAAAATATGTCTGAATATCTAGGGGAATACAACCCTAATACACATAACACTGACTCCAAGTCTGAATCTACTAGTATGTTTGAAAAACTTCTAATTGAGTTGAGTTGCTAGGACATGCCCCCAAATAACTGTAAAAAAACTGAAAATTGAATGTAAAGACAAAAATAGAAAGCATGTCTATTGTCCTCGAAGTATGAGGACTCGCAACTGAAGCTGCTGAAGTCGAATCAATACTTAATCTAAGCGTGATCTGGATGCTGAGTGACTGAACCTACATCATGAAATGATGTAGCGCAAAGTATGCATTAGTAATTGGAATGTACTGAGTACGCAAGATATAGATATGCTAAGCTGAACAAAGTATACAATCTGAACAATGCACCAGGAAATTATATAATCTGAACAAGGATATATATATATATATACACTAAAGTATAATCGAAAGATTAACCGGATGCAATAACCAAGAACTAATCATAAAGATTTTGTTGAACTGTATATTGAAGTAACTGCTGAGAACCTAGTCAATACACTAAGAGTCGGACTGTGGGAACTACTATTATCCGACATAAACCATGTGAGCTAAACGTGGAGTCCGATGTATACGCCCCATCAAGAGGACCCAATATACCTTGTCAGGGGTATAGAGGCATGGCTATGGCATGATCACTAAAAATTGATGCCCTATAGAGGGGACTTCTGAACCTATGTTGGCACGTAGTTCTGAGACTTTGAGGGTACGTTGAACCCTAGTCCAACTCAGTGCTAAGTCTACTCCCAAGTGAATATTCATGAAGCTAAAATGTACTAAACACTAAATAGCTCAAAATACTTACATGCTAACTACAAATGCAACATTTATATATTGAGAACATGACATTCAAAATCTAGAGCATGAATTTCTGTCTGACTGGCCTAGAAAGTATAATTCATGAACTGGGATAAATTTACACAAGCTAGAGTTCTGAATATTATGCATGGAATTATAATAAGTTGTCAAGGAACAAGTTATTTATATCAAAGGAACAATAATCACAATAAATCTTGAAAATCTAGAGACCCTAGGTATGAACAGTTCATGAGAATATGAAGAACTAAATGAATTCTAGGGATCTAATAGGTGAAAGAAACCCATTAGTGAAATCTCACATACCTGGTGATGAAATCTACGGAGAAATCCTTTGAATTTCGGGGCTGAACTTTGAAGAACATTGCTGCTTGTTCTTGAAAGAAACTGTTTCTTTTCATTCTAACTTGGATAATATTTGGAGAACGAAGTTTTTGGGTATATCTAACTAGATTATTAGTCTTAGATTGAGTAAAACGACGTAATTTAGGCATCAAATGATGTAGTTTAAGTGCCTAAAGCATGGGAGAAAAGACAAAAATGACCCTGAGTTAAAGCTGACGAAGTGCCACTCACGAGGGGACTGATGGACCATCATTTGAACCACTGCCCATCAACTGGGTCGTGTTTTATGTCTCTGCTCGACATGGCTTCACTAAAACGAGCATAATGTTTTACTCCGAGCTTTGATTTTAGCAAACTCGGTGGCGTTGGAAAGAAAATTCAATTATTTTTATTTGGTAGGTAATGGGCCATCTAATTAATTGTTTACTAAAATATACGACCATTTGAAGTTGACTCAAAAGCCATTTTTCTCTAAATATCTGATGACCCTTACCTACGGCTAGACCTGTAGTTTGTAGGTCTAACCACGGATCATATTGGTTGACCTGGGTGGGATCAGATACCCCTAAGTCTGGAACCCAATGATGGGACCCCACCTACGGTCCATGGTCTAACACACGGTCCGTTGGTGGCTTCCGTTGGTCCTGACACCAGATCCTTGAAAGCTGTATTTTTTCCATCTCATCGAATTCGAGGTGTTACATTCACTATATGCAGTTCTTGTAACAGAGAGTAGCTAGTCATTAGACATATAATTACAGCTCAACATCAATAAAAAAAATGGAATAAGAGTAAAGATTTTCAGTAAAATTTGAAGTGCTAATGTAATCATTCCTCGCATATTTCTTCCTAAATCTTTCACTACACTAAGAGAATAACGGTCTTAACTCTTAAATCAATATTTTGTATTTTTTCGCAAGTCATGAACTTCAATTACAACTATCGTAATTGTCATCGATAAATATCAATAGGTTAACCATGATTTTCAAAATAGAGTGATGTGGAAGAAATTTGGACAAAACTGAAAGAGAAAGCATACCTAAATAAATTGTGGTACCAGCTGACAAGACGAAAAAAACTGAATCAATATTGTTGGGGAAAAGGCAGAAGAACATACTGGAAGAAAATTGGTGAGAAATGTAAAAAAAAAAAGTCATACTTCATGAGAAGATGAATAGAGTCGAAAGAACAGACCATCAACAGATGTTTTGTTTGGAATGATGAAATGGATGGTTCTAGAGTTATGAAAAGAGAAAATATTTGTTAGGATGAATGTTAAACTGACATTTTGCCTTTTCATCCTTGATCGACCTAAAATATATCAATATGGTGTCAAACCTACACAACCTAGATATGTATAATATGTAAAACTGATAAGTTGATTGTAATTTTTGTAAAACTAATTTGTCAAGACTCATCATTAAGTAGTTAGATATCATGTTGCATATAAATGTTGTCCCATAATTTTTGTCAATTTCAGACATTGGGATCTTTACACATCTATGCGATCGAAGCTCTAAAAACCATTCAGCTTTGTGACACAACCATAAGATAAGTAAACCAGACAGTTGGATTAAGCAAATTGTCCTGAATATCCTTTATACATAAATTATCATTTCAATAATGTCAAACATTGGAAAATTTAATCACCTCCATTGAATTACTACACTAAGGGGATGTTCCATGAGATTAGTTATCGCATCATTTATATGAGATAACTTATCCCATTATTTTAATACAAATGATGGGATATAATCTCAAGACAAACTAATACCCCTAATCATACACAAAATAAAATAATCTTACATTTCATCCCAGAATTATTATCCCTTATACTAAACAAATCCTAAGTTCATATAATATAAAGCACTCTCAAATTTATTCTTAGTTAAATTAGAGTACCTTAGAAAGTAACTTGTTGAGCTATCTTCTACTATGTAGCTTGCAGCAGTAGGCACATATAGATTGGCGATTGTTTAGACATTCAAAATTTCTTTTTCTTCTCAATTTCTGTTAAGTCAATAAACAAAAAAACTGAGTTTATTTTTTTTAATATAGAAATTCAAATAAAACTTGTAGATGCAAGAATTAGATCCTAAAGCAGTAAAATGAAAATTGTCTTTTCCCTTACCTCTCTTTAGCTCAGCTTGTCCTCATCATCTACTAAATGGAGAAGCTTCACGTTGGTAGGCATTCAAGAATCTACTGTAGGAATATGAGAAGAAATTGGAACCAGAAAATTTTATTGGCTATGGTCAAAACTAAGAATATTCAACATTAAAGCTAAATTTTAAAACAAAAAAAATTAAAATTTTGACATACCTATCACAATTGTGGAGTAGAGGCAAAGAAATGTTGTCATTTCACTGGAGAAGGGAGCAGTAGGATAGGGAGAAGTTGTTGGGTTTCATCTCCCTCACCTATAGAAAGAGAAACAGATGTTTCTAGAGTTTTATTTTTAATATTCATCCCCTGATAAGTCAATTACTATTTTGCCCTTGAATGTAGTCAAATTTTCAAAACTGCCCTTGGTCGTTCTGACTTTAACGTTTCTATATAGTAGAAAAATAAACAAATATATATATATATATATGTGTGTGTGTGTGTGCGCGCAAATCGAACCGACCAATAAACAGAATCGAAAAAAATATTATTAGGTTATTGCTATTGGGTTATTGTGTTAACGAGTTTTTAATGGTTTTCTAAAATAAAATTATTGGATTATCGGTTTGATATCATTTTTTGGTATTGTGTTATTAAGACAATAGTAATTTATTATTATACCCTTCATAAGTATTAAATATTGATAATTTAACATAATTAGATACTATAGCAGTACTCTACACTATGGTCTACACACGTCATAGTACTTCTACTTCACATTAAAATTTTCATATTATATTTTGGTTGTAACATGTAATTGTAGTCTTCGTACTACATCTACTCTTATTGATGCCATTTCTTATTATATTTCTTGTTTCACTATATCAAATCATTTCCATCTAATTTGTGTGTCTCACTATATCGCGTCAAATTGTTAGAGAAGTGAGAAACCATATATTTATTTTATGAGCATTTTCTTATTGGGTAAACCAAAAACCGAACCTTTATTGACCAAATATCGACAAAGAATATCTTATTGATTTGATATTGATTTATTGTATTTAAAAACCAAAAATCGATAAATTGAACCAATAATACATAAAACCAAACTAAACCGATCAATGCACACCCATATATATATATATATATAATTTGTCTATATATTTAATTGAGAAAGAAAAAAAATAAATATATGTACTTGGGAAAAAAACTGCTTTCATCAAACGGTAAATCTTTTTGTTTGAATAATCTTTCTTGTATTTCATTTGATATTTTATTGTTTCATTGTCCTTATTTTTTTTTAACTTTCCATTAATTAAATAAATATTTGTATTGCTTATTTGATCTGCTTTAGTATAGTATTTGTTTTATATTATTTTATTATTTTATTCCCTTTATTTTACTTAGCAATAATTACTGATATATAGTTAAAAAAAATGCATCTTGCTTATAATTTAAATTTATCAATAATATTATTTGATTATTGATGAGTAATTAGCATATTCTAGACGAAGTTACAACAACAGCATCAGCAGCAACAATATTATTATTATTATTATTATTATTATTAAAAATAAAAATAAAAATAAAAACTTCAAATATGAAGTTAAAGAGATAATATTTAGTAAAGGTCTCACGAAACAAAATTATGAATTTATATAAACAAAAATGGAGAAATCTTTAAAGAAAACCTAAATAATTCTTTATACCATTAAAAACACCACAAAAAATAGAGCATATTTCAATATTGAATATATTTTCTTTTAAACTATCAATAGTATTGTTTGAGATTTGGTTAGTAGTTAGTATATTTTCGACAAAGTTGCAATAACTAAAAAAGCTCATACTATAAAAGTTATATAGAGAGAATACACAACACACACATCTTCCTTGATGTTAATCAATCATCATAAAAAAATAGATGAAAATAGAAATACAGCAGTGCACAAATATTTGAACTCTTGTCCTATTTGATACCCTTTTTGACAAATTAATTCAACATTCAAGAGTCCAACACACTAATCAACGTTCAAGAGTCTAACAAGCTAATCAACGTTCTAGAGCCTGCTAACTAATCAATGTCCAAGAGCTTTCTTCATCGAGTTATGCTAATATGAATTTGATTCTATAATAATACCAATATAAAGAGATGCAAAAGAAAAGAGTAAGGGAAGACGGAAACTTACCGAAAAGAAAATAGAATAGCGGAAATGAAACGTCCCTTAAATTTTGGATGCGTGTATATATTTTTTTCATATTTACTAATATTTAGATAAAATTTGTTTTAAAAAATTGTAATAGTGATAGAGCATTGTATTAAGATGCAAGAGAAAATTAAAATTGTGAAATTAATAGCATTGATGATAAAAATGAGCTAATTGGATATTTTTAATGCTCTCTAAAAATTTTAAAGTGAAAATATGTCTTTTAAAATTAGAAAAAACCACAAAAAATGAATAATTTGATTTCAGCCCTTAGAGAGTGTCACGTCACCCTTTATATATATATGTAAAAGTGGTTTACTATCCCAAATTAGACTCGTTTGAACATGCAATATAAAAATCATGACATGAAATCAAACTGATATAAAGTTCAACTTTTGTTGCGACGTGTAATTTGAATTTCTTAGGTTGTATTTTTTTTTCATAAACGTGAAAATTCACAGGTTGTGAAAGTCATTAAAATTTCTCTCACACTTATATAATCTTACCAAATGAACAAACTATATTTTCATAAACAAAACATTAGAATATCCTAAAATAGTACTATGAGAAATATAGGAGAAATATATTATTGAAATGTGCATCTGCATTATTACATTGAGACTGTATTTATAGACACTATATTGGAATCCTTTACCAACTAGGATTCTTATTCTTATTCTTATTCCTATTCGTATTTTAATTAGAATTATATATACTTATTTCTATTCTAACACTCCCCCTCAAGTTAGTGCACACAAATCATATGTACCTAGCTTGTTACAAATTTAATTAATATGAGGACCGGTGAGAGACTTGGTGAAGAAATCTGCAAGCTGATCATTTGACTTCACGAATTTCGTAAAAATATCTCCTAAAAGTATCTTTTCTCTAAGAAAGTGGCAGACAATCTCAATGTGCTTAGTCATTTCATGAAACTAGCTTTGATACGATATGAAGAGTCGCTTGATTATCACTCTTGTTCCATCTGACCGATTTCGCTAAATTTTAGCTCTCCCAGCAACTGTTTGGTCCAAACTAGCGCACAAGTTGCTGCCGACATTGCTCGATATTCTGATTCTACACTAGATCGAGCAACCATACTATGTTTTTTACTCTTCTACGACACCTAATTACCTCCTACTAAAACACAATATCCGCATGTCAAACGTCTATCAGAGGGTGATCCTGCCCAATCAGCATTTGTATATCTAGTGATATGATTATGACCTTGATCCTCAAAGAGTAGTCCTTTACCGGGATCTGACTTTATATATCGCAGAATACGAACAACTACTTCCCAATTACTATCACAAGGGGAAGTCATAAACTAACTTACAACACTCACATGAAAAGAAATGCCAGGTCTAGTCATTGTGAGATAGTTCAACTTTCCAACTAGCCGTCTATACCTTTTAGGACTACTAAGTGGCTCCCCCTGTCCTGGAAGGAGTTTAACATTCAGATCCATGGTAGTTTCAATGGGTCTACATCCCATCCTTCATGTCTCCTCAAGAATATCTATGGCATACTTGCGTTCAAAAATAATAATACATGATCTAGACTTAGCTACTTCAATCTGCCAAGGTCTTTAGTCTGAAAATGCTTAAAGAGATGTTGATTCAAATTAGTGACATCATCTTGATCATTGACAGTGATAATAATATCATCAACATAAACAACCAAATAAATACACAGATTTGGTGTAAAATATCGATAAAACACAGAGTAATCAGCTCCACTACGAGTAATGCCGAACTTTTGAGTTACTCTGCAAAAATTTCCAAACTAGGCTCAAGGAAATTGTTTTTGACCATAGAGTGACTTACGCAATCGACATACAAGGTTATTAGACTCCCCCTAAGCAACAAAACTAGGTGGTTGCTCCATATAGACTTCTTCCGCAAGATCATTATGTAGAAAAGTGTTTTTAACGTCAAACGGATGAAGAGGCCAATAATGAACCGCATGTATGGATAGAAAAAGACGAACAAATGCTCTTTTAACTACGGGAGCGAAAGTATCTCTATAATCGAGTCTAAATATCCGAGTATTCCACTAAGACAAGTCAGCCTACAACCCAACAATTTCGATAAAGTACGAAAATCAAATAAAAATAAAGTTTAATAACAACTACTAATATGGATAACAAGCCAACTTAACTAAATCCCCAAAACCTGGTTGTCACGTGCACAAGCATCTAATGTGAATACTAGAATTGAAAAAAAATACGCAAGTCTCAAATGATGTTGTCTCTCAAGTAAAATAAAATCATAACTAGGAGTAAGAAGGTTCACTGAGAAGACAAGCAGCTACCTCACAAATCTCCACAAAAAGCCTTGAAATACAAGAGAGTAGAAGGTATCACAAAGATCCGGGCTCGTAACCTACAAAAATTGTAGAAGCAAAGGGTGAGTACCAAACCACACGGTACTCAGCAAGTAAACTTCTAAACACAAGCTAAGGGAATAGAATAAGGGTACTCCTTACACCCCAACTGAACCTCCACAACTACAACCTGCATAAAAATCAACCCAACCTAACAATTCATAATTTACATAGCACATAAATCAAACACATCACTTCAACAATGCAGATCAACAACACATAAGATCAGGTTCACAAATTACAAGTTTCACGCAAAGGCACTCACAAGTTCACAAATGGTGAAGATATGCAATGCAATGAAATGCAATGTCAAGTATAGTGATGCATGTATAACCTAACGATACACACCCGCTGTCTCTCAGTTTGGAACCCATGGGGAACATATTTATCCATGCATCCATCGAAACGTGTGACACGACCTTCAATAATAAAATTCATTGTGGCATCCGACACGTCCATCAATAATAGAATCTATCGTAGTGTGCGACACGTCCGTCGAATCATAGTATCTATTACGACGTGCGACACATCCCTCGAAATGATACATCCTCCCTAATTCTAAAAACACTTATAAAAATCATGTCTTATAACCAATGCAAATAACATGTTCACACAAATAATGAGGAGATGATCATTTTCATAACAATGCACTATTCACAACAACACAATCGTGATACGACATAAAAAATGAATCAATAAGCCTTTCAAAACTATTCTCAACACATCACACACCAATAATTAATCACATTGCCTTTTACTACCATTTTTTCACACATTAGAATTATTCAATGTGGACAAGTCAACCCATCACCAAGTCTCATTATTGTAACACCCCGAAAACTAGTAAGCTAAACTAGAGCTTGATGTGAGGGTTAGAGTTATACATAAGGCTTCCCTACTTAGAATGAAGGGTTTTGGGGTAGAAAGACAAGGTACAACTCCCCAAGGACCAACCAAGGGTCCTTGAGGAGGACCCTAAAATCTGTACCAAAATATTTCATTCACAAAAGGGACGCACACCCTGTGGGTGAGGGGTCGTGGGTTAGGGTCCCAAAAGTTGAGCTGCAGACCACAACCCATGGATGACCAACACGCCCTGTGTGTCCACTCACGGCCCGTGGGCATGGTCTCATGGGTGAGGCAGTGGTCATGTCTTAGGCGGGTAATTGAGGGGTTAGTGGAACTTTTCATAATTAATTAGGGATTAAGTGGTGTCGTTTTAACCTTCCTTAGACCACTTATATAAAGACTTTAGACCCTTAATTTAGTCATTCCAAATCATTATTTCTAAACCCATCAAAAAGAACCCAATTCCCTCTAAAAAAAAATCCTCTCTCTAGAAAGAAGAAGAAGAAGAAGAGGAGAATAAGCTAGGTCAAGTCAAGACTCCATTGTTGCAAGATTTGTAAGGCCTTATAATCAGGGTATGATAGCTTATTCATCCATGGATTCTTCCATCCATAGAGCCCCTTAGAATTTCCCCAATTGTGAAGATGAACCCCAATTCTAGTTTGGGTTTCTTCCTATATTATGGGTATTGTTGTATGTTGATCCAATTGAGTGGATAATGATCAATTATGATAGAATTAGTAGTGAATCATGTTGTTATGATTAAATTACATGATTTCTATGCCTAACCCTAGTCTAATTGATGAAATTGAAGTAATTTGGGTTTATGCCTTGTAAAGGGAAATTGAGGATTCATAGATGACCAAGCATTACGATTTCTTCATGTATAGTGACCAAGCATGGTTTCTAGGTATATCCCTATCCTAGGTACAAATTAACCCTAACTATTAAGAGAAAATCATGCTCCTTATGCCCCACATTCTATCCTCTTATTCCTCTCCTGAGTTCAATTCGAACAATGTGTTTATTTCAATGGTGATCAGGCACAACATACAAAAAACAAGAACATAAGAAAGATTCATATGATGATTGACATTAACCCATGAAAACTCAATAAAGTACAATCATCTTGTAGCCACAGTCCTAGATCTAGGGTATTTAGCTACTCATAATCATAGATTCAATCAAACAATGTTTTAAGTATCATAGAAAGATCGAAAGTAACAGAGTTTCGAAAGAACCCCAAAAAATGATGAAATAGCTCTCTGAGTTGTCATTCTTCAAAACCCAAAAGAAGAATGTTTTAATAAAATAAAGTATTAACCTATTTATGCTAAAGTTGAAATGACCAAATTTTGAACCCAAGGGTGCGACGCGGAGGCTTTCCCAGATTTCGTTCTAAGATCTTTCTCTTCTCCGCGACATGGCAGCTACACGAACTACTCTGCCTAAATTTGAATCTCGCGAATTAATTTAGGAATCCCTCTCAGTAATGCGGAGAGTACATGGAGTGCTCTTCCCGGAACTTTATTTCACGAGCCAAACTATAATTCCTCTCCGCGATGCGAAGAGGATACGACTATGCCTTGGAATTCATTTCTTACTTTTTTTTCCTTGCTTCTTTTCGACTCGGATCTTTTGTGTTCCCCAATGTCCATTTTAGTGCTCATATCTCCCTTTACGCTCACCTACACAACTAATAATGTTGGTTAGCTTATATACAACCAAAAGACTCAATAAAACTATAAACAAACACGTTGAATTCAAACTTAGCTTAAATACAAGAATTATTAGATTTCTAAGCATATAAATATGCCTAAGATTACTACCCCACACTTAGAACTTTGTTTGTCCTCGAACAACTTACTAACTACTCCTAGACCTAGACTCTCTATTATGGTATTTGTGCATCCACCACTTTCTTCCAAGGATCTGTAACCAGTTAACATAAGCATGATTTCATTCAAAGTATGCATTACTCCTGTAATTGACTTGACAACTTTTAGCAACCAACGCATTCAACAACATGTGCACCATTACATGTAACCTATGCTTCATAAAACAAGTGCCCCTCACTACAAAGAATAGTCCACACACTCAAATCAGCAAATTGAATATACTTTAAGGACTTTGCAAACATGGTACACTCTCACTAAACAAAGACATCAAGCATGTGTGCATTGAGAACCACAAGTTTGCCCATTATGTATATCTCTACTAATAAAGTGTGTTATGCTCAAAATCAAATAGGACTTGTTCCGGTTGTTTTGTAGGCTTGAGGTAAGGGAGGATTCATTTAGATACAATCAGTGACTTATCCTCCCTAATGCACTAGATTCAACTTCCTTCTTACATTCACAACTTTTTCTTCTCTTCGACCCCTCTTTCTTCATATATTTCGACTAGTTTTACCAACCTTACCTTTATTTCTCACTCACCCCTATATTTCTATAGCTCTTTTTTTTTAACACTCAATAATAGCCAAACTTGACTTAGATATATCTCTCGAGTTAAGGTGCACATTGCCGTTGTAAGGGTCAGGCCATCATTAAGTTATTCACCAAGTTAGCCACCTTCAACTTAGGCTTTTAACCTTAGTCGAAGTGCATAATGTCCTATGGACCAGGGCCAATCTCAGATTCAAACTCATGGGGTATCATTTTACCACCTCTTTTCACTCTTCCCTAACAAACTAAACATTTCCACCCTATTTACTCTTTCCATTGTTCTCACTTTTCCTCCTAACATAGTGCATTAGGGATTTGGGATCAAAGCTAACGGTATCAATAAAAGGGATTCGGCTTCATTACGTGGGTTAGAACAAAATCAAGGCTAAAAAGGCACAATTGGGCTATACTAGGGATATTATTTTTGAAAATGCTAAAATTCAAGACAATTCAAAGAAAACCTATTATCATCTTCTAAACACAACAATGCTTGTATTTCGCTTCAATAATATGTCGGGCAAGTTCTAGACTCAGATGCATCATGGATATTACTAAAATTCACCGCTCATGGCACAAGTTCTACTCAAGAATGGATCAATCACAACACATAATCAGTTCATGCACAAGGTCTAATTTAAGCTTAAGTTGCAATTATTCAAGTCAAATACAAAAATTTAACTGTATTCATATATCAACTTCAAATCATGCTTTCATACATATTCCTTTCAAAATTTCAGCTTCAGCACAAACCAACCTAAGACTCAATGATGAAATTGTCCTTAAGATGGTCATCATCCATCTATATTGGGCAACGTGACTCAACTACGACTACTGACTCAATCCTAAAAAGATAAAATATTTTTTGTATTTTTCACGGTTCAAAGGGACTTTCCTTGGCCAAAAAACCAAAAACAACCTCCAAGGAACCCAAAATAAAACAAATATTACAAAGCAGACTCAAACATAACAATGTTCAACAATAAAAATATATATAGACCATGTACGATTTCACCCCTCACCCCACACCTATACATTAGCACTGTCCCTAGTGTTCCACAAAAATTCACAGCAGTTAAATATGTAAGGTGAAAACACTCCCTGATCAATCCTACATTGCATCACCCCCTTCGACCTCATCACCGGCCTGAGCGGGATCTATCTCCTTATTAGAATCAAACTCTACGTCCGAGCTAGTACGCGAATGCTCCTCAATGGTTGGAATATCATTATCGACCGGCTCACGAAACTCAGGACCAATGCCAAGTAGGGCCTAGACGTGGTCATTCAAAGGATAGTGCCTCTCAACATCTCCTAACTGCATGTCAGTGGAAGCCCGACAGCCATTCTGGTGGTGCAGTATCTCTAGGCCATACATCCTAGCCATAATCAGCTCATCGCGTTGATAGCACTCAGCAGTGGTGAGAGTTGGCCCAAACACAGTGTCGGGCCCTTTGGTCCTAGTATTGTCCACCATGTTGGGAATAAGGGTGCCATGTAAGCCGGGCAATGGTACCGGAATCGGAACTACCGGACCGGGACGGACCGGAACCGGGCACCACGGGACGGAACCGTACCGGAACCGGGACGGACCGGAACCGGTAATTTCGGAAATTTATATCAATTCCCGTCCCGGACCGGTAACGGACCGGTACCGGACCGGACCGGAAACCGGGTCCCGTCTTCTATATTTAAAAAAAAAAAATTATCAAAATTAAAAAATAGGAATATTACTCAAATAATATTAAAACTTTTGTAATTTTAAAGTTAAAAATTTATACTTTTATACTTTTAAAGTTTTAAATACAAACTTTCAAACTTTAAAAGTATAAAAGTTTAAATTTCACACTTTAAAAGTTTGAAAATTTAAATTCAAATTTCAAACTTTAAAACTATAAAAGTTTAAATTTCACTCTTTAAAAGTTTGAAAATTTAAATTCAAACTTTAAAACTACAAAAGTTTAAATTTCACCCTTTAAAAGTTTGAAAATTTAAATTCAAACTTTAAAATTATAAAACTATAAAAGTTTAAATTTCACCCTTTAAAAGTTTGAAAATTTAAATTCAAACTTTAAAATTATAAAACTATAAAAGTTTAAATTTCACACTTTAAAAGTTTGAAAATTTAAATTCAACTTATTCAAGAATCAAGACAATAATAAAAAAAAATTAAGGCGAATAGCCTATACTTTTATTAATATTAACTATTTAGTACAAGACTACACTCACTACAATCTACAAGTTGACTCGTTGAGTTACAAACTTACAATTTACAAAATATTAGTAGAGTATTAAAAAAATCTAATCTACACAGCCACCTTCTAGGAAGGGTTTTGTTTGAATTAGACCTCGAATTATTATACTCATACTAATAGACATTTAAATTTAATAGTTCATGCTACCAAGAAAATCTTTTTTAAAATCTTTAAACATTTCTCTAGTAACATGCTCTGGAATTGGTTGATTAGCTAGTTCCTTCATTGCATCAATGTCGTCGTCACTAAAATCTTGCATTATTTCATCAATGTCGTTTTCAAATTTGGTCGGTAAAGGTGGACGACCATAACTCCTTCTCTCGCCATTAATCCAATCTCGAAATAGTACTGATATCTCCAAGCTATCTGCTGCTAATGAATATCTATGCTCTCCAATTTGATATCTTGCTGCACTAAAAGCGCCTTCCGAAGCTACCGAAGATGCTTGAATAGCTAACACATCTCGAGCAACCAGTTGAAGCTTTGGAAATCCCTGGCCGCGATTGCTCCACCATTCTAGAAGATCCACAGTATTAGGTTCTGTATTTTGATTAATATATGCATCAAAATCATTTCTATCATTATGAGAAAGTTCAAGATAACAATCTATCATATCATCAAGATCATCTTCATTATTATATCTACTCCTAGAACTTTGAGGTTCTTCATTACGTACTGCATTAATTATATTTGAATTATACAAGTCATATAATTTTCTAGCTTCAACTTTTATACTATCTTTAACATCTTGACAACTAGGTATTTCATCATCTTCACTATCAATACCTAAATTAAAATATATTTTATCAACCATTCTTGATGCACCTTCATCTTTATAATGTGGATTTAATAAACAAGCGGTTAAATAAATTTGAGGAATATGAATAAAATATTTTCTAAATTTTTCAATCATTTTGTTAACAGATTCTTCAAATCTTGGTTTATTTTTGAATTTATAAAATTTACTAGAAATAGCACAAATATTAGGTAAAACAGAGCAAATAGTTGGATTATAAAGTGCAGATATTTTTTTTGTAGTTAAATAAAAAACTTTTAAAAATTCTATAAGTTCTTTTACGTCATTCCAATCATTATCATCAAGTCTATATGTCATATTTGAATTATGAGCATTCCAAACCATTTGTAAAGGTTTCCTATATTCATAAGCGACTTCAAGCATTTCATACAAAGAATTCCATCTAGTACACACTGATTTAGGAATTTTTCTAGGTGGAAGATTAAATTCACGACAACGATTTTCAAAATCTCTACGTCTAGACTTAACTTGACATTTAAAAATAAAATGACATGCAGTTTCAACTTTTATGCAACCATCATTATACATTGATATACCATCTCTAACAATTAAATTATATATGTGTGCAGCACACCTAACATGAAAACCATCAATATAAATAGGGCAAAGAGACGGTTTTAGTATTTCAACAGCAGTTCTATTATTAGAAGCATTATCTAAGGTGACACTACTTATTTTATCACAAATTCCATAGTTTTGTAAAACATCCATGATTGTTTGAGCTATATAACTACCGGTTTTATGCATTTCACAACATTTATAACCTAAGATTCTTTTTTGCAGTGTCCAATTTTCATCAATCCAATGTGCAGTAATAGTAAAATAATCATTACCATTTACACTACGACCATATCAGAAGTAATAGCTATTTTACAATTATTATAATAAAATAAACAATGAAGATATTGAAAATGTTGAGCTTGATAATCAAAGATAGCCTTTTTAATTGTATTTCTAGTAAAACCTTTAAAATGTGGATTATATACAATTTGAATATAATGAATAAAACCGGGATTTTCAGCAAAACTAAATGGCAAACCCATAACAACAATCATTTTAGCTAATTCTTCAAGATCTTTTTCTCTACTATATGACCGTTGTATACTAGAGCCAGAAACATTAGAAGGATTTAATTGTGTTTGGACCATATTAGAGCCCTCTACTCCTACATTTTCAGGAAGGGTGGTACCATTCTTTTTAGCTTCGGCTACAGCTTTAGCATGCAAAAATTCATTTTTACAACATGACATTAAATGATTACTCAAATGTCCCGTCCCACCCTGTTTTCCTACAGTTTTATGATTCATTCTATGTTTACATTTATTACAAATAGCTTGTGTTTTATCTTCATTCTGAGTCATAAATTGCCACACAACTGATTTTTTAGCGCGTTCTACCTTAGTCCTAGGATGCACGGGGGGAACAGGAGCAGGACAACGAAAGGGAGCGGGAGGGGAAAGGGGATTGGGAGTGGGAATAGCCGTAGTTGGCTGAGTTTCATCATCATCATATTCATCAACATTATGATCAAAACTATCAATATAATCATTAACATCATCATGTTCATCATCTTCAGGTAATTCCCCATCAAAATTACCAAACCTTCTTTGTAAATGTTCATGATAAGGATCTAATCCACTATTACTATCAATATTAAAAACACTATCATCAACATGCGTATAATCATCCGTATTTATTCTTAATTGAGAAGTTTTTTTAGTTGTAGATTTAGATGTACTACCGGTTTTTTTATTTTTTTTGGATTTTGAGCTCCATAAATTAGTGATCGAATCAACTATTGTTGTTTTACCCTTCTCAACATTGTTTTTACCGAAATCCATATTCAAATATAACAAGTAGTAAATTATATATAATACAAAAATGTAATGCAAAATTTTAAACAAATAAATAACTAAATAAGTAGAGACTAGAAACTAATTACTCACAAAATAAACAATTAAATGCAAACAATTATATAACTAAATAAAAAGTGAGTTGGAACGAATGTACCAAACGTCTACTTAAAAAAGTAGACGTGTATGACCGAAAGCCGAAAATTGAAAGTTGAAATGTTGAATTTTGAAGCTCCAATTTCCAAAGACCAAATTCGTAATTTTAACGAGAATAAGAGAATTAAGAGATTAGAGAGTAGAGAGAAGATAATATTTAGAGAGTAGAGAGAAGATAATATTTGTGAATTGTGAGTGAAAAGAATTAAAGATTAGGAGTATTTATAGGTAGAAAAAAGGGATGAAAATGTAGTTTTTAGAATGTTGGGGTATTAAAAAAAGTTTGGGGGGTAGGGTGGTGTAAAGGGGAGTGGGGAGGTGAAAAGAGCCGTTGGTGGGGCCCAAAAGCCGTTGCCCAACAGCTCTCAACGTCTAATTGCCAAAAAAAAAAAAAAAATATTAACCCGCGAACCGGACCGGACCGGACCGGGACCGAAACCGGGACTAACCGGACCGGGACTAACCGGTAAATCCCGGTTTCCGTCCCGTTACCCCTCCCGGACCCGGCTATTACCGGCACTAATCGGGACTAACCCGAACCGAGACGGAATCGGTAACGGACCTGGATGGACCGGAACCTGAACCGGCACCTCCCGGTTCCGTTGCCAGGCATAGTGCCATGTAGTCCACATTTTCTTCAGGAACACCTGCATCATGAAACATCCTGGTAATAAGGCCACCAAAATCATACATGTGCCATTTATGAACTTGGGCCTTTCGCATTGCAAATTTGAGGACTGCTCCAATGTTCAACTCCATAGTAGTCATCAAAGCATATACCAAACACACTCTGTCCCGAGTAATATCTGTGTAGTGAAGACCCGATATCAAACAGTTCATGACAATCTTTAGTTAGATGTGTGTCTCCCTAAGCATGTGAGCATAGGGAAGAGATTGGTGATATCTCTTCCCACTATGCTTAGTTCATTGAGCTATAGACTGTGGACTACACAGTGTATGCCTAATGGCCTAGTATGGAGGGTGTATGATTAACCCTATCAGCACTAAAGGATCTGTGTCCTGTGGTGTAACCAATATGTCATTTATACCCACGGTAGTGATAGGCACATTAACTCCCCGCACAATCACAAAATGGGATCTTGCATCCGACGCCCAATTGGCTTAGAATTCTCAGACCATGTGCAAGTTGAACTCTTCCAGATCAACAAAGATAAACTCCATACGTAGCTTCCTAATCCACCTCAGTATCTGTGGGAACTCCCGCGCCAAGTTTTCCCTGTTAATACAAATGTCAAGAAATACGACGCCTCAGTGTGCTTTTTGTACCATGCCTTCCCTTCCTTGGTCACAGCCTTCACCCTGAATCGCCTTGTTTGGCCCCTGGGAACTGCAGGTGCAGGTAGGACATTCCCATTCCGGACACCTTTCCTATGGCTCGACGTGGCAACTTCCTTTTCGGGTCTTTGTGAGCTCGACATGATTACCTGCAGGCATACTCAAACCAGCCCAAATGACTACATATCATTGATAAAAATATGGGTGGTGGGCACACACCACCCCACACTTAGTTCATTGCAGCCTCTTGCCTAGGTACTTAAACTTCCCACAGGCGTACACAAGTAAACCGTAGCAAACACCAACAACTACCCATTCCAAATGTTGTATACAATTATCGGTGCTACTCAAGAATTCACTACAAACAACTTATGCAACAATTTCAGACCTAATCACCAATCAATTATGATCAAAGAGACTTTCTACTCAAATTTCGAAATCCCACACAATTTACATAAAGCAATCGATTTCATTCAAGCATATACCAGTCGTGTTATTCAAAAATGTACACACTAAAATTCAGACACACCTACTATACTCACTACACATGTTTTGACCACCAATACCGAATTACCTCCCTTTGGGCCAACATTCTACCCAATCTTTGAACTAAGAACGTATATGTAACCCTTTCAAACTCACCTTACGTCCACATCAAGCAAAATAAGGCACTTCAACTCAAGACTCTACATCAATCATTAACCATTTAGACATAATCCCCCACATGAATGCATAACCCACATACAACACCCTATCAAATCCACCAATTCAACCCAAACCCCAATATGAGTAACAAGAGGTGAGCTCTACTTAAGAATTCGAAAACATCCCAGCACAAGAACATACAATCTTCTTACCTCGCCCCAGTATATTCAAAATACCACACAAGAGCACACAAACAATAACCCAGAGTTCTACCAACCAAATCGCCAAAATTTTGCTGAAAAGAATAGCAAAGTACATACCTTGGATGACAAAGAAGAGTGAAAATGAGAGATAAAGATGGCAAGTTTCCTCCGTGTTACGGATTTTAGCTTGAAATTACAGCGGAAGAGGGGAAAGGGAGTGAATAATCGCGAGTTTATTGGGAAGTAATGGGGCTTTTTGACGATTTAGGGGTTAAAAGGGGTCTAGGTTGAGTTATTTTGATTTAAAATGGGCAAAACCTCTTTCACTTAATGAAAATTAGAAGTAACTTACCTGGGGCACGACGCAGGGTGGACATTGAGTGTTCTACCTCGTGAAATTAATTAAAATTTAAAAAAATCAAAACTGTCATCCCTCTTCCGCGACGCGGGATGGTTACGTTGACCCTTTCTCCTTGACATAAATGTTAATCCTCGTCGAAACCAAAATTTTGGGCCCTCTTCCGCGTCGCGCTCATTTCACGGATCTTTCAGCCTCGACTTGGAAAATTAATTCCAAACAAGGAAAAATTTGTACCCGTATCCACGACGCACCATCAGTCAAAATTCTTGATTCCTGCACCTTTTAAGCTCAAAACCCATTAGAACAAACATGATCGATTGCCTCTCACACAACGCTTAGTTTTGGTCGTGGCACGACTCATATTTTTGTACTTTTCTGAATATATCATTTTTTTACTAATTCCTATGAATTGAAATAACAAAACAAAAGAATAGAAATCCTAACTATTACAGGGGGTCACGGGTTGCCTCATGTGCAGCGCCTGATTTAACATCGCGATACGACCCATCTCATGACTCATTCGTCATTTAATGTGAGTGTTTCAAGCTCACGATCAACATCATTTTGATAAAGTGCTTGACTCGTTGTCCATTCACAAGAAAAGTAGAGCTTTTATCCTTGTTCCTTAGCTCTACAGCACCATGTTGGGTTATCCTCACCACTTCAAAAGGACTACTTCATTTAGATCAAAGTTTTTAGGGGAACAACTTCAATCGTGAGTTAAATAACAATACCATTTGACCCTACTCAAAGGTGCATGACATAATATACTTGTCATGCCACATCTTGGTCTTTTCATTGTACAACTTAGCATTTTCATAGCCGTGAAGCTTGAACTCTTCTAACTCATACAGCTGAGTTATCCTTTTCTTTCCAGCTAACTCAGCATCCAAATTCAACTTTTTGATCACCCAATATGCCTTGTGCTCCAATTTCGCTGGGAGGTGGCACTCTTTTCCAAACACCATTCAATAAGGAGAAGTCTCTATCAGTGTCTTGTATGCAGTTTGGTATGCCCACAAAGCATCATCTAGCTTGTCAACCCAATCTTTCCTTTGGGCATTCACAGTCTTTTGGAGAATTTGCTTGACTTCTCTATTAGACACTTCCACCTCCCACTAGTCTAGGGATGTTATAATGTAGCCACATTGTGTCTTACCCTATACTTAGCCAATAAATTACGCATTGAACTATTAATAAAGTGAGTCTGTGCCACCCTGAAAGGAGCTACATTAAATTTTTGTTGTTTCTGGAGTGGGACAGATTCGATTTGCAATTCAACGGGTATCAAACGGCGTGCCGATTATATTCCAGCTTTGGGAGATGACTTGAAGACTCTTGGGGAGCATGTGATGGCCTTGACTTTTAGCCCACACGGGCCCAACGAGGAGGGGACAAGGCTGACTTGTGAAAAAAGTCTTCCACCTTCTCCCACCTAATCTTTGACTTTTGTAAAGACACAATTTTAGCCCTTTCTTTTGGGAATTGTCCCATTCCATTTTAGGAGTATATTTACAGCTTGTATAAGCTATTGTAAAGGAATTCACTTGTGAAGAACACTTACTAAAATATCAAAGAAAATTGGCACTTGCCTCCCAAACTTGTTCTTTTATTTTACCGTCTTGTTGGATGTTTGTGCAGAATGTTTTAGGGACGTTTTTGCTGCTGCACTTTAGTGCTTATTTGTGTTAGGATTGAACTTACGAGGAGCTATGAAATCCTTCCTTCGCTATCCCACAAGACCTAAGAAAATAGGCCCGTGACAAGTGGTATCGGAGCGTCGATTTAGCATGACGTCGAAGTCTCAACGCATCTAAGATGATGGTCAAGAGAGGGAGCAGGAAGTTCAGAAAGACACTGCCAAGAAACGTGATAGAAGTAAGATGAGGGAGTCTTCTTTTAAGCCACCTATTTATGGCATAAACTTTGGGGAATAAGGAGAAGTTTCCAAAAGTAGCCAACTCAATGAGAAAATTACCAAAATTGAGGCTAGTTTTTCGTCTTTGAATAGACGACTTGTGGTTTTCAAGAACAACTTTAGTTCTCTAGAAACTGTAGCTCTTGAGGGCCTTGATGAGGTGAAGAGCAACCTTATTGAGCTTGAGGAAGTGAATAAGAAAGGGCTGACCAACCTCGAACTCAAGCTCACCGAAGCACTCTTCTCTCTTCATCGGGAGTTTGAGGCTTTGAGGAGGCAGGTTGATGAGACTGTCGATATGGGACTTGCTAATCCCGTCATAATTCGTGAGACACGTATTGAAGGTCATAAGCCAAAGGAGTTTCGTAGTGAAAGAAATGCCCAAGACGTTGAGAATTTCTTGTGGCAAATGGATGCTTATTTTGAGCATATGAACATGGCTAGTGAGACTGCCAAGATCCAAACAGTGGCTATGTATTTTAGCAACACCGCTATGTTGTGGTAGCGGAGGAAAAAGGCGAACATGGAGCAAGGGGTTTGCTCTATCGATGATTGGGGGCAGTTCAAGGAAGATCTAAAGCGACAATTCTACCCTCAAAACATAGTTCATGAGGCTCGTCGGAAGTTGAGGGGATTGAAGCAAACATCCTCTATTCGTGACTATGTGAAAGAGTTCACAAAACTCACTCTCCAAATTCCGAGTTTGACTAGCGATGAGTTGCTATTTTACTTCTTGGATGGTCTCCAAAATTGGGCCAAACAAGAGCTCTAGAGGCAGCATGTCATTGACGTTGATGAAGTGATCATAGTGGCCGAATCGCTCACTAATTTTTGGGCAGATGCAGCGAAGAAGAGGGACAACCGGAGCAAAAATGTTCCTCCCAAGATGGATTACAACAGAAACAAAGGCAGACCTGTTCCCAACCGAGGCAGCAACGCAAGAGGTAACAATCGTGATCAGCCTTCTAATTTCTGCAAAAATTATGAGGATCTAAGAAAGGCGTTCCACATCGTGAGGGATGTTATATTTGTGGTGAGACTACTCACACTACCTGTTATTGTCCATCGTTGAGTAAGTTAAATGTTATGGTTGTTGCTAAAAAGCAACAAGAGCAGGCTGCCACGCAAACTCGAGGACCATCCGGAGAGCAAGGTAGGCAAACTAGTGAGGCGGAAAAGGGGAAGAACATGGACGTTGGTTTGTTTAATCATATGGCATTGTTTAATCACATGACGCTTGCTGCGTTGGCTGCCTAGCTAGCTAAGGCAAGGCCGCACGAATCACTGTTTGTCAATGCTAAGTTGAATGGCAAAGACGTTCGTATTATGGTGGACATCGGGGCAACACATAACTTTTTAATGGAGAAAAGGGTCAAGGACCTTTGTTTGAATTATGTTGCCAGCAATACGATGTTGAAAACCGTCAACGCCCTCCCCACTGTTGTCCATGGTTTTGCTCCTAAAGTCCCCATTGATATAGAAGGATGGAAAGGGTTGACGGACTTCACTATTGCCCCCATGGATGTGTTTGACATTATTTTGGGACTAGACTTTTGGTATGAGGTTAACGCGTTTATTTTGCCACACCTCAACCAACTTCACATCAGCGATGCTGGAGATTCTTGTGTGGTACCCCCTATTCGGGTACCACAAAATGGGATGCACTTGTTTGCCACGCAGATTGTTAAGGACTTTAAGAGAGGGGAACCTACCTTTCTTGCTGCCCTTGTCGGAGGTGTTGGAGACTCAATTGAGTAGTAACTTTGACTTCTTGTATTGAGAAAGTCCTTTTTGATAATAGGGACGTGATGCTAAAGGAACTTCCCCAACGGTTGCCACCGCGAAGGGAAGTTAATTACCAAATTAAATTGGTTCCCGGGGCAAAGCCACCTGCCATGATGCCTTATCATATGGCACCCCCAAAATTGGAGGAACTTAGAAAGCAACTCAAGGAGCTGCTTGATGCCGGACATATTATGCCTTCTAAGACGCCATTTTGTGCGCCTGTTTTGTTCCAAAAGAAGAAGGAAGGGACATTGCGATTGTGTATTGATTACCGAGCCCTCAACAAGGTCACGGTGCAGAACAAATATCATATTCCTTTGATCGCTGATTTATTTGATTGTTTGGGGTAGGCCAAGGTGTTCACAAAGATGGACTTGAGGAAGGGCTATTACCAAGTCCGGATTGTCAAAGGTGATGAGCCAAAAATGACTTGTGTCACTCGTTATGAAGCTTTTAAATGGCTGGTCATGCCTTTCGGCTTGACAAACGCTTTAATGACATTTTGCACGTTGATGAAAAAGTTGTTCCATCCCTTTTTGTATCAGTTTGTAGTTATCTATTTGGACGACATTGTCGTTTAAAGAAATAGCATGGAGGAGCATGTTGAGCACTTGTGCAAGGTGTTCAAAGTCTTACGTGATAACGATTTGTGCGTGAAGCGGGAAAAATACAGCTTCGCACAACCCACTTTCCAATTCCGGGGGCACACTGTTAGCCATGGTGAAATAAGGATGGACAACGACAAGGTGGAGGCGATTCGGGATTGGGAGGCTCCAACAAAGGTACCCGAATTGCTGTCCTTTCTTGGCCTCGTCAATTATTATTGGCGCTTCATAATCGAACACTCGACTATTGCTGCTCCACTCACCGACTTTCTAAAAAAGAGTCGTAAGTGGGAGTGGACTGATTTGTGTCAAGATGCTTTCGAAAATCTCAAGACAGCCATTACCAATAAGCCGGTTTTGGCGCTTCCCGATTTCACTAAGGCTTTCGAAATTCATACATATGCATCTGATTTTGCAATTTATGGCGTCCTTATGCAAGAGGGCCACCCGATAGCATTCGAAAGCATAAAATTAAATGATACAGAGAGGTGTTATTCTGCTCATGAGAAGAAGATGATGGTTGTAGTCCATTGTCTAAGGACTTGGCATCATTATGTATTGGGTGCTCACTTTGTTTTTAAGACGGACAACGTCGCGACAACTTATTTTCAATCCCAAAAGAAGTTGACTGCCAAGCAAGCCCATTGGCAAGACTTCTTGGCTGAATTTGATTTAACGTTTGAGTACAAGCCAGTGAAGACCAATGTTGTAGCCGACGTGCTTAGTCGCAAGGCTGCCTTAGCTGCAATTATTAGCTCAACTTGCAGCAATATTATTGATGATATTAAGAAAGGTATGCAGCATGATCCCATGGCAAAAAAAGCTTCTCATTTTGGCCCAACAAGGCAAGACGAAGAAGTTTTGAAAGGAGAATGGTTTATTGTACACCACAGAAAGACATGTGTACATTTCGAGGTGAGCTAACCTTAGGCATACATTGATCAAGGAGGGTCACGATGCTGCATAGGCTGGTCACCCGAGGCAGAAAAGGACTTTGGCGTTATTGGAGTCCTCTTATTATTAGCCTCCGATGCGAGATGACATTGAGGTCTACGAACGTACTTGCCTCATTTGTCAACAAGATAAAGTTGAAACGAAGGCGCCGAGTGGACTATTTGAGCAACTGCCTATTGCTAAAAAACCATGGATAGTGTCACCATGGATTTCATCACATGCTTGCCGAATTTGGAGGGGTTCAGAACCATTAAGGTTGTGGTTGATCGCTTCTCAAAATATGTAACTTTCACTGCCACCACGATCAGCTGCAAAGCCAAAGAGGCAGCCAGTTTATTCTTGCGAAATGTCGTAAAGTATTAGGGCATACCCAAACATATTATTAGTGATCAAGATCCTCGATTCACCGATATATTTTGGAAAGAGTTTTTCAATTTGCTTGGTTTGGAGTTGCACTTCTCAACCAGTTTCCATCCTTAGACGGATGGGCAAACGGAGCAGATCAACGCACTCTTGGAATGCTATTTGCGGCACTATGTTTGTGCCAATCAAAAGGATTGGGCCAAGTTGCTGGACACTACCCAATTCTCATATAATTTGCAGTAGAGTGAGGCGACGGGAAGGAGTCCATTCAAGTTGGCTATCGGGAAGCAACCCAATACGTCTCAATCCTTGCTCGTCGATGCTGGTTTGAAGAGTTCGGGTGCTTATCACATGGCAAAAGCTTGGGAGGAACAAGTTGATCTTACACGATCTTATCTTGATAAGGCAACCCAAAAACTGAAGAAATTTGATGCTCGAAAGCGGCGACCAGTCGACTATCAAATTCGAGATCGAGTTATGATAAAACTCAACCCTAGACAATTCAAGTCGCTACGAGGTGTGAGTCAAAGTTTGATTCGCTGCTACAAGGGTCCGTTCGAGATTATTGGTAAGGCGGGCAAAATCTCGTATCGGGTTGAGATGCCCCATCACTTGAAAATACATCCAGTCTTCCATGCTAGTCAGTTAAAACCATATTTTAAAGATGTGGAAGACAAAGATCGGGGGCAGTCCGATAAAGCTCAAATATTCATTACTCCACCAGCCATGGACAAACAGATCGAGGCAATTATTGATCATTAGTTGGTTCGTGGCAAGGGCTGGAACAATTCGAGTTCGCAATTCCTTGTCCATTGGAAAGGAAAGGCAACGGAGGAGGCAACGTGGGAGAAGTACGAGGACTTGTGGCAGTTTCGTGAAGAAGTCCATACTTATTTACAATTATGTGGCACCGAGGTCATCGCCAAATCAGGTGGGGGAGCATGTGCCGCCCTGAAAGTAGCTACATTAAATTTTTGCGGTTTCGAGAGAGAGGCAGATTCGATTTGCTATTCAACGGGTCTCAAACGGCATGTTGATTATATTCCAGCTTTAGGAGATAACTTGAAGACTCTTGGGGAGCATGTGATAGCCTTGAATTTTAGCCCACACGGTCCCCACGAGGAGGGGACAAGGTTGACTTGTTAAAGAAGCCTTCCACCTTCTCCCATCTAATCTTTGACTTGTGTAAAGACACAATTTTAGCCTTTTCTTTTAGGAATTGTCCCATTCCGTTTTAGGATTATATTTACAACTTGTATAAGCTATTGTAAAGGAGTTCACTTGTGAAGAACACTTAGAGAAATATCAAAGAAAATTGGCACTTGCCTCCCAAACTTGTTCTTTTATTTTACCATCTTGTTGGTTGTTTGTGTGGACTGTTTTAGGGACATTTTTGCTGCTGCACTTTAGTGCTTATTTGTGTTAGGATTGAGATTACGAGGAGCTGTGCAAGCCCTCCTTCATTGTCCCATGAGACCTAAGAAAATAGGCCTATGACAGCGTACCTCCATCACTGATCATGGCTCTTAGAGTTCCAAACCTGGTGAAGATGTGCTACCGAATGAATTTCACGACCACCTTTAAATCATTGGATGGTAATGCAACAGCCTCCACCCAGTTGGACACGTAGTCCACTGCCACTAAGATGTATTGATTACCATGGGACGATGGGAATGGTCCCAGAAGTCTATCCCCAGACGTCAAAGATCTCAACCTCCAGTATATTGCTCAATGGCATCTCATGCCTTCCAGAAATGGTGGTCATTCTTTGACACTGATCACAACCCTTCACAAACATAGCAGCATCTTTAAAAAGAGTAGGCCAAAAGAAGCCGAATTGCAATACCTTATGTGCAGTTCGTTTGCCCCCCATGGTGTACACCATATGGTGAAGAGTGACAACTCTCCAGCACTTGTGCAGCCTCCTGTTCAGCTATACACTTTCTCACCATCTGATCAGGTCCCTACTTGAATAAGAAGGGCTCATCCCATACATAAAAGTGTGCATCATACTTCAGCCTCTGCTTTGGATGTGTTGAGGCTCCAGGTGGAAATAAACCACTCACCAGAAAATTGACAATGTCAGCATACTACGGTACTTGAGCAAGGTCCAAGGAAAGCAATTGCTCATCAGGAAACTCTTGGCGAATATGTCATTCATTCTTCACATGTGATAAGTCCTCCAATCTAGACAGATGATCAACTATCTAATTCTCAGTTCCCTTCCTATCTCTTATCTCTAGATCAAACTCTTGTAATAGCAAAATCCACCTAATCAGCCTCAGCTTGGCATCCTTCTTATTAAACAAATATCGAATTGCAGCATGATCAATGTACACTACAACTTTGGTTCCCACCAAGTATGATCTGGACTTATCAAATGTGAACACTAATACCAGCATCTCTTTCACACTGACAGTATAATTTGACTGAGTTGTATCAAGTGTCTTGCTAGCATAGTAGATGGAATGAAACATCTTATCTCTTCGTTTCCCCAACACTGCCCTAACCGCTATGTCACTGCTGCTATCAATATCTATTTCAACAGCTCAAATGCCTGAAAACACTTCTCATCAAATACAAACTTCATCTCTTTCTCTAACAGACTGTACATGGGTCTTACAGTCTTAGAGAAGCCCTTGATGATCCTCCTATAGAAACCAGCATAGAAAGCTTCTAACTCCCTTCACTGTGATGGGTGGTGGAAACTTCTCAATAACCTCCACTTTAGCTTTGTTTACTTCTAGCCCATTCTAGGAGATCTTGTGCCCCAACACAATTTCATCTCGAACTAGAAAGTGACACTTCACCTAGTTCAAGACCAGATTTGTTTCTTCACACCTCAAAATTAGTTAAACAAAGTACAAAAGACTCACCAAACACCGAGAAATCGTCCATAAACACCTTACCAAAACCCTCTACCATATCATGGAAGATTGCCATCATGCATCTCTGAAATGCCACTGGTGCATTGCATAAGCCAAATGGCATGCACTTGAATGAATAAGTGTCATACGAACAAGTGAAGGTAGTCTTCTCTTGGTCCTTTAGTGCAATAACAATCTGATTATACCCTGAGTAGCCATCCAAGAAACAATAATATTCCTGACTCGCCAATTTATCCAACATCTGATCAATAAAAAGCACTGGGTAATAGTTCTTTCTAGTGGCATTATTCAACTTTCTGTAGTCCATGCAGATACGCCACCTAGTTATTGTCCTTGTAGGGATCAATTCATTCTTCTCATTAGTTACTATCCGCCCTTCTTGGGCACACACTGTACTGGACTCACCCATTTACTATATGATATGGGGTACACATTCCTTGCATCTAACCACTTGATCACCTCTTTTCTCACCACATCCTTCATCACTGGATTTAGTCTCCGTTGATGCTGTGCACTCGGGTTATGCCTTTCCTTCATGTAGATTTTATGCATGCACAACGCGGGACTAAGTCCATGGTTGTCGGACATTTGCAAACCCAAGGCTTTTTTTCTTCTTCAAGATGATTAATACTGTTTCCACCTGTGCATCAGACAATGCTGCACACAAAATAACCGGTAAAGTTTTATCTTCACCCATAAAGGCATACTTGAGGTGGGTTGGCAATGCTTTTAACTCCAGCTAGGGTGCTTCTTCAATAGAGGGCTTGGGTGGAGGACCCAACACCCCATTTAAAGGCTCACCGAATGTACCCACAAGTGCCACATCAAGAAATTGCACCATTTCAAGTGCCTCAACATCCCCATAGATATCATCTCCTACGAACACTCGCTCTAAGGGATCCTTGGAAGCAATGTATCGAGCCTCTACCTCAAGATCTATCACAATTATTGCAGACAGCTCTTCATAAATAGCTGGTAGCTTTAATGCCTTGTACACGTCGAACACTTTCTCTTTATTATGTGCCCGCATAATGAGTTGCCCAACTGCTACATCTATTATAACCCGCCCAGTAGCCAAGAAGGGCCTTCCTAAACTGAATGGGAGCTCGGGATCTAGCTTAAAATTTAGTACAATAAAGTCTACTGGGAATATCAACGATCCCACTTGCACTAAGACATCCTCTACAATACCCTCAGGCCTAGCAACAGATCTATCAGCCAATTGTAAGATGATGGTAGTAGGTTTAGGGCTACCCAACCCCAACTTTTTGTACAACGAAGTTGGCATCAAATTGATACTAGCTCCTACATCACACAATCCTCACGCATGGATGCTCTGCCCTATATTGATCTGAACCATAAAGCTACCTAGATCTTTCAGTTTGGTAGGAATTTATTTTGGATTCTGGAGCTGCACTCTTCAATAAGTGCAACAGTCTCATATTCAGTCAACCTCATTTTATTTGCCATAATCTCCTTCACTTCTTTAGCATAATTGGTATACCCTACAAAACATCTACCAATGGCAAGTTAATGTGAACTTGTTTCAAAAGAGAGAAACTTACCAAAAAACTTGTCTTTCTTCTGTTTCTTGAACTTCTGAGGGAATAAAGGAGGTGATTTCACTATTGGTTGCACTATTTCTTCTTGTGCACCAATCTCACTCTCCTTTGGTTCACTTTCTTTACTCACATCATCAGTGTTTCTTTTCTTAGGAACTAACTCGTCTAACTGCAAACCTCTGCATGTACCTACCGTGTTTACCTGCTTGGGATTTGGATCAGTATTTCCCGGTAAACCTCCTTGCGGTCGTGAGTTTTGGGCACTAACAAACTGCCCGAATTGTAGCATCTCCTTCATGCTCATGTTACTATACTGCTTATTTGGTTGCTCCCGTTGGACCAGTGGTTGGTACCCTTGCTCATTTCCCTGGGGTCTATATTGATTTTGGCCTTGAGCCTGATTTTGATTACTACCCTAAGAAAAATTTGGATGGTTGCACCAACATGGATTGTATAGTTTCCATAGCTTTGTTGCCCTCCTCCTCGTTGTGCATTACCTACAAAATTCACAGAATACGAGTTTGCACCACATACCTCTGCACTATGATCACCACCTCTGCAAATTTCACATCAAGTTAGTGGTTGTTGGATTGCATTCACCTGAGCGGGTTGTTGTCCCAATGCTAGATTGTTGAAGTAGGTGTTCATCATGTTTTGCATCGCAGCAATCTGTGTAGTTAAATCAGTCACTGCATCTACTTCCAGCATGCTTGCAATTTTTTGTATCACAGGTTTCACCCATCCTCCATTCCATTCGAGGTTACCCTATGAGATTCTGTTTAGCAAGGCGAATAGCTCAGCATATGTCTTTTCCAAAGCCTGACCACCTGCAGCTGAATCAAGCAAAATTTTGGTGTTAGGCTCCAATCCTTCAATAAAGGTATGGACCAACACCTCATTAGATTGATGATGATATAGACAACTTATCAACATCGATTTAAACTTGTCCCAAGCTTGGTACAAGTTCTCTCCTCCTTTCTGTCCAAAACTTAGGATGTCACTCCTCAACTTAGCTATTTTTCCAGATGGAAAAAATATGATGAGGAACTTTTGTGCTAGGTCATTCCAGGAGGTGATAGAGTTAGCCGGCTCAGAATTCAACCATTTTTTTGCTTCCCTAAGCAAAAAAAACTGAAATAAGGTAAGCCTCACATAATACTCGTTCACTCCAGTTGGAGTGTAAGTATCACTGATCTCGAGAAAGTTTTGGATGTGAACTATTGAATCCTCATGCGACAGACCAGTGAACTGCCCATTAGTGTGCAATAGTTGCACCATACTCTGCTTCAGTTCAAACCTTCCACCAGCTACAGGTTTCTGAATGTATGATGCCACATTGGTGGTACGTGGGATTTCCACGTCTCTTACCTTCAACTCAGCCATTACTACAGGTTCTTCTTGCACAACTCTTGCTACTGGAGATATTGGTTCACTAGCAACAAGAGGGATGGGGTAAGTGAGTCATCTTTTCCTTCTCCGATAGTGAACGAATCATTTCGGTTCAGCTAGAGGCGATACCAATCCTTGATCGTCGTCCAGTTTGAAATTTCAGAACAACCTGCAACAATGAATTGTTAAGATCAAGTTGTCAACACTTGTTTTTTTAACTTCAGAAATCAAAAAAATCTAATAATTCCTAATTCTAAAGTCCCCGACAGCGGCGCCAAAAACTTGTTGTGCCCAAATCGCACGTGGTCGTCAAGTATTAAAATGGCTCTTATAAAGAGCTGGGTATCGTACCCACAGGGACTTACAATTAGAAAACTCGATTGTTCCAATATTTTCAGCTAAGCACAAGTGATATCAAGATTTCAAGAATGATTTATTTTATAATCTAAAAGTTAAACATAATTAAACAAACGCGGTTTAATTTCAAGGGCTTAAAACAATGATTGGGTAAAGTCCAGAGCTACAACTTTTATCAGGATTCATGCAATTAATATCATTTAAATGGGTATTTATCAACTATTGAATCAATTAATCACATGGTTAAATGTATGATAATGGTCTCCCGACCTCTAATCGCCTACAATAAATGACAACCTAACTACACCGTTGAGCGGAGATAGGTTGGATCAAGTAACGAGCATTACGATTTCTTCTTGTATAGTGACCAAGCATGGTTTCTAGGTATATCCCTATCCTAGATGCAAATTAACCCTAACTATTAAGAGAAAATCATGCTCATTATGCCCTACGTTCTATCCTCTTATTCCTCTCCTGAGTTTAATTCAGACAATATGTTTATTTCAATGGTGATCAGGCATGAAATACGAAAAGCAAGAACATAAGAAAGATTCATATGATAATTGACATTAACCCATGAAAACTCAATTAAGTACAATCATCCTGTAGCCACAACCCTAGAACTAGGGTATTTAGCTACTCATAATCATAGATTCGATCAAACAATGTTTAAGTATCATAGAAAGATCGAAAGTAAAAGAGTTTAGGAAAGAACCCTAAAAAATGATGAAATAGCTCTACAAGTCGTCGTTCTTCAAAACATAGAAAAAGAATGTTTTAATAAAATAAAGTAATAACCTATTTATACTAAAGTCGAAACAACCAAATTTGGAACTCAGGGGCGCGACGCGGAGGTATTCCCAGATTTTGTTCTGATATTTTTTCTCTTCTTCGCGACGTGGCAACTACACAGGACAATCCGCCTAAATTTGAATCTCGCGAATTAATTTAGGAATCCCTCTCCGCGTCGCAGAGAGGACACGGAGTGATCTTCCTGGAACTTTATTTCACGAGCCAAAATATAATTCCTCTCCACGACGTGGAGAGGATACGACTATGCCTTGGAATTCTTTTCTTCCTTGCTTCTTTTCGACTTGTATCTTTTGTGTTCCCCAATGTCCATTTTAGTGCTCGTTTCTCCCTTTACGCTCACCTACACAACTAATCATGTTGGTTAGCTTATATACAACCAAAAGACTCGATAAGACTATAAAAAAAATACATATTGAATTCAAATTTAGTTTAAATACGGGCATTATTAGATTTCAAGGCATATAAATATGCCTAAGATCACTTATCTAGCATTAATAATGATTAATTGTCAATTCATGGCCAATAATTGGCTACTTAATTCCTGCTCTCCCTATCTCCAAAAGTGCACTACAGATTCTTTAATTTAAGTTGCAAATTACATCATTTCAATCTAATTGCTTAAATATCATAAGATGCCAACTCCATTCCTCTATATATATATATATATATATATATATATATATATATATAATCAAATATTAATTGCACTAATTTAATAAATGCCTTCCCATTGGTTAAGGAATAACAAGATTCCATGTTGTGGAATGGTTAAACAAAAAATATGATTACTTATGATTACCATTCATCTATTAACCACCAAAATTTTTGTTCCTTTAGATCCAAAAGGTCACGACAATTCCAACAAGCCTACCAACCACTAACTTTATTTTCCAACCCAAGATTTCTATCATATAATAATACTCTTATATGGAGTAATTAATGTAGGCATATACACAAATGGAAGGCCAAGGTAAATTTGCATACCTGCAATTCTTCGCCCTTTTGTTCTGTAATCGACGCCTTTTTCTTTCTAAATGATTAAGTATAAAGTGATAAACCCAACTACTTATTTATATATATATATATATATATATATATATATAGTCAAATAGTATAGTCTTAAATAAATTCTCACTTTATCCCCTTAACTATCGATTAAGTCAATTATCTACAATTACCCATCAATTAATTAACTCAAGTTAAACGAATAGTTCAAAATTCTCAAAAATAACTTACCGGGTTATTACAACGAGGAGCTAACTTATCTTTACCTAGGGCTAAGTTATGAATAAAACATGTGCTCCCAAAGACACGAGGGGGGATAGAGTATAGATGTAAGTGAGGAAATAGTATGGAATGTGGAACCTGATTTTGAATAGAAGATGAGGGAATTCTATTAATTAAATAACAAGATGCAAGGACTGCATTGCCCCAAAAACGCAGCGGAACATGAGATTCAATGAGGAGAGTGTGAGCAGTCTTAATGAGATGCATATTCTTCCTTTCTGCTACACCATTCTGTTTAGGGGTATACAGACAAGATGTTTGGTGAATAATTCCTTGGTCATAAATTCATGAAACTGAGAACATAAGTATTCTAAGGCATTATCACTATGAAAAATATAAATATAAACATCAAACTGATTCTGGATTTCAATAAAGAAACTTTTGAATATAAAAATAACTCAGAACGATCTTTTATTAAGAAAACTCAAGTACATCTTGAATAATTATCAATAAAATTAACAAAATAACGAAAACCTAAGGGTAAACTGAATCTACTAGGACCCCAAATATCATAATGGACTAATGAAAAATAGACTCTGAACGACCCTTGGTACTACGGGAAAATATAGCGCGGATATGTTTTCCAAGTTGACACGACTCACAATCTAATGTGGATAAACTAGACAAACTAGGAACCATCTTCTATAGTTTGGATAGACTGGGATGTCCCACACGTTTGTGAATTAGGGATGGAGGATCTGTAATGGAGCATGCTTTGAAGGAATTTGAAGAGGTAAGATAGTAAAGGCCTTGTGATTCATGTCCCGTGCTAATCAATTGTCCCGTACTGTGGTCCTGCATGAGAAAAGAATCATCAAAAAAAGTTATACCACAATGTATGGCACGTGTCAAATGACTATCAGATGCTAGATTAAAAGGAGAAACAGAGACATAAAGAACAGAGTCTAGAGGGACAGAAGAGAGCAGTTTGGCTTTTCCAACCCATTTTGATTTCGTTTGGATCCCATTGGCTAAAGTAATAACAGAAAGATATTGTGAATAAACAATACCATACATAAGTGATTTATTAGTAGAAATATGATCAGAAACGCCTGAGTCCATAACTCATGATCTAAGAATACTAGATTGTGAAACACAACCAAAATAATTACCCGCAACATGAACATTAGGTTGAGTAACCAAGGCTACTTGTGGAGATATTTTCTTACTTGCTCGATACCGAAAGAACTCATCATATTTTGCCTGAACAATATGAGCATTATTGGATGGTTGATCAGGCTGAGCAACAGGTGCTACTTGTGGAGATGTTGGCTTACTTGCGCGATTCTGAAGATACCCATTATATTCCTTTATAGCAGTAGGATCATAACTAGGTGGTGGACCATGAAAAATATGACATATGTCATGAGTGTACCTAAGCTTATGACAATAACAACACTTGGATCGAGCTCTTCCAAAACAACCACCTCCTCGCCGATTCTCCATAGGTTGATATGTTCTTGTCTATGGTTTGAGATGCCAAAATACACAAGTCAATGGTGGATGATGAAACTACTTTGTGACTTGGAGGTGCGGCTAGACGAAGTAGGCAAGAGAATAATTCATCAATTGTAGGTATTACAAGACTAGCTAAAATCTGATCACGTACTGAATCATGGACATGAAGAAGTCCAACAAGTGTAAGAACTAGAAACAATGTCTGTCTTTGCTCTTGTTGTTTTTCCACATTCATAGTGACTGGCATCAATGTTTCAAATTCCTTCATGATCGCTTGTACCTGTCCCAAGTAAGTAGACATATCAAATTCTTGTTTCTTTAAGTTGGTCATTCTAGATATCACATCATAGAATTGAGATATATTATTAGTATATGAAGTACGTGCCTTTTCCCAAACTAAATAACATGTTTGGGATGGACGAAACAAGGGCATTAACTTGGAATCGATAGATCACCATAGAAGACTACATAATTGAGCATCAACCTTCTCCCATTGTGCTTTGCCTTTTCATCTACCACACAAGCATTGTTGGTTAAGTGATCTTGGACGCCTTGACCCTTGCACCACAACTCAATCGAAGAAGCCCAAGCTAAATTATTTGAGCTTTCCATTAATGGTTCTGAAGTGATCATAACACTTGAACTTCCTATATTTTTGGAGCCAAAAATATCAATCCCGAACGACATATTGTGAAATTAGAATATTCTCACAAAAAAAAATTAGATTTGACTGCTGAAAATAAAATAAAAATTTGGGGCCAGAATTTGACTACTTAAAATAGATCTGACTGTCATTTGTGATTTTTTAAAAACAAGAAAAAAAAAACGCAAAATCATAATTTAATATTAAAAATCAATGAAAATCTTTAGTAGCGATATTTTGGGAATTTGTGGCGACTTTTGTCGCTGCTAAATGGCTAGTTTTTTTTCAAGTGAAACCTAATTAACAACGCTTAGGTGTAGGGATTAGTCCCACGTGGCTTGCCATGTCACTAAAATTTTGGGTTTTTAACCGTTGAGGATATTTGTGGTCGCTTAGGATAACGGTAGGGGCATTTTTTATCTCAAAATGTAAAAATGATATATATGGGATATTCGCATTGTTCAAGGGCAATTTTGATCCTTTTCCATTTCTTTTATAAATTTATGAATATTTACATTTGTGAACTTTTAAATAAATATTTATTTAAGCATAAAAGAGTAATAAACCAGGTAATAATTAACTATTCTTTTATAAAAAAATTTGGTCACATTCACATGATATGAACAATTTCTTCTTACCAAATATGAGTTATTTTTTTTGGGAAAATTACGTGGTTAAGAAAACTTATACTACTTAATTACCCATCATAGCTATAGTTTGCTATAATTACCACTCCCAACTAACATTAACCATTAATTACATGGACTGACTTCGAATTGTATAATTAGCCACATTTGTATAATTCACAACTAGCAACTTTTGTTTTGATTTATATTTGTATACGATGATTTATATTTGTATAATATGATGATTTCCTTTGATTTTCAGTTTTATCACCATATACATTTAATATTTTTGTGTATATCTTTTTAAAGTTTGTATAAACGGGTAGCTTTCAGATTTTGTATAATATAATATATATAATTAATTTGTATAATATATTTTGTATAACTGTTTAAATTTCACATGTTTATGTTTGTATCAACTTGTTATTTCAAGTTTTATCATATTGGTATAATTCCAGACATTATATTACTCAATTATAAAAAAGGGAAAAAGGACAAATATATCCTCAAACTATTATAAATAGTATTTAAATACTCTTTGTTATACTTTTAGGACACCATTGCCCTTACTGTCCAAATTTTGGGTTGTATATATCCTTTAAACTAACAGAGAGATACGTGTCATAATCTTAACAACCTATCCAAAATTTATTAATCTTTTAATCCATAATTTAAAAGCCCACCCTAACCCAAAAAAAACCCAAAAGACCCACACCCAAATAAACTCATTTTCCCTTTCTTCATTGTTCCACCATCAAAACACCCCCAAGCAATACATCAACACAGAAACTCCACCACACCATTCTTCTCCTGCGGAAGCTCCACAAACAAGACGACCCACACCCATATTATAATCGAAAACCCCCCAAGTATACATGTTCTTCTCTTGTGTAATCGATAAATCTGATGAAGGTAGCACAAAAGTGAGACAATAATCGTATGTTTGATTTCAAGAAGGATAGGGGAAGATGGGAGAAAGGACATAGAGACTTATCGATTTATTTTGAACTCGTGAGATATTAGTGAGAGGTTTCGATTACTAAATAATCACCAGCTACTAAAAATCCACAACACCCAATTGTTTATAAATTCGAAATTCACTAAGGCAACAAAAAAGATATAATTTTTGTGATTATAAATCCATTTGAAGTTTGTTGGTTATGTTCGTCGGTGTTACAAGAATAATGATGAAGGAAAGACGAGTTCAAAATGGTCAAGTTTTATGGTGGCCGAAGAGTTGTTGCATCGCTGATTTCGCCGGAGTGAGGACGCTGAGTTAATTAGCAATTAAAAGTGATTTGGTTTGTGAAGTGAGGGAGGCTGAGTTTAGTAGCAATTAGAAGTGGTTTGGTTTGTGGAGCTCCGTTGGAAAAGATAAGTCGCGACGGTGTTTTGAAGTTCCAGGGTGGGGTGGTAATTGGTTGCAGTTGGTTGATAGAACAATGTAGAAAAGAAACATGGAGTTTATTTGGGATTGGATCTTTTGGGGTTTTTTTTCTCGGGTTATAATTATTTGGTGGGTTTTTGGGTGGGCTTTTTAATTGTGGATAAAAATAAAATAATTTTTGTATAGACCGTTAAGATTGTGACACGTGTCTCTTTGTTAAATCAAAGGGTATATACAACCCAAAATTTGGATGGTAAGGTCATCAGTGTCCTGAAAATATAACAAAAGGTATTTAGAGACCATTTACATAAGTTCGGGGGGTATATCTGTCCTTTTTCCCTATAAAAAATACGCAAATTATACAAATGTAGCCGTGAATTGTACAAATGAGTTGTGAATTATACAAATTATTGCCCTCACTCGCTCGCCTCTCTCCTCCCTCTCCCAATCTCGCTTGCCATATATACAAATGCATAAGTATAATATACAATTAAACTGATATACATATACAATTCACCTCTCTTCCACTCTCTGCCCTCTCTCACTCGCCTCTCTCCTCCCTCTCCTAATCTCACTGGCCATATATACAAATAGAGTTTTTGGCTAAAATCATCCCTCAAGTATGACTTAAACCTAAAGTACATCCTTATGTTATATAAGTGAACAAAAAGCATCCTTGCACTATCCAAAAAATTGCTAGATTCATCCTTCTGTCAATTTTTCTTAGAAACACACGCCACCAACAAAAAAAATGTGTCAAGTCAAATGAATATATGTACACATGGTTAAGCAAGTCAAATTTGGTATTCTAATTTTTAGAAATTGAGGGTTTAAGTCATATTCAAACAAAATATATTCAAATTCTAAATATTCTTTGTAAAAAGTATGGTCAAATACAACTCCAACTTCAAAAATTTCAAATAAAGTAACTATTTTTTTATTTTCATAACTAAACGTCTGCGTAATTTCACTAAATTTCCAACATTTCTGTACATTGTATAAAATGTAAATTGCATTGTATATAACGTATATACATACTAAACATTTTATTAAAAAAATCTCTAAATTGTTGGGAGTAATATTTTTTAAATGAATTTTTAATTTTTCTAACATCGGAACGTAATGTATAAATATTTCAAGACTTGTGTATTGTTGCAAGTTAATTTACTTGATGATGCAAAGAACATATAAACAAACAACACACAAAATTTAAATTCTGAGAATGAAAGATTGATTTCCTGTCCATATCCTTATTCTTTGTTGGTAACTTTGATCTTTCCATTGTGGCTAAGAGATGACTAAATTAAAAAAAAAAAATTATTGGTTCAATCAGTTTCTTAACAAAAATAGAGTATAAGGATGTTTTTTTCTCACTTAGGTAATATAAGGATGTACATTAGATTTGAGTTATAATTGAGGGATGATTTTAGCCAAAAACTCTATACAAACACATATGTATACTATACAATTATCTAACCGATATACATATACAATTCACTTCTCTCCCACTCTCTGCCCTCTCTCGCTCGCCTCTCTCCTCTCTCTCAATCTCGCTCGCCTCTCTTCTCCCTATAACATATAACTACGAATTATAATTATCAAAGGGGGAACCCATCGGTGGCCCCCTAAACTTGGCACCAATTTTCACTTAGACACCTCAAGTAGGCTTTGTTCATTTTACACACCTTAAGTAGGGGTCCGGTGTATAATTTTGACACTTTTTGTATTTTCAAAATCGCATATTAAGTGCGTACATCCAGACGCACTTATGTGGAAAAATAAACAAATCGATATGTGACACGTGGAAATTTTAATTGTATTTTAAAGATTCAATTTTACTTTCTTTTTTTCTTTATTCCAGATCCCGAACCCCATGACCTCACCTCTTTTCTTCGTCATGGGGTTCAGGATCTGGAATAAAGGAAAAAAGAAAGTAAAATTGAATCTTTAAAATACAATTAAAATTTCCACGTGTCACATATCGATTCGTTTATTTTTCCACATAAGAGCGTCTGGATGTACGCACTTAATATGCGATTTTGAAAATACAAAAAGTGTCAAAATTATACAACGGACCCCTACTTGAGATGTTTAAAATGAACAAAGCCTACTTGAGGTGTCTAAATGAAAATTGGTGCCAAGTTTAGGGGGCCACCGATGGGTTCCCCCATTATCAAACTATAGCTATGGAGAGTAATTAGACTATTTTGAAGTGGCTATATGCCAAAGTTCCTCTTAGTTTTTCTTGTAAAATTTAAAATTTTAATTTTTTATAACATATTGACTTATAAATCAAAATTTTACATTCTTAAAAATAGAAAACATAATTGAAATAATAAGTATACTTTATTTAAATTTTGATATTTATTTCCTTCACCGCTGTCTCTCCCCCTTCTTCACTCGCTGTTTGAACAGCAAAGCAAACACATTCTCTCTCTTTATTTCTTTTTCTCTCTCTAAAATCGTGAAGGGTGGAACCAAAACCTGAAAGAGAGAGCCAATAAAGATCCTTAACTCTTCTGTATCACCATGAATGACCTTTTAAATGTAAGTTCTTTCTCCCCATGTACATCAATATTCTTAATTTCTTTTGCTGCTGATAATTAGATAGATATGTTAAAATTACTTTTGAGATTTTTTTCATCTTTCACAGCTTTTGTAGCTCAATTTGTCAAATATTGCTGTATTGTCAGCAATTTTATTTCTTCCTTCTGCTTATTTTGATTTGAAGAATAGGTTTGGTAGTGAGCTTATGGTTGTTAATGAAGGAACTTTATGTGTAGTAGGCATTATATATAACTTATAGCAGATGGGTAAGCTGAAAGTGGGAATTGGACTGCAGAAATATGACATTTTGGATTTTGACAATTGTTAAAAACTGCAAATATTGGACTTTCTTAGCTACTGTCATGCAGTTGATTTCTAAACATAACAATTTTCTTGATTTCCTATTTTTTCTCCTTGATTTGATTTGGAGAAAAAACAGTTAGAATGTACTTGATCATGGATAATGTATTTTATAAATGTGCTAAGCATTCTATGACATTTTGCATTGCCATAATTGTTGAAGGCTTGAAGCTGCATTGACGTCCTCTTTTAGCTACAAAGATTCAGCTCATTTTAAATGTAACTTCTAAGGGTGAGAGAAGAGGTGAAGGAAGAAAATTCCTTGTTTTCCCCTTCCCTTTCTACTATATTACTTGTCTGTTAGTGTGGCTCCTAACAAAATGCTGTTTCTACATAACAAAGAAAGTAAAAGAAGATACCTTATTTGGCTTCATTGGGCGGTAAAGACATCTTAAGTTACATTTAAAGATGTTTATTGAGTTCATACTTTAGCTTGCTCTTCCCTTTGTGGAATAATGAGTCTTAATCATTGGTTTCTCTAAAAAGAGTCTTAATAAATGGTATCCTCTTTAAGTTTTATGAAACATGAATTCATGTTTTTTTGGTATTGACCAACACCCAAGGGTGTGTCCTAACTGTCAATGAGGTTGGAATGGACCATGGAGACCAAGGTCCAAATCTCAACAGAAGCATAAAGTGTCAAATGATTTATTCCATCTGTCTAGCCTTTGTTGTTAGATTTGTCATATACCTTTGGTGGTAGGAGGTAGCGAATAGCCAGAGGATTGAAAGAGGTGCACAAGCTAATCCGGACCCTATTGTTGTTAAAAAGAAAAAGAGGAGTTTGTATTGACCATACTATTGCTAATGCTTATAAATTATCATTATGACAATCTTACTGGGAAAAAGTTTTTAGGGAATCCTGTTAGCATGAACAGTTGTAGGTTTCAGAACGGACTGATCAGATCCATTTTGCTTTATGCATAATCTGAATCTCAGACTTGATCCAGAAAATAATTGGTTATTGTGATCTATGGTTAAAATTTCCAGTTGTATATACTCTCCTAGCTTGTGTGAGACACCTGAAAATTCATTTCCTTCTCACAGTCGGCATCAAAAACTCTTTTTTGTTAGAATTTTGCAAATGCTTTTCTTTTCTGTCCAATTAATAAGACATGTGATAGAAACAATACCTTTGTCTTCTCATGTTTAAGTACTTATTAAATACTTATCCCAAGATTTTCCTTTCTCTTTGTTGAATAATTATTTCAGGCTCATATTTGATGTATGTTGTGCTGTACTTTTTTGAGATCTTAGAATACTTCTGTGGCTTTTTAGAAGACCAGTATTTTTACCTATCAAGTGCACTTTAACCCAAAATTAGCTGAGATGACTATATGAATCATCTATATGTATTCCAGTATATTTAGGTTCACATTTGGAGGATTCATCATAGTTAAATTATACTTAAGTTGGTTGTCAACCTATGGTGACTGTTGTACTCTTTTCTGGTTTGAAACTGGTTTTGCTTATCACAAGGCTCTACAAGTAGTTTTTTTTTCTTAAAATATTTTGTGGTAGTGATCGAGTCTCAGTAGCATGTCACTTTATGCATTCCTAGTAAAACCCTACATTCTTCTGATTTGCGCTTGTCAATGAAAAATAAGAATGTTGTTTTTCATTATTTGTTTGATTTGTGTTGTAGGATGGTGTTGATACCTTTGAGGCTCCCAGGCATCAAAATGATAGAAATGAAGATATTGAAATGGGAATACAAAGACCAATGGACTCTGGGGAGCTAGGTCTTGATGATTTCTTTAAGCAGGTTTTTCTGCAGAATCTTATATATGTTTATCTTGGAAAATTAACACTGATAATTTCGTTTTCCCTCCTTCAATTACTTACTCTCCCATATGTTGAAGTTGATCTCCAAAAATTTCCTGCTTGCTCATTTCCTTGTCTCTTTTTCTTGCATTGTTGCTAGGTTCAACAAATTGAGAAGCAGTATGAAAAGTTGGAAAAGCTCCTGAAGAAGCTTCAGGTTTAAATGTCCTTCTATTATACTGATGTACTCATCCTTCCCTAATTTCAGTTTGACTGCAATTGTAGCATGTAGTGAGTGGCATAGAATTTCCTTTGAAAATTCCGTTTATGTGTGTTAGGTTTTCTTAGTTTTGTCTGATTCATGCCTAGTAATGGGCATACAAGGGATAGAACATTTTTCTGTTTAGATTATTTATTTTTATTTGTGAACATATTTCACCAGTTACTCAGAGTAGAGGTCTATGTGGGAAACATTGATTGTGATGTTGCCATGAGTTTGAAGCTCTATGCACAACATGTGAAGTTGTGCATCTTTTTAACCTGGTTTCTCGAGGTCATGCAAAACATGAGGTCATGTTTCTTGAGTACGTCATCTTCCTTTCCAACCTGGTTTAGTGAGTTTGGGTTTTTATTGTTTGTATCATGTGTGTTTCTCCTCTGCAAAGCTATAAATGCTTTATTCAGGACTCTTAGCAGTCTATCATTCATTCTCCCTCTCAGTGGCATTCCAAAGCTCGACATGACAAAGAAAATAGGATATCTGTATTTCAACAATTATAGTCTCACTTTTAAATGGTTTGTCCTTCACTTTTAGGGTTTTTGATATTTGTTATTCGAAGATCTATTTTAATCCTGTAACGTTTTTGTTTATGTATGATGCAACTATTTTTGTTTTGACCACCTGGTGCATAAGCCACTTTCTTCCATATAGTGTCTCTTTTTGTCACTACTCCTACAAAGTTCTGCATTATGGAAGATAATTCTTTTTGATTACACACTGTGTGTTTACATAGAGAATAAACTAGAGAGGAAGTAAAATGTTTGAGAATACGTAAGAGCTCCGGTTCTCAACCATTGTGTATTTAGACATAACCTTATTTACTATTATTCCATTGATTGTTGGAATCCTATTTTGTTGATAATGGGATCCTATCCTAATGTTGAATGTGGCTTCCTTTATCTATTATATTAGAGTAATTACATAATTACCTATTCAAAATCAATGCTTCCTCTCTCAATGAAGCATATACATCATATGCTATAAGCATGTTACATGTAATATATATTCCCGTTCCTTTAAGTGATTGGATAAAAGATCCTCAAGTTGATCATTTTGCCAAATAGAAGTTGTAATTATATTTTAGATGCTATTTTGCCAGTCAAAGTGATAATCAATCTTAATATGTCGGGTCCTTTTGTGAAGATTGATTAAATGCAATTGCAAGGCACCCTAATAGTCACAAATCAACTACATGGGTGATAATTTTCAGCACTTCTTATCAACCAACTGTCTTAGCCAAACTAACTCTCACAAAGTCCCAAAGGGGCATTGACCTTTATCTTGCATCTGTAATGGACGACGGTGACCAACTATTTCTTGCCAATCCAAGAAAAAAATTGCCTCCAACTAAAATAGTACCTGGTGCTGGTGGTCTAACGTTTCTATGAAGGACAACCAGCCCATTGGATGTGTGAAAATATATCGCGCTATCTTCATATAATAGTGTTTTTCTTGGAACCTTTTGCTGACCTCAAAATACAAACCATAATTCTCCAACGACTATCTCATGATTAGTCCAAGAACTCATTGCCAACACTTCCCTTAAATGAGATGTCTGGACGAGTAGTTGTCAAAGGTTCGACTTTCTAATCAATCTTCTATACCTTCCAGGATTGGGTAGTTGGCTCCCGTTATTTTGCTAGACCTAGAAGCTTTACATTGGGATCAATTAATTCTGTAGATTGTCTCATCTGAAATTTTAACTTTTAAAAAGCAAATGTTTCTATTTTTGTTTCCGGTCTACAATACACTCTATTACATGCATATCTTTTTATATTTTTATCAAGAAATATTTTGTTGATGTGTGGCAGTAAATTTGAATTCATGACCATTGACTTCTTCTTTACCATTTGGACCATGTGAACCACTTTGTCTAAACGTTTAAACTGTTAGAGAGTGGAGACACTTATTTATTTCTGTTTGCGAATTAATCTGTCATTTGTAAGCTAGCTTTAAAGTAACATTCTGCCTTGAAAATATCTAGAGCCTTTTTCCTCTATGAAAGGCATGTGCCATGACTAGATTTTCGCCCCTCAATTCCAAGGAAAATACTTCAATCTGCCAAAATCATTGGTTTAAACATGATGATTCCAGTGGTGTTACAAGTGGATCATGCCATCTGCATCACCTATGATGACAATATTCTGCCTGAGAAGAGATGAGTATATTGGTTAGCTTCATGGTGTATAATAATGAAGAACCAGCATAACTCCACATTAAACCAAATTGATGGAAAACCACATAATTTTGATTTTTGATGATAAGTTTGTGGAACTGCTTCAGGCGATAGAGGGAATCCTGAAAACGACAAACCATACTGTTCCACGATCCAATAAAACTAGGTGTAATTAACAACTTTGAGATGGTGGATGACTACATCAACTATATAGGAATGATAGAGATTAGAGAATTAGAAACAGAAAGATGGGCCACAATAGTATGGGAAGGTCATTTTCATAAAAATATTATGGGAAGAAGATGGTGAAGTCCGTGAGATTCACTCCGGTGGAAGGTACCAAGCGTCGACTTGTATGCCTTGCTTCGAGTGCAGATATTCTTATTCCTTTTTCACGTGACTAGGAGCTCTTTCGCATTTTTAATCCACAAATTTCAGCCTTTTTGGAACCCCCTTAAGGGTATCGAAAAGGTAACTCCAAAAAGCATAAGTTGACTTTAGGTTAGTTGATGTAAGATATGGGGACCAAATGTACTGACCAAATGGAAAATACAAAGACATAAGGACCAAATGAGCTCTTGTTTTGAGAATGATAACAATTAATCTATATATCCACAGGTATAATACATCAAAACTAAGTTGTGTGGATTCTTCACTTTCAATGCCACACCCATGTTGGATTCTCCAAAAATGCACTACTTTTTGCGAATCCAACACGCACCCCTTGACATTTTTAAAGAGTCCGAGCAATATAGCATCAAAATATATAGCCCCCCTTCAAAAGTATTATGACATACAACTTGAGCATTTCTATGTTGTTCCTACAAATAGTCTAAAACATCAAAAATATCTTTTTTTTTTTAGACAACCGTTGCCAACAAACTAGTGTTCTGAATACTCAAGTTCTAAATGCCTAGACTTCCTTGTGCTTTGCTCATTATCACCTCTTCCCATTTAACCAGGTTGTATCCTTGCTTCTCTTTGTTCCCTTGCCGGAGGAACACCCTTCTTAACTTGTTGAGTTTCTTTTCAATACTTTTTGGTAGTGGAAAAAGACTTAGCATATAAGTTGGGAGGGCATCCAAAACTGATTTTATGAGAGTCACTCTACCTCCCAGTGATAAATATGGACTCTTCCACCTTGTCAGCTTCCTTTCACTTCTCTCCAAGACTTCACTCCATACTTCGAATTCTTTGTTCTTGGCTCCCAAGGGCATCCTCAGGTATTTGGTGGGAAGAAGAGCCACAACCCCAGTTGTCTGCTGGCCTTGCATATTATTGACTTGATTAACTTGGAACAGGCAACTCTTCTGCTAGTTAACATGTAGACCGGATATGGCTTCAAATATGGTTAGTATTGCCCTCAGATGCCTAATTTGTGACACTTCTACACCACAGAACACAAGAGAATCATCTGCATACAGTAGGTGTGTGACCTTCATGTTATTAGCCCTGTTAGTATATGCACCAAAACCTCTTATCCACCCCAATTCATTAGCCTTTCTAACCATATAGTTGAGTCCCTCCTAGCAGAGACATGGGATCTCCTTGTCTCAGTCCCTTTTGTGAATGAAAAAAACCTTCTGGACTCCCATTTATAATGATTGAGAACTTCATTGTTGACACACAAAACTTGATCCAATTCACCCATTTCCTTCCAAACCCCATGTCACTCAGAACTTTAAGAGGTAGTTCCAGTTGACATGGTTGTATGCCTTCTCTATATCCAATTTGCATAGGATACCTGGTATCTTTTGCTTTACCCTGGAGTCCACCAACTCATTAACCAATAAAGAAGCATCCATTATCTGTCTATCCTTCAAAAAAGCCATTTGATGCTCATTAATCAGTCTCTCTATAAATGTTTTCATTCTTTCAGTGATCAACTTAGCGATGATTTTGTATATCAAACTTATTGGCCTAAAATACTTTAGTTCCTCTGCAAAGTGACATTCAAGGATCTTTCAAACACTTCATTCTAATCGCAGTTATGAATTGTTTGCATCACATCATCCTTTATGATCTCCCAAACACTCCTTGAAAAAACACAGAGTGAAACCATCTGGGCTAGGGCTTTATCCCCATCACACAATTTGAGAATGTGTACCACTTCCTCTTCTGAGAATGATCTCTGCTTCCATATTTGCTC